>CM069546.1:47917581-48517581 GCA_035773235.1 Eospalax fontanierii | reverse complement strand
GTGAATGTCTGAAACAATGAATAATACCAAACCCTATAAACATCGTTTTTTTTTCCTCTAGGTACTTATTTATGATATAATTTAATTTATAAAGTAGGCACAGTAAAAGATTAAAATTAAAGCAGAACAATTATAACAGCATATTGTATTGAAAGTTATCTGAAACATATGAGTTATTTTTTTCTGATATTTTAATGTTTTTTGCATGCAGTTGTCAACTAGTAACAGAAAGAAGTCATGGATTGGCGGGTAAGGGATACATTCTAACCCTTTTCCCTGCTTTATCTCCAATGGTTCCCATCGCTCAAAGTTCACATTCGTTTTTTAAAAATTATTTATGTGTATGAGTGTTTTTGCCTACATATAAGTGCACCTTTGTATGCAGTACCCACAGAGGCCAAGAAGGAGCATCAGATCGGCCAGAACTAGAGTTACAGAAGGTTGTTACCTGCCATGTAGGTGCTGGGAATCGAATCCAGGTGGTCTGCAAGAGCAGCCAGTGCTCTTAACTGCTGATCCATCCTATCTCCAGCCCCAAAGTCCACACTCTTTAGAATGGCTTTCTACAGAGGTTGTGGGACTTGGCATCATCATCTACTCCACAGCCCCTCACTGCTCTCATCCATCAGCCTGCATCACAGTCTCCAGCTGAGCTGAAATGTTCCAGTTCCTAGGATGGTCCTGCATTTCTCACTCTACATCTTTGCCCAGAGCGATCCCTCTGCCAGGAAACTGCGCTTCCTACCTATTCCCGCCAAACCCTGCTAGCTTCTACATCCTGCCTCCAGAGGGGAGTCACTTCCTCCAAGAGGCTTTTGCTGGTTCTCCTCTATATGACTGAGGATAGCTCATGTGGCTACAAGATGTTCATCAAAGAATCATTTCAGTAAAAAGATTTAGAATCAACTATCAACCAACAGGGAAAACAGTTAAATAAATAATGACACATGCATTTGATGTATTACCATGCAAAAAGCTTTGAAAAGTTAGGAGAAGATGCAGAAGAATATTAAATAACATAGTTTTGTATATAATTTTTAAAGGTGTATAATAGATTCTAATTTTATAAATTACATACACAAAGAGGCATACATATCTGTATGCCTATTATGTATACCTACAGAGATTAGAAGTTATCTAAAAAATGTCTCCTTTACATGTTTGCTTGATTTAATCTTTACAAATTTAAATATCAAGTATTATTATTACTATTTTATAATAACAGAAGAATCTATAAAAACTATTATCATGCAAGAAATGAAAATATAGAATAAAGAACAGGAATATTATGAAAGCCGGTCAGATGCTGTTTAATGTACTTCACCTCTTATCTTAATCAGTCAGTTACTCTGAAGCAGGGTCTCTAAGCATCTGTCCTTGAGTATATTTTGGTGCTGAGGCTAATATATGAGTTTTGTGCATACTCTGCCTATCAGTGCGCTGGACACCTGAAACAGGAGGGTCCCTGTCCTTGTCCTTATGGACCTTATGGTCCATCAGGGGAGACAGATGCACACATAGGCCACTACATGGTACCACAGGAGCTCAAGAAAAGCCAGAGAGACTGCTTGGTCGAAGTGTCATCTGACTTAGATAGGTTCTGAAGGAAAGTGATTGCTTCTTTGGAGGGAGCTGGAGAGAGCCTAAGGAGGAATGAAAGAGAAAAGGCGACAGGGACGGGGGGGCTGTAGGGAAAAGACTACAAGGAACGACAAGGAAGAAACCAGGGTGGAAGAATAGAAGAGTTGGAAGAACAGGAGAAGGGAGGTGATGAGCCATCTTCCAGACATGGCATGGTCAGTACAATCATGATCCCACAGCAACAGAAACTGCCTGCAACTGGCCTGTACAAGACTGGCTCTGTCAATGATCAGTCATAGATCGGGGAGGGGTTCATGTGGCCCTACTCCTGTGAACTATGGGATACTGATGGATTCTGGGGGAGAGGCAGATGTTGTCTTCAGTTGTGTACCCACTGGTGAGCCCAACAGACCCCAAGGGATAGTTCCAAACCCATGATCACACAGATGGCCTGGTTAAACTCAGTAAGTCACAAGACCAAGCAAAAAGACACATATATGGGAAAGGGACTTGAAAGGAGGCAGGCAGGGATGAGAGAGAGAGATAAGAGAGAAAGGCACTGTGTGTGTATGTGTGTGTGTGGAGTTGTTAAAGAATAAATTTAATAAAAGAATTTTTTAAGTTATAGTCCCATCACCCTCTTGTTTGCTATTTAGCATGAGTTTGATAACATGGAGCCAGTGACCAAGGAGAATGCTCTGCCCAGCCTCCATCAGGACATCAGGGTGTCCTTGAAATGACAAACCAGAAGGTCACAGGGGAAAGACATCAAAGCCCTATGACCTAAGCACAAAGACTGAGCACTTGGGTCTCCTAATGTGGGTGTTCAGTGTTCAGGGTCATTTCTATGACATGTCATTCACAGAAGCACACAGAGGAGTCTTCCCAGAGAGAACCCACCCACCAAGCACAGAGCTGCACACAGGTGACCATGTTTAAAAGTCATCTCTGGACGATGGCCTTTCTGTCAAGCAGGGAGTCAGTCAGGAATGCGCGTACATCCTAGTATCCTGCTGGAAACCCTCTGGGACCTCTCAGATCACTAGCTGTTGCTACAGTTTCTAGAAGGCTGACACCTGTCTCTTCCTCTTCATTAGGACAATCTCTTGTGCACTGAATGGCAAGAAACCAATACTTCCAGGGGCAACTTTGACAAATGCAGGTGAGAGACGAGAGGAAGGGCCTGGCTTCTCAGTTAGGACTCCACCAGGACTGCACCCAGGTGCCAGTGGTGACTGTCTCATCACTTACCCTTTGTTTACTTCCTTACTTGTCAACTGTGATTGCTAGTGTCTCCCCTAAATAAATGACCTGTACCTCCCCATCCAAATGTCAGTTAGTATGCAGCATATGGTGTGGCCTTTAGTAATGAAAGGAATGAAGAAAATACGTATTTTCTTCCTAATAAAGAAGGTCTCTATAATCAGGCTCATTTTATCTCATGTTTGTTTGGGAAGAACACAGTAAAACAAGGGTGTGTGTGTGTGTGTGTGTGTATGTGTGTGTACATACATGTGACAAGGACAATCTTTGCTGTCAGTCCTGGCCTTCCACCTAGCTTGAGACAGGGCCTTTTTGTTGCTTGCCTCTGTGTTATGTGTACACCAGGCTGTCTGGCCCAAGAACTGGAGATTTTTCTGTCTCTACCTCCTGCTGGGACTGTAAAAGCATGCTGCCTTGTCTAGCTTTATGTGTGTTCTGGGGATTCAAACTCAGATCCTCAAGTTTATATGGAATTTGCTCTATAACATGAGCCACTTCCCCAGCCCAAGAAGGGTCTTTTGTGTTCGGTAGCGAATTTGTTTTGTTTTCTTAATTCTCATTTACAAATAACACACTAAGTTTGGTTTTCCTCTGGATCCATTTAAATGCTGTCTCTTCAGAGAAACTCTTCTGGATCTCCTTCACACCAGGCAGATCCCACCTTCTCCTCTCCTCGTATGCTCTACCAGGACATCCTGTTGCTTGTTATCAGAGAAATGCGGTGTCTGACATCCCACGGCCTGTCACCACGCATTCCTTTTCTCGTTTAAACATGTGTTGTCTCTGTTCCCAGCCAGAGTGTAAAGCTTGGTGAGGGCACAGTCACCTCTTTTCATTGTTCACTACTGCATTTCTGAATCCCTGGACAGGCAGACACTATTAAATGGACCAGCAATGGTGTCTGTTCCATGCTTACAACGAGTCAGGTAGTGTGATGAGTGCTTCCAAGAATACTGTCTCCTTTAATCTTTCAACACACTATGAAGTCCTTTCTGGTCAATGAGGAAGTGGGTTTCCAGGGCTTAAGTGGATGATTTGATCCCAGAGGTGATAAGACTCTCAGCCTTTTCTATCACTCATTTGTATCAGAAACAAACAAGCTTTTAAAAAGGCACCAAGGAAAGAAACAAAATCCTTTGCAATTCTACGACTCCATCAGTCCTTTTGTGTGTGTATGCTGTTGTGTTGTGCATGTTGTATATTCATGTGAGAGTATACACACTTGTGGGGGTGCACACGCCTGTGTCAGCACATGGGGAGACCAGAGGACGATACTGGCTATTCTCTTCTATCAATCTCCCACCTGATTTCTTTGAAACAAGGTTTTTCACTGAACCTGAAGCTCATCATTTTGACTAGGCTGGTGGCCAGTGAGCTCCAAGGATCTGACTATTTCCCCTACATCTTAACACTGGGGTTATAGGCACATGGATCCAGCAATAAATAGTTTTTATGTGGGTACTTGGGATTTGAACTCAGGGCCTCAGGTCTTCAAGCCAACTCAGTAAGCTCTTTCCCAGCTTTCAGACCCTAATGTCTTTGTTAAGTGAATGTTTTGGTCTGTGTTATGTATGTTGGGATAAAGACATGGATGGATACTTTTTATCCTTTAAACAGATAAGGAATCATTTTTTTAACCCTCTTTAAAAAAGACTAGATGAAATATACAGTAAACATTTTCCATGTCAACAGATTCCTGTTTCTCTTATCTATTCATCCCTCATCCAAAACTTAGAGTGAAGCTTCAAAGAAACTCACTCTCATAGCTATAGTCCTCTCTATTGTTTTAAGATCGGATTCCTAACCATCTGTGTGATAGGTAAGGAAAAGATGATCTCTTCTCAATAGATAAACTGAAAATTTGACAATTTATTTGAGGTCATATGGGGTAAATTAGGAGAGGCAAGATCCAGAGACTGGTGGGTCTGTCACAAAGCATCCAGCCTTTCTGTCGCATCTCACTAACCATAGCACACACCCCATTGTATAGCATAGGCTTACAAACTAAGAGGACCTGGGTGCCAATCCTGGCTCCAATATACCAGTAATCAGCCTGTAAACCAGTCAGTCAAGTCCCCAACCTCAAGTATTTTGTTGAGATCATATGGATTTACCTTGAATGTTCCAGATTCTAAACTGAAGACTTTATTATAAATGACATTATTATTGTGTTATGACTGTTAACAAAATTCATTGTTAGCTACATACTACTTATTAAGGTCAGACATCATTCTTATTAAGTTTATTATTACAAAGCTTAAAAGGAAGCTTTGTACTTGAAAGTTTTAATAAACTCAAATGAAGATGGTAGTTGTATGTTATTTCATGTAGAAAATACAAAGACTTATTTTGTTTTGAAGTCAGGCAGCAGACTGAAGTAGTCATTATACCTCTCAGGATGGGTCAGTTTGGTCCCGCCCCTGATACTCTTCCGTTGATGAAGTCTTTAGAAACTTAATAATTTTTTTCTAAATTCTAAGAAGATGAAACAGCACAGTGGTTAAGAAAAAACAAAGGTGTGATACAAAATTTTAAATAAAGTCTTTTTTTTTCTTCAGAGCATACCTGGTGCTCAACACAGCTGCATCTGCCACCAAGTACTGACTGACTCTGACCAGTTCAGTAAGCATGTTGGATGGGCATGGCTGTATGGCTGTGTTCTAGCTAGTGTGGGTCCACCAGGCTCTGCTACATACGACCAATACAGGAAATTCATATTCCAGTTCTAAGTATAGTAAGAATCTGCCATTTAAACACCTCCCCCTCCCCCACAGGCCAAAGCTGGTGAGGAATGGGAGGGGCTGTGAGGAATGGGAGGGGCCGTGAGGAATGGGAAGGGCTGTGAGGTGTGGAGGTGCCGTAAGTTGAAGGTAGGACCTGGAGCTCCAGTTAGGGATAAGAGGAAAGATACATGCTTATTAACAAAAAGGATCAATTTCCAGTGAGAGCGAGACTCACTCCCTTGGAAAAAAATTTCGACCAGGTGCACACAGCACCTCTCTTTGAGTTCTTTTTCATACTCTATTTAGAGAGGCTCTATTTTTTTGTGGTTGGTTTTGAAGGAAATACATTTGTAAATAAACATGAAATAGATTTCATTTTTTCCCCTTTCGGAGTCATGGGCAGATCTGAACTCTCCAAATTCTACTGTCATTGGGATTTTTCATGGATTTGGAACCTTCTACCAGGAGTGGCTGGGGAGGTGGGAAGAACATCAGCAAATGTGGTATCATAAAAACAAGAAGGATTTCAAAAGGAAGGGGACTGCTGGCAGTGGAATAGCTCAGTTTTTAAAATGAGGACCTGAGTTCAATCCCTAGAATCCACATAAAAAAGGTGGGCATGGTGGCATATGCTTGGAATCCCAACACTGGGTAGGTCTCAGTCCAGGACAGGCATGTCCCTGGAGCTTACTGGCAAGCCAGCCTGCTAATCAGACAAGCCAGGCCAATGACAGACCCTGCCTTGAAAGATTAAAAAAAAACAGAAAAGGGGTGCAGAGTCTGAGAAATGATACCTAACATTGTTGTCTGGCCTGCACATGCATATGCACCCGCCCCGCCCCCCGCCCCGCCCCACATGGAGTGCAGAGGTGGGATTCTGAATTTAGTCTGCAGTTACACGGTTCTCCCTCATAACCTACAAGGGAATGGTACCCAATATCTCTGTAGCTCCTTAAATGCCCAAATCCGCAGGGGTGGTGGCTCCTTATGTAGAATTTGCACGTCACCTATTACACATTCTGGCATATAAAGCATATGAATCAGCTCTGGATGATTTAGAACACCTAACATGCAAATGCTGTGCAAGCAATCATTACTCCATTTTGCTTAAGGAATGATGTCAAAAACAATTCTGTACGTGTTCTATACAGACGCAAAATTTCACTTAGTTTTCTAGCCATGGTTGGGTGAATACATGGATATAATATGTGGGACATAAAAGGACAATAACATTCACATGCACAAGAAGTTATCAGGGGAATGAAGCAGAGTTTGAAGTGTAGGTCAGCATTGTCCCTAAGACAGAAAGGACAAAGGCAAGGGGCAGAAGTGGTCCTTGCTCAGCTGTGATCAAGAGTGGAATTCTGAGCTTTCATCTAGGTCAGAAGCTTAAGTAATTAGCTTTTAAAAAAAATCAATCAAGATTAAACAATTTTATGTGGATGCATGAATACAAATGTATGTATACTTGTTATACGTTGTGGTCTACAGTACTTGTGTGTGGTATGGAGTATTTCTGAGCTGCGCATTTCTTCTGTACAATGTCACACAGGAACCTGGATGTAGAAAGCCTGTTTGATAGAGTACATCAAGGAGCCTAGCAAGAAAAAGGAAGATTTAATTTCACTGCGTAGCTTTAAAAAAGATCCTTTGACAATTTCATATATGTGTAGAATTCATTTTAGTCGTTCACTCTCCATTACCCTATCTAACCTCCTACCCCCTACACTGAACCCCTTCTTCCCAATAAGCCCCCTCCTGCCTTCGTGTGTGTGTGTGTGTGTGTGTGTGTGTGTGTCCTACTGAGTTTAATTACAGATGCTTAAACACTAGTGGGATATTATGGATTGCTGTGTGGTCAACTTTCAGTGGCAACACCACTGAAGAAAGTGACATTCTTCCTCCAGAAACCCTGACAATCCGTAGTATCTTGAGAGCACCTCCCAATTCCGTGATAAAACGATGAAGGGCCAACTCCTGTGTATATGGCAGATAGCCACAGCAGTTTACCGCATAGCGTTTGGTGTTCTTGAATGTTTTATTTTTCAGATTTTCTTTAAAGGAAGAAAGATCAAAGAATGAAATAATATGAGGTAAATAAAGCCACCCAAGCCTCTGAGGCAATTCCCAGGCCATTGATGATTCAAAGGGAGAAATGTCAAAGGAGTGGTGGGGTCAGATTACACCCAAAAAGAAAGAAGGAATGAATTGTCATTAACCAGAATCAGCAAGAACCAGAAACTCTTTTCAAAGTTTGTATGCAAAGAAAGATAAGGAAGTAGGCTTAACAGTAGAAAGGAGGGATCCCAGTTTTTAGAGAAGGAATTTTAAGATGAAAACAACCTGCCATGTTTATGAGCTAAGTAAACAGCCAAGAAGGAGTCCGAATGGATAGCCGGTGTCTTGTCTATCCAGAAGGCATTCTCTCTCCTGGCAACAGGACCTGTCTTTTCTCTCTCAGTGTGCTTTGACTAGATAGGAATAGCCCTAGTCTCTTGGCTCATGGGGCAGGTAACCCAGGCCAAGCCAATTAGCATAGTCCACCCCTTGGAGACTGGGAATTAAAGAGAAAAAAAAAATGGCCCAATATCATCCAATAAGATCAAGTCTAAAACTACCAGGAATTTTAAGAAAAAGAAGCTCTTTTTTTTTGGTAGGGGATTTCAAGAAATAAGTTATTTATTGCTATTTGTCTATGATAGTTAATCTTGATTGTTAACATGATTATGCTGAGAGATGCTTAGGAGATCAGTAAAGTCTACCTCTGGGTGTTATCCATGAAAGTGTTTACAGGGACAATTATATCATGAGTTCTCTGACCTAATTAATGTTTTAATTCACCATTAGATTCAAATTTTGAATAGACATTTGGAAGTAATCAAACTATGGAAAGTGAAGCCCAGTTGGCTAGAGATTTGCCTTTGAACATCAGTGCCCCATCATGCCTTTCTGCCACAGTGCTCTGCCTCACCATCATTTCAGAAACAATGGATACAGCCAACCAACTAAAACCCCCAAAACTGTGAGCCAAAATGAATGGAGAGCCTCCCATGGTGAATATGAATATGGGAAATGTTTCTCTCAGACATTTATAACAGAGATCAAAGTCTGACTAACTCAAAGACCAAAAAAGTCTTCCAGAAGGAAAGACTGAGTCAAGGCAGAGAAAGCAATCCCAAAGAGGACAGGGAAACAGTCTCCTTAGCGTTGTTTGAGGTTGTAAATCCAGTCGCACCTGAATATTCACTTTACCTTAAAAGTCAGTTGAATCTATTATCTACTTTCTATTCTATTCTATTTTCAACCACAGAAGCTTTGGTTAATGCAGAGGGAAGCTGTAAACAGAGATGTGTACAGAGAGATGGGAGGATGGGGGTTTAGAGCCAGAAGGAAGATCAGTCATACACTGGTGAGGAGAGCAAGTCAGCATAGCTATGCAAGGATGGGGCAGAAAGTTGAGAGACACCCACTTAGGATGTTCACAGACTTCAGTTTTTCTAGTGACTTAGGAAATGGGACTATCATTGAGAAAATGGGTTCCGGAACTTGAGTGGCAAGAACTTTAGAAAAGGGAAGACTTAGGGACTTGCCTAGCAGACTTAGGGAAAAACTGGGAACGCAAAGGGCGTTCTGAGATCACAAATCCTGCATCCATGGAGCCTCAGAGGGATCCTTACGGCCCGTCTTTTCTCTGTTGCTGTGAAATCATAAGTGTAGTTGACTCTGTTCACATTCTGTCTGTTGGATGGTCTCCCTGGGTCACTGGCTCCTCTTCTTGAGTTCTTCCACCTTTTGCTCAAGAGCTTCCTAGGATATTATGATTAACGTTATATCCTAGTCAGGGTTGGCCAAAGATTCAAGATGTAGACTTCCTGGATAGTCATCCAACAGAGCCTATTTCTCAGGAAGGTTTGTAAACTCAAGGACCAAGAGGAATTTACACTCCACATCAGTATAGCTGAGTTTGTTTGACGAGAGAAGAAACATTCTAATAACTAAGACGATAGTCTTTGAGGTGGAAGTGAAAGGACTTACATTTAGACTTACTTTCCGCTGACCATTGGCAATTTACTTGGCTCATGGGTCTGAGTGTTTCCTTACATGTGTAGGAAAACTAATATTAACACTTCTCTCAGGAGGTTCTTAGGTAGATGCAATGAGGTCAAGTACAGACAGCCCTATCTCTCTAGTAAAAGTAAACACTTTGACTAGCTGACCAGTTCTGTTATATCCTCTGAGTGAGTCCCTAAGGCAAAATCTGGTCCTCTGTTCATCGCTTGGATGAGGGAGTTGAATTCTGCTTCCAAGGTATTTTTGCAGTTCTTGACATCTATCGTATTTCAGTAATTACTGCCAGACACATCCTAATAGCTTCATACTCTCTCCTGGTGGGTGACCCTTCCCTTCCACCATTTCGATTCCAAATGTTGGCTTCTCTTCCAGGGGAGAGATCAAAGTCATGCACCTGGCAAGTGATTCTTTCTTTTTAGCTTCACTTAGCCCAGGCACCTGCCAATTCCAACTATCTGAAGGAATCCTGATTTGATTTGCAATGTAAATGAGCTCTCTATGGGGACAGGGAATAGACAGAAAGAGAGATAGATCTCAGGCTGTGTCTAAATGGCTCTGGACTACTTGTTAGTCAGTATATGAAGGCATCTCTGCAAACCGTAGATGCCCACAAAGAACCAGCAGAACAGACTTCTGAAGCCACACCTAAAAGAGAAGCCCAACTGCAGCTCCTCCTTTAAGAGTCTACCCTGCCCTGAGTCTAAAGCTAAGTCCACGCCTGCTGTCTCATCAGCCTTGGAATCCAAGCTTCCTTCTAAAGACGGAAGATTTGCATCTTTCCCAATCCTGCTAGTGAACTATAAAGGTGTAAATACGCTTCTTGTTTGTTGAGATATTTTAAAATAAAATTTTAAGTCACTTGAATTGTAAGAATTCTCAGCCCTTTTCTATTATGTAATAAACACCAGCTTTCTCCCATTAGCACAATCCCAGAACCAGAGGCTCCAAATTCATCCAATAGTTTTTCTAAGGATTTTAGGCAACCCAGAGTTCAGAGTTCAAGTCCTAGACCTTCAACCTTTTACCTGCTAAATTGTGAGTAAACTGTTAACTTCTCCAAGCTCCATCCCTTCATTTACAGTATGCTGACAACACCTATGTCATAGAGCTGTTGTGGGAATTAAATGAGGTAGGTGATAGGTAGAAGGCACTTAGAACAGTGTCCAGAGCAGACAAAAACTCAGTGTTTTTTCCAATATGTTTGAATACTGGGTTTTATGAGAATTGCTTTTAAATTTTATTTATTTTAATTTTATACCTGTGAGTGTTTTGCCTGCATGTACATAGGTAATGTCTGCAGAGCCAGAAGAGGTGCTGGATCCCCTGGAATTAGAGTTATGGAGGGTGGTTAGCTAACATGTGGATGGTGGGAACTGAACCTGGGTCCTCTGGAAGAGCAGCCAGTGCTCTTAATCACTGAGTCATCTTTCCAGCCCCTTATGAGAATTACTTTAAACCATAATTTTCAAACAGGTATTGTTCTCTTGAGTATTTGGTACTTTGGGGGGAGTTAAGTTCAATGCTTAAATAAATCATACTGAATAAAAGTTGGATCCCTTTCTTAAGCCTTGAATTTGGAGTTTGAATAGCAAACACACAAAGGTTACACTTTCTGGCTTCAATTCAGAAATGTCAGGACATCAAACACACCTTCCATCATAGGCACACAGAGATGCTTGCTCGTACAGTATAAAGGGCAATTGGGTTTGGAGGAGAATGTCACATGAACGGAACTGCAGCTCATTAAAAAGGCACTTGAAGCTTCTAAGACTTCAGCCACATAAACAATACTTTCAGGTGACAGAATCACCAAGAAACCAAGTCCTGTGGGCATGAATTCCTCCCAAAGCAGTGATGCTCTGAGACTCTCAGAGGACATGGACAACTCGTGTGTGTGTGTGTGTGTGTATGTGTGTGTGACATATATGTGTGAGCACATCCATGTGTATGAGTGCCAGCACACGCACATGCCATGATGCATGTATGGAGGTCAGAAGACAACCTTCGATCCTGTTAGAAGCAGGATGTTTTGTTGTTCAGGGCTGTGTGTGCCAGGCTAGCTGATCCTGGAGCTTCTGGGGCCTTTCTGCCTCTGCCTTCCATCTTGTCTGATATTATAGACACATAACTACACCTAACTTTTAAGTGGGTTCTGGGGATTTGAATTTAAGGCCCTCACTCTTTTGTAGCAAGCATTTTACCCACTAAGTTATCTGTCTAGCACTAATAATTTATAATCAGATTTTGGAAATGATGCTGAACTCAAAGGACACAAGGAAGTCTGCAAGTGGCTTTATAGCTTGCAAGTTTTCCAGCTTTCCTGATGGGAGGATGTCCCACAATGATGAGGCTTTATGTAAATAGTGAAAAGAAGAGCAAGCAAGAGTCAAAATGACAGAACCAGCCTGTTGTTCCGGTGGGAGGCCCCATAGTGGATTGGAGAGGGAGGAAGGAGGGATTAAGCAGCTGCCAGTAGGCTGGATGGTGGCTCATAAGACAGTGCAAAGAGTGCGAAAAGATGATTTTTTCTTTTCTGTGCTGGGGATTGCATGCTACTACTGAAATATATATATCCAGTCATCTTTTTGAGACAAAGTTTCACTAAATTACCTAGCCTGGCCTTGAAGTCACTGTGTAGCCTAGGGAGGTCTTGAACTTGTGATCTTTCAACCTAAGCCTCTTAAGCTGGGATCACAGGCCTGAGTCAATAGACCTGTCTAAAAGGGACCTAATGTCTACTTCTCGGAGAGAACCGATGATCAGACTGATCATAACTCCTGGGACTCACCAGTGGGCACTCCAGCACTGAAGACTTAGGGACCATAAAGAAGGCTGTCTGTGGCTGCTGTACTTATTTTGAGCTCATCAAATAGCTGCTTCTTTGCTGCTGGCTGGTAAGCAGGATCATCCCACTGGAATGTGGACCTTGCAAGGTCTACACTCTCAGAAGAAGGGTTCCAGGACTTCACGAAGGTAATTCATGGCAGTGTGTGAATGCCATGAAAAATCTCAATCAGACATTTCAAATTCAATACACTGATACATCTCTTAAGCATGCCAGTTACAATAAAACACGCAAAATAAGACAGGAAAGAAAGCATGGCCTCTGTGCACCCTCTACTTCTGCACAGCACAATTCTGAGATAGGACTTCCAGAGACAGGGAAACCCCAGCCAAGGCTCTTACCACCATCCAGTCTCCTAGACGGCCGAATCAGTTCATCAAGAAAAGGAGGTACAACCTACAGATGACCACAGCCCACTCTGTGCCCTGCAAACAGCACTCTGAGCCACAGAAGCTTCCAGATAGCTATTTTCTTAGCTCTTCTTCCACCAGGACCAAACGCTGGTCTGCTGGGCTTTATATTTAAGGGACAATTATGTGGCCTGAAGGGATTCCTACTCACTTATTTTCCAGCCTTCTGGGACATATACTGAGCTCTGCCTACAAGGTACCAGGAACTGGGGAGGAGCTGGGGCTACGGAAGTGAGTGTCCCCTCCACGATGCCGCAGCCTCTTGTTTGTATGACTACCAGAGTCTCACACTTGCCCTCTCTGTAGTCAAGGCAATCCTTTTAAAACCAGCCCCAGGCTGCCATGCCCTGCTCACAAGCTGGATCTCAGCACCATCTCTCCCTCCCACGATCCTTCTCCACTCTCTCCTTTTTATTTTTCCTTCTCTTAGATGCCTAGACTCTACCATCTATTGAGCATGCCTGGCTTAGGGTCTTTACACTTGTTTCTAACACCTGAACCATCTCCCAGTCCTCAGATGCATAGATGCCTCCCTCCAACACCACTTCCTAGATCCGCTGGAGTGTCACTTTCTTAGTAGTACAGTCCTCCCATTTTATTTAAAGTCATCTCTTCCCCATTCTGGATCTCCCAGACTCCGTAGCTCCTTCTGTTTCCTCTGCAGGGATTATCAATTTGCAGTACGTTGCAGATTCCCTATGCTTCTCTGTATTTTTCAGCCACTGTGTACAACAGAAGGGCAGAGATTTCTGTGACATTTATCACCACATTTCCAGGACCTAGCGCACTACTGCTCTCATCATCTGTTGAATGGGTGACTCAGCACCCAACACTGTCTCCAGTGGAGGAGAAACCAGCACACACTTCTTCCTCATCCACTGCTCCACCACATCCTCAAGGTGGCAGGACACATGCTACCACCTCCCTCCCACTATATACATCGACCCACAACAGCCTAAACTGCATTTCACCAGAACAATTTGTATCTCACCATCTCCACGCCTTCACAACCGCCCCCTCCTATTACATATGTGACATTGCCCACCACAGGCTCTGCCATTCCACACACGGTCAGCTGCAGCCTGCAGCTCAGTGTTCTGGTCCCTGATGTACAAACTGGAGTACCTGGTATAGAAGCCCATAAGCTTGGGAGAAAGGGAGACTCTCAGGCTCCAGCGCAGGTTGTCTGAATCCAGATGTGTATTGGCGGCAGACATCCAGGTGACTTGCGCTTGCATGCTAGAGAAGCTCTGCTAGAGAAGCATGCTAGAGAATGACTGCAAAGCACCTGTAGCACTGGACAGCCTTGTGCAAAGACAGACGGCGGGGATCTGCAGCCCCTCCATTGAGTACCAATGATTCAATGCACGTGCCTTCAGATTCTGTAGCACCCTTTCCCTGTGCACACTGCACAGCCGTGAGGAGTCATGACAGCTTGCAGTGCAGCAAATTATAGTGCTTCATAAATACGGTAGTAACTTACGCAATAACCAATTTGTCTGAAACACCCTGCTGTGCATAAGAAAAACACCTTGCACTCTAACATGTATCTCTAAAGAATCCTTTATATTCCATGACATGGTATGCTGCAGTATCCTGTTTTATGGCCATTCATGTATTTATTCGTTTATTCAGTAAAATTCTCGAGCATGGATTATGTTTTAACCCTCACACTAGGCACTGGATTTGACAATGAGAAAGCTACAACTATAGTCTAGTCAGAATGACAGATGTTACAGCGTTGACAACTGCAACGTATGCTGAGTTTGTGAATAGGACAGAAGCAGGCACCCGCTCAAGAATCAAGAGAAGCTTCCTTGAAGAGGTGATGTTCTGTTGATTTGATGAGGCAGCCATCTGCCTAGTCCCTAGGAGGAAGGGTAAGCAGTGTGGGAAGAGCCCTGGGTATCCCAGGCAATGGCTTCACACAAACAAAGCTGGCAAGGCTGTTTTGAGGAAGAAAAGGAAGCCTAGGAATGTTGGTCCTTGGAGCCAGGAGCCAGGCTATGGGAAGGACAGAGATGTGGCTGTGGAAGACTTCAGAAAGCCACGTAGGTTAAGCACCAATAGATATTATAGTGGGATACCAGAAAGCTGTGGGCTTTCTGGAAGCAAAAGATTAAAGAGATCAGATGCACCGTAACTTTCTGGGACTAAGAAGACGGCTCATTCAGCAAAGGGTTTACCACAGAAGGAAGACCTAAGTTCGGATCCTTAGTACCCACATAAATGCAGCCAATCATGGTGGCAGGCATCTGTAATCCTAGCAATGGGGATCCCGGAAGCTTGTTGACAAGAAAGACTAACTGAAATAGCAGACTACAGATGGACATCAACCCCTCCTATTCCAGGAGTATCAGGTGGAGTGCAGATAGGAGAAGGGGTCTAAATATGATCAAAATATATTGTAAAAACTTCACAAAAATTTAATAAAAAATAAGGTAGAGAGGGCCAGAGAAAGATACCCAACATTGACCTCTGGCTTCCACACACATGAGCTTCTGTAACATACACACACACACACACACACACACACACACACACATTACTTTGTACCCAACAACAGTACACCAGACCTAGAGTCTTTCAGTACAGTTTCAAACAATTAAACTTATTGCAATAAAAGGCAGCATGAGCACAAACCAAAACTCATTCTATGTGATTTTAATGAACCTCCCATACACAATAGTGCCTCCTCCAATTGAACACAGCCCTCTGTCATTGCCCCTTGTCTTCTCTCCCTGAACTCACTTACTTAATGGCATGCATGAATCAGGAATGCTGACAGATACACCGATGCCTTTTAATATCTCACAAGGCACATGGAGCTCTGCACACGCGCCACAGGCATTTCAGAGGTGGCAGACAGATAAGAAGATAAGGGAGGAGAAATAAACATCCTGGGCTGGGAGTGGGGGCGATGAAGCCTGAATCTGCAGTGTAAGAGGGACAGGAGTCGGGGATCAAGTGGTGGATGGTGTGTCTATTGTGACTATAGCCCTCTGTGCCCACAGTTACACACACGCATTCAGTTGATTTGGGCTCAGAAATGATTTTTAAAGCTAAAACAATTTCACATGCCAGCAATCCCAACACTTGGGAGGCTGAGGCTGGAAGATCAGGAGTTCAAGGCTAGCCTGAGCTTCATAGCAAAGTCCTGGCCAGCCTAGGCTATATCGAAAGACTCAACTTCAAAAAACTTAAAATAAATAAATGCAAGGGTTAAAAAGTTTCATCTGTACTGACACATGGACACATAGAGAATTTATTTTCTTGTCATTACTTTCTAAGCAATACAGTCTAGCAACTATTTATACAACATTTACATTTATTAGATATTACAAGTAATCTAGAAATGATTTTAAATGGGATGTGTGTAGGTTATATTCAAATAGTATATATTTTGTATACGATACTTGAGTTTCCATGGAGTCTATATTGACAAACCAATCCCCCACAGACAGCATAGGGCAAGTATATTTCTAACTCAGTCTACAGAGATGAAAGTAGGCCTGTCTCCTCTTAGGGCTGGCAGCAGAACCTCTGGAGAAACACAGCCTGGTCTGGTTACTGTATTTTGAAAGTCATTACTAAACCCACATGAGGGATTCAGGACCTGGCTCCATTGGAAATAATGCAGATAGATTAAAGGTTCTTGTTGACAGTTTCTAGCAATTATTTAATTATAAATTAAAGAAGAACAATGACTAATTAATCTAATCATTGATAGTATTGTCAATGATAATGTAAAGATGGTTATCCTTTCCTGACTGCCTTCTGTGAGCCAGGCACAGGCTGGATCACTGTGTGTGTATGTATACGTGTAGGTGCACATGTGTGTGGTGTTAATGTATGTGTGTCCACAAGTGTGTGTGAAAGCCAGAGGACAACCTCTGGTGTCATTCCTCTGGAGCCACCCACTTTGTGGGGTCTCTCATTAGCGTAGGGCTCTCTCCAATTCAGCTGGGCGATCAGCAAGCCTTAAGGATGCCGCCACCATCTCCACACTCCCTGCACTGCGATTACAGGTGTATGCCACTTGCACTTGGCTGTTCTATGTGGAAGCTGGGGACTGAATGCAGGTCCTCATGTTTGGGTAGCAGGGATTTTACCAAATGAGCTCTATCCCCAGCCTAGGAACCTTTTATATTCATGACCTTTAGCAGGCATAGTCACAATGCCTCCCTGTCAGAATGGACTCTTAATGTCCACAAATAATACTAACTAGAACTGGCTAAATGTCACCCTGACTTGAACCACTAACACCCCTAGAAATAACAAACTGACAGTCCACAGGCCACATATGGTCATGAATGTGTTTTTATTTGCCCTGAACTGTATTTAACTTTTATACATTTGTTGCCAATATACCAAGAAATAGTGAGATTTCCATAGTATGCAGTCTAATGAGATCTGCATAATGACAAATCCAGTTGACATGCCAAGGTGGTTAGAGGAAATTTCACAGGTCCCACCTCAAGATGAAGATGAAATAGATTTCTCGAGGGACTAGCTCCCAGAGAGACTATCTACTCCCAAACTGGCAGCCCTAAACTCAGGTACATAGGAGCACCACTAATGGACTCGGTGCATTATATGTATGTGTGTGTGCATGTATAATTTATATGTGTAATAATAATAATCAAAGAAGCAGACAAGGAGTTGACAGAGAATGGAGGGACACGGGAGAAAGTTGGTGGGGGGCTTGGGCGGGACGACATAATGCAAAGACAAGAACAAAATTAGCGGGGTGTGGTGGCTCATGCCCTTAATTTCAGCACTTGAGAGGCAGAGGTAGGCGGATCTCTGTGAGTTCAAGGCCAGCCAGGTCTATATAGTGAGTTCCAAGCCAGCTGAGGAAACCCTGTCTCAAAAAGAAAAAAAAAAAAAACTTAAAAAGAAAGAACAAATGAGATTTTTAACTAAAACTCCCAATTTCCAACTTCTCACAAGAACATGAAGACTGGACTGCTAAGCCTACAGCCTTCCACCTTGCCCATCCCATCTACTCTTGTAACTCACAGCCGGTTTCTCTCTTCCAGTTCCTGAAACTCAGTCTGTGGTGTACTCCAGAAGCCACCACCCACCCCCGGATCGCCAAGAGCCAGTCTTCCATGTAAACCTGTTGTTCTCCCTGCCACCTTCCTCTGGCCTCTTCCTGAGCTTTCATGAGCTACACTTTGAAAACTACCGTCCTACAGCTCTGAATGAGCTCCAGATGCCCACGGGGTTCAATGCTAGTGGTGATGGGCAAAGCTGGAAAAGGCAAGGTTCATATATTGAGGCATCATAAGCAGCCCTGTAGAAACTAAGTAGGGGACGGAGAGATGACTCAGGGGACAAAGCGCTTGCCATGCGAATGTGGGGACTGGAAGAGTCCAGATCTCAAGAAGTCACATAAATCCTGGGTGGGCATAGGGGCCCACCTCTAATCCCAGTGCTTAGACAGGGGACCCCCCAGATCAAGCTAGCTAGCCAGACTGGCCATTATTAGTGAACTCTGGGTTCATTTGGGAGACCCTCCCATAATGAATAAGGTGGACAGTCATCAAGGAAGTGCAGCCACACATATGTAAGCATACATATCTATATGCATGTATGCATGAAGACCACACACACACACACACACACACACACACACACACACACACACACTGTTCTGCCTCGGAATCACCGGTTCCTGAACAAAGAGCCCATTCATCCCTTCTGGGTCACCTTTTGATCTTTTCCAAAGGGTTTGGTAAAAGCAGCTAAACTGTCAAGGGCATGCAGCCCCACCACACCCCAAAGTTGCACACAGACATTTTACTAGCACTGGCGTGACTCAACACTGACCCGTCCCTCAAAGACCCTCCACCCAAGATATTAACTAATAGGTGACATCAATAACGATAATAGTCAACTGTCCTTGGGTACCTCTCATGAACCAGGCTCATCCCAGGTGCCTTGTGCTTCATAAAATGATCTTTTCTGTACTACAGATAATGCAACAGCAAGTTCATATGGGACCCAAATGGCCCAAGCTCACCAACTCTAGAGTAATCAAGAGACAGACGTACTCTATTCACCAATGGCAGGCCCTATTAGGAATGTGCCCAAGTCTGTGTCTCTGTTTTAAGATGAATGTTGATGACCTAGTTCTCTGTAGGCACTCAAAGAGGTTGTCATATAAGGTTGCTTCTGTCGGGGAGGGGAGGGTTTAACCTGGACATCAGGATTCCAGAGTATAGCCCACTTGTATATAAGTCTTGCAAAGGTTCTACAGACAGTGTGGGTCATTGGAGGACATTGTGGGAAGGCTGATTTGGTATTAATATAGAATTTCAACAATAAGAAAATCCTCAGTAGAACTGGTTGCTTCCAATGTACCCAGCTTCTTAGCACCCAGAAAAGCTGGATAGAAAGGGGAATTAGTAAGGATTCTGTAGAGCTATGGTCCTAGTCATGTAGAGTTAGGTAAGGAGCTCCAGGGAGATGTCAGAAATACTTTCTTCCATTACTGTCCCATTTCCTCAGACATTTTAAAAGGCTTCCAATGGGGTTAGACTGTCCAAGGTATAGATTTTCCCTTCACCCACACCACAGTAGTTGGGTGACCTTGGCCAAAGCACTTAACCTCTCTAAGTCTCTACTTTCTTGGGGTAATATCATGGGGTACTAGCACCTGTCTTAGAAGGCTGTTGTGAGGGTTTAATTAGATGCTGCATGTGAAGTGCTTAACATGGTGCCTAGCACATAATAAGTGCTCAAGAAATTAACAATTATCACATCGAAATAACTATCATTATCACCTTCTTCATCTGAACACTGAGACCCTTAGAACTTTAGGTTTCAATGACAATGTTTACGTTCACTTTTCAGCCTCTGTCAGTAGTTTCACAACCCATAATGAAGCCACCAGGTCTGCACTGTACTTAATTTAACAAAGAAATACCCACCAAGCAGAACTGAAGTTCTGATTAATACAGGTGCAAACTACCCCTCCCCAAAGCTGACAAGAACTCCCTGCTGGGTTTTTGGGGCTGGAGAACTCTCCCACAGACTCATGATTATGGGGGAATGAAGCATTTATTCTTACATTATAAATGTTAAATCAAAGCCTAGCCTATACCCCAACCTCCAGGAGGTCTGTGGTTCAGGAGCCTGTCAACTTCTGCTTCTGGGGAAAGGGTTGACTAGTGGACCACTCTCAGTTACCTACCCAGAGTTAGTACTGTATGTTTCCAAATTAAATTTCAATACCATTGAGATAAACAACATGACCTTTTCAATGTCAGTATGAAGAGAAAACGACACAGTTGAACAAAGGAAAGAAGGAGGCCAGAATTAGATTCTTCATCACAGTCCGAGAGGATATCTGGACTCTGCTCACCCAAGCACCATCCCCCCAAAGTGTCAACTCAGACAGTTACAATAATTGAATCAATGCAGCACAGAAACTCAATAGCAATTGTCTTTCTGTTATTTACAGAGGCCAGGCTGCGTGAATGGAAATCTCCATGTTGGTACCCAGTGACTCGGTGCATACAGGGGAGTGCTACAGACATATTCAAGTAGATGCATTGACGTCTATGCCTCAGAGAGCATTCAGAGCACGCACAGAGGCGAGAGAAAGAGCACATAGTGTCTGAGGACCCGACAGCCGGAGAGAACAGTTTACTTACAGCTTTTGGTTTATACGGTGGCTGAATCTCTTTGCGTTCAAGTTTCTCCCAGTCAATATACCGGAAAAATGCGTGCTCTTTAATGTCTCGTTCCCCTTCAGGTCCACAACCCAGACGCTTGCCTGGGTGTTTGGTCATTAGCTTCAAAAGAAAGAAAAACATCGAGTGGATTTCAGACCAGAAAATGTGAGCTGCTGAGAAATTATTATTCTAATGACTTAGGAAAGAGCACATAATGCAGAATATCAACTGGTTTTATTGTTTGAGCTTCATTTGAGCAACAGTTTCTAAACCAGGTGTCTGTAGGAGAGGGGCCCACAATGGTACCCACTCCAGCACAAGGTGTCAGAGCCCAAATGTGGCCTTGAACTTCACGTTAGAAATGTCACAACATCCATTTGGGTTCAAGAACAAGTTCTATGTGATTATTGGCATACCTAATGAGGACAGTTTCTAACTCTTCAAATTTTGCCTCCCACCATGAGAAAAACTGACATTTGACCAACTTGAAGGATGCATTCATTCAGACACTATTTGCATTTCTCAGTAAAGCACTTGTGAAAATGACAAAACAGAAGAAAAAATATTAGTCAAATGGACCCAAGTTTCAAGTAATTACTTTCAGAAAGCTCATTAAATAGTCAAAACCTAGCCTGGCTCATTTCCTTGTATCTCACATTATCCTCAACTCCACTGTGGTTTCTTTGGTTCTGTTTAAATTACTTAATTATCAAAACTCTCCATCTTTGGGTCTCTGAGCCAGTGCTAAATAACAAGATGAATAGATGCTCTGAGATGAAACCAGACAGGCTTCTTCTTGGAAATGAACCCGAAGCAGCATGCAAATATCTCTGATAGTAGCAAGTGAACAGAGAGGAACAATGGGAGTTAGTGATAGAAAAAGAAAAAGGAAAGGAAAAAAGACTCACAAGAGGGTGTGAAAGCGAGGCAAAGTGAGTGGACTGCAAAATCATCTTGACACTAGGAACCCCGTGGTTTTGCCCAGAACAAGCTGATTATGGCTGAAAAAGGAACTTGGTGATTCACCAGAAACTGCTATGCATTTTACTTGGTTCCTGCTTATAAGCACAGGCACATGCTACATATATGCTTATCTCTCAGGGAGTAACATTATGTAGCATTCAATGTTCTCAGGTACTTCCTCATTTATAGCTCTGACCTCATCTGGTTGCTACAGGTTGCCACTCACTGAGGTGAGTCTGTTGCTTTTCTCATTTGCAATGTCAAGGGGATTGACCCCCGAAGAACTTGTTGCTTTATGAGGACTCACAGAATGACAGGTAGGATCCAGTCCCACCTCAGCCTAGTTCCAAAATTTGGACACTGAAGAAATAGGAGCCAGGCATGATGGTGTGTGCTTGTGATCCCAGCACTCTGGAGGCTAAGCCTGGGCTACATAAAGATATCCTGTATCAAAATGTAGGAGGGTGGGGTGTTATGAGCAGGGAGAGAACGAGAGAGGGGAGGGGGAAGAGAGAGAGAGAGAGAGAGAGAGAGAGAGAGAGAGAGAGAGAGAGAGAGAGAAAGAGAGAGAGAGAGATCTTTGCTTGTGGTTTTTCCCAGAGATATCTGTGGTCTGGTTTGGTTAGGAAAGGTCTGTGGAGGGCAAGCACATTGAGTCAAGTCTTAACACTGAGTGGGATTTGGATGGATAGAAAGACTATGAGATCTTTGTTAGACCTGATTGGTTTCTGAGTACTGAGTACATTGTGTGTCCGGCTTCTGTGTTAGCCTGTCTGACCATTATTTTTGACTATTCTTACAGCAACCCTTGGAGGCTTCAGCAACTGTTTTTCACGTTTTCCAGATAAAGAAACTGTTCTGAAGAAGTAACTGTCTGCCTAGGGTCGTCCATCCAAGGAGCAGAGCTGGGGTTTTGTTTGTTTTGTGCATATGGGGGTGCACGTGTATGTCTAGGTGCAGATGTGTTACGGTGCATGTGGAAGCCAGAAGTCAACCTCCAGTGTCTTCCTCAGTCACTTTCCACCTTTTTGTCATTGTTGTTGAGACAGAGTCTCTCACTTTTATCTGGAATAAATCAGATTTGCCCAGGCTGGTGGGTCACTGAGCCCCAGAGATCCACCTGTCTCGACCTCCCCATTGCTGGGATTATGGGCACACACCACTACTTTTTTGGGCTTTTTTATGGGGGTTCTGAGGGTTAACCTCAGGTCCTCGTGCTTGAGCAGCAAGCACTTTACTGACTGAGCACCCCTCCCCTGTCCTGGAGCCCAGTTTTGAACAGATCAGCCTGACCTAGCACTCTCTCAGCCCTTTACAACCTAGCCTCCACTTATTTTCACTCCAACAATTAGCCAGTCTGGGATTCTGTCTGCTTTATGCAAAGTGGCCGTGGTGATCTAAGCAAAGTTCTGCTTTTTTAAAGGTAGAAAATAGGGCCCTTTGTAACGAGCTAGACCTGTAAAGAAGACAGTATCCACAGGGAAGATGGCTGTTCTCAACAGCCTAGCACAGGTTCCATGTCGGCAGGCAGACGCTGGCAAAGAAATACCACTGTAGAAGCACATAGCAGTAACTGCCCAGTCCCCACACTCTGCTCCCTTGTGCCTGAAGCCATGTAGACAGCTGGATATAACTACCGTTCCCATCTCGGTTCACCTCCCAGACACATCCCCTGGGGCTTCTGCTCAGGAGAAGGCATTTGGCTCTTGGCTTAAACATCACTCCTTCTTCTGAGGAGCATCAGCCTTGAAGAAAGAGCTCACACTGTACTCAGCCCACTCAGTGCAAAAAGGTGTCCCGACCCAAACAGCCAGAGTCACCCCAGTTCGTCAGAAAGGTTATGGATCCTGAATTAATAGAAAACTGCTCTACCAGGCAAAGTGCTAATTGGAGCTGAAGCTGAAGGCAGCTGACCTGGAAAATTCTCTCTTCTCCATGCCCCACTTAGAACCCCCCAGCTGTCCGGGAAGGGATGGGCTTGAAAAGGGGAAGTCCCTGAGCACAGAATGAGCACCTACTATGCACCAGCCATGCACCAAGCCTCTCCTTCTACTGCGTAGCTAATGCTATTGGAAATGTTCCATGAGCATTTTCATTCTCGCTTGAGGTAAAGAGGCAGAAGCCCAAGGAGGCAAGGAACTTGCGCAAAATTGTGCACCTAAGAAAAGAGAGGGTCAGATTGGCAGAGGGTCTTTTGATCTCTTAAATCCTTCACGTTTTCAATTCTCATCGTAGGGGAACACAAGCTCAAATGCCAGGATAATCCTGGCAAGAAACAGTAGTGACAGGATTAGTCATATTGGAGGTGGCCTCAGGGTTAGAGCAGGCTGTGGTCTAAGTGGTTTATTTGTATTAACTCGTTTAATCAGCAAAGATCCTATGTGTAATGCTGTTATTGGCCTCAATCCTCAAATCAGGTCAAAAAACTTGCCTGTGATCATAGGGGCTTCTATCCTTGGATTTGAATTTGAACCCAGATAGAATTTGGCCAGATGAGGTTTTTGCAAATTGGACAAGGCACCTCCTATCTAAAAGGGAGAGTGATTTCCAACCCTGTTGGCTGGTGCTCTGGAGCAATGAAAAGTCAGTGTGGCAAGATCTAACTTTTTACCAGAAGCTGTGAGAGCTGAACATTGTAGGAAACCTCCTCTTTAAACATCGGGAATCATTAAACAAAATAAAGACTCTGTGTCTGGCTTTCTCCCACTACCCTCCAAATAGGATGTCCAAGGGTCTCACTGGCCTCGGTCCTTGTCTGTAGGCTTTGCTGATGCTCCCAATAAATCCCCGAGCCTCCTCTGTGCTCCCTGTCTTTTCCGTCTCATGCCTCACACCCTCCAAGAAAAATATTTTCAACTAATTCAACTTGGAGATGTTAGTGACTGAGACTAATTCACAAGTGGCTCCCCCAGAGATATCTGCAACCTCGCCTATGCAGCTCAAACACAAAGCTCAGGCGACTCACAGAGAGGGAGGATTCAGGCAGTGTGACAAGGTGTTTTCAAGCCAAGCAGCTGCCCGCAGCTTGTGTCACCTGGGCCAAGACTCAGACCCAGCTGCCAGACGGTTGCAAATTTCCTTAGCTAGAGCCACCATGGCTGGGCTCAGAAAGAGCAGGTTTGGGCAATACATGCGAGAAAATATCCAAGTATCCAAGAAATCCATGGCTGCAGGCCTGGTTTATGTAGACATACGGTGGGAGCTGCCTGCATCGCTGGCTGCAGGGAAAGCCTATGTAAAGATCCTATGTGTAGTGTGTTATTGGCCTCAAACCTCAAATCAGGTCAAAAAACTTCCCTGTGATCATGGAGGCTTCGATCCTTGGACTTGGATTTGAACCCAGATGGAATCTGTCCAGAGAGGTTATCTCTCCTCCCCTCCCCTCTCCTCCCCTCCCTCCTCACACACAGTCTTTGCATGCTGCTTTCTCAGTCTCAGATCGTAGCTTTCATATTTCTGTCACGGTTGAAAAACTACATCCTTCAGACGTGTTTAAAGGCAGTGAGTTTTGAGCCACATGGGGGCTTAGTCAGAATACTAGCCATCAGATAATCTCTTGGGTGAGGCTGAAGCCTACAGAGTCTAAAAAAGCACGTATTTTGGTGCAACACGAGGATGCATCAGGAACAATCCTCATCTATAAACACGCATTTGATTTCTCCATAGGGGTGATTTTCGTAAACTGCAGGTATATAATTGTACGTGTGTATGTGTGTGTATCTGTGTATGTGTCTGTGTGTCGCATGCACATGCTGCACGCTGGTGTTGGGAGGTGATTAAGATCATGCAGGTCTGAGGTCACTGGATTTGGATCATCACATGCATCATTTCAGTAACTCTGGATAATCCCTATCTACGTCTTTCATTCATTAAGTACTTCTTTGTGCAAGGCTAGGGACTGGAGCCCAGCCAGAAGCAAGATGCCAATGCATACTTAGCCTCTATGCACTCTAGTGCAAATTAGAAGAAAGCTCTCTTTTTCTCTGGAAGTATTTCATACCAGGGCTCTGGTGTTGGCAATGGAATAAGAGGTGGAGTCCAATCTCTGTTCCACACTAGTTGGGGCACAACCAGACACCCTTGTATGGTAGTCCCAGCCTGGAGCATCAGACAGCTTACTTACCCCTTTGCAGATGGCCACAGCTTCCTTTGACATGGACTTGGGATAAGCCACGTTGTGCTCCATGATGGACTGGAAGAGTTCGTCCTCGTCTTCCCCTTCAAAAGGTGCCTGTGGGACAGAGGGTGGGGTGGGAGAAGGACCCCTACCCTGTCCTCCCCACAGCTTCCTCTAACCAGCAGGACTTCCTTCCTGGGGCCCAAGGTGAGACTACACTCCAGGGCTTTCAAGATGAGAAAAGATGTCCAACAAACTTGGGTATCCCCAAGGCCAACAAAGTCTGAGGTACTCAGGTCCATGAGCTGGTGCTACTAAGCTATTGTTTCTTAAAAGAGACCGTGTAGCTGAGGGTAGAGGGGAATTTTTCTTGCAGATCACTTAAAATTCAATTACCTGGCCAGCCAACATTTCATACAACAGGACTCCGAAGGCCCACCAATCCACAGACTTCCCATAGGGCTGATAAGCGATGATCTGGAAAACAGAGGCATCTTATCAGGGTAACTGGCAGCCTTGTGGCTAGAGATTGAATTTACAAGTCTTTCATAGTAAGAGTGGACTTGCACTGGGCCGGGGCCTTAAGGAGAACTCTCTCAAGGCTTGGTCCTGGCCTTCTATTCATAATTATAGTGGATGCCACAGTCCTCAATGCAAGGCAGGGTCTCAGAGACGGTGCATCTGGGCTATTTCACCTCTGCTACTAGGGGATGAAGGACAGGCTTCACAGCCACATTGCTGTTTCAAGTACTAGGTGTGCTGTGGTGTTCTTTTTTTTTAATTTCTAGACCATGTGTGACACTTTAATCAGGAGAGATTATCTTTGTTTCTCATTATACAGGTAAAATATTTATACAATAATATAGATAGACTTATCACTACTGAATTATACATTTAAAGATGGTTGAGATGGTCAATTTTATGGTGTATGGGGGTTTTGTTATTCATCTATTTGTTTTTTTGTGGGGGTTTTTCTTTTTTTTTTGGTGACTCTGGGGATTAAACCCCAGGGTCATGAATGCTAGGCAAGTGCTTCATCAATGACTCACACCCACAACTCAGTGTAGTTCTTTTGAACCACAATTAAAAATAAAACAGTTTAGGGAGAGATGGCTCAGTATTTAAGAGCACTGGCTGTCTTGCAGAGGACCCAGGTTCGATTCCCAGCACCCACATGGCAGCTAACATCTGTGCTTGACTCTAGTTCTAGGGGATCTGATGGTCTCTTCTAATCAGTACACTCACATACATGCAGGGAAAACACTCATATGCATAAAATAAAAAGAATAAATAAAATAGTTTAAAAAGCAAAACATTTGCTATTATTTGACATCTGTTATTACTCAGAAAATATAGTTATGGTAAAAGAATTAAACAAAAATCATTCATAATCCTTTGTCAAGAAAAATATCAGGACAAACGTTAGTCCGTCTCCTAGACGTTCCTATGAATATATACTAAATTGCGTGTGTGTCTGACATTAGCACAAGCATTTCTGTGGTATGCATCTTAAGCAAAGCGTGTTCTTCCCTCAGGTTTCCCATCAGCCTTATATGTTGACACAATTGATTTTTAAATAAAGATCTTGTTTTTATCTTTAATTATATGCATATGTTTCTGTCTATGTGGGGGCATATGCACGTGAGTGTAAGTAGGCACGGTGGCTGGAGGAGGGTTGTCAGATCCCCTGACGCTGGAGTGATAGGTGGCTGAGGTCTGACTGATAATAGATTTTCTGCAAGAGCAGTCTGTGCTCTTAAGAGCTGAGCCACCTCTCCAACTGCACAACTGGCTTCTACTCTGCATAGGAGTTCAGTTAATGGACATGTAAAAATCCATCTTACTAACTCCCAATTGTTCCCAAAGAATAAATTCCTAGAAGGAGGAATAATGGCTCACATAGCATATTTGGCTGTAAGGGTTTTGTTAGCTGCGTAACTGTCCATCTTTCAGGGTATAAGGTGCAGAAGGAGCTGTGTCAAAGGCGTGCAGGAATGATACAGCAAAGAGCAAGGGCTGAGGTTTGTGAGTCAGACAGTCTAATTTGCATCTTGATTGCTATTTGCCAGGCGTGTGACCTTGACGGAAGTTATTTAACTTCTTTAAACCTCATTTTCCTCTTTTATAAAACAGACATACTATATACACATTGGGGCTCTGGGAGGATGAACCAGATACTAGGCACCTCTCACACATTATGCATTCATACTGTTGCCTTTTCTAGAATGTTCTGTAATTCGGGTATTACTTGTTTTACTCAATAAAGGCATTGGAGCAAATTTGGCTATGAGGTGACTGTCTGTTTATCTATCAGACATTGTCTCTGATTTCAGCTTCTACTCTAAAATTAGAAATGCAGAGATGTTGGTCAAAGGTTATTAAATTTCACTTAGATGGGAGGAATGCATTCAAAAGATCTATAGTACAATATGGTGACTATACTAATACTAATGAACTGTATTCCTGAAAATTGCTATGACTGCCAGATGTGAGAGCACACACCTGTATTCTTAGCACCTTAGATGAGACAGCAGGTCTACTGCCGATTCAAGGCCAGCTTAGGGTACATGACAAGACTCTGTCAAAAAATTCTCTGAGAGCCAGTGAGGTGGCTCGGTGGGTAAGGGTACTTGCCTCAAAAGCCTGACAACCAAAGTTCTATCCTCAGACCCCACATAAAGGTAGAAGGAGAGAACCGACTCCACAAAGTTGTCCTCTGACCTCCACGCAAGGCACGTATGCCATAGACACGTATTTATAATAGTTTTAAATATTGCAAAAGGTCATTCTTTTGCAAATTAATTTAGCCCTTGCACACATACAAATAATACTATACACCATAGATCTACATATATAATTTTTATTTGTAAATTAAAAATAGACAACTAAATCAAAGAACAAAGAAATAAGAAATGTACTCTGAAAAGAAGTAACTGCAAATCGCAGAAGCTTCTGCGAGAATGCCTCCCGGTGAAAGTATTTCCACAACTTGAAAGCACTCCATCTTTTATTTTCTCCTCTTCACAACCAAGGAAGTTAATCCTTTTACAAAGGAAACCAGAGCCTCAGAGGTGAAAGAAGTTGTCAGAGGTGATGCTTAGTTAATAGCGAAAATTGACCTGTGGCAGCATCCTCCCAGCCATGGGCTAGAGGAGGGGGTAGCCCACAGCACAGTTCAGTTCAGTGTGTCCTCACTGGCTCCATGACCAGCTGGGAGCTGCTGGAGACCTTGATTCCTGTAGAGATTCTGATTCAGTCAGTACAGGCTGACACTGGAGCATCCTGAATTTCGAAAGCTCCTCTGTGACTATGAATGCAACTAGATCTGGGGACTAGGAATCATTGTACGCATGGCATATCCAGGAACTGTGTCAGACTGTGTCTGATACTGCAAAGGATTAGACAAATGACAACCAGGGCATGCCATGTGGAGAGTATACAAATACACTTTTATCTTGTGGACATCAACAATGCACAGATGGGTGACGTATCTGTACCCTCAGCAATATGTGAAACCCCTGTGTGATCTCCCAGTCAGATTTTCTACAGTCACATGCATATTCACAGATTCGGAGGAAACACACTTTGTTCTGTGTGCTACTGTTACTCTCTATACAAGGTGATGTCATTTATCATTCTCTACTTGTATTCGCTCTCATTTTTGTTTTTTCATTTGTGGAACAGAGTCTGACTATGTAGCCCAACCTGGCCTCCAGCTCACAAGCCTCCTTGCCTCAGTTTCCTGAGGGCTGGAATTACAGGTGGATATAACCATGCCTAGTCTGATTTTATTTTTTCTCTTACCAGCACGTCTTGAAGAAATCTTCACATAGTTCCATACATTCACTTGACTCTCTTGAATTGGCGGCTAGTAACATTTTTCTACTGTATGTCACAGTCTCTTGTCTTTACCCCTATGGGGGGTGGGCTTTGCTTCAAATGAGTTCATACAGATGTGCTCCAGTCTGGCCAAGGTTGCATACGACTCCCTGATATGAATGGGTTAACTAATCACCCTTCATTGACAGTCAGTCACTGAGAAATAATTGTTGGAAGAAAGAAGGAGTTTGAACACACACTCCTCTCTTTGTGTCTGTGCATGTGCGTGCTGTGTACAAACCAGGTTTGTAGAAAAGAAACTGCATTGCCTCAGAATGTGGACATTTTAAACTTTACGCCAAGTTCATTCCATGGCGATTTCTCATCACCATTGCTGTGTATGCAGTGAGTGACAGCAAGAAAAAGCAATTCTAGAATGTTCCTTTCCAAGACTGGATGCCATTTACTCAGTTTCTTTACTAAAAAGCCCAGCAACATACAGATCATGCTAGTGTTTGAAGTACCAACTCAGAGTGAGAGAGACAGGAATTGACTACCCAGCATGAATTGTTTTGGAATGTCATGTTGGGAAAACCCATCCACTGACCACTTCCTTTGGGAAGAACTGCTCGGATAAACATTTACCTTTTCCTTTCTATCTTTCTCACAGGAAGACAGATTTGGAAGCATCACAGTTATCGTGTGCACAGCACACATCCCCGTGTCATATGTCAACCCAGGGGATCTGTTTCCTCTTTGTCGCTGGCTCTCTCAACAAATGTTTCAATGTCATAATTAGGAGGAATCATATGGCCATGCGCCATAGCAGCTTGATGACACATTTTCATTGATGTGTGTTGGATGGTTCTTTTGAGTTTTATTTAAAAATTTTCCTAAACCTTGATGTATTTTGGGCCTAGACTTCTGGATGTGCTAAGTTAATTTGCATATGAGATTTTAAAGGGATGACTTAGAGTACAAGATCAAGGTGGGTCCAAGGTCTCCAGTTACCACCCTTGACCCTTCCCAGCCTTCACTCTGTCCTCTGGGAATAGGAAGGACATCATCACAGATGAATGTTGTAAGGGGTCCCCTCTGTTCTTACCTCTGGGGCGATGTAGTCTGGGGTGCCACAAAACGTCTTGGTTGTCACCCCATCCCAGATGTTCTCCTTACACATGCCAAAATCAGCGATTTTGATGTGCCCCTCTGAATCCAGCATCACATTGTCAAGTTTTAGGTCACTGCAACAGACATAAACATTTGGGAATTTAGTTAAATCCTATTTATTTCAAGCCAACCAATGTATGCTCGGCATGTATCATATAATCATGTTAGTTCTACAGGGACGCAAAGGTAACCGTGAACCAGACCTTGTCTTTTGGCAGCTTACAATCTGGCAGAGACATTTGAAAGGGCCCACACACATCTGTACTTTTTTTCCCTACACAGTAAACTGTACCAAGTGTCTCACAAGGACACATTGAGACAGCCTTTGTTATAACAAGCCTGGTTATTATAGATTCTTATAAGTGAAATCATGTAGAAAGCAAAACAAGGGAATAGTAATGAGGAAACGGAGAGATCTATATAAACCAGATGCCAGGAAGGACCTCTCTAAAGTAGTGACAACTGAGCTTTAACCTAAAGAGTACAGGCTATACTCTCGTTCTGTTATCTCCATCTATGTTGGTGAGGAGAGCTTTATATTCTGGAGACTTTTGGCATGTCACCAGTATGTAAAATTGTTACCATATCCCACAGACTCTATTCCTCCTAAATACCTACTCCATTGTCAACATTTTGTACACCAATAGGTAGATATGCTCAATGGTTATACTGTCCCAATCCTAACGAAATATGGCAAAGCACAGTTCTCCAGGAGGTAAAAGATCTACTCCCTAGTTCAGCACTCACCTCCTGTATCATTCTGACTGGGTTCTGGGTACATGTGGTTTATGCCTATGTTAGCATTTTAGGATGAGATCGCATCCTCTTTCTTTTAAGTACCACTCTTTCTTGATCCTCAAAACATGTAGTGAGGGTGGTGCTAGCCCTGACTTGTGGCCACAAGAGTGGTTATATAGGCCTGTGCTACTGGCCAGTGGAAACTGCTGCCCACAGTCTTTGGTTCAGGAATAGTCAATCGAAGACCAACAAAATCCTGACAGCTTTGTGGTTACTCTTAGAAAAGAGGTAAGCTCTTTTTATAGTAGGCCGACTCAGGCACTGGAACATGAGTCTAGATACTCCAGGAGTCCTTTGATAGAAAGAAGAAAGTAAAGAGATAAATCAGAGCCTAGAAGGAAGGCAATGGAGGAACACTTCAAATGTGCCCCTGAGCTTCTACATTCGGGCAGTCAATAAATCCTTCATGTAAGTTAGGTTAATTTGAATGGAGTTGCTGTCATCGTCACTTTCAGCTAAAGGGACACATCTTGTATATCCTGGCTGAATATTCATGGTGTAAATTCCATGTGCCACATCTTCCTCTCTATCCTTCAGCGGGTGGACATCTAGGCTATTTTCGTTCTGGCTGTTGTGAATAGAGCAGCAATGAACATGGATGAGCATACTGCTGTGGTAGGATGTAGAGTCCTTTGGGTCTATGCCCAAGAGTGGCATAGCTGGATCGTGTGGCAGATCTATTTCTAGTTTTCTGAGGAAACTTCACACTGATTTCTAAGGTGGCTGCACCAGTTTGCACTCCTCCTAGTGAATAAGTGTTCCCCTTGTCCCATCCACACTAGCATTTGTTGTCATTTGGGTTGTTTTTTATTTTAACCACTCTAAAGGGGGTAGATGAAATATCAAAATTGCTTTAATTTGCATTTCTATGATGGCTAAAGATGTTGAACATTTTTAAAAGTGTTTCTCTTGGCCATTTGTATTTCTTTTCTTCCTTCCTTCCTTTCTTTTTTTCTTTTTATTTTCGGTCTTTTTGAGACATGGTCTCCCTGTAGACTTAGCTGACCTAGAACTCACTATGTAGACCAGGTTGGCCTCAATCTCTCAGATCCATCTGTCTCTGCCTTCTGAGTGCTGGGATTAAAGGCATGTGCCAAAACACCTTTAATTAATAAAAATTATCTATCTGTCATCGATCTACTTATCCATCTACCTATCAGCATCTCCTATCTGTCTCTGAGGTCTCTTCATCCAAGAGGAGGCCCATTTGTACATTTGTAACCACTATATATAACAACGTTCCCATTCATAGCCCATGCATCCTCGGTGCTGTCTGTAGTCCCAACCTTATTCTGTCCTCATGTTTGTCCTCAACCCATGGTGGGTGATCTCTGAATGCCAGGTTACAACTTACAAATGTCATACTATGCAGTAACTTGTATCAACTGAACATATCAGAGCTATGTGTTATATCATTAATACATGACATCTCCTCAACTTGATCATGTGCCCAGAAACAGACAGCTGGGTCACTTGAAAGTAAGAAAATCTCTACCTAACACAGAAAAGGAGTTTCAAGGAGTACCAAGAGCCAGCAGATAACCAGTCATATTCATTGTCACATCACTCATCTTACAAAGGAGCTGGGACCTAATGTTAGAATATAAAATGAGAATCACATAGAGAGCTTTGATGTGTATATGCATGTGGTACAAGTGTGTGTATGCATATGTGTATGTGTGTGCTGCATGTGTGAACATGTGTGGTATTATCTCTGTGTGAATATGTGTGTGAATGAGTGAGTGGTGTATGTGTCTGTAAATGTGTGGCATATTTGTGTGCATGTGTATGTGAGTCTGAGTTATATATGTATGCATGCATATGTGTGTGTGCATGTGTATGAGTGTGTGTGGCATATGTGTACATATGTGTATATATGAGTAGATGACTGATGATGTTTGGGTGCGCATGTGTGTGAGTCTGTGGTATATATGTGTGCATGCACACATGTGTGCATGTGTGTGAATATGTGTGTATTGTGTGAGCATGTATGAATGTGTGCGGTATATATGTGTGTGCATAGGTGTATATGTGAGTGAGTGAGTGGTATATGTGTCTGTAAATGTGTGGCATATGCATGTGCATGTTGGTGTATGTGTGTGGTGTGCTTGCTCATGCAGGCACATGTGGAAACCAGAGGCTGACATGTGGAAGTCTTCCTCACTCACTTCTCTACCCTATGGTATTTTATTTTAGTCAGGGCCCCTCACTGATCGTGGAGCTCACTGTTTCAGTTCAATTGGCTGGCAATGAGCCCTGGTTCTGCCCATCTCTGCTATAGACCCAGGTTTTGATGTTGGTGCTGGGGATCTGAACTAAGGTTCTCCTACTTGCACATCAAGCATTTTACCCTCTGAGCCATCTCCTGGTCCTGCTTTTTGTTTGTTTGGCTGGTTTTGTTGTAGTTCCATGTCAGGTGGCCTTCATTTCTATATCAAAAGAGGACCAGGACAACTGTTTTCAAAAACCCTATTAAGGAAAATCAACACACGTCTCAGAGTCAGTGATCAACAAACCAGATACTAAGTTTGACAGAAAGGATCTTTTATCCATCTCCGAACTCCAACCCTGCCCTGCACATCCCCCAGAAAGGGAAAGTCTAACAGCTTCCTTAAGAACCGTCCAACTGAGAGACCCACATGAAGAAGGGGCTTTTATACTGTTTTAAAATATTTTGCCGCTGTGAAGGCAATCTTTATGAAACCATAAAACTACACATTTTGTCATGTATTTTTTATAGTTTCCATTTGATTACCAGTTTCTAGAACTGTGTCTCAATCGAGTTTCTTGATAGTAAACAACTTAAGCCAACTTGGGTGGTCAAAATCCTAAAGGAATCTGTGAAAGGATGGTTAGGAAGTCATAACATCTCTAAGGAGGCTGGAGAGCCAGGCAGGAGGCTCCACAAGTCAGAAACCATGCTTGGTTGCAGTGCAGAGTAGACCCGTTGGAGATGCTTCTGACGTTACCACTGGACACAGACATCGCTTGTTCTGTGAGCCCTTAATGCTGGACTCCACAAGTTGCTTCCAAGAACCACTTCTCCTCTTGTCTCTAGAAACCAACTGCAGCTGATGACCATGGCCATTATAAGCTACAGCCCCAGTTCCTTGGTCACCCCTTTCTGATTCACAGTTCTGGGTGACTATGACTGAGTGTCTAAGCCTGAATCTCGTGTTTGGCCTTGCTCATGGAAGCTGTGCGTGCATGTGAGCATTGACACTCTCCATTTTTGTTCTTTTGAGACAGGATCTTACTACATGGCCCAGTTTAGCCTTGAACTCATGATCTTCCTGTCTCATCTCCTATGTGCTCTAATCACAGGATGTATAACTATATCTGGACGTCTATTCTTTATAGTAATGAATGGACTTTGGTTATATACACAAAGGGAAGCAATTCAGACACTGACTGACTTAAAATATTGATCTATTGATAAATATTATATTTAAAATGGATTAGCAATAGAGAGGGAAGGGAGAATATGTAGAGAGGAGAAAGGACTGAGGAAAGAGAGAGGGAGACAGAGAGGGGAAGGCAGAGGAAGAGTGAAGGAGAGAGAAAAAAGAAAGACAGAAATAAATACAGAGAGAGAGAGAGAGAGAGCTCCCTCTGGAGAAGGGATGGCCTTAGTGCCTGAAATGCTCATCAATTCCAAATCTGTCTGGTTCCTATTAGACTGAACACTAGGCCCGAATCTTAGCTCAGCTGACAAGAACTCTGTTTTCTCCCTGGGGCTGGGTTTTCTTCTAATATATGTGTAGTTCACATTTAATCTCCAGGAGCCTGGGTGGTTCTATTCTTTGGAAGGTACATCCTACACGGTAGAACCTACTGTCACCATACCAGGTGACAATTATATTGAGCAAACAATTCCACGGTTCCTGTTAGGGGGGAGGTTAAAAGCAACCAAAGTCACTGGCTTGAATGTAGAGTTCACACCATATGGGAGAGTGTGTGTACCTTCTGAGATCAGAATTACATTCAGTACAAGACGCTCTCATTAGGAGAGTCTGGAGAGAAACTCGGGGAGTTGAAAGATTTGCACATTCTGCGTCATACCAACATGGTGACGCATGTTCATTGAGGATGATCATGGGTAAGATAACCAAATTATTTAAAATCCATTTCTTCTCCTTTCTGTTTCTGTGCATTCCCAGGAAGATTCATGAGGCAGACAAAACCATGCCCTGGCTTTTCATCCCTCTAATATCTGGAGAAAACAGGGATGGTGGGGATGCAGCATGCTAGGAACATATGGACCCACTCAAGGTTTCCTATCACCACTACTTTGAGTGAATAGAACATCAGGAACCTGAAGAATTCTTGCAAGGCCCCCACTTTCCATTGCTCCAGTCCTACAGCAGCCCTAGCCTTACCTCTACAAGCTGTCTAGAAACAACCAAGTCTTTTGGTATCATATGCTTCAGTTCTACAGTAAGAGGTCCAGGACGCTACTCCCCGGTTATCTTGAACTCCAGACTGTAGTTTCCATGGTTTCAGAGGTGACGCTCAGCCACCCAGCACTGGCAAGCCCCCTCCTGGCCTTGATTTTTCTCCATGGTATTTATCACCTTTCCACAAACTTTTTTGTCTGCTTTTTTCTTCTCTATTTCCTCTGCTCAGAGTAGCACTTAGCACACGGTAGGCTTTTGATGAACATGTGTCAAACAAATGAAAGAAATGGGCTTATATGGCTCTTCATGAGTCTTTAAATAGACCCTCACCCATGCCAAGAGCTGGTGGAAACTCCGTGCCCCTACCAGTTCCTATTGTGTAACAGTCAGCCAATCAGCCATAGCCTGAACCATTCTCATCTACGTGGTGCAAAGAGAATTGTACACCCTGGACTCGCTGACAAATAGCAGCCTGGAGCTCGCTAGCATGCCTCGCATGAAATATGAAATGGTATGACTCACTCAGCTATGATCATACACTTGCTTCTCCAAAACCCAGCAAATGCCAACTTCTGAAGTTAATCCTGTCTTTCAGGGAAAGCTACTCAGAGATCTATTTCCAAATTGTAGCTACATGCAAGCAAAAATGTTTCATAATAATATGATTCCACCATATCCTGTAGCCAAGATTCTTCACTTGCTCCCTAAACGTGGAGTCTAAGAGAAAGAAGTGCTGGGAGCTTCCTGTTGAGCGTCCTCTTCTCAGAGACCCCATGTCCTCGGGTTTGAGGTCACAAACAACCATTGGTGACACAGTCCATCGAGATTTTTCTGCCACCATATAGAGCTGCCCAAACTTTGCCAGGGCAGTGGGCGATGCTGCCTGGCAGAACACATGCCCAAGTTAGTACTGGAGGATTCCTCCCCCACCACAGATTCTAATTTTAAAAGCAGTTGAAGAAAGAGGCGGTGAAGGAGGAGCTGAGGGAGACGAGACGATAGAAAGAACAGCCATGGTCACTTACCGGTAAATGATGCCCTTGCTCTGTAAGAAGAACAGACCGATGGCAATTTCTGCAGCGTAAAATCTGAAATTAAAAAAAAAAAAGGTGATGGATAAAGTCAAGGACACCATATGCTCGGCAGCTCTCAGAATTCAATATACTATTGAACTAGGCACAGGCATGAAAAGCTCACCATGGATGGTCAGCTTCACATCCCATAATAGGCTGAGTGTATGGGTGGGTAAGAAGGTGGTTTAGAGAGTGATGAGGTTATTTTGAGGACACATGAGAGTCGGCAGAGGTCCAGAATTACATAGTGGGGAAGGCACCACAGGGTAGGCTGGACTGATGATCAGTTCAGGGTATACAAGTGCAAGTATCTTAGTAATAGCATCTGGCATCTGTTGAAAGCTTAGAGTATATCCCATCATTTTAGGGATTATCTGATTTAATTCTAAGTAGAATCCCATGTACTCTAGTACCTCCTGTTCTTCAAATGAGGAAACTGAGGCTTAGAGAGAGGAAATCTATAAAGAGCTTTGTGAAGGTATGTAGCAAATACGAAGCACAGCTGGGGCTGGAAAGGACAGGTATAAAGTGGAACTTCTCAGTGAAGGGCCACCAAGAAGGTAAGAGTTTTGTTTGTTTGTTGTGTCTTTCTTGTGGTTCTAAGAGTAGAACCCAGAGCACAGTGCGTGCTAGACAAATGAACTACCACTGAACCACATCCCCAGCCTTGTTTTATTTTACTATTCCGTTTTTTTGAGGTATAGTCTCACTCTGTAGCTCATCTGGCCTGTACTTCTATAACTTGTTATATAGCCCAAGCTGGCCTCAGTCTCGTTGGTAGGGCTTTGGGGGAACTCTGTTAAGTCCTGATGACGTGCATCATGAGATGAGGGCGTTAGATCTGTGGTCAGCTAGATGTCAGAAATAAAAGAAGAATCAGTCCCATGGTCCCAATCCCCCGTGGCAAGGGATGCAAACGGCTTGATTCGGAACACAAGGTTAATTCGGAGTAAGTGTTCCATAGGTGAAGGGGACGCAAGCTGAAAAGAACAGAAGCCAGTGGACACGCACGCCCCCCACCCGCCTCCCCAATCCCAGAACTGCAGAGTGGTATTCTAGATGAGCTCTGAGGGCTATCTGGTGGGGCAGTAAAATCTTAGCAAACACCTCAGGAACTGACATTAATTTCTATGACTTGCTTGGTTTCTGCTCATCCTCTGGGTTCTTAGCAAGGCAGCCGTTTGATGAGATTTTTATAAAGCAGCTCTGACTGGCTTATGAACTGAAGGAAACGAAATGGAAAAGCCACAGACCATTGCCACTAATCAACCTGATCCTTCATCTCCCTGGAGAGAGGGGGAGAGCTGTGTGGGAAAGAAAAGAGGAGCAAGCACATATGGGTCAGACGTCTGTGTCATCACACACTAGTTCTGGAATCCCGAGACTGTTTCCTTTAGTGGGTCTCAGTTTACTTGTTTGTAGGTAAAGCTGAGATGATACCATCTCCCTTCCCATATTGCTCAGGATTAAATGAGACCATGTTAGCACTTAGGTTCTGGTACAGAGAAAGCTCTCAATAAATATTAGCAAATAAACTAACAAAACCCACAATGACATTCCTCCAAGGAAGTTATAAGACCTTTCTCAGGAATTAGAGGCAAAAATTACAGATAGAGAAAGGATAGAGCTTCTTGTTCGTAGCTGGTATAGGGAACATAAAAAACATCTTGCAGCAAGCAGGGTGTCTTTCTCCTTGGCCAAATATCTCTCACAAAAAGAAGCCCAATATGTTGAAAAGGACTTTCTTTGGCTAAAACTTCAAAGGAACTAACAGCCCACCCATTTATCCCAAGGAAAGGGAACAGCATGAGTTCTCTCTTACACAGCATGGGGCTCCTTGAATCTGCCAACTTGTTGGATGTGGTACATGAGGTCACCCCCATTCACATACTCCATCACAAAGTACAGGCGGTCCTGGGGAAAGAGAACAGACAACAAAATCAGCACCTCAGGCCTCATCAGTCTCCAAATGGGAGGCAGGGAATAGCCGGGACTTGTGATTAGAGCTACCAGGCCTCCGACACGCTCTCTCATGCTGGGCCCGGCATTCCCCCAAGGGTAACCTCTGTGCCACTGTACGTATGTGAGCTAGCATAGGTGGAATGCAAATCACTTTTTAATTAATAACTACAAACTAAAATTCATTTGTGCCGGAAAATATGATTAATGCATGAATCTTATGACTTAATTGATATTATTGTTTAAGACAAAGTGTGCCTGGACTAAGAGTAGAAAATATTAGATAGATTATTTTCCAGTAAGAGGTACCTGTGAGAGACAGCCTCCATTGGCTTTCTGATGATTGTTTTACCTCCTGGTATGACTGCATACTATCATCTCTCAATGACTGGAAATAATTTGTGTGACAAATAGGATGCATGGCTTTGGGATGAGGTCATAAAAGAGCTTTCAGCTTTCCCCCTGCTTTCTTGGATCAAGCCTTCTAGAGGACGCCAGCTGGCAGGTCCTAAAGACACTCATCCAGCACTGTGGAGAGGTCTACTTGATAAAGAACCGAAACCTTCCGACAGCAACCAGCACCAACTTCTCAGTCCTATGAATGAACCATTCTGGAAGCCAGTATTTCTGTTAAGTTAAACCTTTGAAGACTGCAGTTCCTGCTGGACCCTTGACTATAACTTCATTTGAGATTCCCAACAGATTTCTGGGGAGGTGAGCCAGCCCAAATCTTTGACAGACAGAAACTGTGAGGTAGTAAATGTTTTCTCTTGCTTTAAGCCACACAGTCTGTGGTATTCAGCAATAGACAACTAACCTGGTAGCTAGCAGAATGCCAAACAAAATTATCAAAGTCTGAACAGTAACAGCCTAGGAAAACAATGCTATGGTTTGGGCCTGGAATTTCTCCTCAAAAGTCCATGTGTTAAAGGCTTGGTCCCCAATCATGTTAGTTACCTTTCCTGTCACTGTGACCAGATACCTGAGATAGCAGCTTATGGGGAGAATGATTTGTCTTAGCTCCTGGTTTCAGGGGTTCTAGTCCATGGCCACTTAGCTCTGAGTTTCTAGACCATATGAAGCAGAGTATCAATGATGGCAGCAGCATGAACAGACAGAAATCCTGTCAACCATGGCAGACAGAAAACAGACAGAGAGAACACAGCAAGGGGCCAGGTCTAATACAGTCCCCAGGGACATCACCAGTGACCTGCTTACCCCAGTTGTCCCACTTTCTCCTTTCACTACCTTACATATTATGATCCGTCAGAGGATTAATCCAATCAGAGCTATCAGGATCCAGTAACTTCCTAAAAGTCCATCAACTGGCAACCAAGCCCCCAATATATGAGCCTTTGAGGACAGTTCAAATTCAATCCAAAATATCCATGTAACAGTGTTAAAAGGGTGGGGCCTTTGGGAAATAGTTGAATCATGAGTCTTCTGAGATCATTAATGGGTTAATCCACTTATGGGCTCATAACTTAATAAGCTGTTGGAAGATAGTGGAAACTTCAGGGGATGGGACCTAATTGGAGGAAGTAGGTCACTGGGACATGCTCTTGCAGGGTATGCTTTGTCCCTGGCTGTCTCCCCAGCCCTCCTTCCTTCCTCTGCCCCAACACACTAGAGCTCCACACTCTCATGTTTTGACCTACTGGGAGGGGAGGGGGGATGACTATGGACCGAAATCTAAGAAATGGTGAGTCCAAATAACTCTTTTTAAAGTTGTTTTCCTCAGGTATCTTGTTACAGTATTAGGCACAGATATAGTTCAGGAATTATCACACTGAGTACTGAGTTCAGGATATCACCTCCAAATCCCTTAGGATTAAGGTCTAAAAACAAGGAGAGAAGAGTTATGACCTCCCCAGTCAGGAGAGGAAATACTCTAATGAGACATTTGTGTCCTTCTCTTCACTATAAACTAGTAAGACAACGGACCCCAAAGAACTCACATTTCCCCAGAAATCCAATGTTGGGGAAACAGAAAGTCTAAAGCCTCGTGCAAGCCAGAGGAGAAGCTCGCCTCCCAGGAAGAGATTTTACACAGTTCTGACAGCTTATCAGACCACCTTGCAAGACAGATCAGAGTAGACGCAATGAAGAGCACAGGAAGCGGGCTTAGACCCTGACCAGGACTGCTTATTATGCACATCTCTTTCCCTCTATGTAAAGCTAAGCCTCATGCCAGTATTCTCCAAGATAGACTCCTTCTCCCCAATGTGGCCATGCTGTATAAATCTAATCCCCTTTCTCTGCTCTTTCTGAACAACAACAACAAAAACCCTACCATAAAGACATGTCTAGAAGCAAAACAACCGGGACCAGAAAAAAAATCTATATCCCAATTCAGGGATTTTTTTTTTTTGACATGCTTCTCAAGGAATGTTGTGAACTCTTTTGGGTTAGGGGCTGTGTAAGCCTATACCTTGTACTATGAGCATCACACAGTACGTGCCAGAAGTGAAAGACCAGAGGCTTTGGAGACAAAGTGACTTTATTTAGGAACCCAGCTCTGCCTCTTGACAGCTGGGCATATCCAGAGTTGTTAGCATCTGGGTTTCCTCATCTGAAAAGTATAGGGAATCAAACTCTTGGCACTGCTGTTGGGGTTAATGAGGCAGAAGGTGTCATGGTCCCTGGGAAATGCCTACGTGATATTTGCCTTCTCTCCTTCCGTCAAGAGGCGTTTGCTAAATGAATGAGCAACACCCCCTCTCCTTGGCGTGTTCTTCTTGGGTTAGATGGCTCCTTTATGCTTCTTTCCTTTGACTTGGAATGGCAGGGTCTGTGCACACTATTTGCAGAGAGCTAAAATCCCCCTCATGTTCTCAGCCTAAAAAAACTACTTCCTCTAAATTAACCCACCCAATCTAAATTAGGTCTGCTTGTTACATTCCTCCACGAACCTCTGTGGATTCTTCCCTCTGATCACCTCATAATTTGTAATTATATATTTAACTGGATGACAGTCTACTTGATCTGCTCATTCATCCATTAAATAAAAATATTACAGAGCCCTACCAGGTACCAGGTACTAGGTGCTAGACCAGTGCTTCTCAACTCAAGCCATATCTCACTTTAACTGATCACCAAGTCAATTTGGTGGGTCTTGGTCAATTTTTTAAAAAAGAGAAAAACTAAGAAAGAATTAGAATCGAAAAGCGAATACAACAGAACAAAATCCCTTGATAAATGTGACTCTGTGAAATGTGGGATGGGTTGTGTTAGGAAGGCTGAGCTGCAATGTGAAAGAGGTTTCAGATGAAAAGCTGCACTGTGCGGGCTATAAAAACAAGAGAGCAGGAAGAAATGCAGCACCAAAGCTCTAGCTCTGAACTTAATATAGGAGTTGAAGTGTCATTCTGCTACGAACCTGCTGTGCAATGCTAAGCAATTATTTGACCTCTCTGGTGTTCAACGAGCTCTTCATCTATAAAATAGACATTCTTGACTTGCCAATAGTACACTAAAAAAATGGCATAGGTGAATGGTCCTAGAAGACATTGGGCACAGAACAAGTGTTTAGCCCATCATTTAAAGGAAAAAAAAATCTTCCTTACAGTGAATAGATTTTTATCATCTATCGATGCAACAGAAACTTATGCATTTTAATAGTTATTACATAAACAATAATGAAATGAATAAAATGAGGTTGCCATGATCTGCACTTGTATGTAACCAAGTTAACTGTAGTTGTTTGAATGAAAATGTCCCCCATGGGCTCAAGTATTTGAACACTTGGTCCTCAGCTGGTGGTGCTGTTGGGGGAGGTCATAGAACCTTTAGGTCTGTTCTTGCTGGGGGAAGTATGTCACTGGGGGGGGTGGACTTTGAGAGTTCATAGCCTTGCCCAACTTCCAATCCACTCTCTCTGCCTCATGTTTGCATGTAAAGATGTGATCTCTCAGCTTTCTGCTCCTACCATTGTGTCTGCCGTTTACTGTCATGTCTCCCTGCTATGATGGGCTTTTATCCTTTGGAACCAAATGCCAGAAATAAACTCTTCCACAAATTGCTCGTCGCTGGGGGTTTTATCACAGTAACAACAGCATTAACCAAAAGCAACGCAATGCTTTATGTATTTTGTTTCTCTTATCCTCTCTAAATGGCACAACATGAAAAATATCATTCTCCCCCATCTCAAGATGTGAAAGCAGACACTCAGAAAGAGTAAGTAACTTGTGAGTAGTCACTCAACTGTTGTCCAAGTTTGCTTTCTATTGCTGTGATGAAACATTGACCAAAACCAGCTCAGGGAGGAAATTGTCAATTTGGCTTGAAGGTTGCAGTTCATCACTAAGGAAGTCAACGCAGGAACTCAGGGCAGGAACCTGGAGGCAGGACCCTAAGCACAGATGGTGGAGGGATGGTGCTCACTGGCTTGGTCCCTCTGGCCTGTGCTCAGCCTGCTTTGTTTTTCAACTCACGATTACCTGCCAGGGGTGGCACCACCCACAGTGGGTTGGGCCTTCCCATATCATTCAACAATCAGGAAAATGCCTCCAGGCATGGCACAGGCCAATCCGATGGAGGAAATCCCTCAGTTGAGGTTCCTTCTTCCCAGGTGTGTCAGGTTGCCAACTGAAGTTAACCATGACGATTCCACTCCTTCTACGGCTGACGCTATCCAGTACAGCCAGAGAGCTGCAGCACTAGCATTCGAACCCCGACAGACCAGTTCCAGCTTCTACACTTGCACCCTCTCTCTATGCTGCCCCCAGTGAGTACATGGGGAATGGAAGGTTCTGTATTAGATGTCCTACGTGCTGGTCAGGATTAGTGTCCACTTGACAAACCTGGGCTGAGGGAGTGTCGGTTGGGGAATTGCTTCCATTAGACTGATCTGTGGCCATATCTGTGGGGTATTTTCTTGACTGTTGAGTGATGTGGGAGGGCCCAGCCCACCGTGGGTGGTACCATTCCTGGGCAGGTCGTTCTGTATTGTGTAAGAAAGGTAGCTGAGCATGGGCCAGGGGAGCAAGCCAGTGAGTAGCATTCCTCCATAGCCTGTGCTTCAGCTCCTGCCTCCAGGTTTCTGCCGTGAGTTCCTACCTCGGACTCCCTGATGAAATGTGTGACCTAGGAAATGTAAGCGAAATAAACCCTTCCTCCCCAAGTTGGTATTGGTCAGAGTACTTTGTCACAGCAATTGAAGGCAAGCTAGGTCATCCTTTGAGGGGTATATGGATGCATCTTTTCTTCAAAGTTTCCAGTCCAGCAGGGAAGAGAAGAATCACGGAGTTCTAGCCATATATCCAGCCAGAACTGGCAGGTTTACAGCAAGGAACACAAGTTAACCAACTATATGTTCTTGAAAAATTTTTTTAAACTTCTCATACTGCTTCCCCCACTCAACAGCTTAACAAGAAGTAGGAAGGGCACCTGATGGTGGCAAAGGTAATCGCACAGAGGTCTCACCGAAGTTGGTGGCAGGAAACAGACACTATATCACAACTGCCAACACTCAGCCCCTGGTTCTTTGGCTTGGGGATGGGGAGGGGCCTGAGAGAAACAATCCTAAAAATAACCTCTGTCTTTGCTGCACATTGAAGAGAACCAAAACACTCGCTTTTAAAAATTATTTTTAAAACTAGCAGATGGCATTGGCCACAGAGGGAGATGCGAGAGAAGAGATTTCACTTGCTTGATTTCAGCTTGGATTAACTCAACTTGCCCCTCAAACTCATTAGTCAGAAGGAATCCCAGCACTGAGATGGCTCCCTGGAGGGTAATGTTTTATGGTCTGTTTCCATCGCTAACCATATGTGGGAGAACCCTGACATCCGCCATCTTTGAACCAGATCAGGCTGGCTTTGGTTCACCAGCACCTCGGATATCAAACATTATGGCTGACATCTCACTGTCCCTTTGTCTCTGGACACTTAATGATGCTCACTCTCCGGCCAGATACTACTCCACTGCCAGCCTTCTTCTTCTCAGAAGAAGGATCTACCAGACAAATGGGGGAGCACCAGACATGTTTCTAAACAGCAACAAGGGAGTGGATAATGATGGGTAGACAGAGGTGCATATGTTTATACTTTTATAATTTGTATTTGTGGAGCATGAAAAATATAAACACAGGAAACCCTGGTTTCATGGGCATTATTACTGACGTGGGAGAATAGGACCCAAGGAGTCTTATATGAAGGACATTGAAGGGTTAGATCAGATCATGCCTGACCATGATAAAGGAGAAAAAGGAACATCAGTCATCTCCCTGGATAGATTCAAATTCTCTGCCAAGTTTTCTCCTCTATTAAATATATTCACCTTAAAAATGTTTTTTAGATATTCACTTTTCTTTTGTTTATCTGAGTGTGGTCATGCATGCTTGTAATGCCAGGACTTGGGTGACCGAGGCAGAAGGATAGAAAGTTTGGGGCCAGACTGGGCTTTATAGCAAGATCCTGCCTAAAGTAAGTAAATAAATGGATAGAAATGCACTCCAACAAAACTTAAATGTAATTATATAAGTGTTTTGAGACTTCATTGAGGGTCAAAAATGGAAATTCATTGTTTCTGTAAAAACTAAACTCCTCCAGAGCCATCATCACTGGTCTTTGATGCATCAGGTGATTAAAGAATTGATTTCTAAAAATTAATGCCGCTTGTCCATATACAATATAGCTCATCTCCTACCCCACAGTCGGGAATGGCATAGCTCGATAGTCCTGCCCGAGGCCAGTTAGAGCAAACCTGGAGTAGAGAGATGAGTTTAAGAGTGTTCACCGAGCCTCGATTCATGTGAGTCATGGTGTTAGTCATTCAAGGGGCCAAAATAAAGAGTAAGATACAGGCCTTGCCCGTGGAGTATCCAGAGTCATAGTTAAAATGAACATGTTACTACTCCAAACCACACTCAGAACAGAACACAATAGAAGAAATTGTGTGAAGAGGCCTAGAGGTGAGCCTAAGGCCTTAGCTGACTACATACCCGCCCCCCACAGTCCCTCTGTAGTGCCTCAAATTTACCTTTGTTCCCCACTTTTCCTATAAAATTATTACAGGGCCTCAAAAACTCTTTCTTACCAGCATACCCCAGTGGTTCTTGATAAGGGCTTATATCTTGGACTGTACTATATGAAAATCGAGAAATATCTGCTGAGTATCAACTCAAAGTCCAGCATGGTTGTCTCCCTCCTGCTCATCTTTCTAAAGAAGACTTGTCATGACTCAGAGCGCTCTCTCTCTCTCTCTCTCTCTCTCTCTCTCTCTCTCTCTCTGATGCATGTTGTCTTGTATTTCCATCCTCTCCCTCTCCCCTGAGCTCCAGTCAGCTCCAGCTGGCTCCAGGACTTTTCTACGTGGGTGTTCCACTGTCATCTCCAATTAAAAGCTCAGAAAGGCAAGCTCACCATCTTTTTCTTTAAACTAGCCAGTCTGCTCAAGCTTAAAATGCCTCTTCAAAATCACTGCTGTTCCTAACGTCCACCTTTGGCCTCAAAGCTGAAAGTGGCTTCTGTGCACTCTAAATTCTCCTTTATCTCTTATATTCAGTCAGTAAATTAATAAAATGAAATGTCTGTCTATGATCATGTCATGCACAATGTGATTTGGAACATGAGTACAAGGATAACCTGGCTTAAAATGCCGACTATGTGGTACAGGCAGAATTCATCTGAGGATCTGCACAGAGAGGGCCAGAGAGTGACAAGAGACAATCTTCCCCAAGGCAACTGAAATAGACTATCACATGATGCGTGTGTGACTGTGAGGGGGAACACCAGCCTCTGTGTATGTATGTGTTACATGTGTATGGTGTATATGCACAGGTGTGCATGTGCCCGTGGTCATATGTGCAGAGACCTGAAGACGCTGTTGAATATCCTGCTCTGTCACTCCGCCTTGTTCCTTTGAGACTAAGAGCCTGCAAACTCCACTGACCCTTCTGTCTGTGCCTTCAATAATACTGGGGTTACAGGCACAAGAGGTTATGCTCAGCCTTTTCCATGGGTGCTGGCATTCAAACTCAGGTCCTCCTGCTTGCAGAGTAACTGTTCTTACCAGAGTTATCTCCCAGACACTCACTTTTAATAAATAAGAGACCACAGAGAGAAAACCAATCACGTGGACAGCTCTTACGCCACCTTCTAAGGTAAGTTGTGCTAAGTCGTCTGTTTAATGATTTTCAAGGCTAGTCTGTGAATTCAATGTGTCTGTAAGTTGCTCCCTTTATTGAACACAGCCATCTGCTTCTCTCCCAAGAAGCTGTGAAAGACTGTGATTGAGAGCTGTGGCTCTGGCATCTGCCAGCCTTAGGTTCACACCCTAGTGCTAAGGGATATTTGCTCTGAAATCTTGGGTTGGTTATTGGTGCCCTCTCTGCCTTCCTAAATCAGGTAGGATGATAACAGTCTCTTCACATGGGATGCTTCTGAGCCATGTCTGACGATGTACATCAAGTCCATGTGAATTCAGAGCTTCACTGAGTGAATGTATGGTCAGTGGGATGTGTGCACACACGACTTTCCTTTCTCCCATCTTTTATCTGCTCTTTCCTAAACCTTGTGTGTGGAAATTAAAGTTCCGAAGGGTTAAAAATCATCTTTCTTCTTCCTTGTACTTCCACAATCTTTGGTTACTGAATGAACACGTCAAGTCCTCCATTGAGAAAGCAGAGAGAACCGAGCTGTCTCTATTCACCCCGTCTCATGTCTCAGGTTACATTTCTGGCTCCTTCCAGGCACTGAAGATCCCCAAATGGCTTTAGCTGACTTAAACCTGCCAAGCTCTCTAGAGCCTCTCGAGTGCCAGCTTCCTGTCCAGGGGGCACTGAAAGCTGCATCTGTGCTCCCCAGGTATGTTCGACCTCAATGCAGTGAATCTCCCACCTGACAGGAGCACCTGGTTTTACTTCCCTGTAGAAATAACTCCTTTCACAAGGTTCCTCCTGAGTTAGTATTACCTAATTATCAGTTGACTGGGCCATGAAGAAATATTGACCCAAGCTGAACGATGAGATTCATTTTTCTATGAGTGTCATTTGGAGCTCAGATAATCCATCCGATATGGGATACAGATGCCTTATTTACCACAAGCCTTTGAACTGATTCCTTTCCATCAAGTCCTTCTCGTTCCTAGTCTTGGTTTGCTTTTTAATGCATGAGGTAGTTTGGTACGGGAGAGTGATGCTCTATTTCTTATAACGTAGTCATCTCTGATCAAGACACCCACCAGAACCTTCTTCAGCACTGCCCTAAGATCCAACCTCATCCTTGGATGTTATTGCCAAAGCAGAGCTGGCCAGGGTCACCAGGCCATCTTGGGTGCTCTGGGGGCTTGATGGACACGCTACCAAGGTCAATTCTGCAAGGAGGGATCATCCCTGTCCCTATCCCTGTCCTCCTTTGCATTCTGGGTTGATGCTCCTCCCAGCATGCCTTGCAACTGAGTTATTGCTGGGCCATGGCAGCAAATTTGGGGAGGAAGTAACTTCTGTCCTTCAATGACTCATGAAATCTAATTCTATTTAAAAAAAAGAGGTGCATATGTTCAATTGAAAAGAAAACAGTTAAAATAGATGTTTTGCTGAAGAAACTTAACTGCCTGTGCCCACTGGCAGTTGGGAAATTGCATGAATGTGTTGGGTTGACAATCGTCCCTGAGAAAAACTGCAAAGATTAAAGGAAATAAAATTATTTTGTGCCTATGCAGCACGGTGCCCCTAGCCCGGCTCTAATCACAGAGGCAACTTCTACTTAATCTGAAGTTATCATGCTTGCTTTATGAGATAATGAAACCCATATTCAGAGCTGTTTAGCGACTTTCTAGATGTCCTATGTCCAGTAATCACAGAGCCATATGCGTCTGCCTGGGGGATACATGCTCAGTTCTATATGTTTCTAGGGCAACTCACCAGAACTCCATTTTCCTAAGACCATCTCACCTAATAAACAGTTCTCTAAAACTCAGTTCTCCTTCAAAAGCTTTTGCCTCTATTCTGCCATCTTGTGGCAGTTAAAAAGAACTTAAGGGGCTGAGGAGCTGGCTCAGTAGGAAAGTGCATTTGCCATGGAAGCATGAAGACATAAGTTCAAATCCCCATCACTCACATAAAACTTGGCATGATTGCATATAACTACAACCCCAGTACAGGGTAGGGGCAGAGACCAGGCAATTCCTGGGGCATGCTGGCCCTTGTCTCAATGGAATAAGGCAGAGAGAGAGAGATAGAACAGGTCACTTGTTGCCTTCCTCTGCACTTCATGCATGTGTGCAGGCATGCACACTTCCATACATATATGTGCAAACACAACACACACACACACACACACAAACATACACATACATAAAAAAGTTTAAGTTGCTTTAGTATAGACAAGAGAAGACAGCTACCCAAAGACACTTTCCTAAATCTAATTGATATTTTGATGTGGTCATGCTCCTTCGATTCTTCTCCAAGTATATCTTTAGTCTGAATATGTTTAAATATTTTAAATGAAATTTAGTATCCTATATTTTCTGCTAACACGGAAAACCCCACACATATTTTTGAAAGCCTTCAAAATCTAGCATGAGGATATTGGAGAGATGGCTCAATGGTTAAGCTCCAATGGCTCTTGCAGCAGTTATGGGTTTGTTCTTAGTTCCTGGCAGCTAAGAACCAAGTGATCCAGTGCCCTCTTCTGGCCTCCACAGGTATTGCATGCAAGGTGTGCACTTACATATATGCAGGCAAAATACTCATACACACATAAAAATAAGTACAATTTAAAATAAAAATAAATGAACTTGCACCACTTTGAATGACAAAAGTTGTTCTGAATATTCCTGGATGTGCATTCCACTTTTATCTATTTTGACCACTTAGTAGATTTTAAAAGACTTTTATCAAGGATTTTTAATCTTCAAAATCCTGTCTCTAGCAAAAATTTTAAAAAAGTATCAAATTTGCAGTGTGCTGCCATAGATTTGTCATTCTTTTAAAGACAGCTGATTCATAAAGGAATTCTGGGTCACAAAATACAACATGACAATCAACTCAGGCCGCTCCATCCCTCTGGCTACTCCTCAGACTCACAGAGCATGCTCCCGCCCGGGGCATTCACACGTACTGTTCCTGCTTTTTGCAGTGCTTTGCCCCTAGACAGCCCTCCTTGCTCTGGTATCTGCTCAAAAGTCATCCTTCTCAAAAAGGCCTTTCTTGATGATCCCATCAAAAACTCTCACCTCACAGTACCAGCTCACCTCACTCTACCTTCTCTCCTTCACGCCATTGTTGTTTTCCAGTCTCTCCATTAGAATGTAAATTCCAAAAGAACAGGGACTTTATCTATTTTGTTCACAATGTGTGATGTGTCCCTGATGATAAAGCTACAAGGGCTTGACACATTGAGTTCAACAAATAAGTATGTGGTGAAATAGTCTATAAACATGGGTGCCTTTTGAACACCAGCGGTGTGTGCTGGCTTTCTGGGATAATGCCTGCTTGAGTCCTGCTGCCCCTGTGAAATCTCATCCCAGGGCCAAGGGCACTGCAATGTAAGATGACCAGAATAGTTGACTACTCCCAGGGTGGTTCCCAGAAACAGGGGTAGCTTTCCCGTTCATCTCAGCTATGGTCACAGCAGTTTTGACAACAGTCATGATGCCCCCCCCCCACTTAAACAGCAACACCTGTGGAGAAATCATAGCTAACTCTTGCACTATTCGTGTTGGATGGAGGTGACTCCTCCATGTAGAAAGAACACCCAACGGGCCGTTAGGGAACTCTGGCTCTACTTTTGGAGTTCCCACTTGTCAATTATACAACCTCCTGAGTCATTATATTTCCCTGGAGGTCAGTCTCCTTTGGGCAGGAATATGAACAACAACATTCACTTAGAAAGTTCTCAGGAAGATTGAACCCAAGCATGAAAGAATTCTGTAAATCAGAAACAACAATGTGAAATTCAGGCATGCGGAGGACAGCAAAGGCTTCCAGACTTGGGGTTTCTGGAGTCTTTCAGAAGAAATCCCAGCTCTATGATCTGTCAGCTGTGTGACATTGCCCAAGTTGCTTAACTTCCCTGACCTTCGGCATTCTTATCTGTAATGTCACGTCTCCTGGAAAGGTGGAGGGGTTCTGTGATATATGGGGAGACACCTCCTGGGGGGTGTCTGATACTGCTCACTGCTGCTTTTAGGTCTTGTTTGTAACGTGACCACTGTCAAGGCCATCTTGTGGTGTCTTAACCATGATGCTCAGCTCTGAACAGGAAGTGCTCGTGTTCCAGTTCTGTAGCCAGAGAGACTGGCTCTGTGTACTGATCCTTAATCCTTCAGCTGTGAAGTGAGCTGATAGATAACCCCTACTGTGAAATCTGTTTGTGGCTAGGAACAGTTCTGAAGACCTACACGCTAAATGTTCACCCTGGAGATGGGAAAACAGTGGGAAGGAGAAACATATGATTTTACTGAGCAGATGGGAGGAGACAAAACTGGGCTAGACTGGTCTGATGAGACTACAGACAGGCTGCTGCTGAGGATTCCGCCCCAGGGATATCAGGTAGAGTGACATCCAGGTCATCCGCACTCAAAAGACCTAGTGTATCAGTTAAGTGCAAGGCCCTCTATAGCTATACTGCCAGGATTCAGATCCTGGCTCTCAGGTATATGGCCTCAATTTTCTCCTCTGTGAAATGGGGATGATAGTAGGATCCATTTAAGATTGTCCTGTAGCCTAAAATTGTTACTTCTGTAGCATATACAGAGTAAGCATTATTACACCTTCAGTTTACACAAAATTAAAACACAGGTGCTCAACTTAAAACACATGAAAAAAATGGGACTGGAGAGACAGCTCAGCAGTTAGGAGCACTTTCTGCTCTCCCAGAAAATCTGAGTTTGGTTCTCAGCATTCATGTCGGGTGGCTCACAATGGCTTATAACTCTAGTTCCAGGGATCCAATGGCTTCTTCTGTCATCCCAAGGTACCTACACATACTTGGCATATACCCACAAAGACATGCATGTGTATGTACACATGAATAAAAACAAAAATATTTTAAGGGAGAATCATTATTTAATTGGGGGTATTTCTGTCAATGAGAATATGGACAGAGCACAGGTGTGGTGGCTGGAGATCAGCTCTTCTCTTGACTAGCTTCACCTGCTCCCACTCCCCAGGAGCTCTTGCTCAGAGTAAATGGACCTCTCCAAGCATTTTCCCTCCCGGATAATGCAGCCCCTGGAGATGACTTGACTGTTGTATCTCATTGTCAAACAGAAAGCTACCTGTTCTAACCCTAGTCTTGCTGGATTGGGAGACCACCTACAAAAGAGTCATGTAAGACACCATTCCACTAACTCTCTTAGCTCTTAATCCTACCTCCCTGGCATGTGATGACTCCTAAAGGGACTCTGGAGTTGGCCACTATTGCCATGTGAACCCAGCTGCTAGACTCCTAACGCCAGAACACATACAGAAATGCAGGTGAGAAGCCGCTTACCATCAAAAGAATAACCTTAAATCCACTCCACGTTGTCATTTTCTGAACAGTTCATTACTAATGAAGATGCTATCCTTTAATGAATATTAGTCACGAATGACTCATTCTCTCCATCTCAACATACCCAACTGAAATTGCAAACTGCTGCTCCAAGCTTGCTATTAGTCTGTTTACCAGGCGGTCTGCATTCCCACACTGATGCCCATGAGTCAGTTTGGGGAACCACTTGTGAAAAAGGGAGAGGAGCTTCTAAGGTTTATGTCCTGTCTCTCTTAACATGTGAACTCCCTCAGGCCTGATTTCCCCAAGGCAAAACTAACAATGTTATACCTCTCTATTAACTGATCTTTGCCAAGACCCCATATGATGTAAATTACATTTACTTATCATTTTATTTACATCAACTCTCTTTTTTCCTTAAACATTTACTTTAAAAGCAAGCTTTAGTCCCCCTTGGAGCACAATAGTGAACCAATTCATTATACTGAAAACTGTTAAACAAAGGGAAGAAATGAAGCATTGAGTCTGTCTTTTGTGTATGAACTGGATCACCAGGGAACAAATGAAGGGGAACCTCTCTTTAAAAAAGCATTCCGACTCGCGAATTAACACAGAATGACGGCATTCGGACATTCCCATCTTACAATCCCTAATGAATGGTGACTTTATGTATTGAGCATCAATCTTGGCCAGTACCGCTTAGACAAATCCTACAGCACTGTGTGTCCTTGGCTAAAGGAATGCACCCTCCATCTAGGGTGGCCTATACTCTTACCTAAGGAATAGAAGCTGAGTCTGACTAAGTCTCTAGACCTACCTGACAATTTGCAGAAAGTACAGGGGACAGAGATGCACACTGAGTGCTACAAAAAGGCTGTAGTCAGCAAACCCTAGGCTGAAAACACTACAGATCAGAAAGCCCAGGATTTCCAGCAGATCAAAGAGCAGATGAAAGAAGGGAGTGGAAGGGCTCAGGGGGCTCACTAGATGAGTGATAAAAGGTACATCAAAACAGATGCAAAATATAACAGCATCAGTCCCATCTCACATAGAGGATGAGTTTTAAAATCAGATGTAAGTGGAAAACTGGAGGGTCTAAAAGAATCTTATAGAACCCCTGAATGCATCTCTACACCACTAGGCCATTGACCTTTTCAGGAATGTGCCTTGAATTTACACTCGAGCTTTGGCAATGGAGGCCAGCATCTAACAGGAACAGAGACAGGGTCGGGATCTACTGGCAAACACTTTCTCACTCTTGCAGGTAGAGTTGAAATCACTGCCAACAACAGGTTGGTGAATGTTCCTATCTATCCTGGCGGCCATGGCTCTGAACTCACCAGTCCTGGCCTAGGACACTGTACCCAGCCTCAGCTGCCTTCTCAGGGCTGTGCTGTCAGAAAAACCTCCTCTTTGAGGGGTCCCATACAAAGGCCTCAGGCAACCTGCAGAGATACGCCCATGTTTGGCCAAAGGGTTGGGAGGGTTGGCAGTAGTCATGTAGAAGTACAGTCTATAAACCTCACTGAGTTTCTGTCCCCACATCACCACTTACTGTTAGAAAAAGGCCTAGTTCTGCTAGTTATAAGACTAATTTCCTGAGATGGGACAGCATCTGCCCCAGAGGACAGTGCTCGGTGGCAACCTCAGCCATTATCAGCTGACTTCCTTGGACCCAGCATCTTTCAGTTTCCATAATGTAAAGTAGCCCAGATATCACTAAAGGCCCAGTATTTCTCTGGGATGGCTACTGCTAAGACAGCTTTGGTCAAAAGCCTGGGGAAACCCTGGAGGTGACTGCCCAAGGCACTGAACCAGTTACCATGGTCTGGAAGCAGGAGTGGAGCTGTGTCAAGAACGGTGGTTTCCCGGGCAGGGCCAGCACCCGCTTCTCCACCATTGTGCACTCCACATCATCATCCTGGATCACCACATCTTTCTTCAGGATCTTCACGGCATAGAGCTCATCTGTGCCCTTCCGTTCTGAGAGCATGACCTGCAGAGGACAGCAAATGCATCAGTGTGTCGGGCTAGGGCACAGCTGTGGGTCCAGGCACCTACTTAAACCCACTCCCAGAGACAACAAAGAACACTTTTGACAACTGCATACTTTGAACGAATAAGCCCCATCAATGAAGAATGGTTCTGGGAGAGATGACCACATATCGAACCTTTTGGGCTACACATTGGTATCTCTCCCCAGCCAGCATGCTCCATGAAACCAACCATTACTGCCTGTTTTCTTCGCTGGCATAACCAAAAGCCTCCAAAGTACCGCATATAGCAGATGCTCAGTAAATACTAATGGAACAAAGGAGTGAGTGAACGCTCGAGAGCACTGAGTTTAAGACACCCGTTCCTTTGTTTATTCAGTGATGTCATACACTGCAAGGGCCTACGAAGCCCTGGGATGCTGCAAGAAACCAGTAGCCACGCTCCCTGATCCTGAACTTGGAGAGGAAGAAAGACTTCATACAACTAATTACGGAGATGACTAATACAGTGTTTTAACAGCCTCTCCTCTGTCCTAGGACTTCTTCTTAAGAGTTGTGGTCATGACGAGGGTCAGCTAACTGGGTGGCTCATGGACACATGGTTATTTTTGTTGCTTTTTTATTATTCTTGGTCCTGCCCAGGGCAGGGGGAACTATGACCTCCATGTGCTATTCTCAGGGAGGTTCTTGGGAAGCAGTGGGAAGGTCCACACTATAAAGAGACCTCACACAGTCTGGGAGCATCTGGGAAGGTGGCCCAGAGGAAGGAGGAATCAGACCGACATATTTACTAAAGGCACCGCATCATATGTTTTATTAGCAACGTCAGTTACCACCACTGTATTGTTTAGTACTTATCAATGTATTAAGCAATTATTGGTTTTCATATGCTTCTTATTTACTTTGCATAGGATTCTAGGAGGTGGAACTGGAGAGATGGCTCAGAGGCTAGGAGCACTGGTTGCTCTTTCAGAGGACCCAGGTTCAATTCCTAGCACCTACATGGTGGCTAACAACTGACTGTAACTCCAGTTCCAGTGAATCCAACACCTTCTTCTGACCTCTGAGGGTACTACACCATAGGGTGCACTTACATACATACAGGCAATACACTCATACAAATAAAAGATTCAAGAGGGTAGGTATTGTTACAGATTGTACAGGAAACCAGTGCATAGAAGATCAGGTAGCCTGTCATAATAAACCCAGAGCCGTGGACAGGATTCGGACTTAGGTTTAGTCTAAGTTTCTGTCTTTACTTCATTATTTTTAGTGTGTGTGTGTGTGTGTGTGTGTGCGTGTGTGTGTGTATGATGTGCATGAGTGCAGGCACACACATGCTACAGCATGTATATGGAGGTCGGAGGAGAACAACTTTCAGGGATCAGTTCTCTCCTTGTATGTGGGATCCAGGGATCGAAATCAGTGTCATCCGGTTTGCATGGTAAGCACTTTTACCCACTGAGGCATTATGAGGGACCAAAGTTCCTATCTTTAGACGTTCTACTTGAACATTGGGAGAAGACTCAAGGAGGTCCGTGGATTAAGGAAGTTAAAGTGCTCATGCCTGACTCAGGTGCAGTTTCAGAGGATGCAACAGAGACTTGAGGCGAGATGGAAGAAGGAGGGACACCCAGAGCTAACAGGCGGGAGGCAGGCAGATCAATACACCTGCTCGGCTCCTGTCCTAATGGTAAAAGATCCAACTGGACTCAGGCATGGACGCTTCTAGAGTCCTTCATCCACACACCAAAGCTTCTAGGCTGAACTCACCCATGCTTCTCAACTTCCCTGTCTCCTGCCGCTTCTGTTTTCTCTTGCCTTAGAGTCTGGTGGCCACGGCACTAAGGTGCGGGAAGACGGCTTCTGGCTCACAGTTCCAGAGCAACGGCCCTTTCCCTGACTCTGCCCCCACAGAACTGCCCATCTGACTTAATTTTGCCTGTGGGGCATAGGCTCAGCCCTCAAAACAGAGCTATGTGCTTAGGTGGGAATCTGGCCGCAGAACCAGATTGCATCTTCAGTCTGTCTCCTGCCTCCCTCAGTTCTCTCTGCTGTACTCAGGAGAAGCTCTTCTATCCTTGGCCCTTGCCAAGACAGGGACAATGAGCAAATGAAGCCACTGTCCTGAGAAGTAGAATCCGAAGGAGATTCGAGTTTCTGCTGTCTGATTGCAGAGAAAGCTGGGTTGGAAGGGTATAGAGAGACAACAAGAACGTGACCTGACTGGGATGCCAGTGAGCAGAGGAGCCTGGGATGGAAGAAGAGCCTGTGGCTGAGAAGATGCCCTGTCACAACCGTACCTTCATCCAAAGCCTCCAGGACCCCTCCTGTCCACTCCTGGTGGAAGAGCAGGTGAGCCACAGCATCCAGGACTGTGGGATGGTGATCTGACCATGCGAGCCATCTCCTGAGTCCTTATGTGCCTTTTCTACATAGTCTCTACACCTAAACTATTATTTGCTTAGTGCCTTTAAGACTCCAGTCACTGCTTTGTGCATCCCAGGCACCTAGTTAATGCTTACAGGAGAAAGAAAACAAACAAACAAAAAATAAATATTAGCAATATCACTGACCACAATCCCCACTGTTCCTTTAAGGGAAAATAAATCTCTTATTAATTGCATCAAGCATCTCCTAGAGCTTCTAGAAACTTTAATATCAACATAGAGGGCGTGGGTTGTTTGTTCAGCTGTCCCTGCATCTCCAGGGTGAGGATTCCAAACAGATTGAAAGGATGTGTTGAAGTGATGCTCTTATCAAATTCCAAGCCACATCTGTTACCCAAAAATCTTCTGGGAGAGCTGATAAATAGCAGAACTCCAGCGACAGCAAATAAAATATAAGAAAGTAGCCCAGGGACTCCCAGTTGGAAAGTTTGTGGTGATAAACTTTGCCGGTAAATCCCAGTGGCGAAACGTGCCCAGCATCTTGGGTTCTGCATGCTGGGTGGCTAGTGCTCTGTCATGGTGAGTGCATAGATTTCAGAGTTAGAAGACCGGGAATGTAGTTTAAGGTCTAGCATAACCTAGTGGTGCAACTTTGAGAAATTCACTTAGCTTTTCTAAGCCTTGGTCTCCTCATCTGTAAAACAGGGGCACCAACAACCCCCAGCTTTGGGTGGTGCTGAGGGAATGCCATGAGACAGAATGCAGGTCAAGCGCACACTTAACTGAGCACTGTTTGACAAAAGAGGAGCACATAACAGCTAGCATCGGTCTTGCTTCCTAAGATGGTCATAACAAAGAATCAAAAACTAGGTAGCTTCAAATAACCGAAATATATCTTTTTCAGAGATCTGGAGGTCAGAAGTCCAAAGTCAGCGTTTTTTGGCAGGGTCAGCTGTTGCTGAAGGCCAAAGGAGAGTTCTGCCCCATGCGTCTCTCTCTCAGCTGCTGGTGGCTGCCAGCAAGCCTTGGCATTCTTTGGCTTATAGAATCACCAATTGCTCCAATTTCTGCCCCTAGTCTTCACATGGTGTTCTTCCCTGTGTGTTCTGTGTCTGTGTCCAAATGTTCTTCTTATAAGGACACCAGCCTTTCTATTAGGGCCCACTCTAATCAAGCCTGACCTCACCTTAACTCCATCACTTACGCAAAGACTTACGTCCAAGTAAGGATGTAAGGACTGTCATAGGAACCAGTGCTTTTAACTTGAACATGCGTTGCATTTCTTTCTGGGGGTGGGGAAATTCTATCTGCTCCCCTGCTCATCTTCAACATCCTCCTTGCCGAGAAAAGGCCCAGAGGACTGTTGGAAGTCCTTGAACAAAGCTCCCATGATTGCTTCTCACCGGCTCTGTTTCCACATATACAAACAAGTGATAGCTGAAGAACTCAAGTCAGCTCGCAACACCCCACCTTCTTAAGGTCTTCCTCCATCTTCCTACAGCCCATAGAGCAAAGTCCATCACTCAGATCCCTGCCTGCAGGACTTTCCCCAAATGCACTCAAGCATCTGCTCCCTGACCTCCTGAGGGCGGGTCACATTTCATGGAGACCTCAGAGGGGTCCTGACAGCTCACCTTCTTTCTCTAAGCACACACACTCATGTCACAGACATCCTTTTGCCTTAATTCACAGCACCTTTACTTTGTGTGTGTGTATGTACATGCAAACATGTGTGGTGTATGCATGCTTGTGCATGTAGCTGTACTTGCCCATGTGTGCACTTGCAGAGGCCAGAGGTTGACTTCAGTATCTTCCTCTTTCTTCTCCACCATATCTGATACAGGGTCTCTCAGTGAACACAGAACTCAACAGATCTGACTCTGGAAAACAGCTACAACTCCCTAGATCTGGGTCAGCAGATCTGATTACTCAGAGCTTTACGTACTTAGATCTCAGCATTATTTAACGTGTGCACATGGCTACACTCAATCTGTACTTCCCAAAGAACTTCAGGTGGTGTCCAAGATTATATCACAGAAACAAGTGAATTTTATGGCACAAAAACTATACCTCAATACCTAACGATGATTATACACTATGCAGTAAATACCTGTGTGTTTATGCGTGTGTGTATAATGTATTCTTTTTGCTTCTCTTTCTTTCTCTCCTCTCTTCTCTCTCTCCTCATCTCCTCCTAGTCTGCCTTCTCCTCTCTTTCTCCCTCCCTCCCTCCCTGTCCATCCTAGAAGCCAACACAGCTTGAGATACACAAAATGTAATAAAATTCATATTTTCTACAAGGGAAGTCTTTTTCCAGGCAGAAAAAAAGAACAAGCTCTTCCTGGAATGTAGGTCTGAAGGCAATGCCCTGCATTGATCTTTTCACATTCTGCACTGCAATGGACAGTGTTCTCAATAACATCCCTGAAGGAGGAGGAGGAGGAGCAGGAGAAGGAGAAGGAGGAAGAAGAGAAGGAGGAGGAGGAAGAGGAGGAGAAGGAAGAGGAGAAGGAGGAGGAGGAAGAGGAGGAGGAGGAGGAGGAGGAGGAGAAGGAGGAGGACGACGACGAGAGGGAAAAGAAAGCAACACATCCACCATCATTAGAGTCTCTGACCTTGCCTAACAATAAGAGATGGGGAAAGATTTCAACCCAGGAAAAAATACTGGAGCTCAGAGGATCCCCAAGCACTAAGTTGAGCAAAGAGAATCAGCCAGTGGGAAGGGCATGGGTAAGCGGTTAGTTCATGTGCATAGGGTGTATGTAGGCACCAAAAGGAACCCCGCTTCTATACACAGCACACTAGGAACAGCCTTGTGGGCAAGGCTGGGGGCAGGACAGGGCATCATCTGAGGACGCTGTTGCTATTGATGTGTTTTCTGCTTTGTTTCCAGCAGCCTCTGCCCCCTCCCAACTGAAGACCCATAGGGCTAAATCAGTGAAGCTCTCAGTTTTAAAGTAAACACCATCCTCTCCTTCCTCCCAGCTCTGCGTCGGTTCACAAGAGTTGTGTCTTCACACTGCATATCAGAATTCCCTACAGAGTTTTTAGGAGTGGATGCTTGGGCCATGCCCCAGACCAATTAAATCAGAAGCTTCTGAATATTTTGTGTGCTTCTTGTGCTGGGCCTGACCCTCAGTGAGGTGAGTTAGTCAGAATACACCAGGATGTGTATTAATGGTCAGGATCTAGAATATACACCAAACTCAATCTAATTGTTCTCCCCAGGGCACGCAACCACTTGGGGGCAAGATTTTGAGAAAAATCTGGGTGCATCCTGGTTCTGGCATGAAAGCTAACTTCAAAAACCATCCTTGCCTTTACACAAGATAGACATCTTCATCTCAGCAACAGAGGGATGGAATTGTGGCACCAACAGGGCCTGATTATCTAGAAGCTTCTAACAAGAACTATAAAATCACCATAGATTCAAATTCAAGCCCAGGAGTCATGCATTCAAATCCTGATTTTCATATGTGCTTTTCTCTGTATTCTTGGGAAAGTTAGTTCAATGTCTTTGAGTCTCAGTTTCATCATATGAGAAAGAGGCATAATGATAGATTCTCCCTGGCAAGGTTGTGATGAGACCAACTGACATAACAAAAGTCCAGTACTTGGCATCAAAAAAGCCAGAATTATTAACACAAAGGAGTGGTGCCATTCTCCTGGCAGGGGTCCCCGAACTATATGAAGAGAGAAATGGATCTGAGTACATGGTAGCAAGCGAGTGAACATGCAAGTACTCAATTTCTCTGCTCTTGGCTGAATGTGATATGAACAGCTCACTCTCCTCTGCTGCTGTGACATCCCCAAGTGACAGACTTCGAGTTGTGAGCTAGTGCCTTCTTCCCCTAAATTGATTTTTGTCAGAATATTTTATCATGGCAACAAAGATGAAAGAAGAACACTCTTAATAACTAAGGACCTAGAGTAGGAATGAAAGCTATTCTAGCTAGGCTCTCTTTCACCGTGTTAGATGTAGGGGTGTGACACAGACAAGAGCCCAAGTGTTTGTAGAACTATGATGGTGATTCAAGAGTATAAGGTTTGTTAAGAGTTTCACCAAATAGTGAGAATCCAGTGCATTTGCTGTGTTTACGAATTCTTAACTTCTGTGTGTGGAGACACTTTTCACCTTTCACTTGGCATGGAGATGTTCTGATGTGCTCTAGGTTAACTTGAAGGCCTCGATTCTGATGCTGCAGAGCTTATTCCTATGGTTTGGGTTTTGGATAGAATCTTCTAAGTGTAAATGCACATTTACATATGTTCAAATTTTATGTTGTTGTGGCCACGCCAGCTTAAAATGAAGCCACATGACCTGAGCGCCTTTGCCTCTAGCAGGAGAAGGTGGTTAGCAGTCTAGAAATGATGTGGCGTTTAAATAGCTTGTTTGGGAAGAGCAACTAAGAAACCTTTCCTTATTGAAGGACTACTTCAGAAAAAATGGAAAAGTGGTACAATGAAGAAACTGTGTGCACCGGGAGTCAATGTCTGTCTAGGTGGTGGGACTGAGTCATTTTTTTCCATGTACTCTTCAAGCTGGTTCAACAAAAAGATGAGCCAAGATTTTCATACTGGGAAACTTCTTGCCAGGCAGATGGTGCACACCAGTAATCCCAGTACTGGAGAAACTGAGGCAGGATGATTGCTGTGATTTTTAAGACTAGTCCAGGATACAGAGTGAGACCTTGTCTCCAAGCAAATTTAATAAAAATTCTTCATAAAATAAAAATTAGTACACATCTTTTTAATAAAAGCTTGGATCTGTGTGAGAGGTGAGCTGATTTTTCAGAGGTCACGGCAGCAGGGGCATTCAGGATAAAAACTTTGTGTTTCTTGTTTTTTGTTTTATTTATTTTTATTTTGTGTGTATGAGTATATTGCCTGCATGTGTTTTAGTGCACCAGTGTCATGCAATGCCCATGGAAGACAGAAGAGGGCGTCAGGTCCCTCCCTGGAACTGTAATTACAGGTGGTTGTTAGCCGCTGTGTGGGTGCTGGGATTCATACCTGAGTCTTCTGTAAGAACAGCTGGTGCTCTTATCACTGAGCCATCTCTCCAGCCCCAACTTTGTATTTCTTTATTATTTTTATTTATGTGTTTGTACTGCAGGTATGGGTGCATACAGGTACACAAGTACATGTGTGTGTAGATATATGTGTGCATGTGCATGTGGAGGCCAGAGGACAATCTTGGGGGTAGTTCCTCAGGAAATGTCCATTTTCTGTTGTTGCTGGTTGTTTTTGAAACAAGGTCTCACTATGTAGCTCTAGCTGACCTGGAACTCAATATGTAGACCAAGTTGGCCTTGAATCCACCTTCCTCTGAATCCTGGGTGCTGAGATTAAAGAACGATGGTACTATACCTGGCCCATTTTGTCTTTTAAGGTAGGGTCTCTTATTGCTCTGGCTCACCAAGTTGGCTAGGCTGGCTGACCACTGAGCCTTACAGATCCATCTGTCTCCGCCTCTACAGTTCTGGGATTACAAGCATTTTTTTCAGCACGTCCAGACTTTTAGTTGGATGCTGAGGATGGAACTCAGGTCCTCATACTTACATGGTAAGCACTTTGCTGACCTCTCTCAAGACCTTAAACCTTTTAAAGTGATGCCATGTTATACTCTGGATTTAATCAAGTTGAATTTTTTGCCCCCTAGCATAGTGAAAGCCAGGGAAATGTGAAAGGAAGTCTAGAATGGAGATCCTTTTAGCCTGGTCAATTCTAGCTCCTGCAAACTTGTTGTTGTTAAACAAATACCACTACAGAATGGAAGAGATGACTCACAGAGGCTGGAGGAAAGACGTGGGGAGGGAGCAGGAGCTTTAAACCCAATGGCTGCCTCCGTGTTCTGAATGAAGATGCTCAGTTGAGTCGAATCACTCAGAAACGCTTAACTGGGGACTGGAGAGATGGCTCAGGAGTTAAGAATGCTGCCTGCTCCTGCAGAGGACCTGGGTTAGATTCCAAGCACCCAGGAGGCAGCTAACAACTGTCCATAACTCCAGTTCTAGGGGAAAATGCCCTCTTCTGACCTCCTCAGGCATAGCACAAAGTGGGTGTACTTACATGCATACAAGCAATACACTCATACACATAAAATGAGTAGAAGAAAAAGAAATGCTTAATTGAGTTTTAATAAGGAATATGATAGAAGTATGATCTCAGCACTTGAGGCTGCCTCACTCCTAATCATGGCATTATCAGAACTGCATGGGTCAGTGACAGCTATTGAAGTGTTCCTCTGAGCTAAAACTAAGCATTGATCAACTTGGAAGACCTTACTCTAAGGGAAATAAGTCAGATGCAGAATGATAAATACTGTAGGATTCCACTTATACACAGACTCGAAAGTAGTCAGACAAGAGGGGCAGTGATACCATTGTCAAGGCCAGGGAAGGAGGCAGAGTGGGAAGGCGGAATGCAAAAGCTTCAGCTCTAAGACAAACATCAGAGAGTTAATGTATACAATGGTAACTGCAGTTAAAAAATATTTTGAATTATATACTTCAAATTTGCTAAGGCAACTCTCAAGTGCTTTTACAAAAACAGAATAATAATAATAAAAAAAAAAAGAACAGAGAACAGAAGTGCCTAATAAATAAACTTTGGTGCCATGTCTGGCTTAGTCAAATTTCTTTGAGTCATATGTTAAACTTGACAAAGCTAGCTGGTTAAAATAAAAGCAGATTTAATTTGACTGTTTTGTAGAAGGTTCCTGGGAAAACAAGCCAGTAATTGATGTCTTTTACCAAAAGACGGTGAGATGAAGCCCTTAAGGGTCTGTCGTTCATTTCAACAATTAGGTGGCACAAAGAAAGCCTGTTTCTCTATAATCTGATCTGCCCCCTGAGCGCAAGACTGGCTTTGTTGTTGATGTGACAGAGCACTGCTGATAGAGCTGGGAGCTTCTCTGTGGCAGGAGCAGGTGACGCTGAGCGCAGTGGATGCTGTGAGGGGCTCCCTGAGCTTGAACCTACCCCCTCTGCTGCATGACTGAATGTCTCCCACCTGTCTGAGGCTCTGTTCCTGCACCCTTAAAATGGAGATAATGATAGCCCTACTTCATAAGATGATGGTGCAAATGAAACAAGCAGCGTACGAGATGACATTCAGATGAGTTCTCATTGCTCAAAAATAGACAGTTGATCTCTACAGTGTTTGATGTGGTCAGTACACAATGCAACAGTGGTGGAGAAGGGTGAAGAAGCAAACATGCCACCTCTAACCCTATGAGTCATCCTCATTTGCATATCCAAAATATCTACCAGGAGTAGCAGATGATTATAGGCTACAGGTTTCTGCTGTTTGTTGCAGGAAAGATTATAGATGGTTATGCTTTTCGAACAGCACTCTATATTTCTGATGCGGTACGTGGAGATGCATGTGTGGAGGGCAACAACTCTGGCCTCACTTTAATTAGACCCAAGACATGTTTCTGATTTCTTTTTCCCTTTTGTGGTGCTAGGGGTCAAACCCATCATCTCAGGCATGCTAGGTGATGGCCCTACTGCTGAGCCACATTCCTAGCCCTTGGATTTTGTGAGACAGAGTCTTACAATGTAGCTCCAGCTGGCCTTGAGCTTGCCATCTCCTGAATGGTAGATTTAAAGGTTTGTGCCACCATGCCTGGAAAATTAAATTCTGTGCAGAGTTTCTATGTCCACGGGCTCTGTGCCCCTTCAATAAGATGATGTGATTTAACATGGTGATCCCCCACCTCCCACCGAAGAATCAGGCAACTGTTTAAAGAATACACAGACCTAAAGGGCATTCTTTCTTTAGACTATGGATCAGACAGGTTAGCCATTTTAATTCTGCTCTTTGAGAACTGGCCCACACCAGATGTGCCTTTCAAAAAGCAAGCCTCTCTCCATCCTCCTGATGTGTAGCTGTCCCCCTCCCGTTGGGTACAGTTGATTGGATCATATGGATCCTTGAGCCCCCTGAGATCATTAGCTTCTCCATCTTGGTACTCTAGACTTCTAGAATATTCTGGACTTGGGAGACTTGAGGAAGGACAGGGCTAAGATATGTGGTGATGCATGTCAATAGAGAGGGACAACTGTGGAAAGGATGACCAGCGAGGGCCCTGAAATGAGACATGGTTGCTGGGCTCTTGTCAAGAATCCCTCTCAGTCAAGCTGCTCATCCTGCCTCTGGGCATTTCAAGATGCACAGATGCCACGTCTTTCCACTTCTCACCACCTTCGCTCACTCTGCCTGACAGTTTCTTTGCAGTAGATGAAGCATTATAAAGCTTAAGTTCCTGATATTTAATTTTCCTCAATGTAATTAATTTCGTTAAGAAAAAAAACGTTTCGTTATCTTGTTTTTTCAGTTCACTATCTTCTGAAGACTGAAGTGACGAGTCACTTTGTTGAGCAGAGACCTCGGAAATCCAGGAAAGTGATTTGGGAAGATGAGCCGGCAAAAAAAAAATCATGCTGCTATCAGAACTGCATATGGAAGCTTGGGACTAAGGGAAAAGAACCATAATTGGGACAGAACTAGAGAGAAGGCAGGAATCCAAGATCAGACGGCAAATGTCAAAAGGTTCTCTGGAAGAGGATTAAGGGAACAGGTAGCAAAGACTTCCAGCTCTCTGTGAGCCATATGATAAAGGAATTTAACATATGGCACAGGAAGATAGCAAAGACAGGTGAAGAAAGAGAAGCGCCTTTGTCTGCGGGGTTACATAACCGCATCTAATGTATGTACCCATGTGTGTGTGAATACATGCCACTAATGAGATTAAAACTAGGATCAACTCCCACAACTGAGGTTCAAAGACTTTAGAGAAGGTCTTCATTACTAGTAGGAACTAAACGCCCCTTTAATCTCCTCAGAAAATTTCTTCCTGTCAGGATTTAGTACTGCACCTGCTGCCAGCACAAGGTTCTGTTGTCTGGGACTTGGAGCTCTGCACTATTCTCCTGCATCTACAGGACACTCTAGTGGAACACCTGGTGGTTGGGATGCCGTCATAGAAATCAAGATCACCTTCTCCAGCAAGCACAGAAGGCATAGTGCTGGGCGGTCCCTGTCCTGCCAGGGGCTCATGAGAGCGTCTGAAGTTCTTTAAAAATCACAAAGGAAAAGACTCTGAGGTCAAGGCAAATGTTCTAATATATAATTTTAATGCATTTGTCTTTATACCAATGCAACCGAGGGATGTTAATTTTAACACTTTTCCATGGAGGAAGGAGGAGCACACAAACGTTACTATGCAGTTCTTACAGCAGTGTAGGAAACGCTGTTTCAAAATAAGAAAGAAGTCTGGGTGTGTTAGTGTTCACCTGCAATCCTAGCACTCAGGAAGCTGAGACAGGAGGATTGTGAGTTTGAAGGCAGTCCGAAGTTCCAGGCCAGTCTGAGAAACATAGAGAAACCCTGTCTCAAAGAGGAGAAAGGGGAGGAAGGGAAAAGGAAAGAGAGAGCGAGAGAGAGAGAAAAGAAGAAGAAGGAGGAGAGGAAGGAAGGAAGGAAGGAAGGAAGGAAGGAAGGAAGGAAGGAAGGAAGGAAGGAAGGAAGGAAAGAATGAAGAAAAGAAGGAAGATGCATGAACCTCAAAGTGGAGAAGAGTGCTGTTAAAGAGGAAAAGAAGCATCATAAAATCAAATTTCGGGCCCTGGTCCTCCTCTTCCAAGCCACACATAGCGCTTCAGGATCCTATCTCGGAGCTGTCACTCAACCTCTCTCACTCACAATTTCCAAATAGATACAATAGTTCCCTCAAGTAACTCTTTTGCAGAATTGCAATGCAAAACAATATAAGACAGTGTGTGTAAGTCCATAGCATAGTACCTGGCAATTAATATGAGTCCAGTAAACGCTGAAGGTGATACGGGGAGTGTGAAAGGGATTGGCCTTGGTAGAGCTCATGGTGCAGTCAGAGAGGAAGGAAAAAATGGAAGTTGAGGTTGCTAAGGAAGCAGCGAGGAGCAGCTGCTAGCAATGACTCAGATCTGGAGGATCCCAGTGGAGGAAGGCAGAGGGCAGAGGAATAAAGGCCAGGTTCCTGGGTGCTCTCAGGAACCCCATTGATGACTCACAGTCCTAGAGAACACTGGTCTGTGGTGGGTGATAAAGTAACTCCCCATCACTAAGGACAACGGCTCACAGTGAAACTAAGGTGGGCCAAACGTTGGCGGTTAGTGGGAAAGATAAGAAAATAAGTGGAGAAAATCTTTAGCCTCTTCAAATACAGTTGACATTCTAGACGCTGGCAAGAGAATCATAAGTTCAGTATCAAGCCATCAAGAGTTCTAAATGAGTTCAAGACACAGCACCGCAGTCGTGGAGCGCGGGCCTAACATATTCAAGGTCCTGGGCTCCAGCCTCAACACCACTGATGATGCATTTCTAAATCAACTCTGGTCCACTAGATGATGCTTACTAACTCGTGTCTGCAGTGAGTCATTTCAGCCTTCAGGATCTCATTCTCTTCTTCCGTTAAATGGTGGCAAAAGGAGCTGCATCATAGAATGCGTAAAAAACATTTATGAGTCTGGCACATATCAAGGACTCAGAAAGTGTGAATAATACGCCACTGTCACCATCACCATCACCACCAGCAGAATATAAATCCTTGAAGGCAGATGTTTTTGTCTGTTATCCTTTCTTCTACACCTAAAAGAATGGTGGTGTACAATGGACACTAGTGTGTGCTCCATGGTGACTGAAACATTAATTGTGGATGTCTGTGGGTACATTAGAAAAGTGAAGACTTCTCTCCCTTCAGACCTGCCCTCTGCTCTCACAAGCATGACCTCCAAGTTTTCTTCTTAGATCTGCAGTGATAAGTGAGATGATTCCCTCTCTTCTCATTCCTGCTAACCTTCCTCCATTGTTTGGTTAACTCTCCTAGCTGACAACCTGAGAGACGGGTGTTTCCAAAGGCTGTTGATGGAAGAAGCCGATGCGCAAAGGGCGAAGAGTGAGTGGCCTGGGAGGCAGAAAATCTCAAAAGAGCAGCTTGATTCTCTATCCACTCAGTGCAAAAACCAGAGGACAGGTTGAGATCTTAGAAAAGATGGTTGAAGACACAGGAACTATGATGACGCATGATTCTCTTCTAAGGGGGAGAATCTAAGGGTAGAGGACAAAACACTGACTTTCTGCACCGGAATCAGAGCGAGACTTCATGTCCCTTGAAATACAGTGGCCACCACGGAGCCAAATTACCATGGAAGCATAGGATTTGAAAACAGTTCCTCACCAAATGCAGTTGGTGCTATCTGCAGTTACAAGGGCAAAATTAGCTTTCTTTAATAAGCTCTCTGAGAACACATTCAAATAAACATTTCACTGGCATGTCAGATCTGTGATTTCACTTATTCTATTGCTAGTGTCATGTGAAAACTAAGAAAAGGAAATTAACCTAAAGTCAACCCAAAGGAAAAATATTTTCTTTAAAAGAAATCACATTCAAAGACAGACATGTATATGAGTGGTTAATACTGGAGACTCTTGGTCAAAACTGCCAACCACTCTGCCAAAGTGTGAGTTTTGAGCCCGAGAACTCAGAGCCAGCACCTTCGAGCGCTGAGGGTCTAAGAGTACCTTCCAGGACCTCTGTGAACATTCAGGCACTTGACTTCCTGGGCATTATTACAGGAAAGTCAAGCTGTAAGAGAGAAAGTTTCCTGGTCTTTTTCTTATCTTCTCTGTGTTTGATTTTAGACTATCTTAGATGTAGACCCAGTCACAGAACAGAACTTTTTTTTTTTTTTTAATGATAATGTAGTAAGTACCTGGGTACCCAGCTCTAGCACCCTTTTCTTGTTTGTCTTAATTTCATAAGCGGCTGACTTCTTCCTCCTTGATTTATTCCTGGCTTCTGCTGGGCTCAGGAACGCATCACCAACACCTGGCGTGCTCCATGATTTGAACACAAGGAAATGTCACCGGAAAGAGGCACTTCAAGATTTTTGTTTGTTGGACGTGAGAAACTGGAGGTTCTAAAGCTGGAAAAGTCAGAAGGTCTTTTGGGACACTGTGAAAAATTACAGAGATGAAATGCAGGGCAAGTAGGGTGCCTAGAATGGATTCTCCCAAACTCCTTTGCACTGAGGTGTAGCCATGGACTGAGTTCTCTCTGATAGGGTGTGGGCAGAAGTGATGAGTGTCGCTTCCAGAACAAAGCTGTTTAAGAAGCAGCTTGCACCTCCTTCCATTCCTCCTCCACCACCCTCTGAACATAGAGAAAAAGGCCAGAGGGACTAATGGAGCCGTAGAAGACTGAAGGACTCTCATCCCTTAATTACCATATGGAGAAAGTAGGTGGGTCTGGGAACACTCACTTTGGACTGTTTGATGAATAGAAATTGCATCTCCATTGTATCTGAGTCAGTATACTTTGGGGGTCTATTTGTTACAGTAGTGGAGTCCGTATTCTGACTGTTACACAGACTAACCAAGCCTACTTTTGGAGTGGGCATCAAGAAGGAGACACTGTGAGGTTTTCATTTCCTACTTCCTGTATGGTCTGTTTAACTCATGCTTGTGGTGCAGCTCCCGCCACCTTCTTGGGAAAGCCTCTGATGACTTCAATGAGGAGTGCCCTTCCTGCACGCTCCCACAGCACACCACAGCTGTACTTACATCTGCTCCTGTGAGTCTTCCTGATTAATGTTTATAGCTCCACGGTGTAAAGTACACATCATTTCAAAATGTATAGAATGATACAATTAAGAGATGTGCATTTTGTTGTTATGTAAATTTTACTTTAAAAGTGATCTTTTAGATGAATGTGTTCTAGCTAATGATATGGGTCCTGAAGAGTTTAGGTAGAGCATGTAAGGAAGTCTCTAATGGCACTAAAGTCTCTGAATGGCACTAAAAACTGTGTTGCTGGAGAGATATTTAGATGGGTAGACAGATATATGATAAAGTGGAGTTAAATAGTAATTCCAGAATCTAGGTATCAGGTATGGTTCCTCATTGTACACTTCATTCAATTTTACTGTCTTCACCAGGTGAATAAATGCTGTTTTAGTGAAAGTAGAGATCATGAACACATTGCACATCGTCGTTTTGTATTACTGATTCAGAGATTCACGTTTTATTTTTAACTGACCTCGTGTCATGGGAACCTTGAGAGACAGAGACAGACAGAGACAGAGAGGTATGTAGAAGAGAAAGGCACTTTGTTCTTTCAAATGTATCTTGGATGCATCATTATTTTTTCAAGCTTCGTGGACCTTTGAACTTTCCAGCTCTCATCTCATGGTAGTAGTGCCTGATTACAAGTGTGCACCCAACTTCATGCAAGTTTGGGGTACTCAAACTCACCTCATGCTTGCAGACCAAACACTCTTTCCACTGAGTCACCTCCCTAGCCTTCATTTGAGGTTGCTTATGTTTAAAAAAGAGTTTACTAATTTTCATTTTAATTTCAAGTGTATGAGTGTATTGTCTACATGTATGTCAGTGCACTCGTGACATGCAATATCCAAAGAGGTCAGAAGAGGGTGTCAGATCCTCTGGAATGGTTGTTATCCATCATGTATGTGCTAGGAATCAAACCTGCATCCTCTGCAAGAGCAGTCAGTGCTCTTAACTACTGAGCCACCTCTCGAGCCCTTGCTTTATGTGTTTGGCAGTAATACGATTATTATAAATTATAGTTGTTATATCTCTTTGGTAGACTGATCTTTTTTGTTCCTTTTCCGTTTTCATGTGGTGTGTGTGTGTGTATGTGTGCATGTGTGTATGCATGTTGGCATGTATGGGTATGCACATGGGTGAGTAGTCTTAACCACTCAGCCACCTCTTTAGCCCTTCCTTATGTTTTCAGATATAAGCCCGTGACACACTAGCTGCTTCCCTGAACCTTGTCCTAACCTGCAATGGAAACACACACACACACACACACACACACACACACACGACCTTCCATAGGTAAGAACCAGAGATACAAAAGAATAAAGAAAACATTCAAACGTTCCTGTTCAGTTGGGTGTATGTGTGTGTATGCATATGGTGTGTATGCTTATGTTTGTGTGTGCATGTGCATGAATACATGGACATGTGCATGCACATGCTTGCCAGAGGTCAACGTCAGGTATCTTCCTCTGTTGCTCTTCACTTAGGCATTTACTTATTTTTTGCATTAAATGCTGTTTTTATTTCGTCCATGAATACTGTATTTACACATTTCCACCCTTTCATCTCCCCTTTCTGCTCTTCCTGTGTTCTCCCCCCGCAGACTCCCTCTCAAATTCATGACCTCTTTCTCTCCATATATATAGATGGTGTTGCTCCTTTGCACCTGTGTGGATAGTCTTCAGGGAGCTCTTCATTGGAGAACACTGATTCTCCTTCTCAGCGGCCACTGATTGCTTCTAGCTCTTCATCCAGGGTTCCACTTATTTTTTGTCACGGAACCTGAAGCTCACCAGTTTTGCAGTAATAGCTTGTCAGCAAGCCCCAGAGATCATCGTGTCTCTGCCTCCCCATGGCTGGGATTATAGGTGCATGCCACCACCACGAATCCAGGTCCTCATGCTTGTATGACAAACATTACTGAGTTATCTTCCCAGGCCCCGTGTAGCTTTTAAAAAATACATGAATAGCATGAAACATTTACTATGAGCACATTAAAATCTCGGAAGACAAGCAGTACCAGCCTTAATTACTTAATGATGCCTATGACTCAGCACTTTTGGCATCAAGTCTATGGTATGGAATTGCGCCCCCCTTGAACTGACCAGAAAACTCTCTACCTTCTGGCTAGCTTACTTACTTTCTGAGAGAGAAAAGATATTAAGGGTCTTACCCAGTGCTGGACCCTATAAGCTTCAATACCAATCTTCTGGGCAACATATGCCGACTTATATAATACTGGCATGAAACTTACGGAGGTAACCACCCACATTTTGATAGGCTATAAGGCCGGCTCCACAGGAGTGATTTCATGCCTGATACTGGAAAGCTGTTCAAAAGCCCATGAGCAGAGAAACCACAGGCCTGAGGGAAGAACCTGTGTTATTGCTTTGCTAAATGGTCATGCCAACAAACTTTCTTCTAAATATTTATGTTTATATTCACAGACTTTCACTTCTGTCGACTTTGGTTGGAGAAGCTTTTTGTTTTTTTGCTGTGAGTAGTGGTTAACGAAGAGATTCATAACTGGACAAAGTGCCGCGTGAGTGCTGTGAGTGCTGAGCTGTGGGCGGGTCATCTGTATCAACCTCCCTCCATCTAAAGCTCAGGGAACATCGAGGAAGAGATAATGTTAAGAGATCGGGAGGAGAGCTGTGAAACGCTGACTTTGAGCATGACGTGGCTTTGTCCCTATCAACTCACAGCTGCTGTGGTTACCTGCAGGAGATCAAGCCAGTCAAAATCAGCATGGATGTGGGAGGGGCCCCTAAGGCTCCACCCCTAGAGGAAGAGCTATTGGCAGCTGCTAACTGCTGAGGGAAGGAGGCAGAGACATTCCCAATGCGTATATGGGCATCACTAATTGGATTGGGATTATTAATGACAATGTAAAAAGAGGAAATAAAGTTGAGAAGGTAGGGGCTCTATAGGGAGTCGGAGGGAGGTAGAGGTAGACCGAATATATCATATAAATGTATGAAATTTTTCAAAGACTAAATAAAAATATTATTGTTAAAAAGTTCTGTCTTCCCTGTGCATTTACGTATGAGGTCATGCTAGCTCATAAAGTCACTGGACATTTCTGCCCACTTGATAGATATATGGAACTTATAGAAGCAGCATCTATCGCTAAGGAAATCAGACATGTCAACAAGCCCTACCCTTACGCGGAGACGTGCTAACTCCCCCAGTGGGTTTGAAACTGGGCCGACACATTTGGAATTCAATGGCCTCACACTTGTTTTCGCTCTTGTGTCATTTTCACAGGTCTCAGCAAAATGCTTGTGTCATTCCCTGGTTGTTCTGCAAATGATCACAGTGCTTAAGAGCATGTTTTTCTGGGCCAGATCTGATACTGTGGACCTGGGGGAGGGGAGGTGCCAAGCCCCGAAGCTGGTCTCTTTCATCTTTGGAAGGGAGAGCACAGACTTCCCCAGCTTGGTTCTTTTGTTTAAGGAGACTGATCTATATACCTAACCAGATCGTACACAATGTTCAAAGTTGGCATTTGAATAGGAAACTGCATTAATTTCAAACTATGGTTGGCACCAAGAGAGTGGTACAGGATTACGCTGTGTTTTAAATGATCACAGAGGTGTTTGTGATTCTGTTTTGCTTTCATGATGAGCTGTTGTTCTATGATGTATTTGATGCTACGTCCCTGGTTTGCAAGAGAACTCTCAATTATTATAACGGTTACTATGGAAACATGTAATTTCTTATTTACTCACTATCCCCTAGTGATCCACTCTCCCACGACCTTCCCCACCCGCAACCCCGATTCTTTGCAGAAGCCCCTGTGGAGCTTCCACTTTTTTCAGCAGCAATTCTCCGGCCTAGATTGTTGAACGATCAGAAGCATACGCACAGCACGCTGACTTTTGAGTTAACAAGGGCAAAAGTAAGAACTTTAAATGAGCCTGGAGAGATCAGAAAGAAGAAAGTTCAATTAACAGATGTTCGTATATGGAGGTCGAGGCAGCGGGCCCACAACAGTAGGCGCACTTGGGTGGGACTAAGACTTTCCAGTGTTTAGCTTTTTAATGTAATTTTAATTAACCATGTGAATACAAGGCTGACTAAAAACATAATTGGGGAGGAAAGAAATGAGGAAGGACTGAATGATTATAGCGTTTCTTGGGTGGTACAGTGTTGAGACTGTGATAATGGTTGTACAATTCTGTGACAAATTAGAAAACATTTGATTGTATGGTTTACATGGGGAGATTAAAATGGCACGCAAATTATATCTCAATAAAGCTCTGTAGGGTGTGTGTGTGTGTATGTGTGTGTGACTGAGTTTTTTTGTTTTTTTTTTTGTTTTTTTTTTTTAATTTTGAGGTAGAGGTTTCACGATGTTGCTGCCGGCTTCAAACTTATGTGCTCAGACAATCCTCCTTCCTCAGGTTCTCAAGTAGCTAGGGCTATGTGCACCACACTTAATTTGTTAAATCCCCAACTGAGGCTGAGTTTGGTGATGTTCCCCTGTAATCTCGGCACCTGAATGAAGTAGGTAGACTGAAAGTTCAAGACCAGTGTGGGACACGAGTCCCATGCAAGCTCAAACCAGACAAATTCACAGACATGAGGAAGTGGGTAAGAAACTCCAACCCCACCTAAGGAAACTGTGGGACCCCTGGAATCCCTCTTCAACCCAATAACTGCTCTCTTAGCTTCTGTAAAAAATGCTTGGCTATAGGACGTCAGAAAATGGATAAATATAACTCCATCTTATTCTTTGTTCCTTCTAAGCAGTCACAAGGCCACAAGATTAAATAAGGCTAAAACAAAAACTAGCAAAAGGTTTGAATAATAATCAACATATTCCTTTGCCCTGAAGGCAGCACCCACCAATAAGAAACTTCCGAACCTCTATTAACCAATTTTGGCATATAGTTCATTACAACCAATTAATTTAAAATATGCTTGGCGTGCGGGCTCCTATAACCAAACAGAATGTAACACTGTTATTCCCCACCTTCCTTTATCTCAAACTTATAAAAGGCTCCTAACCTCTCTGCTCGGGGCTCCCAGAACGGATCCACTGTGTTGGTGAGGTCTGGGGGACCAAGCTTAAGCTTGAATAAAGGCTCTTTGTTTTTTTGCATACACTCCGGACTCCTTGGTGGTTCTTGAGGGGCCGTTCTCTGGGCATAACAGAAACTGTAGCAACAGATGGCTGCTGGGAGGGGTGGAGACAGTCTTTTTCAAGCATGAGACTCTTAGTAGGTTAACCAGGTTCCATGGATGGACCCACACCGAAGGACACTTCGAGACACAAATTAGACTCCCTAGGCCTTATTATATGTCTAGTAGAGTACATTAAATTGGGTAAGAGGTAATAAAGGAGTAGGAATAAGACAGGGATCTAAAATACCATCAAATTATATGGTATGAAAATTGCAAAAGTTTAATTTAAAAAAAGGAAGACACATAAAGTCCAAACAAAACAAAACACCCCAATGGGCTCAGACCTTTAGAACTTCCTCTTCCCTTAGGCCACTCTCTTCTTCCCCACTAGGGAAACGGCTCCACCTTAGAGTCCACTCGCCCTCATGTTCCAAACATCCTGACTCACCTCTTTGTTTCCAACCTTAGGCTTCTATAAGTTCCTTCCTTTCCACCCAAGTGGTGATCCTTTTCCTGTTAGATTTCTGTCCTAACTCAGTCTAAATATCATTTTCATTTATTCATTTAATAAACTTTTATGGAATACCTACCACACACCATGCTCTATGGATTTGTGGCAAGCATTTCCCTTCCCAGAATCCATAGCTTTCTTATTATCATAATCTAGTTCACTGGATCTGCTAACCCCATCCTAAGCTCAAACTCATCACCTATGTCTCCATCCCTACGTCCAATAATGCTGGAAAAACTCACACAATGGTGTGGTCTATTGCCTAACCGTGCTGCTTGGCCATCCACGTGAATGCCTGTCCTTCCTCTTCATTCTCACTCCATTAGGAGTTTCTTCAAACTTTGAGACATCACTTCAGATGTATATTACATCTTAGCAGATAATCTGTCCATAGGCAAGAGAAGGTATAAGCATTCAACCTAGATACTGAATGTATTTGTTCCACAGATCCTGAAATTACAGTGTTGGCCCCAGCAGAGACCTCTCCTCTTGGGGAGCTCAGATCTTAGAGCAGGAAGAGGAATAGATCAAATATATCCCTGGAAGCAAGAGTATCTGCCAGTGATGGTTTCATGAAGGGTGGAACTAGAGGGTGGCTGAGCATGGGCGTGCATGTCTATTATCTCAGCACTTGGGAAGATGAGCCAGAATGATTGTGAGTTGGAGGACAGCCTGGGCTACATAGCAAGACCCTATCTCAAACGAGAATTAGTGGCTATTTTAAGTGGGTGATCAAGGAATGCCTCGTAGAAGTTTTGTCCAAGTAAAGATGCGAATTACAAGAAAGATCCATTTACACAAAGACCAAAAGATCTAATGTCATCGAAGCCCTAAGACAGTCGGAACTTGGCGTGTTTCAGTGTCTAGAGCATGTTGAGTGATGAGGAGAAGAGAAAGAAAAGATGTCAAACAGGAAGAAAAAAAAGCGCTAGATCATAAGGGGCACTATAAGCCAAGAACGTTAACAGAGAATAGATTTGGGATGGAAATTCACTGGAGGGTTTTAACTAGGAGCTAAGTTTGACCTAAGGTAAGTTTTAAAAATATGACTACGGTTTCCAGGTGGAGTATGTTTTCATAAGCAATGAGATGGAGAACAATTAGGAGCTTCTTCAGTGGGTCATATATATGTGTGGTTTCGCTGAGGGCTGTGCTACTGAACACAGGGCCAAGTTAGGTGCTGGGTATGCTTTGAAGGACCCAGCGGGATTGGCTGGTGCATAATACATGGCATGGAAGAGCACAGGAGTGGTGGGAGGCCAAGGGTAGGGGAGTCAAGGATAACTCTCAGATTTCTGGTATCAATTTTAGAGGTGGAAGGGAATTTTATATGTTTTGCACACCTGAGTTCATGGGATGAGATTTATACCAGACATCTTTGTGGTACATGAAGGGATTAAAAGACTCCAAACAACACTAAACAAGTCAGGAATACTTATAACACAATCTCAACTCCGGTAAAACATCGTCTCGCAGTATCTATTAAAGCATCCAGGATCTCCCTACGAGTCCCAGGATCATCCTTCAACCATGCTGCTGTTTGAAAGAAATTGTTTCCACTCTCTGCTGCCACTGCGATCTTTTTCCAAAAGCAAATCCGATCGTGTCACTGCTTAGAAACTTTCAACGACTCCCCATTGCACCGTGAATAAAATCCAGACTTCTCTTCAGAGCTCATCAGCAGCCGCATGATCAGGACCCTGCTTCCGTCTGCACACATACTCCCTTCGCCTTGCAGGTCACTGTGGACCCCACATCTTCTGATGGCACCGACAAGGGCATCGAGTCCTTCCCTACGTCACAGGACTGGCACAACTGTTCCCTCTACTGGAACATCCCTTCTCTGTTCTGACTTGTTTTTAGAAATAGAGTCTCATCTTGCCCAGGCTGGCCTGGAACTCACTGTATAGCTGAAGGTGACCTTGAGCTTCTGATCCCCATGCCTCCACCTCCAACCCCTAAGGGGATTACAGGCATGCACCACCATGCCTGGATTATACAGGGCTGGATATTGAACTCAGGGCTTTTCGTGCATGCTAGGCAAGCACTCCACCACCTGAGCTATGTCCCCAGCTCCTCTTTCCTTGCTCTGGATGCTCAGCTGTCTCGCTCCCACTCCGTCTCCGCAGAGAACATGAGTAGGTCCCCCCTCAGTTTATACATGACATGGCCCCTTATTTATTTCCCTCATGATATTTCATACAAACTGTGATGTGGATGTATTTATATTTTCCTCTTTTCCCACCAGGATACAAGTCCCACAGGAACAGCTGCTTCATCTGAAGCCACCAAGTCATACTGTACCTTGCCAAAGCTGCCTTTTCCCAGCACCATCAGGAAGTTAAAATCGGTCAGTTTCATGCGATCCCTGTTACCATTGTTGTCAAATTTGGAGATGGTGTTGGTTGTCTTTTCTTCCGGAACCTTGGTGCCCTGACCAATCTTGGCTCTCTGGAGGAAGAAGCACACAGAACACAGGATGAGGGCTGGGGATGCTCTGGTAGGAAGATGCTTGAGCTCAGTGGTGCTGTGGTTCCTCCAGCAAGCAAGCCCTATGCAAAGCAAGTCCACACATCACTCTGCAAGCATGTGACCTGGACACCATCCTGGCCCTCGCATCTCTCATTATCCCCGGCATCTCATGCATCTTCAGGAGCAGTTATTTTCCCCTTCTGGCTGCCTCTGGAATTCGTCGACTTCTTCCCTCTCCATCCGCACTGCCTGCTAGCATCTGTCTGTCATCTGGAAGAGCCATGTTGGGTCCCTCCACACTAGGCTTCACAGCAGGCAGCATGAAACTTACACAACCGAATTACCTGCTGCCCCAAATGCACCAGCCACATCCTGTCAATATTAGGATAAAGATGGAGGCCCTATGAGGTCAAACCTGCGTGGTGCTGTGGTTTGGACGAGTGGCTTTTTAAGTGAATTATTTCAGGTGTTTGGGTACAGCAGCAGAAAGATGGCTTACACAGCTGGTTTTCTGACCTCTTTACTTTCTGGCAGCCCAGGTCCATCTGCTTTTCACTCTCTTGAGTGTTGTGACAGTTTGAGTCTGGCATGTCCCCCAAGACCCGCATGTTAAACTTGATGCTATTAGGAAGTGACAGAACCTTTAAGAGGTAGGTGTAACTGTATGTTGTAGGTCAATGGAGTGTGTCCTTGAAGGGCATTGTGGATCACTGGTCTCTCTTTTTCCTTTTCTCTCTCTGTTTCTCTTCCTCCTCCTCTTCCTCCCCCCCCCTTCCTCCTTCTCCATCTCTTCCTCCTCCTCCTTCTTCCCAGATGCTGTGAGGTGAGGGCTTCCTCTGCCATGTGTTCACGTAATGATGTACCACTTTTTGACACACCAACTGACAATGTTTAAAATCCTGAAACTTGCACCAAAACAAACCTTTCTTCCTTTTAAGTTCATTTGCCTCATGAATTTGTTACAGTAATAGAAAGCTAATGAATATCAGTATCTCAAGCCTCTCTTACCTCTGGACCTTTGTACCTTCCATTGCTGCAGTTAGATGGCTACTGGCTTCTTTTGGTTAACTCAGTTTCCTACTGCTTCCCAATCTTAGCTCCTTGAGGAAGTCTTCCCTGATTCTCTCTGCCTGAACTACCTTCCTCTTCTGTCCCCCTTTGCTGCTCATAATGGCTGTATGATTAACTACTTGGTTCTTTCCTTCCAAGAAACTGGAAAAGACAGGAGGAAGGAATATGTCTCATTATCTGTAGTTTCCAGAAAACAGAGTTCTGAGCTAAATATTTGCTGGAGGATTGTATGAGCGAGGCCCACATTTGTCCTGGATGCTGGGAGAAGGGCTCTCTGCTGTGTGCAGAATGGAGGCACAGACTAGCAGTGAATGCTCCAGATTGAGGAGCTAGCAGGCCTATACTAGACCTCAGCTACCAGGACTTTGTGACACAATTCAATTTTAGGAGAGACAGAATTGAGGAGTTAAAAACTCAGGTTAGAATCCTGGTTGACAAGGCTTGCCTGTATGGTCTAACTCAGGTTAGAGTACTGGTTGACAAGGCTTGCCTGTATGGTCTAACTCAGGTTACAGTCCTGGTTGACAAGGCTTGCCTGTATGGTCTAACTCAGGTTACGGTCCTGGTTGACAAGGCTTGCCTGGATGGTCTAACTCAGGTTAGAGTCCTGGTTGACAAGGCTTGCCTGGATGGTCTAATTCAGGTTAGAGTCCTGGTTGACAAGGCTTGCCTGTATAGCCCTGAACAAATCCTCTGCTGTGTGTATCTCAACCTTCTCTATCCTCCAGTGTCCCAGACTAAGAGCCACAGGTGACCTGGCCTCTCTGCAAGCTCTCTGGGTTCAGCCTTGTTACTTCCATGCTGACCTTGCTGTCACTGAATGGGCCAAACATGTCCCTGCCCTGGGGCCTTTGCACTTGCTGGAATAAGAACACTTTCCCCAGAGGTTAAGCAGCTAGGAGAGGTCTTTCCAGTTACTGTTCATAAACAGCCATTCATAATTTCCTTCCCGCTTACTTTCTTCACATTTACTTGCTTCATAATTTTTCTTTCCCTTCACTCCAGAACATCAGCTGTTTGAGGACAGACTTCGTCAGTTTGGTTCTCACTGATTCTGGTGCCTGGAGGAGTACGTGGAGCAGAGCACACACGTTCACTACTGGGTACGTCAGGCTAGCTGGCCTGGGAGCTTCGGGGGACTGGCCTGTCTCCACTTCCCGTCTCTCCACGGGAGCACTGGCATTGCAGATTCATGCTACCATGCCTGGGTTCACAAGAGTTCTAAGAATTCAAACTCAAGTCCTCATGACACTGTAGCAAGGGTTTTACCCGCCGAGACATTTTCTCAGCCCCTTCAATCAAAGAACACTTACGGAGTGCCTGCCCTATTCCATGTCCTGCTGCACCAGAGAGCAAGAGATACTGATACTCAAAGAATGGATATCTTGCGGGCACTGGGTCCTCCATACTATGTCCAAAAAATATGTCAGAGTTACCCAGGGGAAGACCCCATATTGGCATCCGGTGAGAAAGCAAGGCTCTGTTGATGAAGTAAACATTGGCTTCATTGGCTCACCTGGCTAGAGCCCAAGGGATGAGCTCACAAACTAGGTGCCTCAATATCTGACCTGGTTATCTTATAGCAAGATATATTGCAGTCTAAAATATCTAATAAGCAGTTGTCTTTGCGGGCTAAGACTAAGAAAAGACATCTGAACTGGAGACAGAAATGCCAGGGTCCCAGGTACAGGAGGGTGATTCATGAAACCATCTTAGCTGCAATGGAACTTCACTTAAGGAGCCCCTGGCAGAAGCTGCCCTGTCTTCCTTGGGCCTCATCCACACATCCTCACATAGTCTGAGTTTTACCTGACTGACTCAAGCCCACTTCCCCCTGTCCCTCCCCACCCCACATGTCATTGCTTCCTCCCTGGGTCTCCCACTTCCTTTGCGGACCTATTGGACTCAATGCACTTGGTTTTCCAACACATTCTCAGCCACAGCTTATATGGTGTGCTTATCCATCTACTTGGTGGCCTCTTTCTCTCTCTCTCTCTATCCGTGTGGCATGGTGACATGCATGAAGTCAGGGGGCTCAGGTGTTGGTCCTCGCCTTCTACCTTGCTTGAGACAGGGTCCTATACCCAGTTGTGCATACCAAGCTAGCATTCTGTGTCTACCACTCACCTCATTATAGATTATAGGAACACTGAGATTACAGAGACACACATCACATCTGGCTTTACAAGAGTGCTGGGGATCTAAACTGAAGTCCTCCCTCACATTTGCCTATCAATCACTGTACTCACTGAGCCACTTCCCCAGCCTTGGCTTGGGTTTTGTGGCTTGTCTGATTGACTAATGAATAGTTTCTATTCTTCCAGGAGCAACAAGTGTGTCACAGCCTCTTCCTACAGCCTTGCAAATGCTTCCCGGAACCCAGGGCTGCAGCCTCTTCCTGCACTCATCTGATCTGACTTGGTGACTTCTTCTTAAACTCATGTCTGCCTGCTTCTCAAGTGCTCACATTACAGAACGCATTGCCATGCCTGGCCTGTTCATGTGGCTTTTCTCACAGACCTGTGCTGTGGTTTGGATAAGGTTCAAATGTGTCCCCCACAGGTTCACTAGAAGGAAACTTGGTCCCCAGTGTGACCTGAAAGGTGGTAGGACCTTGTGAAAAGTCATCAAGTGAGTGGGATGCCTCCCTCTGGAAGGACTGATGTTGGTCTCACAGAATAATTTCTCTCCAGAGCAGGTCATTACAAAGCAAAGTCACCCATGTGCTGGGCTCCTTCTGCATGCATCCAGCTCCTTTTCTGTTTCTCTAGCGTGTTGGGGTCCAGTCAAGGTGAGTCTCACCAGAGGCCACCATGATAGAACTGTCCAATCTTGGGCTACCAGTCTCCAAAATGGCGTGCTAAAACACCGTTTTTCTTTTTTTAATTACCTGGCTTCAGGTACTTTGTTATAGCAACAGCATGTTGGTTCAATATCTAGAATCTAAGCAAGAAGCCTCTTCTATCCAGCATTTGTTGTTATTTTAACATTTAAATCAGTTTCCAACTGCTAAAAGCAGGAGAGGTCTTATAAAAATCCAGAATTGAGGGATGGATGTGACTCGGTGATGGAGCATTCTCCTAGAACACAGAGCTCTGTGTTCTAGACCCAGTATTCAAAACAAAACAAAAACCACACTCCCAGCCTCCTTTGAAAAAGTAGAGCAGGCGGCACTGGGTGGGACCAGGCTTCCATCCTGATGAGCCTGGCTCCTGAAAGCATTGGGGCTCTGACCCTACTACAGCAAACTTTGGGGGATGAGAACTTGTCACGCATCCTTCTGAAGACCCCACTGTTGTGCACAGCCTTTTGCCTTGAGGATACAGCATCAAAGCAAAAACAATGGAAAATGAAAGTTGCCCGTTCTGCCTCTGACAGAAGCCTTCAGAAAACAGGGCTCCACTAATGGCTGCTTTTCATGTCTGCAATTTAGAGCCTGCGAACTCATTGTTGACGAGAAGCAAATGGTGATCTGAGAGCGGAGTCAGACCACTTTGTAGAATGTCCTAGGAGACCATGAAGCCTCCCAGGTGCTCAAGCTCCAAGCTCCACCTCAGATACCCAATGCCTATCTTCACTTAAACTGCAGGTGCTCTGCATCCCAGTCCTCCAAGGAGCCTCCAAGCACGCTTCCAGCTATCCCAAGAGCCAAGCTGTGCCTGTAGATTATCCCTCCCCTCCCCAGGAACATGTGCTGAGCTTTCTTTATCTCAGGGGAGGGTGTGGCAACACAGTCACCAGCATCTACAGTCTGGATGTTGACGATCTACCATATACTTCTAAATGATGTTGCCTTTCAGTCCTCATGGAACCTTTTATGGTAAAGAGTGCCAGGATCCCCTGAGTTGAAAGCTCAGAGAGATGGAAAAACATGCCTACATTAAGTGGGATTCAAAGCCAGATGGTCTAGTTAAACCACCAAAGCCCTTAAGTATACTCCCCACTCTGCAAACGCCAGCCACTCAGTCCCCAGGGCTCATCTGTTCTTAGGAGCATGTGTGGCCCACAATGGGGCAGGCTGTAAGTGCCTCAGATATTACGGGGGAAAGGAAGCCGTGGGTCAAACCCCTGTTCCTGTCTCTGGATGGAGACATTCAGCAAGCGCTCTGTGTCAACGCCCCGAGTTTTACAGTGGGTTACAGTCCAGTAACCTGCAGCACCCACAGCTGGATCTGACAGCTGTCCTCAGTAGCAGCAGAGTCAGGCAGCCATGGGCCCCAAGCAGGAAAACAGTTGTGTGTACTGAGCATGTACATACTCTTTCTTGCCCTTGGCCCTAAACAATAGTGAGCAAGAGCTAGCTGGAAACCACTGGTACGTTACTGTGTATTCTATGCCATCTGGAGGCAGTTTAAAGTAATGGGGGACGTGTGGAGGTTAAACCAAATGTAGTGCCATTTTATACAGAATTCGGCCTCCCTGGGTTTTGGTGTCTGCTGGGAGGAAGTGTGTTCTGCTACACCAAGGAAAGGCTGTGCCTACCTTCCCTCTCCCTTCCGCCCCTTGCCACACATTCTCAATACAAAGGCTTGTGGGACAATTCCCAAATAAACTACTAGCACTTGGTTTTTTGAGACAGTGCCTTGCTTTGCCATCCAGGCTGGTCTTGAACTCCCCAACCTCCTGACACTGCTTCCCAAGTACTAGAAATAGGCATGGGCCTCCATGTCAGGCTTTGAATCCTTACAGATGCATTGCAGGTGTTTATTTCTAGGGAAACTCAGACCCAGGGACATGACCAGCTCTGAAACCTTGAAAAGTCACTTCATGGCTGTGCCTCGGTTTTCTTCTTCTGAAAGAGGAAATTCGGAGTGGTCCTAGTGCCCACTGTTTAGGGCTCTTACAAGAACTAAATGAGCTCTTGTTCGTAAAGCACTCAGAGTTAACACATGTAGTACCGTAAGGACTTTGGTAAATAAATGAATTTCAAGACTGCCAGAAAACCCCATTCTGAACCAACCAAATACAAGCTTCTCTTTCCTGGCCTACAGGTAAGATCAGAGTTGGAGGACTGCCCCCCAAAGTTGTGGTATAGACCATGTGTACTCCCAGGGTACCCCACCATGGAAGACTATCACACCAATTCTAGAAGCTCCAGTTTCCCATCACTCTTGAAGGTCATTTCTGAGTTGTTCTGGATGCTAATTGGTTATTGTGAAGGAATTACATTTCTCACGTTCAAGGTCAAGTAAAATTCCTGCATGTGTTTGAGAACGATTTCAGTCTGTTGGAAACATTTCTTTTAATCAACAACTATGGTATGGGGAGATTATAACTCAGGCATAAACAAGCATTTGCAAGCTCCTGCTAGGGATAAAGGGACATATTTTGTCGCATGCAGATAAAACAACCCTGCACTTCAAGCCAATTACTGCCTCAGACAAATGCTCTGTTCACGCAGAAAATGTTTTCCTTGGTGTTTGGAAATGTCACCCCTGCTGCCCGAGGACAGAAGAAATTATTTTGCAAAACTGAGACTTCATTTTACACAAGAAAATACCAGCGTTGTTGTTTTATTTTATTATTTTTTTTTAATCCACAATTGTCCAGCTTGAGCAACTCCAGCCAATGGGTACAGCCTTTCCCAGAAAGATTTCTCTGGAAGTCTTGCTTTCCTAACCCTTTTCTGAAAACATCCAATTCTCAACTATCCACGGTGGGAAGGTTCTTTTGTCAAGTCATCTGGGCTTACAAAGAACCTCTGCAACAATGACCTTTAGGGGTCAAGGTCACTGCATGTGTTAGCCACCTCGACTGTCACTGTGATGATCAACTTAAGAAGGGGGAGGATCAATTTTGGCTCATAGTTTCAAAGGGTTCAGTGCATGGCCACATAGCCCAATGTGCTTAGACAGGATGTCATGGCATTGGGAGGGAGCATAAGGAGACAGGAAACAGAGAACAAGACAGAAAGGCGTCACCCACCCCAAGAACCCGCCACCCGTACCTAGTTCCTCCAGCTACAGTTCCTAGAATATTTCAGGATAGATCCATGACCTGGGGACCAAGAATATAAACCATAAACCTGTGGGAGACATTTGTGATTCACACTGTAACTGTAGAGGGAGGATGACTGACAAGCTCAAGGCCAATGTAATCATTCCACTCATTTACAAGGAGACCCCACAGCATCTACAGCACGCTCACTGTGTGGGGCTGTGTGGGGACACAGGCTCAAGACGAAGGACCTGTGGATACTCAAGCACTGTGTGTGTCGAGTTGAGTGGGGAGCTAACAGCATCCTTGGGATAAATGTCCAAACCCTGCCCCTCTGGCTTCCCCCACATCCTGAGCCTGACCTTGGACACACTTTCTCTCTCTGCTCTCACTGGCCTTCTTCCAACCTCACACAGTTGCTGGGTAGCTCCCCACCCCGGGCCTTGGCACACGCTGCTCTCCCTGAATGGAACACTCTCGCTTTCCTCTCGACTTGGTTCAGTTCCACTGCCATTTCCTCCCTGCCCCTCCCCCGAGTTCTCAGACAAGGGTACTGTATTCTGAAAACACCTGATGCCTCTTCCAGAGAATTTTAAACAGTCATCATTCTCAGTTTTCTTGTGTGATTAGTTCATGCATAACAATAATAGCCTATCTCATTTTAGCTGCTTTTGCACACAGATTTTCATGGTTAGTAGATCATTGCTTATTGAGAATTGACAAATGGATAACAGACTCACCACAGTAAATTTGTGTGAACAGAAGACTAAGTTTCTTATGTGAAACTACTCTCAAATTGAGAGATGCACATGCACTGTACATAATCAAGCCCATTTGTGAAACTGGGAGGTACCATGCATACCTGCTGCTCTGAGAGAGAGCTGCTGATAGAGATCACTGGTCCCAGAGGGGAGAAGAAGCTTCTCTGAATTAGGAACAGCCAGCAGTAGAACCCAGGGTCAGAACCCAGGGCCATGGTTTTAATTAAATGATGGCAACTGATGGTCTACCCACAGAGCCCCTGGGTAGATCCAGATCAAGAATCCTTCCAAAATACACCACCACTCCACCCAACTCCTTCATTCCTATTACTGTTCCAGTCCAAAGCACCACCACAGTGACCTGGTCACGGAGGGCACATCCCGGAAGAAATGTCTCCGTCTGAATGAGGCCAGGGAGGCAGGGAGGACTTTAACGGGAGGAGTCTCCAAGACTTAGTAAAAGTTTTCTAGGAGCTGGACAGCGTTGCAGAGGCTCAGTGTCACAAGACTTCTCCCCAAACACCACCCCGCAAACAGGAAAAGAGACCACAGTGGTAAGACGGATCTGGTTCCCACAGAAACAACAAAAGGATGAATGAAATCTCACCTCAAATTTCTGCCGCAGCTCTTCATTGCCCTCGCTTCCTTCAGGAGGCACAGGCACGTTGAAGTACTCGCCCTCTTCCTGGCTCAGTAACTTGAACCTAATGGGAGACAAGAGGTTGGAATAAAGTATGACTCACTATGTAACAGTACCGAGCCGAGCAGGACACGAGCAGGAGGCCTGCTTTAAATGTGTTGGGGACCAGGAAGATGGCTCACTGAGTAATGTGCTGGCCGTGCAAGTGCGAAGACATGAGTTCAAATCCCTGGAACCCATGTAAACTTGGATGCAGAAGTGCATCTGTAACCTAGCACTTCTACAGTGAGACAGGAGGCAGAGGCAGGAGAATCCCCAGAAACTCACCAGCCAATTAAGCTGGTGTATACAGCGGGAAACAATGCAAAGATCTTGCATCGAATGAGGCAGAAGATGAGAACTGACACCTGAGGTTCTCCTCTGACCTCCAAACATGGGCATGGCACGTGTGCGCCTGCTGCATGGATCCCCACATGGCACAGTCTCCTTCCCTGAGGCCTCCCCTTCCTGCTCCCTTTAATCAACAACATTGCTACCTTCCTCCTGGCCCTTGGCTGCATTTAGATGGCCACAGACCTCACAGCTCCAAGTTCCTCTGCATTTGGCCTCTTAAGGGACATCGTCCTGTGGCTGCGTGCACAGGCCCTGGCATCATGCCCTGACTGGGTCTCTTCTCACCTCTGTCCTTGCCCCTTTGGATGACCTTGGATTCGAAGTCTGCCTGAGCCTTTATAGGTCACATCTATACATGGGAATAAACTCTCTTTGCAGAGAGTTGTGGTGAAGTTGAAATGTGATGATGTATGTGCAATAAAGGCAGCACTGGGCATTCAGCAAGTGCTCAAAAATGGCATCATCACTCTATTAATAGTATTAGCATTTCTATCATAAACAGGTTGTCTTTGGTTAATTTCTTGACCACTAAGATATTGAGCATGGTTAATAAAAAGAAAGAGTGAGGAAAGAAAATGGACTTTGAAAAGGTGGGGGAGAGACCCTTAAACTGCTCCCCCCAACAGTTTTCCCTAAATAAATAACAGATGTTATATATACACAAATAAACTATTTTTCTCTGTTCATAAATCCTCTTAGGCAACTTCAAAATATAAGGGGACTGGATGAATCAAAATGGAGACAGTTAACACAAGCCTCTAAGCCTCCATATTTACTATTCAATCCTATCCCCCAGAATCTCTAAAAGACACACAAAAATAAGAGCACGCGTGTGTCTCCACCGGAACACATGGAACTTGCTGTACACGTGAATTCCAGGAAAGTCTACAAGGTGAAGCATGTTCACTTTGAAAGTCTGCTCTCTGGGTTAAGGTGAAGATTAGCATGCATAGGCTCTGGATTCAGCTACTGACACCAGAATGAAACAGGGACAGAAAGATCGATGATTCTGCTAGCTCTTGCTTTAAAGGAAATCCAGTGTCACTTTTGTTCAAATAGAAAGTAACTATTAGAAAAGAAGATAGGAGACCATTACAGAGTTCTGCAACTGGTCAAACACAGAAGCTCGGTGACTGGGAGGTGTCCAGCCCTAAGTGACACATCTATACCTAAGGCTCACAGAATATAGCAGAACGGGGTACAAAGGGCGAAGAACACAGAAAGCCACAGCTGGCCAGAATGTAGCGAATAAGAGATGGCAGGGTGCACGTCCCTGGACCAGACTCCCATATTAAACCCCATCCATGCAGGGCTCAGGGACCATTGCAGAAAGACTGTAAGAACCAGGGATGGTGAAGGACCACAAGGAAACAGAGTTTCCAGGTTTCTGAAAACTTACTCATATGAACTTACAGCAATAGTGACAACATGCATATGACCCATGCAAACTCAAACCAGGCAAAATCTAACAGAGCAATGGAGAAATGGGTAAGAAGTTCCAACCTCAGTTGAGGAACTATTGGCAGGTGATGCCTGCGGGGTGAGGGGGAGTTGATCTTCTTTAAGGGAGTGAAGCTAGGATGCCCAGGCTCCAATGGATTAGTTCATATTGAGGAACATTTGATGATACAAATTTGACCCAATAGGCTTTAATATATATGACAAAATGCGTGAAATCTGGTGGGGGACTATGGAACAAAAAGAAGAAGATAGGGCTGGGGAGATGGCTCAGTGTATACAGTACTCGCTACAGAAGCATGACAGCCTGAGTTCAGATCCCCAACACTTGTGTAATAAGGTACCTATACTCCTAGCCCTGGGAGGTGGAAATAGAAAGATCTAGAGGCTCTGAGCTAATTGGTGATCTCCAGGTTTGGTGAACAACAGGGATTGACATCAATCCCTGGCCTACACATGTGCACACATGGGCAAGCACACCCATTCACACAGATGCACACTCGAGTATACCACAGGCGTGATGGTTTAAACATGAAACAGCCCTCAGGGTTTATGCTTTGAACACTTGGTTCCCAGTTGGCAGAGTTCTTTTCAGAAACTGTGGAACCCCTAGCAAATGGAGCCCAGCTGGAAGAAGCAGGTCATCGAGGTGTCTAAAAGTTCTACCAGCTCCTACTTCCTGCCACACCCTTTGCTTCCTGGTCCACCATGACGTGGACAGCTGTCTCCCCCTCACTCTCAGCTGCTATGGTACTCTGCTTAAATACATGAGGCCAATCGGCTACTGTGAGCCAAAAGACATCTTCCCCCTTTAAGTTACGTCTGCCTGGTGAATACCTCATCAGGGATGGAAAAGGAACTACTGCAGATGGATGTTCGTAAGTCTAAGGGGATGCTGCTGCTTTCCAAAGTCACTGAGCCCAGGGACTGCCAGCTGTCCTTTTTAAGTGGGGAGGTTAGCAGAGTGAGTGTTATAGAGCCCAAGGATCTGCCAAAGCTCTTTGTTGTCTTTACAGTAAAATGAACAGCTTCCTTATGTACAAGTCAGTAGGATTTATTCCCCAGTTAGTGCCCAGAGTCATGTGGGGTCCCATACTTCAGAAAACGCAGATAAAGAGGAGTTCACCGGCTGTCACGGATAACAGGGACCCCAACGGAGCGTGACTGACAAGCCTGGAACAAAGAAGCAAGGAGTGCATGTGGAATCGTTGCCCCCCACATCCAGGAGGCTTGGGAGAGGTCAGTGATACTCCCAAAGCATGGTCACCACAAGCAGTGTACAAATCCTTCTGCCTCAGACCCAGTGCACTTCTAGTCTGGCCATGTGAGGGCACGTGCAGCCTCAGCAGTAAAGAACAGGGACTCCATCCAACATCCAATGCACGGAACCCATGTATGGAAACTGTGTCTCCACCATGAGGGAGAACTGCCTGTTACACGGCAGTCTCTAGCTGTGGTCCCTTCCCAAATATGCCCAAGGAACAGGAAGTCTGCTCTGCACAAAAGAGAATCAGAAAGAAAAGAAAATTCAAGACTGGTTCCCTTCTCTGGATCCAAAAGATTAGAACAGGGACACTCGTCGTCTCTGTGTTCATCCTTCTGCAAGGACAGGCAGAGGACAGCAGGACCCATGGAAGCTCAGTCATCCACAGGAAGAGAAACGACGAGACAGCAGCTCTGAGCCTCCTAAGAGAACAGCTGCCGCAAGAAAGTTCTAGAAAATGTCTAATTCATATTTTCAATGGGAGTCGAGAGAATCTGAAAAGAGAACAATCTGAAATTAGGAGAGATTGTTTCAGAAGAAAAATCCAATCGCTGAATTTCAAAATCCATCAGAGACAGTGAACACGAGGTAGATAATTCAGATGATTAGCAAATTAGAAGACAGAGTGGAGAAATTGCTCTGGCTGTTGGCTTCATATTTATCACATTAGGTTGGAGTCACACTGAATGCTGTCTGTGCTGCTGAGGAAAATGCATATTCACAAAAGTAACACCTCACAGGAAGGGGGGAATTTTGCAACATGTATGCTGGGGTAAACACTAATATCATTATATCAAAAGTTCTTTTTTTTCCTGCATTGCTAGGCCTTCTGCTATCTGGGCAAGTGGTCTACACTGAACAACATTCCCCTTATAAAAAGTTCTTGGGAATCAATAAGAAAAAAGCAAAATCCAGGGCTGTCATTCACAGATATAAACAAATGGCAATCTGCTAATGAGGATGTCTAGCATAATTGATAATGTAAAATGGATGCAATCTTTGTGTCACATATTTGAAATATACAATACAAAGTGTTGACACGTGTAAGAGAAGTAATCTTCCCACACATTCATCAGATAGGAAAAAAGATTCTTTAAATATAGGAGGTGTTGGCAAACATTTTAATCATGTATACGTTCTCAACCTCAATTTCAGGCCTGCAGATTTATTAGGAAGCAATTAAAGCCGTATACACAAGGCTTGTGCTGCCAGGCTATTTACCGTGGAGTTATTTTCATAGATACGCTTTTCCCACCTTAGAATAACACAACTGTATGACTGGAGCAGATTCACAGAATGGGTCACACAAAGCTATCAGAAACCAAGACGGGCAGTGGCTCAGATGACTCTGTGGATAAGGTGCTTGCTCCCCATGTGAGAGGACCAGAGTTCAGATCTCCAGAACCTGTGTAAAGCCCAGTACAGGAGCACACATTTCCTTCCGTTTTTCTGGGAGGAAACTGGAGGCAAAGACAGGAGAAGTCCTGGAAACTCGAGGGCCAGCAGCAGTGAACAAGTGGAGAACCCTGCTTCAAACAAGGTGGGAAAGGAGGACCATCACCAGACAGTGTCCTCTGAGCTCCACATGCGTGCCATGGCGCATGAGTGCTCCCCATGAATACTCACACAGATGAACAGGCACACACACATGTACACATCATACACACACATTAAAAAGTGACACTACCAGGATTACTGAATGATGAGAAAAGGTTTGAAATACATTGTTAGGTGGAAAATGCAGGCGACAGTATTGGTGAGACTTCCTTTTTATTTTGTAGGCACACAGAGAGAGGGGAAGCCAGAGAAGAAGAGGTTAAATTGGTCTCCTTAATTCAGGACAGACAACATAATCCTTACAGGGTTCCATTCTGCACATCTCCCCTTACTGACCCAGCTCCAGCTTGCTAGTCCACCCCACCCCCACCGCTCCAGAAGCTCAGCAGACACATCTCTGCCCCAGGGTCTTTGCATATGTTCTGCTCTCCCTGTCTACATCAATCCCTAGAAATCAGTAGGGCCTTTTCCTGTACTCCCTTCGAGTCCTTGCTAAATGTCACCTCGTCAGTGAATTTTCTGAAAAAGGACCCTGTGAAATTTGGAGAGCAGCCGGCACCCAACATTCTCCTTGCCCATTTCATTTCTCGCTAATTTTTCTGGATAGCATTTTTTTTTTATCAGTCTCAACTATGCCATGGTTCATTTCTTACTGTTGTTCATGTGAAAATGTTATTTCCTTCTTTCTACCTAGAGAGAAAACTCTACGAGGCAAGGGATCTGTATCAGTTCTGTTCACTCCTATCTCCTTTGAATAGAGATTTCTGGCTGCATCTTTCCAAAGAGCTAGAATGAATGAATGAATGAATGAATGAATGAATGAATGAATGCCAGCCACCAAGTGAAGTTATGGGAAAGCATTAACTGCAGCCGAGGCAACTCCGAGTCAGCATCATGAGCCATGACGGGGTAAGAGTGAGGACTGCGATGTTGCGGCAAACACAGACGGCAAAGACACCAGAAATAAAAACAAAAAACTTCCAACATTTTTTACTGGGAGAGCCTTAATGAGTGCTATACATTTAGCCCAAACCAACAAAAGGGAAATGCAAAGGCATAAAAGATCTGGATATTATTAAATGATGGAGCTAATAAATACTGGGAGGAATACCCCACAAACTGCAAATGTAACTTTTAATTCAAATGCCCATAGGATATTTAGGGACATTGAATGCAAACTGAGTTAGTTAAAAAGAATAGGAGAGAGGAGAAAAAGAAAGAAGCCGCATTCCTTGACTAAACCACTGTTAACTGCAACTCAACATTAGGAACAAACATTTATAATACAAAGCTATTTCTCGAGATGAAAAGGCTGTGAGCACAGACACAAAAAAATACCACTGCAGACCTGGAAACAGCAACAGAAGTCAGGGTGTGACACATCAAAGCTTAAAGCGACTGCCTATCCCTCCAGTGCTAGTCACTATTCTCAAAGAGTGGGGAAGGGAAGGAAAACAGACAGTGAAACACTCCACCGGAATTCAAAGGCAAGCGTGAAATAACACCTCAGAAGAAATGCAGCCAGATCCAGAGCCCAGTCCTCAGCCCAGAGCTGACTCCAAAGAAAAATAACACCAAACAAGTCAAACACATGAACTTCGGGAAAAATGAAGGGGACAGGAAGGAAAACACATAAATAAACACAATTAGAAGCAAAGACGAGGCTTGGACAGCAGGTACAGAGCCGGTGGCGTTGAGGCAGATGAACGGCTGGGGGGCAGGTGCCTCGCATCTGGAAGTTTGCACAGCTGCGGCCCATGCCACATGGTCTTAAATCACAGTCAGGCATCACTGGACCACCGGGACTTGTTTTGCGGATTTCCTCGTGGTGTGGACACCACTGAGTCTGCCAACCCAAACCTACATGGTGGAGCCCCCTGCACAGTCGAGCTCTGGAGTCTAGCCTGTTGTTCCTTGAGGCAAGGAACAGAGGCCAAGCCTTCTGAAAGAGGGCTTTTGCTTTGTAAAAGTTCACCTGACTACTATTTCACTGACTTGACAGCCATCCTAAGTGAGGGACAGAGAGTTATAATCCGTGTAAGGAGTGCCATGATTCCGTTGAGAGGCCTGTGGCACGCAGAGAGGGAATGATCTGCTTGAAGTCACAGCGCATCCCTCTGGTTAGAAGAAGCATCCCTTCACTGCCCAATGGCCTTCTGCCTACCCCTATCTCAGAAGATAAGATAGGATCTGTAGGCACTGAGGCTCCGGCATCACAGATACCTGGGCACAAACCTCAGCTCTGTCACTATGAGATGTGTGTCCCTAACACATGCTGACCTGATTTGCACTGGAGAGAGATGGGAGGAGTCCTTGTCCATCTAAGTGCAGAATGAAAGCTATCTCCAGATGCTCCTCCTCCAGGTGCCCCTTCTCCCATTCTTAAGCCATTTTTGCTTACCTGCTGCCATTGTTTATTAACTGCACCTTTTTTTTTGAGTCAGGGGTCTCATGTAGCCCAGCCTGGCCTCAAACTCATTTTGTAGCTGAAAATAACCCTGAATTTCTGATTCTTCTACCTCTATCTCCTCAAGGCTGCAATTACAGGCATGCACCAATATGTTGGGTTTATGTGCTGCTGGGGGCGGGACCCAAGGACTCCACACGTATGTCAGGCAACTGCGTTTCAACTTTGGTCCATCTTCTGGTATCCAGGTCATTTGTGCCTTTGTGTTTTCTTTTTGTTTGCTGGAGTTAAATGAATAAATGGAGTTAAATTGTTAAGATTTTTCCACAGAGGCGACTATGTGAGCTTCTAGAAGGTTCCTCCAGGAAAATTGTTTAAGTCAACAACTGTTTTAAGTAAACAATGGGCCTTTACTGCTGTCAATAAAATTGTCTATTGTTTGTGAAGATTGGGCAGGTGCTTCAGAATGATAGCTACTGCTTGCAGCCTCTGACTGGATGCCAGGCACTGGGCTGAACACTGAACACATCCACAGCAAAGCCGGAGATGCAGAAAGAAAAGACACAACTTCATTTCTGAAAATAGACTTGGACTGTCTCATGTAGTTTTATAGGCCTGGGAAAGAGCACGGTCCTGTCTTCACAGAGGACAGTGTTAGCCATAGCTGCAGCCCAGGGGAAAGAAGGAGGACTCTGGACAGGGCTTCCAGCTCTCCATAAACGAGACTCGGGAGAGAAATGGGGCCTGGTGGTAGCCTGGGCTGGAATGCAGAGAGCCCCGTGTGGAGGAAGCAGACCAGTGCTGGGGTTCAAGCAGGAAACCATCAAGATGTTCCAAAGCAGGGCCAGGCCTGCTTCTGGGAGTCAGGGACCCTGGTTCAGCTGCCAGGAGAATGGTCCCTCTACTTCTGTCCAGGAGGTCCCACCTGCAAAGGAACCCTTTTCTGTAGCCACCCCGAGTCACAAAATGTCATGAGAAAGTCTAATGGCCTTTTTGAAAATGAAACTTTTTTTCTTGCACCCCTGATTTCTACTGTGTGTGTGTTCAGCCCCTTGTGTGGCAACTAGTCAGTCAGTCAATGGTAGCTATCGTTGCAAGGATTATTATATGTCCTCTCCTGCCTTGCTTCCGCTCCCCAGGGATCACGGATTCTTTCTCTTTAATCTGTGTCAACCTCTCATACAGAGGAAGGAACACCTCTTCTGCGCATCTACAAACAGAAGAACATGGAAAGTCAAGCTGTCCGGATGTTAGGGGAGATAACCAAGGCTCAGAGGGGAAGAAAAGATGATTGTGTGACCTTGTAAGGTCACACTGGTGCATTTCATTTCCTAATTGGGAGTCTCCTTGGTCGCTGAACGCCACTCTGTCTAACTTAGTCACAGTCATTCAGCTGCAGGTGGCCTCCCTGGTCTACAAAGAAAGATGTGAAATTTGGGGAAATTGAGATAATGCCATTGTTTTCCCATCAGGAAGACACCAGAGCCACAAACGCCAGCTCTTCTTGCTTGTCATCATCTGGGCCTGTGTTTAATGTAGCTAAGTCATTTCAGCATCCCTTTTCCCAAGTGCTAGTTTTTTGAAATATCAGTTTCACAGGTCTTTCCATGGGAGCAGACGTGATCCTCAGCAGTGACCCAAGGACAGCCTTGACGCATACTCCTGACTTTGAGAACGTGTTCAACTGTTTGTGAGATGCACTTTGTTTAATGCACCCTGGGTTTGGCTGCTTGGTACATTTCACTTCCTCATTATGTGGTCCTTGCTCTGTTATTTGTATAATTTCTTACTCAGTGCTTAGCTCTGTTTCCAACCCCCACCCTCCCATGTATATTTCACCCAAGCCTGGCTTCCATCCTGATGCATTCCTAGGCACTAGAACATTCCATCCATTTGAGTGAGAGCCTGTGATAAATAGAGGGCGCAGACAAGGGTGAGGTGGACGATGGCGGGGATGTAGAGTCTGGAAGATGGAATCTCTTTCTTGCAAAACCAGTTTGATTTTTCTTTTCCTCCACTTGGAAAAGTTCCAAATTAGACAATTCAGAAAGAGAATAATTCATCTTAAAGAGTTGAGAGCAGCCAGACCACCACTTCCCCCGGGCATCAGCTGGGAAGAGAGGTTAGACCATCAATTCTGACTCTTCCTCGGGTTACTCTGCTGTTGCCCGCCGGGCTGACCCATCTGCCTGCAGGAGATATTGGATTGGGGTCTTTTTTCTGCCATTAGAAGGAAGCAAAACAAAACATTCAGAAGAAAGGAGACACTGAGGGTGACCATGGCCCTGCAGTGTCGATGTCGATGGGCCAGTGGGTCACTCACATCTGTTGGGTAAACTGCAAGGACTTCGTTATAGCCCATGAGGCTGGTGGACTCATGCCCTTGTGTCAAGTGATGGGACTGGAATAATCCAGGGAGGGATAAGGAAAGCCTGGTGGGGACATTAAACTATTCAACTGCTCTCGGCTGCAGCCTTGCAGCCCCAGAGTGAGTGTATGTGTGCATGCAGAGGCACATGTGTGCATGTATGTGGAGGTTAGAGGTCAGATTCTGAGTGTCTTCTTCAGCCACTCTCTACTTTGTTTCTGAGGTAGGGACTCTCACGGAACCCGGAGTTCACCAATGCTAGACGGTCGCCCAGCAAGCTCTAGAGGTTTGCCTGTCTCTGTCCTCCTCCAGGTCCTCCTCTCCATCCTAAGGTTAGAGACACACGATGCTACTGGGCTCAAGTTTTATGTACGTTCTGGGAGTCTGAACTCAGGTCTTTAGCCCCCGAATTGTTTTGAGACAGGATCTCCCTGTAGCCCCAGCTAGCCTAGAACTTGCTATGTAAATAAGGCTGGCCTCCATCTCACAGAGGTCTGCCTGCTAGAGACCACCTGCCCCAGATTCCTAATATTGGCAACAGCTGTCCTCCCATCTCCCAGGGCTTTGTGCCTGCTAGGCAAATGTTCTACCACTGAGTAATATCCTCACCCTATTTACACTTTTTATTTTGAAACAAGCTCTCACTAAGTTGCCCAGGCTGGCCTTGGATTCACTCTATAGCCTGAGCAGTCCTTGAACTTGCAATCCTCCCTGCCTCAGTGTTACAAATAGCTAGGATTAAATAAACACCTCAGCACATTGAAACAGTCAATCCATTGCCTTGGTTTTACTTTCACGTTGCAATTATTAAGTTTATTTATTTATTGACTTATCTATCTGTATGAGTGTTTTGCCTGCATGGATGTAAGTGCAGCTGTGCATGCAATGCCCATGAAGGCCAGAAGAGTGTGTTGGATCCCCTAGAACTGAAGTTGTTAACTAACTTCAGTTGTTAACCTCCATGTGGGTGCTGGAAATCAATCCTAGGTCCTCTGCAAGAGCCAATGCTCTTAACAGCTGAGCCCTCTCACCAGCACCCTCATGTTACAATTTGAAGAGAAAAATGGAAACATATCAGAATTGCACTGTGGTTTCCAATACAAAATCTTTCTTACCAGCCATCTACACCAGCTTTCTGAAGCTCCGAAATCCCAAAAGACAAAGAGCCCATGAAGTCGTTCCTGCTGGTCAGGTCCCAGTCCCAGATCTCAACAGACAGTCTTCTATCTTTGTCTGATTCTTTCAGCTGACTGGTGAGGGAGGGAGAAAGAGAGGGAGAGAGAAGCATATGAAATGTATAAGAGGACAAGACCCAGAGGTAGAAATTCTTAACCATTATGAGCTACAGCAAGAGACATACTGGGTCTTCATTCCCCAGGGACCAGGAGCTCATCCTGTTTGACAGCCAGCCTGTGGCTTAAGCCAGCTCTGGCACAAGTCTATGTGTGCTGTCTATGTCTGAATTTCCACAGACAGTCTCTGGGAGGAATAATGATGTCATGATATCACTGGGTGTGCATGCATGTACATTTGCACACATGTGGGCTGAGGTGAAAAGGAGAGACCTATGGGGAAAAGCTCTTGCTGGAGTCTCAGGGAAAACTGTTCTGAGACATGACCTGGGAGACTGAGGTGATCCTTATTTAACCCAGAGAAAGTGGAGAGGACATGAGGTTACCCCCAAGAACCACACTGCTAGCCTGTGGCTGAAACGGCCTGCATGCCAGCCTGCATGAGGCTGCATCACATTCTGCCTCCAACTTGACATAAGACTTTGGTGTATTGCATCACCTGTATAAACCTCATCCATAAAATGGGAATGGAATTTATCAGTGAAGTCAGACCACTTAAGTAGTGCTTGCTACACATAATATATGCTGAATAACTATCAGCTGCTACAATTAACAACCATTGGCCTAGATGCATCGAGAAAGGGACCTCCAGCTAGGAAAGACCCTCAGGGAATCTGATGGAGATCTCCCAGTAGGCTGCAAACCCAGCATCATCTCTGAATCCCAGCCTAAGAAGGTTGCTGGCACATCCTGTAGGTTCTGTCCCACCCATTTACCTTCAGCTTGTCTCCATCCAGCCCCTGCCCCATACCACAGGCCTTGTCAATTCTATTTTTTAACCCTTGGCTCACAATACTGAAATCCAGATGGAAGAGGGGAGGAAGGAAAGGAAAGGAAAACAGGCTGAAGGGCGGGATGCCCCAGTCCCTGCCGACCCACAGCCCAGTCTCTGCCACCCGCACCACCGTGATTTCCACTTACAATCTGAAGGTCTCGTTCCACTCTGGATTGAGGGAGCACTTGATGGTTTTGGTCTTCTGCTTGCTCTCACTTTTGGGATCAGGAATCAGTTTCAGCTTCACATAAGGATCTGACAAGCCATTGGGGTCCATAGGTACAAGGTTTTTAGCATCTCTTACTGAAAAAAACAAAAAGCAGGTTCAGCATCAGTAATGTTCCAGTATTTAAACATCCGTCACTGATGTCTGCAGGACCAGTGGCAGAATCATGGGCATCACACCTGCTGAACAGGCATTTAATTTTATTAATATCAACAGCCAGAAGCACATGAGATAACTTGACGTGATACAGATTCTGTCCTATATTGGCTTAAAAAAAAAAAGATTTCTTTAAAAAAAGCCCTCTTACTTATTAGCATATATTAGTTATATAAAACAATTGATTTCTTTGTAATGTTTTAATGCATGCATATAACATATTTTATGTTTAGCCTTCCTAAAACTTTAGTTCTGATGTTCTTATAGTTCTCTCCAAGCCACTCCCAAGATAGACTGCCATTTTACTAAAATTGTCTTCCCTAAGGCCCACAAGAAAGTCATTCTTTTACTTTAGCACAGTGCTTTAAAGATGTGTCATGGGGCAGTTCTCAGTTCCTTTTTAAGGCTCAGTAATATTCCATTGTACAGATAAGTCACATTCGTCTATTCATTCATCAGTTGGTCAGCATTTGGGTTGTCTCTACTTTCTGATTAGTGGGAATGGAGCTACTACGAATATGCATGTGCCAGACAACAAAAGGTCACATATTGTGTGATGAAACATGCCTGTGAGGATCAGTCTTGATTGTTAACTTGATTGATTGGGAAGTGCGTAGGGCATTAGCAAATCACTTATGGGTGTGACTGTGAGGGCATTTCTAGAGACCGTTAGACCACAAAGGCTCTGACTTAATGTTCAGTTTAATCCATTGATGGGTGCCAAATTTGAATTTTGGAGGTGGTGGAACTGCATAAGGTTGGGCCTGGTTGGAGGAGGCAAGTCACTTAGGGTGTGTCCTCCCAAGCTAGATCTTGTCCTGGCCACTTCCTGTTACAGTTCGGCCCTGCTTCCTGTTGGCCACAATGTAAGCTCCTGCTTCATACTTCCCTACCAGGATGGACTGAACTTCTGAAACCGTGAGCAAAGAAGACCTTTCCTCCCTTAACGTGTGGTCTCAGCAGTTTAAAAGTCTGCCTAGCATAATCCTGAACAGGTCAACCCACAGACACAGAGAGCAGACCAGCAGTTGCTGCTCCATGCGTGCAGACCTTGATTTAGGGGTGATGGAAATTCACTGGAACTAGAGAGAGATGCATAATGTTGTAAATGTAAACCAAGTGCCTCTGAATTGTGTATTTTAAGGTAGTTAATGGTTAATTTTATATTTTATAAATGTTACAATCATTCAAAAAGAAAAGACTGTCATGTAAACTGAGGTACACCTGTTATCCATGTGTCATTCATCAGCAACACCCAGACAGCCCACAGGGAGAAGACTGGTAACATCAGAAGCATTATAGCTAGGCTGTACTCCAACTAGAACACCTAGACAGAGGTTATAGACCAGCTAAGAGAAGGGAAAGCAATGTAGGATCAGCACTGAAGATGCAATGGGCCACCAAGAACGTGAGAGAAAAGAAAACACCAGCGTGGAGCAACAGGTAGAAGCTGATCAGGAGGCAATTCAAAATGTAGTAACAAAAGTAACAAGAAAGGGAGACTAGAAAAGGAGGCCTGAAGGAACTTCAAGGCACAGTGTTGACCAGCTCACTTATGAGAGAAAATCCAAGGTAGTATTTTCAGTCCACGAATGAATGAAACTAACTGCTAGAAGCTGAACATTTAACGCCTATGGTTAGCAGGTCCATTAAGAGTTTCATCAATTTATAGGTGAAAGAAGAAAACCACAAGGTCATTGTAGCCATCTGGATATAGCAAAGAAATCCCTGGACAGGGTCAAGGCTAGCTGAAACCATAGCCCTACAGTTCCCAGTAGAAGCAATCGCACTGGAGTCAGGGGTGAGACGATGATGGCCGTTTCCACACCATTCAACATGTTTTCTGATGTTCCACAGATGCAATACAAGAATAAAAACAGGAATTCTACAAGTTGGAGAAGATAAGAAAAACAGATGAGAAGAGAGAAGACTGAGACATAGGGTGATATATGCCGTTACTTCCTGCGATGGTCCCCTCCACCCAATCACACATCTTCCTCCCTGTGGTGGTTGAATGAGAATGTTCCCCAAAGGCTCCAAACGTTTGGACGTTTTGTTGCCAGCTGGTGGCATTGTTTAGGGAGGTCTTCGCAGGTAGGCTTTGATTCTTAAGGCTTGCTCCCTGTTTCCTGCATGAAGATATGAGCTATCTGCTTTCTGTCACCTCTTGCTCCCATGCCTCTCTGCCAGGCTGGACTCTGATCCCTCAGGAATCAAAGGCTCAAACGAACTCTTCCTTCGCTAAGTTCCCTTGATCATGGTGTTTTAACACAGCAACAGAAAAGTGACGCACACACTCCCATGCAGCTATAGTTCTTTAAGGATTCCACTGTCACCAGACTTCATTAACCCCGTTCCCCACTGCAACGAGTCTTTCCCCCCAACCAATCCGCGGGACCTGGTGCACACCCTCCATATCCCTAGTCCCTCCTGTTTGACTCCATTTACTCCACCATGGATTTTAGGGTGCATTTGCCTCCCTTGAAAGCACTCTTAATTTCCTTGTCCGTTTCTTTAGCGTCTACTTATCTGACAAAACCCAAGGCCTGGTTACATGCAAAGAGCGGTCCTTTCTTTCCCTACATTCAAGCCACTGACCATTGCTGAGAAGATGGAAGGAAGGGGGGGGGGAGAAAGGAGGAGGAAGGAAAGGAGAGACAACACATATGCATAGGCAAGCAAGGAAGAGGAGGAAGAAAGGAGAGAAAGAGGACAAGGAAAGGGGAGAGAAAGTACGGGAGGGGACGAGGAGGGGGAGGGAAGCAAGCAAAGAGGGAGGGAGACTTGCCTCAAGTAGGGATCAGAACTGAGTGAATGACGGAAAAGATGTGGGTGGGCTCCTGGGACCCACTACAACACCAAAAACAAGAGATGTTGTTCTCTGGCCCTGATTCAACTAAGTCCAACAAGCAGGTTCCTACTATGTGCTCAGTGTTCTGGTAAGTCTTGAAGGATCCAGGAGACAACATGAGCTGCAGGATGGCAAGTTCAAGACCTCCAGGACTACAAAGTGAGTTCAAGACCAGCTAGGGAACTTAGTGAGAACCTGCCTCAAAATAAACAGGCCTGGGGCTGTAACTCAGTGATAAAATGCTTGCTTAGCCTGTACGAGGTCTTTAGCCTCAAGAAACTGAGGTTGATGGCTCAGCAGTTAAGTGCACTGGCTGCTCTTCCAGAAAACCTGGATTTGATTCCCAGCACCCACATGGTGGCTAACTCCACTTCCAAGAGACTCTGACACTCTTCTGATCTCCTGTGCATTACATGGGTGTAATTACACTCACATGTGCACTTACACTCACACAGGCAATGCACTCATACACATCAAATAAAAATAATAAATAAAATATTTTCAAAGAAATATATTATTTGTGTGTGTGTGTGTGTGTGTGTGTATGAGTGTTATGTCTGCATGTGTGTAAGTGAACCCATGTTGTGTAGTGCCTGTGGAGGACAGAAGAGGGCATCAGAGCTCCTGGAATTTGAGTTACAGATGGTTGTTAGCTGCCATGTGTGAGCTAGGAATCACACCCAGGTCTTCTGGAAGAGCAGCCAATGCATTTACCCACTCTTAATCATCTCTCCAGACCCAAGAAATATATTTTTAAAAGGAGAAATTGAGGTTGAAGTTTGTGCATCAGCTTCCATGTAAGCTGCCTGCCTGCCCTGTGAATGACCCTATGTGGCTGGCTAAAATCAGCTATATGCTTAATGAATCTGGCTTCATATGTTCTTTGTGAGCAGGAGGAACATCTCATGCCATCCCCTCAGCCTCCTGAGTAACTGGAATAGCAGTCAGGAATGGCAGGCCTGATCACCAGATCTGTTTTATTGCTTGCTAAGATCTAGGCACTGAACTTTCTCACTCGAACCCTGACTCCTCAAATCTCAGTGTACATGAGGCTCACTCAAGAGCTTGAGAACATGATTTCTGGTACCCACCACCACAGACAGATGCTGATTCAGTAGGTCTGGAGTGAGCTCCGTTCAGTTGCTTTTCTAACAAGTCTCTCTGAGGTGGATGCTGCCAGCCCACAGAGCGCGCATAGAGCAGCCAGTTGTGTGGAGCGATGCTTTCTTGCGATGCCCGTACGTTTTCCCCACAGAACACCATCTCCAACTGTTATTTTCTCTCATTTCTTGGGTCTTCCAAGGAAAATAGCATGTGCCAGTTTCTAGTCTGGGGATGATGCTTCCATCACACAGTGATCTGCATAAAAACATGAACTGAAACACTCTGAAGGGCCAGAAACTTGTCTGCCTGGATGATCGGCAAGATGCGCACAAGCAGAAAAGCTCACCTTTCGTCTCTCTGGGAAGGCCACCTCCCCAGGTTCCTCGTTTTGTGAATGGGCACTGTCAATGGGAAGACATCCTCTAATTTTAGATTTCCCAGCTTCTGCGGTCTCTAGGTGTGCTGTGTACTAAAGCTGTCTGTGGCCTTCTATTCCCTGGGCCTCGAAACAAACATTCCTCATTGAAGCATGACCCCACCTCTCACGACCCTTGTAGGACATCTCCTGCTTCTGACTATTTGACTCTATCTTCTACCAAAGGTGCTACAGGCTTCCAGGAATGAGGGGGGGTAAAGAGATTCTGGATCTACGGGCCTTCGTATCGCTAAGAGTCTGGCTACTTTAAAACCACTTTATCCATTTTATCGGTTGACAGGAGTTGCAGGCTCAGATCCAAAGGTCTGTCCCACCAAAGCTTTTCAAAGTCAAGTCATGTTTCCCAGCAGCAAGAAGGCCGCTTATGCACTGAGGAAGCAAATCTCTCTAGACCACACTTGGCAAGACCAACTTCGAGTTTTCTTGATAAATGTTTCTTTACTATCTTTGCTGAAATCCAGCCAGTACAGATGGTATGAAATGTTTCCCACAACACAGGAATAGCAAGCTTCCCCCTGGTGGAAGTTTGCTCAATGCACAGGAGAAGAGAGCACTGGTCCAGAGATCATGGCTTGCTTCGAACATGGAACAAGGTGGGACAATTCAATTCAAGCAACTGAGAGCTCTGCCGTCTGGTGAAAGTTACCTGACACAGTGCAGAAAAAAGACAGCATCATTATTAATAATCTTCCTAAGAACTGTTTTTCACCAGGAACTTTGCTCAGTTTCCCCCAACCCTTTCCAAAAAGTCTGAATAATTATGAGGTATTTTGATGACAGACTTGATACTGCTTTATATAAATGAGGAGATTTTTATTAAAATTCTTTTTGAAGGAAATTTCCTTGGCATCCTGAGTCCTCATGAGTCTTCATTATGTGTGCTGAAACCATGATTCAAAGCCACAACGACTAACATTCAGGTTGAGAATACTTGCAATAACAAAAGAAAGAAGTAACCCACATCCTCATCAGCAAGGGAAAGGTCTAAAATCGTTTGTACTGTGAATAACAGTGCACAGGCTGATGATGCTGAGCCAGTCATAGGCTTGGAGGTTTTGAAGACAAAGGCCAAAGGAACTCAGATGATGACAAATATGATGCCTCTGTTTAAGGAAACTGTTTGAGTGGTTCAACGAATGAAACTGAGCTCTACACTGTCATGTAATAGCATTGGGTCAATATTACATTTCCCTCACTTGAATACATGGACTGTGCACATGGAAGACAATGTCTTTGACCTTGGGGAGTATTTGGGGATTAATGGGAATGATGATCCCCTACATAACTCTCAGGTAGCTCACAAAAAGCACTTAATAGAAAAGATGATAAGCTTATAAGGTGAAATATCAATACTAGCCAATCAGGCAAAGTGAATACAGAAGCTCCTTATTCTGCGCTGGCATCGTTTCTGTGAGTACTGAGACTATGTCAAAAATAATGGTTTCTTAAAGGCCCTCCAAATCTTCAAAGAAAAGGCACAGTGAGACACATTTTCTACACAGTCATATATAAATATAAATACATAAGCATCCAGAAGGATATACACAGGACTACTTTTAAATAATGGTTATATTTAGGGGATAAAGTGGGTTGTTTGAAGGTTGTGTGCAGAACGACATTAGTCTTAACTGTCATATTCTGAATTTCTTTTTTATGTATTTTTATTTATTATTATTTAGTAATTGTATGTGTATGAGTGTATTGCCTGCATGTATGTAGGTGCATCCATGTTGTACAATGCTTGCAGAGGTCAGAAAAGGGCATCAGACACCCTGGACCTGCAGTTATGGACAGTTGTTAGCCATCATGTGGGTGCTGGGAATCGAACCCAGGTCCTCTGCAATAGCAGCCAGTGCTCTTAACCACTGAGCCATCTCTCCAGTCCTGAATTTCTTAGAAAGAAAATGCATTCTTGTACTAATTGTGCTGTTAAGGTGTGCAGTGGCCATCTCTAAGAATCCACTGCCTGGGCATTCATGGATTCCATTCTGCTCCCCCAAAGACTGCAGGGCAACTGGATCTGTCACGTGATGCTTCGAAACTGTAAAATGAATCACAGAGCCCAGAAAATGGGGCTCTACACTAAATAACCGAGACTCAGGGTGTTTTCACCAAGTCTAGTGGGACACCCTTAACAGATACCCCAGGGTTGGGGTGGGCAAACAGTGAACAGCTGAGAACTGATTCACCACCCTGACCTGGCCATTCCAGTACCAGTGATGTTCGGGTGGCTGACAGTTTACCTGGATCTTTGGTCAAAGTTAAGGTTCCTCGTTTGGATTATCATGCTATATACAAATGAGGATAACCTTGTTTTGGGAAAACTTACACCAGGGAATTTTAGAGTTGGTAGGGACTATGACCTCAACTCAAATGATTTATTTCAAAAAAATGCTCATGTGGAAAATTATTTACTAGAGAAAATGAAAAACCATCCCCACCATTCAGGTACTGGAAACCTCTTCAGCCCTCTTATCTACAATCTAGGTTTGTGTCACTTTGATTCTTGCTTCTTTATTACTTCTAACCCATGGTTTATAACCCCAGCTTTCTCTGATGCTATAATTTTTGTGAGCCCCGTCTTCCCATTCCCCTTAACTGACCATCCTGTGCAATATCTCTGAATACAAAGCAATCAAACAAGTGTCTCTGGGAGGCCCAAGTACAGATCCAAGTCACCCCAAGCACGTCATGGCCCCACAGGCTTCTAGCACAGCTGGCTTCCCATGGCTGCTGGCAAAGGGACGGTTGTCATACATCTAATTATCTGTTTGAGACAAACTTCCAGCTGGGACTGTCACAGTGTCTGTCGAGAAAACAGCCTGTCAAGTCATGGCAAGTAAGATGAAGGATGTGTCAGAGACAGGGGAGCTCTAACATCAGACCCATGCTTAACTTCCCCCTCTGCCATGAGGCTCACTAACTGGGTCTTCTCTGTTAAACGACTTCTCGGAGCCTCAGTTTCTCTCTGTCTAAAATACTGATAAAACTTAATTCTAACTAGATGGGTTATTGGGATAATAACTAAGTCGCCATCCAGTCCAGATAGCCAAGGGCAGCTTCAGTTTTGCCTGAAATCTTTTCACTCTCAAAAAGAGCCAACTTTTAATAATAAATGATACAACCATCTATCTACGTTACTCAGCCTTCCATCCCTGGCAAAATGCCTGGGAGAGGGTCGGGAGGATAGTTCAGTCAATAAAGTCCCTCCTGTACAAGCGGGGGGCGGGATTTAAGATTCCCAGCATCCACAAAAAGCTAGATGGAGCAATGTGTATCTGTAATCCCAGTGCTAGGTGTGGGAATGGAAACAGGTAGATAGATCTCTGGAGCTCACCAGCCTAACCAAACTGATGAGCTCCAAGTTCAGTGAGATTTTGTCTCAAACAATAAAGTGAAGACTAATCAAGGAGGAAATCCAAAGTCAACCTCTGGCCTCCACAGACAAGTTTGCACATATGAACACACACATACGCACATGCACACGCACAATGTGCATACAAAACACATATACACATGTCTAAGAGAGATCAGCTTAAAGGAGAAAGGATTTATTTTGGCTCAGGGTATCCCAGCTTTCAGACCATGGCTGGCTAGTTCCACTGTTTTTAGGCCCTTGGCAAGACAGAAACATCCTGGTTGTGGGGGAAAGCTGCTCATTTCCTGGAAGCCAGGAAGCAGAAGAAGTTAAAGAAAGAGGCCAGAGAGAGGTTTTATCCTTCACAGTCATGCCCCCAGTGACATCTAGGCTTGATTTCTTTAGAGTCCTTTCAACTATGAACTCATGAGTGGGTTGATCCATTTATGAAGGTGGCATATTCCTGATCCAATCAACTCTCAATAGCACCATTGGCAATAGATCAAACTGTCAACATATGAGTCCTTTGGGAGGGACAATTCATATCTGAGCTGTGCCATCACCCTAGTTACCAGGGATAATAATGTTTAAGCAGAAGGTCAAGCTCATGGCAGAGGCCCAGCAAATGCAAGTTTCCTTTCTGCTTGGAGAGAATTCACACCAAATCATGTGATGAAAATGTATAATGACCAAGATAAATTTCAGGGCTAAAAGAGTGTCCCTTTGATGCAATTTTCATACAAATGAACCCTGGAGGAGGCAGCTTGAGGATGATAGATGATCTGAAGCCAAGTGCAATCAATCCATTCTTTATTATTGCAAACTTCTTTCCATTCCAGTCTAGCAACTTGGACTTTCGCCTGGGATGCCATCTCCTCTGAACTCCCAATAGACTTTTAAAAAAAAATTTTATTGATAGAATGATTGCACATCTTTATGGGATACTGTGTGATATTTTAGTATGTTTAGACATTGTAGATCGATCAACTCAATATACTTAGGGTATCCATCATCTCAAATATTGTTCAGTTCTCTGCAGTAAGAACATTTAAGAGCCTCTCTTCTAGCTATTTTGGGTTCCTTTATATTTTTATTTCTCTGAGCCCTTTACACTGGTCTTTAAAGCCTCATCCAGGCCTTTAGTCCTGCAACGGTTTCCTTTCCTCTGGCCTACCAGGGGATAACGTGGTTATATTTTCATCGATTCTAGCCAAGAGCATTAAACGTCTCTAACTTCTTGTCTCTCCAGCAGTACCTTCTCTGTGTCCCTCAGTGATGCCTGTCTTAGGGAATATTTAATGAGGAAGCATCATTTGGGGGGGCTTGACATCACCATGTACTTGTGGACTTCGGTCACAGCTTGAGCCTTTACACTACCTGACACCCACTAGAGTTCCAGGTTCACTTCCTCTACCGCTGCTTACAGAAGCAATTTCGTTGTTAGGTATCAAATGGATTTCCACTTTTGTCCCCTGTGTCTGCTGATCTGTGCCATAGGATCAATAACACTGTATGCATTACTAGGACTCCTAGTTCTACTGTGTTTTCAACAGATAATGTAGAGTAGAAAAACTTACAGGGCATTTGAGGCATAATACAACAAAGTCTCTTTAGTAAATGTATATATCACCAAGTTTGTAGATATTAGACAAGAAGACAATTCTTTCACTGAAGGTCTTCGGGTTCAAGAGAGAGGTAGTTGGAATTTGTAGCAATTATTAAATTTCATGGTTTAACACCTATTTAGACTGACAAAGTGTTGTTAAAACTTTTCTGCTGTGGTGTTCCAGAAAATGTCAGATTTCTTACTAAAGGGTAGCCTTTGTTTTATGTATTTTCACTCTCAGTGCATGATGTCTTTTTCTTCTTAAATTTGCTTTTGATAACTAATAAAACATTCTTTTAATGCACCTCACTGCTTGCTTGGAATCTACTTCAAATCTCAGTGATTTCACATTTGCATTTGTCTTCACACTAAGAATATTTGATGTCCATTTACCCATGAATAAATGCCTTTTGTTCTCTGTATCTGTCATTCTGTTCATAATTACAGTTGTCCTTTGTCCTTGTTTGGGGGAGTATTCCTTAAGTTTACATCTCTACCATTTAATCACAGTTTTTCTGTAGGTGTTCCTCTGTTAACTAAGCATTTTTCCATTTTCACTGATTTTAATGCTTTAAATTGCTTCTTAGGAGCTGGAAACTGCAGCTCCATTGGTAGAGTGTTTACCTACCATGCATGTGAAGCCCTGGGTTCAGTTCCCAGCACCAAATAAACCAAATGAGATAGATACACCTGTGGTCCCAGAAGAGGGAGGATCAGAAGTTCAAGGTCATCCTTAGCTACATAACAAGCTGGAAAAGATATATGAGGCCCTGTCCAAACCACCACACATACACACACACACACACACACACACACACACACAATTGCTTTTCAGTGACATTCCATCCTTCCTGATTATTTGATAATGCCTTCCTCTCGGTCACATCCCTTCCATTTAAGACAACTGCCCACTGTGTTATGTGTTAGTTTACTTTCCATCTATAGTATTTATGGATTTGGGGTGCTATCTGGGCTTCCTATGTAGTCTAGTAGAGCTTAACACATGGATAGAATCATACGAACTACCACAAAAGCAGGACTCTGAACAGTTCCATCAACTCCGGGAAATTCCGAAAACTCCTCCTTTGTAGCCACACACCTCTCCAGCCCTGGGCAGATATTGCTCTGTTTCTTGTCAGTATAGTGTTCTCTTTTCAAGGACTCTGTAAAATAGAATCATGTGGCAGGAAACCATTTAAGATCGGCTCCTCTTATTCAGCGTAATGCCTTTGTGAGTCACTTAAGTTGTATGAATAAATCCTTTTCAGAGCTCAGTAGTGTTTATTGTATGGATGTACACAGTGTGTTTTTCAGTTCAACTGTTGAACACATCACTGGAGCTGTCTCCAATTCTTGATGATTTTATATATAGAACTTCTGTAAATAATCAGAGGGTTTTTTTTTTTGTATGAACATAATCGTTCGTTTCTGTAGTCTAATGAATGTTTAGGAGAGGGATTATTGGGTCATATGGTAAGTATATGTTTAACCTTGTAACACACAAACTGCTTTCCAGAGAGACTATGTCTTTTGTATTCTGGTTTGATGATAACTGCTCTTTGATGTGTCCTTGCCAATACACAACATCACCCAGGTTAACCCAGCAGTTAACCCGGATTTTCTAGTATTTTCTTCTAGCTTATAATCTACGTTTTCATTTTAGTAACAGTGTCCTTCACTGAAAAAAACACTTTCAAATTTTAATGGAATCTAACTTATCTTGTCTTTTTCTTTCATGAGTCAAACTTTTTAGTCCCGTGTTTAAGACCTCTTTGTCTGACTCCACAGTCCAAATTTTCTCCCCCGTGATTTCTAAAGCTTCAGACCTCTGCCTTTTTCATGCAGCTCTGTGGCCCACTTGAGTTAATTCTCCCATCTCTTGTGAGTGGAAGTTGAGTTTCATCTTATTTATATACAGATGTCAATCATCCCAAAATCGTTTGTTGAAAGATTATTCTTTTTCTAATCCCACAGCCTTTGCACCTTTGCAAAACAATCAATAGGCCTTATTTGTGTGAGTCTATTTCTGGACTCTGTTTTCTGAGTCATTGGATTATGTACCTATCTTTTCCATGGCTCCTCTCCCCAATGCCATGGTATTTGATTAGTGCAGTATGTCTTAAGACTGAATATCATGATTCCTCCAACTTTATTCTTCATCTTAAAATTGGTTTTGCTATTTTAATTCTTTACAGTAGCATATATGTCTTAGAATTGCCTTATTTATAATAAAAAAAAAACCAGCTGGCATTTTGAGTAGAATCTATAAATCAATCTTGAAGAATTGACCATTGGCTAAGAAAGTGGCTTAGTAGTAGAGTACTTCCCTACCAAACGCAGGATTCAAGGTTGGATCCCCAGAACTGAAATTTAAAAAAAGAAAAAGAAAAAAATCGGCATCTTACTCTGCTGAGTCTCTGTTCCATAAACATGACACAATTCTGCATTTATCTAGACGATCTGTGATTTCTTTCAGTGCTTTGTAATGTTCAACATATAGATTCTAGACATGTCTTTAGATTTACACTTGAAAATCCATTGTATTTTGGAGCTATTATGCATTTAAAAAAATCTTTCTTGTTTCTTCTTGTGCAATAGAGAGCCAGGAACACAAAAAGTCACAAATACTCAAAGCACAGAGAGTAAGAGTCTGCAGAGTGTGGGTCCCTGGACAGGACTCCTGTATTAACTCCACCCACCCAGGGCTCAGGGACCATTGCAGAAGAGAGGGCAGAAAGATTGTAAGAGGCAGGGAGGAGGTGCGTGACCTTATGGATATAGAATCCTGCAGGCTCCCGGGACCCTGCTATTATCATCCTACAGCAATGATGTCGGCATGCACAAGACCCATGCAAACTTCAGCAAACAAAAACCCAGCACAGAGCTGTGGAAAAGGGCAGCGGGCCCCAATCTTAGTCGAAGGATTATTGGTAGCTTATTACTGCTGGGTGAGGAAGAGCTGATCTTCTTAAGGGGAGGGACTCTGGGTAGGCTCACTAGACCCCAGTGGATGAACTTGCACTGAGGGAAGTCTGAGGACACTAGCTTGACATGATGAGCCTGGACACAGATGACAGAATCTATGAATCCCACTGGAGGTGGCGGAGGGGGGTGGGGGGCTGTGGGAGGGTACCAGTGGGAAGGAATAAAGATGTTTGAAATGTTCTGTGTGAAAAACACAAAAATTCAATTAAAAATCTGTTTCTAATTATTCATTGTTAGTATACAGAAATACATTTTGTCTGTGTGTGTGTGTGTGGTGGCGGGGGGGTGACCTTATGCCCTATAATGTATCTGACTTCAGTGATTAGTTCTAGGAATGTTTTGGTTTATTCCTATAAGGTTGTACTTAGAAAATCATGTTTTCTATATACAGAAAAAGATTTTTCTTTCCAATTTTTTGTCTTCTTTTCTTGTTCTGCCACACTGACTAAGTCTTCCAGAATGATGCTCAACAACAGCAGGACAAAGGCAAACATCTTTGTATTATCCCACGGTACCCAGGAAGACCTTCACCTGGTCACCATTAAGTAACACATGGCTTTCTGATAGATTCCTTCATTAGATCAAGGAGGATCCTTTTAATTTCTAAGTGCTGAGAACCTCTATCGGGAATGGTTGTTTATGTCAAATGTTTTCTGAATCTATTGATAAGTTCATTGGTTTTTCTTTCTTCCGATTATTGATATGGTAGATCATATTGATTGATTTGGGGTTGTTGAACCAGTTTTGCATCTCCAGGGTAAAACTTACTTGTGGTCTATTATTCTGTACATATATGGTCAGATCTAATTTGTTAATATTTTGGAAACCGTTCTTCTATTTGTGTTCATATGGGATATGTGTATATAGCTTTCTTGTACTGTTTTCTATTGGTTTTAGTATCAAAGTAATGCTTCATAAAATAAGCAGAGAAGGGTTTCTTTCTCTTCATTTTTAATAAAGAATTATAATTTCTTCTTCAAGTGTTTGATAGAATCACCAATAAAAAATTTGTTTTAAGGGCCTGGGGAAGACAGCTCAGTCAGTGAACTGCCTACAAACTTGAGCTTAGATCCCTACAATCCATGTCAAAAGCTGGACACAGTGTCATGTGTTTATAACCTCAGTCTTGCAGGTGATGTGGAGGCAGGTGGATCCCTGAAGCTCAGTGGTCAGCCAGACCAACTGAACTAACATACTTCAGATTCAGTGAGAGACCCTGTCTCAAAAAGATAAAGGTGGAGGGGCTGGAGAGATGGCTCAGAGGTTAGGAGCACTGACTGCTTTTGGAGAGGACCCAGGTTCAGTTCCCAGCACCCACATGGTGACTAACAACCATCTGTAATTCCAGTTCCAGGGGATCCAATGCCCTCTTCTGACCTCTGCAGGCATTGCATGACACAGGTGCACTTACAAACATGCAGGCAATACACTCATCCATATTAAATAAATAAATAAGTAAATAAATGAAGATAGAGAGAGATTAAAGAAAGACATCATCATCTACCTCTGGCTTCCACATACACATCCATATATGTGCACCTGTAGGCATACTCTACTAACAAGTACATACAATACATGTGCACATACACACATACTTTTTTTTCATTTTGAGCACTTTTTAAACCTGGATTTCACAAAGTTTGGTGCATTGGATTTTCATTTTCTTTCAGTTCAAGATATTTTCTTATTTCCCATGAGATTTTCTCTTTGAGTAAAACAAGGGATTGGCTAGATGTCAGATTTTAAATTTCTATATTTTTCCAAAGCACTGTGGTTCCATGATCTTCATTCCTGCCTAAAACACCGGCAACACCTACCTTTCCCTCCGCACTAGCCTCCAGCCTTGTGTAGAGCCATATCTGTACTGGATGTTTTTAGACACACCAAATTCAACATGTCCAACAAATTTGTCGTCCTCCTGTTCACTCCCACCACATCTGCTCTCTTTTATTCAATGTTTTGCCATGCACTCAACTGTCCAAGTGAATCTGGAAACAGACCACCGGGTCCCTTCCTATGGGTACCATCTATAACTATGACCTGTTTCATCCTTCTCGTTTTCCTTTCACATACCTGACTGTAACTCTGGCCATACCACCTCCACCTTCACCATAATGTCTCAGGGTATATTTTAGTTTCTTTTCCATTGTGGTAATAAAATACCCTGACAAAAGAAACTTAAGGAAGGAAGGGGTTATTTTAGCCCATGATTCAAGACATAGACCACCAGGATAAGGAGGTCAAGGCAGCGGGAGCTTGACGCAGCCCCTCATGTCACATCCACAATCAGGAAACAGAGAGGGATGACTGCTGCTGTTCGGCTGGCTCCCTTCTCAACTTACAGTCTGGGATCCAGCCAGGAAATGGTGCCACGCACAGTGAGCAGTCCAATAGTTAAGATAGTCTCCTAAAGCCATACCCAGAGACAGCCCCTAGATAATTCTAGATTCTGTCAAGTTGATGATTAACACTAACCATCCCAGGCGATTGTGCCTAACTCATATTTGAAACATGGTATTGCTCTTCGCTTAGATGAGTGATTGGCAAACAGCAGTTATTTCTATGATCTTCTTCTCCTGGTAAAATTAAGAGCCCCCTAGCTGCTTTCTGACCAATCTTATTTTATCCAGTCCTTCCTCCATACCCAGAGTGATCTTTCAAACACTCAATTCTGATCATATGTTCTCTAAACAAAAGCATTTCATAGTTTTAGAAAGTCTATTAATAATATTTTCCACTCTAGAACTAGGTCAAAGGAGAAAAACTATGTAATTAGCTCAAAAATATAACAAAAAAAAAACTCAATAGCAATTCATTCTTTTAACACTTAGAAAAACAGATGAGGCCTTTCTTGGTAAAATAAATATATCAATGGCTTTCATCATGCTTCCTGGTAAAACTCAAGAGGCATATCTATAAAGACCACAATCAAATTAAGAATGCCCAGCATCACAACCATAATCTAACATCCCTCTGAAAGTACCAATGGATGCGATCACATAAAAGAAAAAGCACATAAAAGAAAAGGTCCTAGTATGTGACTGATACCCTCTTTTCGGTAGTTCTGACCACAATTTTCCCTTTCAGAATTTTTTACTTGCTTATTTTTATTTTATGTATCTGAATGTTTTGTTTGCACATATATAAATGCAGCCATGTCGTGAAATGCCTCCCCGGAGGCTAGGAGAGGGTATCAGATCCCCTGGAACTGGAGTTACAGACGGTTGTTAGCAACTGTATGGGTGCTGGGAACTGAATCCAGGTCCTCTGCAGGAGGAGCCAGTGCTCTTAAATGCTGAGCCATCTCACCAGCCTCAGTTTTTTAATCTCAGTTATTTTAGTGGGAATTTAGAAGGAGTCCTTAAATATTCTTAGTTGAGCATAAATTACTTTTTTTTTAATTAGGAAAGAAAAGTTACTGCAAATCTCAAAGTAATCATTGTATAAAATGAGACCATTCGAGTGCACATTTATTCTTAGTAAACTGGATTCAGGGGGCTGGAGAGATATATCAGTGGTTAAGAGCACTTGCTGCTCTTGCAAAGGACCAGAGGAGTTCAGTTCCCAACACATACACTAGGTGGTTCACAACTATCTGTAACTCCAGCTCCAGGGAATCTCATGTCCTCGTCTCTGTGGGTAGCTACACTGATATGTGTGCATTCATACACACACACAATTTTTTTTTAATCTCTAAAAACTAATTTAAAGAATAAAATGGAATCAGATGCTCCAAGATTCAATCTAGCTAATTCTTCAAAAGTTCTGAACTTGTAACACTCTGAACTCATGCAACTTTTGGGTTGAGTAACTGGATTTCTTTTTGAGCCAGGAAATTGGAAATGTGGGCAGTTTTGTAATCCAGTAAACCCAGTTTAGCGTTAACCATTTTCTAACAGGTGTCTCAGATCGCTCAGGCTCTTGCAATTCCAAAGGCTGCTCTACACCTACTCTGACCCCATACTGTCACACACCCCTCAGCCTGTAGGTAACTCTCCTCCACATAGATCATCTGAACTAGCCACCCAGGAGATCTCATATGCCCAGTGTTTTCTTGACTGGCATTCCCCAATAGTGTGGGCAATGCCACAGCCCAGTTCTTCTGGATACTATGCTTCCCACTTTGTGCAGCATAGAACATTCAGGTCTCAATGTGGAGAGAGGAGAAACTTCAGGCAGGCTTGGGAAAACCTCTCCCCATGAACATCTGTTTCCCTCAGGCTGGCCCTGAAGGTCTTTCTGCATTCTTAGGATAGATGGTTTAGGAGTTCAGCAGCCAGAAAGTCAGCTTCACTTCTTCTTTGGAGACCACCTCCCTCCTGCTCTACTACGTTAAGGGAGAACAAGAACAAATGCGGCTTAATGCTTTCTTGTTCACATCCTCCAGGCAGGAACCAAGATGAGGTGCCCACGAGGCCCTGTCTTTATCTAGGTGCTGAGTAGATGCAGCAAGCACAGCGAGCGGCGTCTAACACCTCCACTGTGGCGGCTGACATGGCTTTGGGCACGGCTTCGCATGCGATTATTTCTAAAGATGTGACATAAATAATAACATGGGGTCCCTGGAGCTGCAGAGTTGCTACTTGGCAGCTTAATTTGGACATTCAATCAAAACTGTCCAACGGCAGCTTTGCGCAGCTCAAGCAGCAAAAGCCAGAAGCCACACAATCTGCTCGCTGCAATTGCTAAGTGATGGGTTTAATTTCCAGAGGCTTGGGACAAAATCCTCCCCAGCTCCAAGAAAGGCGAGCTTACCACCCTTCTCTGGAGAAACAGTACATATTTTCTCATTTCTTCAATGGTCTCCCTGCTTTGATAAAAGAGCGATATCTACATTAACCACAACACTGAGTCATGGAATTCAAAGGATTTTTGAAAACCTGACAGCCACATGATCATGTCATGCTCCCCAGGCAGTCAGAGAAAAGGACTGTCATTGGAAGATAAGTTTTCTGTTTCTTTTACTGTTGTTCAGAGGTGGTGAGGAGAAGAAGAAAATCTGTAAGAAGGAGTCAACAGAAAAATGTCTCCACTTTGCATACTATCAAACATCTTCCATGGCACAGAAACTATGAAAAATGGTGTTTGCCTGCTAGACCCATTTATGAGAAATGCCTGCAGAGAAGGATGAATGGTTAGATGATGGGTCGGTAGTTAGATGGATTGATGGGCTGGTAGATAGGTGGATGGATGGAGAGATGGGTAGATGGACACATGGATGACTGGATGATGGGTAAGTGAATGGATGGATAAGTGGGTGGGATGATGGATGGACGAATGATAGGTAGGTGGGTAGATGGGTGAATGGAAGGATGAATGGATAGATGAGTGGATGGATAGGTAAATTTATGGATGGATATAAAGACAGATAGATGGATGGATGATGAAGGAATGGATGGATGGATTAGATAGATGATAGATAGATAGATAGATAGATAGATAGATAGATAGACAGATCAATGGATGGGTGGATGGGTTGAGGGATAATTAAAGTGAAGAGTCTAGTCTGAGTGAAGTAACCATCCCTCCCAATGTCTATTTAAAAAATCATTCACGGGCTAGAGAGATGTACCAGCAGTTAAGAGCCCTGGTTGCTCTTACAGAGAACCCAGACTCAGTTTCCCATGGCTGTCGTTAATGGTGGCCAATAACTGTCTGTAACTCCAGTTCCAGGGGATCTGATGCCTTATTCTGACCACAGACATTGCACAACATATGTGCACTTACACACAGGCAGATAATACACTAATACACATAAAAACACAAATAAAGCACATCTAAAAAAAAAATCACTCACATCTCAAAGTCATTCATTACAGCACCTCCTGACTCCTCCTCACCCCTGTTCTTCACCTCTGGACACATATACATTTGCAGAGATACACACATCACCTTCAAAACACTTCCAAATGGCACAACACAGACATCAGATGGCCAGTATTGATGAATTCCTCAGCATTGCAACAGGAGTTCCACCCAATATGCCCAGGTGTCTGGATGGTGGCCTCTGGGGAAGTTTATGAGGTGAGGGCATCTTAAGAGAACAGCTGATTGTGAGAAAAGTCACCTTAAGAAGGTCACAGCTACATGTTACCAGCTACAGAAATACTGGTGGAATGTTCTAAAAGAGCTGATGCTAATCTGATGGTAATTTCAAAAGGCTGCACAGGCAAGATGAAGAGAGTTCTAGAACAGACTCCACTCTATGTCTCGGCCTGAAAGCCACACTCAGAGGGAAGGGGTGTCCTGTGGAGTATGCCCATCCATGCACGGCATACTCTGACTCACAGGGAGCAGGCGCTGGGATGCCTTTCTTCAGCACACCCTGTCAGGATAATATGCTGCAGTTTGAAGTGATTTGTTTCCCCGCTTTCTACTTGACTGAATTTTATCACTTGTACCCTGAGGCTTTCCCCCCCACCCCCACCTCAGACCCTGCAGCTAGACATGAGTCATCTACTGCCTCGGGGAGAAAGTTGTCACAGTGTGACTGAAGAACAAAGACAGCCAATTCTTGACTTTTCAGCTTTCAAAGCTTCTGTCTCCTCCTTCCTCTCCACCAACCCTCAGAAGCTGAGTTTCAGGATAACTACAAATATAGACAAGAGGCTGATCATCCCTCCGTTGCTCTGTGATTTACTCCTGTGTTGCCACCAGACTCTGACTTAGAGCCACCTGCCTTGACTTCAATCACCAAAACCAAAATGGTTGGAGATACAGCTCAGTTCGGAGACTGCTTGCCTCACATGTACAAAGACTGGATTTGAGCTGAAACAGCGTGGTGGTGCACACCTGTAATCCCAGTACTTTGGGAGTGGAGGCAGGAAGGTCAGAAGTTAAAGGTCATATGTCTCAAAAACTAAAATAAAAATAAAAAGCCCAAATTCCTAAGCACACCCAGCCCCAAACAAAGCTAGGTCCCAGTACTGACCCCAGCCTGTCAATCCCTGAAAGAAGATGATCCCAAATCCTACAGGGGTGGAGGAAGCTGGAACATACAAGCACGACACATACTTTTCAACATGCACAGAAAGATTTCCTCTTCCTGCACCCACAGGCTGGGAAGTGCTTCTTTACATTTGGTCCCCAGAGTGGCAGCATCAAAACCACCTGGGAACTTCTTATAACTTAGACCCTCAGATCCATCCGGATCTCTTGCATCAAGGACAGAATCCAGTGGTTTGTAATTTAATATATTGTCCAAGTTATTCTAATGCACCAATTCAGGTGTTTGTTTTGTTTTGTTTATCTGATGACAGTCACAACGTTTTTCTGTTTATTTGTTTGTTTTTTGTGATATCCCTAACTGGTGTGGAACTTGATATGTAGACCAGGCTGGCCTTGATATCAAAGAGATTTGCCTGACTCTGCTTCCCAAATGCTGGGATTAACCGTGAACACCACTGTGCCTGATGAGAACTTCAACTTTTAGCCCTTGCTGTCTGACAGAACTTACTAAAATAATGGAAGTATATTGGTCTCCATCCACTGTAGCAGCCAGTGGCACTATGGCTGATGAGTACTTGAAAGCTAGAAGAACTGTGTTTTTAAATTTTCCTTTAATTCTCATTGATTTCTATTTAAATGGTTCCATGTGGCTCGTGGCCACCATGTTGTACAGAGCAGTTGAGACCATTACGTCACTCTCCTGCCTGACAGCCGAGTCCCTGGCCCTCTCTTCCTTGCAGGTCAGCCTATGAGCGGCAGACAAATTAATCTTCTCGGGGCATAGATCTTATCATGTCATTCCTGCACTCAAAACATCCTCAGTGACTCACCATCGCCTTCTGAGTCAAGTCCATGTTCCTGTTGTTCTTTTTTTAAAGCTAAAACTGATTTATCTCAAAATATAATAGAAAAAGACTAAAGAATAATAACAGGTAGTGCTACATGAGCTCATATGAGCCAAGAACTGTGCCAGGTGCCATGCACATCTTATTTAATCCCCACCAAAACCTTGTTATGCGTGTATGTGACTGTCCCCCATTCTACTGATGTAGAAACAGAACTGAGGAGGTTGAACGACATTTCCAACATCCCATAACTGGCAAGAGACGAGCATGGACTCTTGCAAGCCCAGAACTCCACAGGGTGAGGTAGAAAGACTGAGAGTTCAAGGATAGCGTGGTCTACTTTGCAGAACCCTGTCTCAAAAACAACAATGATTTTTAAAAGACTGCGTACTTAATCACCAAGACATCACACTATCTTGTCAAGGTCATCTGGGTTAGTTTTTTCCCTGATTGTCCCTTTCTCAACCGGTCCCAGGTTCCATGGAAGAAGCTTGCTGGGCCCCCTTAAACAGTGGCACACTTGCTCTTCTGAAGTGAGCAAAAGAAATCCCTCATCAGATGTCTTAGACTCCTCCAGGGAAAGATCAACATATTTATCCTCAAAATAGTATCTTTCTGTCTCAGATGGTATATTTGGCACATCTTAGGTGAAGTTGGCATATCATTCATCAAGGTGTAAAGAAAGCCATGATGTGGTGGTGGGGAGGGGAATGTTGAACTTTAGACTGAGACCTTTTCAAAATGGTAAAGATGCTTCAGGCAGGTGGGAACCAAACAGGTAAGCAAGGAGAGGCAGCCGGTAGCTCAGAAGGAGAATTTTAATGCAAACTCCATCACATGGATGAGAATCTAAATGCTCATCAAGCAGTTCGCCCATCACAATGGACACACTGAAGCCTTGAAGGGTATAGGAAGGCTCCCACTGGACTAAACATCAAACTTTTCACGGCTACACTACGCCAATGGTGCTGGAGAAGGAACTAACAAGGTCTGAGCGCAGAAGGTACTTGGGTTATTGGTTATTTGCCAAATAGTATAGAAATATTTCAGTATTTTGATAATCAACCCTGACAAGAAAACCAAGCACCACACAGATATTGTTTGCAGTAAAAAAAAAAAAAAAAGGAGTTCAAAAGAGAGGGTTTAAACAGCAAACTGGGGCTGGAAAGATGGCTAAGCAGTTAAGAGCACTAGTTGATCTTGCAGAGGACCTGGGTTCGATTCCCAGCACCCACATGGTGGCTAACAACCATCTGTAATTTCAGTTCCAGGGGAATCTGATGCTCTCCTCTGACCTCCATGGGCACTGCATGAGATGGGTGCACTTGCACACATGTAGGCTATACACTCAAACATTGCCGTCTGGGTACTATGGTTTGAATATGAAATGTCCTCCACAGGCTCCATGTTAAAGTCTAAGTTCCCAGTTGATGGTGCTTGAGGATGTGAGGCCTAGCTAGAGAAAATTGTCACTGGGGGTGGGTCCTTGTGGTGTTTTATCTCTGACCTATTCTTTTTCCTTCCCTTCTTTCTCTTGCTGTCTCTTCCAGTCTCCTGCCACCCCCTGCCTCTCCTCCCTGTCAGTCATGAAGGGAAGCAAACACATGTCTCCACTTCCTGTACAGCTATACGGGGCCAGGAAGCAACCATAGACTGAACCTTTGGAAACCATGACCCAAATAAACCCTTCCTCCTTTACATTATTTACATTGGGCCTTTTGGGCACAGCGAAGAAAAGCTAACTAGTGCAATGCGTATACGTGTGTGTCATGGAGTGATGAGAAGGTTTTGGAATACATAGAGATCATGTTGAACAACATTGTGAACCCAGTAAACGTCACTGAATTCTCCACTCTAAAGCGGTCAACTTTATGTTCTGTGAATTTCACATCACCAAAAGTAATTCGTTTAAATGGAGAAATAGCAACTGTGCGTGCGTACTCACACATTAACATGTGTGGGAGCTAAGCTAATACAAACTGCACTCAGCCACGGAGAGCAGCAAGCAGCACTGAGCATCTCCGTGATGGTAATAACACCTTGGCAGAGATCTTACAGCAGGGCTCAGACTGCCAGGGACCTTTCCGGAATGTGTCCGTGGTGATCGCCGGCTTCATGAAGCCTTGGCTGTGCTTACTGCCATCCAACTCCTTCTGCTCTGCCTGAACTTCCAGCCCTGCTGCTGCCTCCAAGCTCCAGTCAAACGTGGCTGCTTGCTGTTCTCTCTCTGCAAACTCCCGCCGGAATGGAAGACAGGATCTAGTAGGGAGAACTCTGCTCCACAGGTACTGCCTGTGTGGACGTGCAGTGTGGTAAGTGCAATGTGGACGTGCCAGCCACATACTCTCCTTCATGCCCTAGAGCCTCAGCACCAAATGGCAAGCAGAATGACTAGCCCTGATGATTGGGCCAGTCCAGAGTGCTCAGCTCTGGATACACACCGGAAGTGGTGATAATTGGATGGACTCTGGTTGCTCCTGTTCCCTATGTCCTTTTGTTTTCACAGCAGTTCAGAGGGTGGCATGTCCCATGCAGGAGATAAGCCCAGTTTCCTCCTATCACCTGAGTTGAGGGATCTGAGACAGAATAAAGCCTTAAGCAGAAACCCAAGACAACGGAAGTGCCATAACCAAGAAGCCTCTGTACTCTTCTATCTCTGAAAGGTCCACCTGCCTTCTAGCCAAAGCTCAGGAACCAACAGCACCATTCAAAGCCTTAGCACTGATCAGTATCCTCCCACCAGCCCTGCAGTGCAGGAGCTTTGCTCTTCCCCTGGAGGTCAGAGTGTGCATTGTCCTTCCAGAAGGCTCCCTCCTGTGGTCCTCAACTGAAAGTCCACATCAGCCTTGCTCTTTCATCATCAGCTTCTCAGTGTACTTGAGAGAGTTTCTACTTGTCTTATTTGTTCTCTTATGTTTAGTAAGCTTGTCAAGGGAATGGGTCGTGGCATCCTCATAGTTTGAAAGAAGCCCATACCTTGACTAGCAGCATGATCTCAAGACCAGACAGACTTTGGAGTCAAAGTGATATCATTTACTAGCTGTGCAACTGTGGAAAGCTACTCAACCACTCTGAGTCTTGGTTTCCTAATCTGTCAATGAGAATAGCAACAGCACTGTCTTGCAGGGTTGTTAAGAGAGCTGAGGACTTACAATGCATACTAAATATTATCTGCATTATAACGATTACAACTTATTATTATATCCTATCAAGTGCCCAGGACAGTCATTTGTATCTGTTTTGTAGATGTTCAATAAACGGTTAAGTGTCATTAAATTCCCTTATTCCCTGTAAAATTAAGAGTTTCATGTGAGCAGGATCTGTTTCTATGGTGACCACATCTGGATACCCAGCCCTAGTAACCGAATCTAGTATATAGCAGGTGGTTAATGAATGAGCAGAGCATTGATAAATGGAGAGATGACATGCTCCCCTCTCTCCATTGCAGTGGCCAGGTGCCTGTGCACATCTCTAGTCCCCCAGGACACCTCGCATTTGTGTTCAGCACAGGGCACACTCCAATTGCAATTGCCCATCTACTTTCTATGTGGACAATAGTGACTCCATAGCCCAGCACAGGGAGGAGCATGCCGAAGGACAGAATAAATGACCATGAGTCCCATCTCCTTGGGGGTATCCTTTTGGGAACAGAGAAGAATCCTAAACTTCAAATGCAACGGGAATTTGCAGGTGTGATGATCCATTCTGGTCTCTCATGATGGATGACTACAATGACAATGAAATTTACTGAACACACTCTACCCGGTCTCCATGCACTGGCTAAAGCACTTTCCACAAGCCATGGTGTTCCTCGTCCCCAGTGCCCTTGTGTTTCACAGCCACACTTCTAGTGCCTCAATCTGGGAGGTAAGAATCAAGCAGATTCAAAAAAGGCAGTGTCCTGGCTGATTTAAAAACAGCCTGCTCTGAGGCCATCTGTTTCGTCTGCCCCAGGACACGGAGACTGGACTAAACAGACATCTCCCGCATGTCAAGTGGTCTTGTCTGATCTAACTTTCTTTACCAAATTTAAAAAGTGCGGTGGTGAGGTCCACAAGCGTGGACACCAGAGAGCCTAGGTTTTAAAAGAAGTACTGTCATTAGTGGCTGACTGCTCTAAGTCACGTAACATCTCAGTGACTCAGAACTATCCCACAAAAGGGCATACAAGAATGTTATTACAAGAACAGTATAATAACCAAGTGAACTCACACATCATCTGGCATCTAGTAAGCATTCAGTGTGTTCTAGCCTGTTATTATTGGCTATTCTGCATTAGCATCCCATAATGGTCATACAGAAGCCTTAGTGACCTTAACTTCAGTGTCCTCACCCACAGAGTTCTCAGGGACCCAACCAGGTCCTGAAAGAAGTGAGCATTCTTCCAATTATCACTCAAGTTGCCACTGCTTTTCTTCACAAGACAAAGCAAAATGTTTGTTTCCAGTTAACTGTCAATCTGACAAGATCCAAAGCAAATAGAGCCTTAGATCCAATCCTTAAATACGCTTTAATAAATGCTTTAATTTGTACAGTCACCTTCCGGTCTTTATCCCAATTAGCATTCAATTTTACATAATTATAAAACTAGAAGTCTATTTTGCATTCTCTATTTTCATTTAGCTACATACCTCTTGGGGCTATGATGAAACACTCCCACTGAGAACTCTAAAGCCAGGTAAACAAACAGAAAATACTTTTTAAAGAACTGGAGAGGTGAAGGAATTGGAACTGTGAGAAGCCCAACGTTGCCTGCGCTGCTTTTTGCTCTGGGGCACAGGGTGAGAGACAGAACAGCTGCCAAGGGGCCTCGAAGTCGCAGAGCTTCAGACGCACTGAGAGCTGGGAATCAGGGCTTCCACAAAAGCAGAGCCTGACAGGCCAGGATTCTAAAGAGAAAGGAACAACCAAGAAGCCTGCACAGGACTTTGCCAATCCAATTACATAGGTTGGGAGGCCAAACGAAAATCAGCTGAGAGTTTTGGGAAGTTCCATGATATTGGATGAACAAAAATTTGAATTCAAGTCCCAAGAAAGAAAGGGGTGGGGTCTTAGAAAGTCTTCAATCTCCTAAGCAGGCAGTAATAGAATAAACCCTCCACCCCCCCAGCCTATAAATCAGTGAGCTAGTCCCTGACAAGAAGGGTTTACTCTCAGAGGGGAAGATGGTCTTATCTACCCCTCCTTAATTTAGCAAGAAGGAATAGGGGCCTTCAAACAAATGCTCTAAACATGCCAAGAACCAGGACCTTCGTGCGTGCATGTGGGGGGTGGTGTGTGTGTGTGTGTGTGTGTGTGTGTGTGTGTATGTGTGTGGTGTGTATATGTGGGTGTGGGTGTTATATGTGGTATGTATGTGTATGTATGTGTGCATGTAATGGATAGATGACAGAATAGATTTAAATTTAGATTGTCTAAAAGTAACAATGTGGAAAACTTCAACAAAGAACAAACTATAGGAAAAGAAATAAATGAAAACTTCAGAATTAAAATTACAATAGTTCCTAAATTGAGGAACATTCTATACCATACATGAGCAATACTTCTCAGAACATCAAGGCCATGAAAAACAAAGGACGGGAAAAACTGTCATAAACAATGCTCAGCTCTTAAAAGGCAAAGGAGGCAATAGGAACTGAACTGAATTTTGCATCCAGAGCTAGATCCGGAAACACGTATAGAACAGGATTCAACAAAACCAGCCAAATACAAATAGGAGCCTAGAGTTTAGTTCCAGCAGAAACTCGGCCTGGTGTTGGGAGCCTGTAATTCCAGCTACTAGGGAGACGAATACAGGAGAATCACAAGTTCAAGGCCTGCCTGGGCCACAGAGGGCGTTCAAGACCAGCCCAAGCAACTTAGCAAGAGGGTTGAGCGGGGTAGCTTAGTGGTAAGGTACCTGCTTACCAAGCATACAGACCCAGGTTCAATTCCCAATACTACCCTTCAAAGAATGCCAGTTAGTATTCTAGTTTTGACAAATGTATTCTATAGTAACAGAAGGCATTAACAATGTGGGAAAGTAGGTGAAAGGTGTGTTAGAACTCTGTACTCTTGATAACTTTTCTACAAATCTATAGTTACTCTAAATACAAGCATTTGTTAAAGTACAATAAAAATAAGATTGAAATGCACTGATTTAGCAGCAGACTGGAGGTACCTGGGAAACAAATGCACGTGCTAGGAAATAGATCAGGAGAACAGTCAGCCTAAGGCATAGGAGGCAAACAAAAAGGAAAGTGCAAGAACAGGTCAGAGATAAAGGGGGGCCGTGAGCAGTCTAACATGCACCCTCAGAGCAGAGTAAGGAGCTGGCCAGTATGATGATGGAAGACATGAAGCTAGAGGTATATAGCCACCAAACAGAACACATACATACATACATACACACACACACACACACACACACACACACACACACTCCAGCATCATAATTAAACTATTGCAAATCAGAGATGAAGAGAAAACCTACAAGCCAGCCAGATTAAGAAGGACATGTTGCCTTCCAAAGAGCAACAACAAGACTGACAGAACGGTGATGGTGACGGAAGGGCAGTGGGGTCATGCCTTTCAAGTGCTGAAAGAAAATCGTAAGTCTGAGTTTCACATCCAGTAAAAACATTTGTTTCTCAAAAGTAAGAATGAAGCAAAAATATTTGAAAAAGTATTTGCAGCAGGCCCAAACCTGTACACTAGCATCCAAAAAGTTAAAAGCATAGAGTGAAAATCAATACCAAAATCATTTTAAAAATTACCTGACTCGTTAATTAGGAAGACATATATACTTAAGAGATCTCAAAAAGGCAAAAACCATGAAGAGAGAAAAGAATTGAAAATACACAGGATAGATAGAAAATATAAAATACAGATATCACAGATCTAAAAATTAAGAAAATCATATGTTGTCAGGATGGCTTAAAATTGTTATCATAATTATAAGAGACATATCCTAAGTCGAAGGGTACAGAAAGGCTGAAATGTAAAGAATATATACATATAATAAACACTAACTAAATACTACACATAATAGACTTTAAGACAAAGTAGACTTAAAGGCTAGAAGCTTCTCTTGAGCTATAGACACCTTTGAAGATCATGACCACCTGGGCTGGCAGAGTTCAGTAGGGGAAACATGCACTGCACAAGACGTCTGAATCCACAGAACTCACATAAATGGTGGGTGACCATGGCATCAACCTTGGGCCTCCACTTGCACGTACACTTACCCACATGTGTATCCACACATGCAAACATGCATACACACATGCACATGCACACCACTAATACTTGTAAACAAAAAGAATGGAAAAGATCAGTCTATCAAAAGATGAAAAACTATAATTTATAATAATAACATTGCTTCCACACACATGAACAGGGACTGGGGAGCACTGGCCACCACTGCAGAGGACCCAGGTTCGATTGCCAGGACCCGTCTGGGTACACTTACATAATAATGTACTCGCACACATAAAAATAAAATTAAAATAATAAATAAAATATTTTTTAAATGAAGCAAAAGTTGGAAAAAACTGAAAGGAAAAAAGAATATAAGATCATAATTGGTGGCTTGAACATACCTCTTTTATAAAATTTATTGTAATCATATATATGCATACGCAATATAAAAATAGTTTAAATGTATTATCCTGTAACAGGGATTCAATGGCCCTGCTAGACATCAGATCCTAACAAATAAAAACCCAATTCCAGAAGTGCACTTCCTCTTTTGCAGCTGTTGACCCCATAAACTCTCAAACAATACTGGTTATTGCTATTACCCTTTGTTACATGCTAGAACTTGACTCTAAGGCTCTGTTTCTGAAGATCACATATATGAATCATAGAATAAACAAGGAGAAACCAAACTGGTTTGGACCTCGAAGATTCATCTCTACCGACATGACTAGCTTTCACAGTACTAGAAGGTATTATGCATGCTACTGGAAGAAAAAAGAAATCATCAACCTTACCCAACTATGAATCCTGTGAGCTACACTAATGACTGGTCTGTCAAGATATGCCCACTGGCACAATACTGGCGTGAATGTTTTAGGAGTAACCAACAACATTTTTTTAACCAACCATTTTCTGATTGAATTTACAGCCCATTTCACTGTTATAAGGGCCAAGAACCTATGGTTAGAAAGGTCACGGTCCATAGGGGAGAGCCTACCACTATTATTCTGCTAAACAGACAGTAGACATCGTATTAAACTGACTCCTAATGACTTATTGTAATACTCATCTCTCAACTCTCACCAAAGAAGCTTCTTGCAGCAGATGGTGATTAACACAGAGACCCACAACTGGTCAACATGCAGAGAATAAGAGACTGCCGAGTGCTCAGCCCTAAATGGGACACCTGTCACACCATCTCTTCCCGAGGGATCATTATTGAAGAGGGAGTGAAAAGATGTAAGAGCCAGAGGCAATGGATGAATACAAGGAAAATCACTTGTCTAGACACAATAGGGCCATTGCACATATGAACCCACAGCACTTGTGACAGCACATACAAGATGTGTAAAAGCCCAAGCCAGACAAAAAACTCAGTATGGACAGGGGATGTGGGCAAGAAGCCTCAGCCATAGTTGAGGACTTTTTAGCTAGGAGAGGGAGAGTCAGTTTTCTTTAGGGGTGTGACACCAAGTAGATTGACCAGACTCCAAGGGATCGACCCACCCAAGAACATTTGAGGAACACAAATTAGACTCAGAAGGCCTTTACAAAAAGAAAAAGATAGGACATGAAGGAAAGTAAGATGGGGTAGAGACAGGGGAGGAGGTCTGAATGTGATCAAAATAAATTGTGTAAAATCCCCAAAGAGCCAATAAAAATGCAAAAATAAATAAATACACACGTAGGAAAAATTTTCGATTCTGTGAGAGTCAGGTAAAGTTGATCTTAAAGGAAACTATGTAGCCTTTATATATTAAAATGGAAGGTTGGCTGAAAATGAATAATCTAGGTGTCTATCTCAAAAAAGGCAGAAAAAAAGCACAGTACATTAAATCCATGTATACTTACACATTTTGCAATATGGTTCTTTATTCCCTCCACGATTTCCTTCCTCCATTCTCTCCCACCCTCCTTTTCAGCTCTTGCACTCCCAGCTAAGTTGACAACCTGGGGTTTAACTTGTCCTTTTTCTCTTTTTCAGGATAACCGAATCAAAACTCAATAATATGGAGGGCAGTTCTGCCAAGACGGCATTACACTGTGGACGCCGTTCTGCAAACATGCCTTCCTTTTCTCCCACTCACAACGCGTCTCGTGGATTTCTCCTTGCCAGTCAGTTGGGATGCATTCTTTTCAGACTACACATTAGGCCACACAGCACACAAGGCTCACAATGCATTTAGCCATTCATTCCCCAACAATACACATTCAGGAGTGTACTAGCATTTGTCCCCCACCAACAATGATGTCATAAATACCCTTGCATGTCCTCACCTTTCCAGAGTCCTCATACTTCCTCAGGTGGGTCCTAGACAGTTGGAAATCCCATACCCTAGGTATAAAGTTCTCCAACATTTTTCCCGTGGGTTACACTCTCCTTTCCACGTGTGTGCCCAGCAGGACATCCTCGTCCTGCCGCAAATTCCATCCTTTCTCCCGTTATAAGAAAACAGAACTAGAGGACTAGAGAGATGGCTCAGCAGTTAAAAGCAGTAACTACAATTGCAGGAGACCCAGGTTCAGTTCCCAGCACCTACATGGCAACTAACAACGGCCCACAACTCCAGTTTCTGGGAATCTGATGCCCTCTTCTGACCTCCCACAGACATTGCATGACACGGGTGCACTTACATGCATGCAGGTAATACACTCATACACACAAAATAAAAATAATAAATAAAATATTTTTAGAAAAGAAAACGGAGCTAATGAAAGTGCAGTAGGAAAAAGCCAATCAGGAATCAGAATCCAATTCCAAAAGTTCAAGAGTTAAAAGCATCAGCAGTGGATGGTGAAGCCCTCAAGCCTGGCAACACTCAGATGTTACAACCACTCCTAACCCAACGGCGCACAGGGAGGAAATAGTGTCACAAGTTCCTAGTGAAGTTGGGTGCTGCAGAGATGGGGCCTCTGCCACTGTCAAAAGGCATGGTCAAAAGCAGAGGCATTGGGAGGGAAGGGCCCCATCCTGTCTCCTCCAATCCTCTGGTCTCTTGCCAATGCCTTACTGAATGAACTCAGTCAGAGACACACTGACGAGCAGCGGAAGCCATGGGCTCAGCTTCCTGAGGCAGAGAAGGCAGAGTGTGGATGAGGGTGAGGGATGCAAGCGCTGAAAAAATCGGTTGCGATACGCATAAACACTAACTGATCAAAGCACATCACACGGGCAAGTGGTGCAGGTCTGTAAGGCGAGCACTGTGGAGGCTGGAGCTGGGGGATGATGAGTTCCAGTGCAGCCTATGCTACAGAGCAAGACCACATCTCAAAAACAGAAAGCACATTTGGGGCAGAGTGAGGGGCCAGTAGTGCTGTCCCCACGTGAAGCTGGATTGATAGAGGACGCGGAGGAAAGGGAGAGGAAACGTGGATGCGCAGGGTGAACTTACAAACTTACCCTCATCGGGTTGGTTTTACGGTGGGATCTTAGCTTAACAGGTGAGCTGAGACCGGTCACTCAACACTCTGATTTACTAACTATAAAATAACTGTACTGAATAGTGTTAGTTGTCAATTTGACACACCTGAGTTGAGCCTCATCTAGGGAAATTACCTCCATTAGACTGACCTGTTGCCATGTCTGTGGGGTATTTTCTTGATTGTTGAGTGATCTGGGGAGGGTCCAGCCCACTGTGGGTGGTGCTACCCCAGTGCAGGTTGTCCTGTTTTATATAAGAAAGTAGGCTGAGCATGTGCCAGGGGAAGCAACTATCCTCCATGACCTGGGCTCCAGGTTCCTGCCTGAGTTCCTGCCTTGGCTTCTCTTGAGGATGGACTGTGCTTGTAAGCCAAATAAACCCATTCATCCCCAAGTTGGTATTGGTCAGTTGTTTTGTCACAGCATGTAGAGAAGATAACTAAGACAATAACATCACTAGGCATCCTCTCTGCTCCCTCAGTGTGGCTGAGAAGGTGACATGCCAATGAAACGGAGAAAGTTGCCTTTTCATTCTCTATCTAGGTTTGGCCATGATGCTTGATTTAGCACTGAAGGTATCACCCAGTATGGTACAGAGTTCCAAAAACTGCTTGGAGGGGCTATGAAAATAGATCAATAAGTAAATGTGCTCGCTTTGCAAGCAAGAGGGCCTGAGTTAGAATCCCCATCTCCACATAATACATGATTGTGTACCTGTAACCTCAGCCTTGGGAGTGGGCTGGGGCAGAGACATGTTAATCCCAAGAGCTCCCTGGCCAATGAATCTAGCTGAAGTGGTGAGCTTCTGGTTCAGTGAGAGACCCTGTACAGACACTAAAACAGAAAATGACAGAGGAAGACACGCCAACACCCTGGCCTCCACATACACACACATAGGCACATGCATACCACACACACACACACACACACACACACACACACACATACACACACACACATATTCAAGCAGAAGTGCTTGAGAACCCGACTTTGGCTCGACTTGCTGTGTTTATGACCAGAACCTCATGGAAAAGCTAGTGCCAGCTTGCTTGTTGACAGGAAGCAGTGGAAGAGTCATCGGCCACGCTACCTTCCATCAGTCACGACAGTGAAGATGTTCTTCATCAGCCCCAGACAACCTAAGCTAGATCCTAAAACCTGCCAGCAGCAGGCCCGCAGAGCTGAAGGAAAGAATGCTTGTCACTTGGAGCCCACTTTGGGGGTGGTGATTTGTTATGCAACAAAAACTTACTGGGGCAATTAATAAGAAGATACAGCTACTGCATGGGCTTACCGACAACACTGTAGCAGTGGGTTGTGATAACAGATGAGACGGGGACCATGAGGCAGTGCCACACAGGCAGCCCAGTCACCTTTCTATGAAGCTGCCCCAGGTGAGAGAGAGAGAGAGAGAGAGAGAGAGAGAGAGAGAGAGAGAGAGAGAGAGAATATCTAAATGTTTAGATTGCTTTGCTCCAAGCTTTCTTTTCTTTTCTCCTTTAACAAATCGCCCTGTGTAAAGAGTTCTCTTCTATTTGCCCTCCTGGGAAGTTATTTATTTTTATGGGCTTCTTTTGGGAAATAAAAATCAATTTTGGAATGCAAGTGATACATTTTGCTCTTCCAATAATGAAAGCTAGAAAATTAAAGGCCCCAAGGAACAGCCTCTCTGTTCTAAAATGATGGAGAATACAGCCCAAATGCTCTTGTGCGAACATTTTATAAATCATGGCCAGCCTTTGCTGATGGAACCCTGGAAATAGCTCACGGAAGGCAGAGCATTTCTAGGGATGGTTTCATACTGGGTGGGCCCACACAGGCTCCCATGTCCACAGAAAGGCATTTTCAGATCACTTGTTCTGTAACCCACAGCACTGGAGAAAACTACAAGCATCAGCGCATTTCTGTGAATAGTTCGGACACCTGCTCACTCACTCAGCGAATAATTAATGAGCACCTACGAAGTGCCTAGACCTGGCGTAAGAAGACAGACAGCTGGTGCCTTCATGAAGCTCACGGTTTAGGCAAAAGCTGTAGACATTAAACAAGATATTGATCTCCTTGAAAACATACTTCAACGGGGCAATTGTGTCTAAAGCTTATCACAGAGCACCCTTGAGAACAGTCCTATAAGGAATGGAGAAAATAGTCAAAGGGATGGAAAAATTGAAGTGATAAGCTGCAGCCCAGGTCCCACTTGACTCATGACAACTCCACAGCTAGAAAGAGCATTCAGCCTCTTCTCCAACCAAGGCCAAGAAAGAACCATTGAGTTCACTCCCTTCCTCAGGGACCCATTATGGGGTGTGGGCTTCTCTTGACACGGGTATAACTGTGTACACTGTGGCTCCCTTAGGGCCATTTCTAGGGAATGATTACACTGTTTGTAGTCAGTATTTAACACTGCACAGCTTTAGCACGAGTGGCTCACTTCAGCAAAGGGCATCCATTAAACAAGGAACCACCCCAACCACAACAGGTGTCATAAATGAGCAAGTTCGGTGCTCCAAGTGTGGTATCTGCCTTAGACTAAGGATTAGCATGGTCACTGGGGTCTTTTCTAAATGGTTTTTATAAACGGTTTGGTAAGATGGGGCCAATGAGATGGCTCAGTGGGTGAAGGTACTTGTAGCCAAGCCTGACCACCTGAGTTTGATCCTCAGAACCTACATGGTGGGAGAATCAACTCCTGCAAGTTGTCCTCTGACTTCCACACATGTACCATCAAACATGTGTGTGTGTCTGTGTGTGTGCATGCACACATACACAAATGTGGTAAAAATCAAACATCGACGGGGGCCGATGGCTCAGTGGCTAAGAGCTTGTACTGCTCTTGCAGAGGACCTGGGTTTCATTCCAGCACCCACATCACAGCCCACAACCACCTGTAACTCCAGGTCAAGAGGATCTGGCAGCCCCTTCTGGCCTCGTTGAACACCTGCGTGCATGTGGTGCACATAACTCATATTCACAACAATTTAAACTGAAAAATAAATAAAGATTGGGTAAAAAGTCTAACAAAACACTCACTGTGTCCAAGGCAGTCTGAAGACCCCAATCAGAAGTCTCCTTTCTTCTCTGCCATCTTTCTGTGAGGCATATGGGGAAGTGGAGACTTTGTGGGGATAGCTAACCTGCCTGAAGTCCCACAGCTAGAATGGGACGGACTTAAACAGCAGCCACAGACAACGAAGCCTACCTATTTCATGTTTATTCCCTGTCCCTCCTTCCACACACCTTGCCTTCTTCTACTCATACCACAAATCTGCTTACGCTCCACCACACACAACCTCTCCAACACAATCTTCCCTGGACCCTTCCATAACCCAGATTGGCTCCTTTTTCCTCTACATTTGACAGTTTCATACATACATACAATCTACTGTGATTAAATTCACCCCATTACCCTGTGTCATCTTCTTTTCTTTCTCTCTGAATCCCTTCCTCCCAGCTAATCCTCCAGTGACTGAAGAAAACGACAGCTCAACCTAAACAGTCCGCAGCTCTTCAGGAAAGGATGGGCCCTTACTGGTGCTTCTTCCATCCATGTCCGTACCTTTGGTCCACACTCATCCTTCTGTTCCCCCTCTTCCCTTACTCTCCTGAATGCTCGGCATCCGGGCCCCTAACACCCTCCACCACTGAATTGTCTAATGCCTAAGTAAATGACCAAACTGATAATGCTGTCTTAGCTTTGTCCTCCGTCACTTCCATGCTGGCCATACATCTCTACTCTCTTAAACTTTGTTCCCTGAGCTCCTATGACCCTTGACTGTTCTGGTTCTTGTTCCCTTTCATGGATCTTCTGTCTCCCTGAAGCAGACCCCCATCCCAGGGCCCTAACCACACTGCCCTTCCGGTTCTGCTCTCTAACACCTCAGTTACGCAACACTCCTCCTCTGCTGAGGTTCCAGGGACTTCTGCATCTGTCTCCTCAGTTCTTTTTCACAACTGGATTGCTAAACCCACAAATCTTTTCACCTTCCTGGACACTGTCACCTGTGTGACCCAAAACATCTCAGGCTCAATCTAGCTACGCAAAAGCAAAAGCAAAAGCATCCTTTCCCTCCAGTGAGTTTCTTGGACTTCAAGACCAGACAGTGTCATGTTCACCACCCACACATCTTCCTGAGCCAGAAATCTCAGTTAATCCTTCACCCCCCTATCCCCATCCTGATCCTACAGATCGATCTATTCTCATCCTTCCATTTCTGTTGTCATTGCCTTAATTCAAGTAAGCTCCATCTCATCCATCCTACTGAGATCAATAGGTCCTTGATGGGTCTCTAAATCTCCCGTCCCTTGCACATCCAATCCTTCTTTTTAATTGTCATCAGTGATATCTCGATCAGGTCATGACCACCTCTGGGGGCTCACCAATGGATGCATAATGTCCAGAATCCTTAGGATGTCTGAGCAAGCTCATCTGTGATCTGCTATCCATCAGTTTTCACAGCTAGTCTTCATCCAAACATACCAGAAACCCAACGCAGCTGCATGCCCCAAGCCGTCATTCACGTGGTTCTTTCAGCCTAACAGCCCACCTGTTCCAGCTACTGAATCATTTATTGAGAAAACACTTATTGTACACCTGTCCATGTCAGTTATATACAACTCTCGTGTGTAGGGATGTGGAAAAGTTGGGTTCTAGCAAAGGAAAACAAGAAGCAAACAACATAAAGACTGATTGTGATTCATTCAAAGAAAGCATTAAACAGAGTCATGGGAAAAGGAGTGACTAGGGAACGTTTCCTTAGACTTCCTTGCAGGATTTCTGAGAAGGTGACATTTGGTCTCAACTCAAGGATAATAAGAAGTGACAGTAAGTAGAGTCCCCCAAGAAGCCATCAGGGGGCTGGGGAGATGGCTCAGTGGGTAAAGTGCTTGCCACACAAGCAGGAAGACTTGAGTTCAGATCTTCAGAACCCAGGTAAACCTGGATGCAATGCATGCCTGTCTGAAACCCTAGCAGGCAAATACTCAGAAGCTGCTGGGCCAGCTAGTCTGGCACACCCAGCGGTGAGCAAGAGACTGTTTTAAACCAGGTAGAGAGTGAAGACTGACCCTTGAGGTTGTTTCTGATCTCTCTAGACGTAAGCTCTGGAGAAGAGGGAGAGGGAAAGAAAGATGGGGAGGGGGAGGGGAGAGGAGAGGAGGTAGAGGGGAGGGGGAGGGGGAATGGGAGGGAGAGGGAGGGGGAGATTTTTTTTTAAAGAGACATCAGGTTAAGGGACAAACAATGCACGAAAGATCTGGTGGCTCAGGCTGATCATGACGAGAGGACAAATGCTCCCAGATGAGACCAGAGAGAGGCTGAGGGAGAGAAGCAGAGGCAGCAGGCACTGCTAGTGGGTCTGAGTAGGGCTCCAATTGAAAGCTCTGAGAAGTTTTGGGTAGGTGAAACAGGGGAGTGACGATGTGGTCTGATTTACACTTTAGAAAGAGTCCCCTGGCTGGGTAGGAGGAGTGGATTTCAGAGGGCAAAAGCCCATGAAAATTCCTCTTCATCTTTCAAAGCACAAAGTAGACAAAGCAACTCACTGAGTCCCAGCAAGGGGCAGGCTTTCAATCAGTGTTAGCTCTCTTCCTCACCGGAGCTCAGACAATGCCTTTGACTTTGCGGAGCCTCTCCTGACCCCACCAGCCAGGACTGACCTCACAGTACCTCGCTTACGTTACCATTTCACCAGTGTCCTCTTTAATAGTAAGTGCTTGTTCTCACTCTCTTAGTGAGTTTGTGAATTAGTGAGTAAAGGGTTATAATCACCCTAGAGCCCACGTGATATCTAGCAAATAGCCTCCCACACTGGAGAGATTTGAAGAACATTTGAATGAATGAATGGAGTCAGAAAGGAAGATCTGTTCTTCAGGAAAGCAAGACATTATCAGTCTAGGGTTAGAATCAATTACACCTACATTTAATTCAAGCCCCACCTCTCCCCAGTGTATGAGGACTTTGGGAATATGAACTCACCTCTCTGAGTTTTTTTTTTTCTTTCTATTATGCTGGAAAACAAGCAGTAATGGGGCAGAAATACGTTACGATGGGGTTCTGAATTTATCAGAGAAGTTCCGCTGCTTCTTCCCATTCTCATAAGTGTGCTGACTGGAGAAAGGCATGGTGGTACAAGCCAACACATGGACTGAGACACTGTAATACTTATGCACAAGGCTCTGACTTCTTGTTGAAATTCTTCTTCTCAAGAAGGATTTGTTGAACACTGTCCATAGATACAAGGTAGCCAACACCTCCATTTCCCTCCACCGTAAACACTCAGGAGATACAATTTGCTGGTAGGATGAGAAGGCCTGGACATAAAACCACTCAGATCCCAGTATTTACCTGTCCATCATCTCCCTAGAAAACTTAGGTAATGGAAAGCTTCCTAACCTGTCTCTTGAGCTACTGATGAGCAGAGACGATACTAAGCCCGGGTCAGTCTGACCTCAGAAGTCATGGAGGAAAGAAACTGATAAACCATGCCAGAGCCAAAGAGAGTCTCCCAGAGAAGCTGCTAGCTCCAAGGCAGAAAGGAGAAAGAAGCTGTGTGCTTATTGCAAACATACCTATCCCCGAGTCGAGAGGACCACTCCAATTCCTACAGCCTTACTGTAGGCACAGTGACTACTAGCATTGGGTTCAGAATTAACAGAACAGTGACCAAACTCTAGTTCTGCTCATGTACAAGCCAAATCACCTTGGGCAAGTCCATAAACCCTAATAAGCCTCAGTTTCCCAATACATATGGACACAAATGTGTTGATGCAGGTAAAGATCTGGCCACTGCACCTGGCACTTGTGCTGTGCCTCCCTTTAACACTTATATACAAAGAGACTGTCAGAGATATCCTACTGTACCTGCACCTATGAATCAAGAAGAAACAAGCATTGGGTAGGGGCTCAAAGGCAGAGGGTTTTCCTAGCATGAACAAAGCCCTAATTCCATGCCCAGCACCAATCAGAAGGAAAAAAAAAAAGAAAAGAACAAAAAGAAAGCAATAGAAAGAAGCCACAGGAGTATCCTTGGGGACTGCGGGCTCTTTATGACTCTGCCTTACTCGTCTCTCTCTATTAACCACACTTTCCTCAAGACCAGTTCACTTTTCTTGCCCCAGTTTGAAAGCCCTCTTAGCCTGGAGTTTCTCAAGCTACAGGCAAAGACAGTGAGATAGACTGGAGGAAGAAACAAAAATCAAAGTCTCACTGATCTTCAACCGGGGAGCAGGGTCTCAGCTCTCATTCCAAGTCCCCGTGGAGACCCATTCTCTGAGCTGAGGCAGGCACCCAGCAAGGGTCAGAGAAAGCAGCTGCCGGAGAGCCCAAATCCAGCCATCCATGGCTGCCTCACGCAGCTCATGGTGGGAGGGGGAGGCGTAGACAATAGCAGTCAGTTACCCAGCCATCTCCTGCCTTCCCAGCACTTCTCAGAGCCCAGCAGGCTGCTGATGATAACTCGGGGCACCTGACAGTGCATCTAAAGACCAATGTCTCTTAGGCTTCCAATCACCAGGGGTCTGAAGGGGGGTTACATGAGCAGGCAGCTTCTGCCCTCATTAGAAACCCTTGGGTGGGCAGAAAAGATGATTGTAAAAAGGATGTCAGGTTCATCAGCCAGGTGATAAAGAGGGAGAAAGAAGCCCCCAGAGTTCAGACCTCCTGATCCATGCTAAGGTGGCCCCTCATTTACATCTCATTTACATTGCATACTTAATAGAACTCCAGCTTACACTTGGAGAGATCATTGTCATGCACCAAAGACAGTCTGCCATCAGGTTTGCTCAAATGATTCTGCAGGAGGAGAGCTGCAGAGCAGGTCTGTGCAACAACACTGTCTGCCCTCCAGGAAAACAAGACCTCAATCAGACCACAGTGATGCAGACGGCGGCAGACCACACTATTTCGGGATAGACAACCATCTAAATAAAGCTTCCATCACATCATGCACAAGGCCAGACAGAGGGAAAATTCCAAAGGTTTTTAAAATTTTTTTTCCAGGAGACTGTGTGACCGATCAGGCTAATTGCATGCAAGTCTTGTACTATGAATGTCAAACTGCAGCCAAATCACATAAATGAGATGTCAGTGGCTTGGTCAGAGTCCCCCACACCCCTCCTGGAAAAGAGCCTTCCTCCCCACTCTCAGAACAGTCCCCATTTTGCTTGAGTGATATGCACATCCCTGCTTGGCAAAGAGTTTTCAATTTTGTGGTCTAAAAGCCACAGGATACCCCACTCTCCCTAAAGAATTATAGCACTGTCCAACACTATAAGCAAGTGCTAAAGTTTCTATATTAAGAGAAAACTGGGTTCAAATTCCAATTCCAACAATTACTACCTGTGTGTGTGTGTCCTTGGCCAAGTGGCTTGACATTTCTCCTCTCTGTCTCACTCTCTCTGTCTCACTCTCTCTGTTCTGGGAATCAGAACTCAGGTCTTAGCATTTAGACACAAGCACTCGACTGACTGAGTTATCTCCCTAGGCCCCTTACTGAATCTAAATGTCCCTTTGCTCCTCTATAGAATCTGTCCCACACGGATTAAATGATACTGTCTATGTTCAATGCCTGATACTTCTTGCAAAATATAAAATCAAAGAGATTCTGTAGTTGAGGATGAAGAAATAGAATTATAAATACGTATCTAAAAGGAACAATTGGAACAACCAGAGCCTCCATCGTGAATTCTTACTGTGCTCAGAGAAAAAGACCAATTTCTTGGAGCCAATGACGAACGTTCCACAGCCTCTTATCCCTAACGTTATCTCCTGCTTTGCATCTCTCGGTCGTACCAGTTAATCCAGTCTGCTCTCTGTGCCTCGGGCATGCCAAGCATGGTCATGTCCTGAAGTGTTTGTAGGAGCCGTCCTTGGCCTGGAATGTTCTTCCTCCTTCACTTCCTACAAGTCTTCATTCAAATATGGCCAAGTCTTAACTCACACATCGCCTCGCCACCATAGCTAGACTTACACGTCCTCCCCACCCTCCTTTCTCACTTTGTTTTTCTCTCTCTAGCACTGACCATCTGATGTCTCTCTGGGGCAGTTTGGTTCTAAGAGCCCCACAGATATCCAAATCTGTGGACACTTAGGTCATTTACATAAAATGGCAAATATTTGCATATAATCAACACATACCCATCTGTCCAAGTAGTAATCTTCAGCAAATTTCTTTTTTCTTGATATGACCCAGGCTGGCCTGGAGTTCACAATCCTCCTGCCTCAGCCTCCTGAGGGTTGGGATTACAGGAATACGTCATCATAGCTAATTCAAATCTTCCCATATAATCATGTTGACATTACTTATAATACCTAATACAGTGTAAATGTTGCGGTAATTGTACCATGTTATTTAGGGAGTAATGACTAGAAAATAATCCATACATGTTTAGGACAGGTGCAATTATTATTCAAACAATTTCAAAGCCCGGTTGCTCGGCTCTAGATGGGAGATGCATGCACACCAGAGGGCTGACCGTATTTACTTACCATCTCTGTTTTAACATCTAAAACAGAGATCTTCAATCTGTCACCTAATTCAGCTCAAGATCTATTTTTGTGAATAAAGCTTTGTCAACCACACATAGCCACAGCCGATCCTTTGCATACCCCTGTAGCACCAGAGTGGCAGAGTTAATATTTCTGCTGGTGTTTGCCAGATAGTGCAGAAGTTTGTCTGTCTCTTAACAACAACAAAAAATTGTATGAGTGTGTGCTGGGGCCAGGGGGTGGCGATGATGGCTCAGCAGGTAGTGGTACCTGCCACCAAGTCTGATAACTGAGTTTGATCTCTAAAACCCACATTGTAGAAGAGAGAACCAATTCCTACAAACTGTCCTTCAACTTCCATATACATGTATGCACACACACACACACACACACACACACACACACACACACACACACAAAGTATAATATGCCAAATGTACTTTAGAATGTAACCTCCTGGAGGGAAAGACAAATTCCCAAGTGCCCAAGACCTGGAGGATACTTAGTGAAGACTTTGTCCAATTAGTGAGAAAATTTTGCCAGCATATATGTGCTGCAGATACGTCCGAGAGAAGAGATAAGGACACGAAACAGATGGAGCACGCCATGAAAATACATAGCACGCAAGTGCTAACGGGTTATAAGTGGTGTCCTCCAAAAAGCGGCAGTCCTCTGAGTGGGTGCCTGGGAGAGTGACACACCAGCCTTGCACGAGAACAGAGGCTTGAACTCAGCTGCGCCCAGCACCTACTGATCAGAAACTCCGGGGGCAGACATCTGGGCTGCTCTGACGCAAGCCAAGTTCAAGAGGACCACTCTAAAGGGTAGAACTAGGTGTTCTGTAGCAATTTCCTCCCAGATAAAGCCTTCCATCTTGGTGGAAAACTCATTGAGTCTGGGGAACTAAGCAACTCCAAAGCTTCAAGAAGTCCTCGAAACTGAGCAGATGCACTAGGCCCCTCCCATCCTAAGGTTGTATAAGCAGTAAGCTTGGCTGAGAGACAGTCTCAGAGCAGCTGAGCAGCCTGGAAGAGACCCAGACCAACGAAGCTGCCCGGAAGAGGCTCAGAGTGAAAACACTCTTCAGCCTAAGAGGCTGCCTGCAAGTTTGGGAGTTAGCTCTAAGTTTCCAGCTGTTGTGAGCCGTCACCGACTCTGGGGTGGGCTTTCTTTGATGTATCTATCCACTTTGGGGTTGTTCCTGCTCCTGTAAGTGACCTATCACCCATACTCCTGTAAGTAATCCCAATAAGCTAACTGCTTAGTCAAGCTGGACTTTGGCGGTATCCTTACTTTGGTCCAGCATCAATTCCCTATCTGAGATGAGTAGACCTCTGTTCATGTCTCCCTATGAACAGTGTCCCACACAACAGGGTTGGGGCAGAGGATACTGATGTCATTGTAGCTCTTCAATATTGGGGCATTTTTTAAAAACTCTATAGTCGTTCCATAAACCAATAAAAAATAGTTTATATGAATCATACCTTTAGGTTTCTGTGTTGCTTATCCTCTGACATCTTGAGACCTTGATGACCTTGGAGAGACTGTCCCTCCCAGGGATGACCACTTTCTAGAGTCAAGTGGTCCTGGAGACACTCTAGGAGGCTCTCTGGAGGACACAGATGTGATTTCTTCACAGCGTAGAATAGGGGAAAGACCCAAAGTAATGGCAAAATTTGTTGGGAGAATTAAAGAGGGTTGGTCAAGTTCATAGTAGAGATTTAGAAAAGGCAGCTACTGTTAACGCTGTGTACCAACACCACACCTCTCGTGTTGCAGTGGCTCGACAGACAGGGTTCAAGAGTATGGTTACCTGGTGCTAAATACTAAAGTTCAACCTGCAGCACATCTTCTTGGCTGTATGGTTTGGACATGTCACTTAGTCCCTCCAACTCCTCCTCCTCCCCCTCTCCCTTCTTATCCTCTTCCTCTTCCTCCTTCTCCTCTTCCTCTTCCTCTTTCTCCTCTTCCTCTTCCTTTCCTTTCTTCCCTCTTCCCTAGTTTTCTCATCTATATAAAGTGGAGTTCATGTTAGTAGTTATCTCGTAGGGTTGTTGATAGGATTACGGGGAAAAGTGCTCTGCCCAGTGCCCTGGTACTCGTCATCAGTAAGTGTTGGCAGTGACTGAGTAGAAGACCCACACTCAGACCTGGGCAGTCCGGATCACAGTGGCACACAGCAAGCTTCGGCCATGGTCCTCCCACCTTCCCTCACTATCTAGCCTGTTCACATCTTGCCTCCTCCAGAAAACTTCCTGGAACATCTCCAGTGCGCTTCTCCCCCAGTATCTCCACTCCAGCCACAGGCAGGTCCCGCCTCAGTCATGTCACAGCAATGGGCAAAGCTGAGCAGACCTTCTGAAGACAACCGCACCAGCAGACCCAGCCATGCCACACTAGCAGTTCCTGCAATAGTCCTCCCTGGGGGTCTCTACCTCTTCTGTGCCCTCGGCTTGGCATGAGCTTCTTTGGAATCTGCAGCAAGCTGACCCCCTCCAAGAATGTCACTGGGGTCTCAACTATCTTTGCTAAGGACATGGAGATGGCCAGACATGTCATATCATCCTTTTTTAAAATTTCCCTGACAGCCTGACTTATGAAAGCTTTTTTTTTTTTTTTTTTTTTTTTTTGCTCCTTGTTCATCTCCTTTCATTACAAAGAATTCAGGGGTCATGAATGGACCCCCTGTCCCCTCAAGGGTACAAGGAATGCTCAGAGCACAGGAGCTACCTGACAAATAGTTGAGGTGACAAACCCAGGATTCCGACCCAGGCCTTCTCCCAAAGCCCAGGCCCAACCTCTGGACCACAGACTGTATTAGCCTGTGATTCATACAACCTTCAGCAAGGCCACGAAGAAAGCCAGCCGAGGCTGAGGACTGGACAGCACTCTTGGAAGTGTGCATCCTATCTGAGAAGTTGGGACACAAGACTCCGGGTGATCTGGCACCGACTCAAGCCTGGAGCTCACGAGGCTAGGACATGTAGGGAGATTCAGGACACAGCAAAAGGGGATGTTGGCCCTGGAGGCCCTGACATCAAAGTGTCACAGCACATGAGATTGCTGTGACCACAGAAGGACTGGAGAGTACCCTCAAACCAGGCACCACTTGTGGCCAACCACAAACCACAGCAGCATGTATGCCGTGCCTGCCATCTAGTGGTAAAGGCGAGCTCTTCCTGATTCCTCCGGGTTCTATAGCTGCGGCAGGGTGACTGGGAGTTTTGAATGCACATATCTGCAGGGAGATGTTCAAATGTAGCTGCTGGTCCCAAACCCTGGAGTTGTTTCTTCAAGTTCCCAGGCTGGCCTATGCAGCCATTCCACAGAGCAACCAGGATCTGCTCTGAAGATTTCTGAAGCAAAATTCCCCCAACAGAAACTCTGAGGTTTTAGGAATTGAAAAGGGCAAGCAGTAGAACGTCAGGAGTTTAAGTCAAAGAATTTGGACCTAGAGGTGGGACAGGGTGTGGCAGGGTGACAAGCCTACCAGAAAGCACCAAGTACATCCAAAGCTCAAAGAACAGGTCCAACTCATGAGATGGAGGGGTACTACATTAGAGAGCAGCTAATGTGAACAAAAACTCAAAAATACCTAGACAGGACCTGAGCCTGGCTCTGCCCATGGAGATGATCAGCCAACATCTTATATAAAGCAGCCAATTCCCTGTCACAGGCACTGATGCTCAATTTTCACTGCCACTCTTCTTAGGGTCACTTACTCAAATGTGTTTTCTCTACTGAGAGATTTTCCTGGTTTTATTACGTTTTCAAAAATTATATAGAGATGGAACCCCCCCCCCCCCAGCTCCTCGGGAGGCTGAGGCAGGAAGGTCATAGCTGGAGACCAGCCTGGCACCTTAGTGACACAATCACAAAACAAAATGGTAGAAGAGTGGCGGGAGTGTCACTCCATTGTAGAGTATGTGCTTAGCACGCACAGGGCCTGGGTTCAATCCCCAGTGCCACAACAAGTAAAATGTATTTATTGAAACAAGAGAAACACAAAGACATATAAAGAGAAGATACCGGCTCCCCTCCCCACCCACACTCTCCAATCCCAATTCTCTGTGATCCCAACATTTGCAACCCAGTTTATATCCTCCCGCAGCTCTCTTCTCATTCTTATAAAAATATACATAATTCTGTTCATAGGAAGTGTCTGATGCAGTCACTTATTTAACCTTCTTACCTAATAAAATACTAAAGGTGTTCTTCTAGGTTAAGGGTTGGTAAATGTTTTCAGAAAAGGTCAAAGAGCAAGTATAGATTTCATGAATCACAGAGATTTAACTGAACTTATCCAATTCAGTGGCACTTACTATCACTGGAAAACATAGTCACAGACAACACGTAAATGGATGACTGTGTTCTAATAAAATTTTATTTACAAAACCAAGCAGCAGGCTAGAGTGAACCCACAGGTCATAATTACCAGTTTCCATTTCAATCGCTTGAGCTCCAGCCCCCTAGTATTTTGGTTTGATTATTTATCATTTTAAATATTTATTTTTATTATTTTTAAAATTATGCGTATATTTGTGTGTCTGAACATGAGTTATGTGTGCATGAGTGCAGGTGCCTTCAGAGGCCAGAAGAACTCATTAGATCCCCCTGGAGCTGGAGTTACAGGCAGTTGCAACATGGGTGCTGGGAACAAATCCGGTCCTCTGCAAGAGCAGTATGCACTCTTAGTCGTGGTGCCAGCACTCTGGCCCCTTATTTAGAAATTAAAACATATTCATAAGTAGAAAAATATGATATGAAGTACAAAATACATATAGCAAAGTGCACAAATTATAATCATGACTCCTGGTGAATTTTGATAAACTGAACACACCTAGGTAACCGGTTTCTACTTCGAAATGCAGAACGCGGCCAGCACCACAGAAGTCCCACATGCTTATTTTAATTCGATGCTTCAGTGACTGTATAATATCCCATAAGATGAGTGTATCCTAATCCTGTTGATTCCAGTTTTTACCACTGTAAACAAAGCCTCCTTAAACATGCTTGTTTTGTACTTTATTTCTTTGCGTGCCGATGTGTTATTTCAATAACATAGATTTCCAAACAGGGAACTTGAGAGTCAACATGTACGTACATATGCACATTGTAAAAAACATTGCTGGGCACCCCCTCAAAGATGGTAACAAGTCCCAGCTTGGCAGTCCTGGCAGTACCTCAGGCATTCAGGAACAGTGAGTGTGAACTCTGCTCACTATAATACTGGGGACCTCAGCCCACGGCCCAGCCTTGTTTACTCTCATAAGAACATTCAGGAAGGATAACAGGAATTGAATAACTCCAGCTTCCCTCCAACCCCTCAAGTTTTCAGTATCCAATACATTCACCTTTCAAGTCTCAAAGGATGCATAGACAAGGTATTATGGCCTCATAGGTCAGTGCTCCACAGATAGAGATATGATTTGACTCAGCTTCCTCCTCAAAACAGCACTAATATCCTGTTGAGTTTGCTTTCACAGAGTCTGCTCTCCACCAAGTGCACATGAAGAGTTTCCTGCATGCCTACCGTACAGCGAGCCCTTCAGTAAGCAACAACTATTAGTATAATATAGTTTGAGGAGCCTCAGGTATCATGGGCTCCCCAATTTTCAGAGTCCCCAGGAGTGTGCCAGGTAGTGGGAATGCAGTACGCCTGCATACCCAAGAGCATCTTTCCAAGGTCAATATTCAGTTTGTAGCAGATCCTCAACAACAGCTGTGATATCAAAAATAGAGGATGAACTTGATAGAGGTTAAGACAGAGTCAGACATTCGTCAAAACTGAGCTACTGGACACTTCAGATATGTATACAGGATCATATGTCATTTCACATCCAAAGTTTAAAAAACCATAAATAAATTTTGAATTCTAGTTGGTGATTCATATGCTCAAATGTTTAGAGAGGATTAAATTGATGTCTGTAGTTTACTTTGAAATGTGTCAAAAATAAGATGGATAGGTGGCTAGAAAGCAAGACAGATGGACAGGCGAGTGTGGGGAGTGGTGACGGTGGACTCTACGGGTTGGATAAATGGGTTTTGCTGTAGACTCTTTCTGACTTTCCTGTGTGTTGGAAATGCTTCATAATAAAATATTGGAAAAGACTGAAAACTAGGAAAAGTGGAGCACCTCAATCCTAGTTTGATTTTTGTCACTGTTACAAAAAAAAAAAAACCTGACTAATACCAACTTGGGGGAGGACAGGGTTTATTTCAGTTTATAGGTGCAGTGTATCATCAAGGGAAGCCAGGTCAGGACCTCAAGGCAGGAACCTGAAGGGCAGGAACTAAAGCTAAAACTTTGGAGGAATTCTGCTTTCTGGCTTGCTTCCCCTGGCTGGCTCAGTTATCTTTCTTTTACAAAAGAAAAATCAAAACAAAACAAAAATAGGTTGTTGTTTTTTTTAATTTTGTGTATATGAGTATATTGCCTGCATGTTTATAAGCACACCTGTGTTGAGTATGTCCAAGGAGGTCAGAAGAGGATATCAGATCCCCTGGAACTGGAGTTACAGATAGTTGTTAGCCACCATGTGGATTCTGGGAATCAAACTCAGATCCTTTGCAAAACCAGTCAGTGCTCTTAACCACTGAGACATCTCTCCAGTCCCAGCTGTCTTTTTTTATAAAGCCCAGGCCCTCCTATGCACAGCGGCTGGACCCTCCCACATCAACTAGCAATTCAGAAAATGTCCCACAAACATGGCCACAGGGAAGTTCTTCATTTGGGATCCTTCTCTCCAGGTGGCTCTGGTTTGTGTCAAATTGACCAAAACATGAAACATTATTAAAGATATTGTACAAAATAGCCTTCAGTGTATGCATATAAGGTGTGTGAGATATAAATTAATTTCAAGAGCCATTTGAGTCTAATCTCCAACATATCTCATTTGGGGGAAAAAGTCTGAAAGCTAACACACTTCAAATTCCATGCTTTTCAGATAAGGCGTATCCAGCCTTTACGGTACAGATTTCTAATACCGGGTCCCATCCTGCTTTGTGTGGGTCTTTCTCTGGGCCTCACTGAACCCAATTATTCTCTATAACCTCTTGCTTTACAGACCTTGACAGTGCTGTGGATTTTTAGGTTCATTCTCTCTCTCAATAGATGAGATAGATAGATAGATAGATAGATAGATAGATAGATAGATAGATAGATAGATAGATAGATGATAGATAGATAGATGATAGATAGATAGATGATAGATAGATAGATAGATAGATAGATAGATAGATAGATAGATATGTGCGCGCGCGCGCGCGTGTGTGTGTGTGTGTGTGTGTGTGTGTGTGCCACAGCACACATGTGGAGGACTTAGGACAACTTGTGGTCAGTTCTCGCCTTTTGCCATGTGGGTCCCTGGGATGAAATTCAGGTGTAAATTTTAGAAGACAAGCTCATTTGCCTGCTGAGTCAACCTCACCAGCACCCCACCCCAGCCCTCTTCTTATTTTTATGTTGAGAGAAATTCTCACTAAGCTTCTCAAGCTAGTCTTGAACTCACTCTGTAGCCCAGTTAGGCCTTAAACTTGCAATCCTCTGCCTCAGTCTGCCAAGCAGTTCTGAATACAGATGTGAGCCGCTGTGCCAGGCCCACACTGGAACACTGCATAAAAGACATCCTTTGTGACGGAGCGCTTCTGAAGTCAGAGACTGCCCTCTCCTGGTCCTGAGTGGCCTGTCACCGAGTTCATGATCCTATCACTGCAGCTGTGCCTGGCTGGGGGACATTTTGGTCTATTAATCTACCGGGTTCTTCTTGACCACTCCCATTTTCTTCTTTCTCTTCAAGCTTGTAGTCAGCTGAAAATGTAAATATAACCCTCAGGTCCATGCTGACTGTTCAAATATCCACAAGCTTAGGAGATTTAAACAACAGATCATATCAGAGAATAAGATTTGTAGACACAGTGTCTGGAAAAATATTAGTTGCTATCGATTTTAACCTGACAACAGAATGCAGAGTCTCCCCATCTAATTACAGGTCCCAGGGACTTGGCAGAGAGGCTTGGCTTATCCTCTGTTGTAATTGGAAGGCCCAGAATATGCTTAATGAATAGTAGAAACTTGATGCCTACTGTTGAATAAGTTAGTGCCTGGGGTGGATTTAATCAAAAACATTTGTATGCACATATGAAATTCTAAAAAAATATTAAAATACTATAGCTGTACATAATGAAATCCATGACTGATGTACTAACCTCTAACCTGAATTAAACAGAACACTTAGACCTTGAACTCAGATCAGAACAAAAACTCCCCAAAGAGATGCTGCAGCTAAACGACAAACGAAGTACATGAATGGAGAAGGAGAGGAGAAGGATCAAAGAGGAGCTTAAAGAGCAACAGTCTATATTACAGAACCAAACACGCCCAGGCGAGGAAGCGGGTGCCTGCCTGCCGAACCCGTTTCCTGATGGGTGAAATGATAAAATACTTACTTCATTCGAGCGGCTGAAAAGTTTAAACAAGATGTTTGCCTACAAGAGCTTTTGTGTAGCAATCGACAAGTTGGATCTCGGTGCATTTTAGCTACTGCTTTCCTATCGAAGGTAGTGTGAAGTCTTGGAAGTATAATTTCCCTGAGTCTCAGCTGTTCCATTAGTAAAATGAGCGTAACATATTTAGCAAGATTGTCTTGTGAGGAGCCACAGAGATAAAATAGACGTTTTTTTGAGGGCCATAAATATGGCTACCTGTAGTAACAGTTTTGAGCCACTGGGTGGCAGCAGAGTCTCACTGTCTTTCAGGCACTAGCGGGTTTAGCCAGTCAATGGGGAAAAGGCTTCCCTAGAACTTGGACTACAGGATTTTTCTCCTGGAGGTTCACCAAGCATCCACCCGGAGACAGGCAACTAACCTTCTTCTTCCCCTTTGGAGGGAACACAGTGAGATGGAGCCCACATTTTCTAAGAGCTAACTAGGCTTCCCAAATTGCTGTTTCAAAAAGGAATTATATTTTACAGGGATATTTTTTAACTTGTATATGGTTTAGGTAAAGCCCTGACCAACCCAGAGCCCAGCATATCAGAACTACGGAATCATTCTGGAGCCTCAGAAATAGGCCAGCATTTTACAAAATCAATCCCTTCGTTTTGAATTTTTTATGAAGCCTTGTTTATATGAATCGGTTACACAAGTCCATCGCTTTTTGTGTCACAAGCCTTTGAAGGAGAACTCCTCCAGGTTTCCATTCCACTGTATTTAGCTGGTTTTACCATGGCTGATGGCTGGGCATCTGCCAGTACAACAGAGTTGAATTCCAATTTTGCTGGAGCTAAACATGTCATGAACGTTCACTGTGGAAAGACAAACAGACCATCCCTTCTGTCCCTTATCGCAAGGCGCCTCTGCAGCAAGCCATATCATCTCTTCTTGTGAAACCGTTCAGACATGCAATAAGTATTCAGAATACTATAACAGTGACCAGTATAGCTTCCACCAGGTAAAAAAAAATCCAACCACACTGAAGGCCCCAAGGTGCTCCCTGGAGTGTCCATTCCCTTCCTTCTCCTCTCCAAAATGTAAATTCTTCCAAATTTGGTGTGGGTCATCAAGATTCTATGTTCCCATTAGAAAAGCCTGAGGAAGAACCAAATAAGTGTCTCTGCTGGTTGAATAAAGGGAATAGTTCTGCGCAGTCCAGGAGACACAGAGAGGAAGGATGGGAGAGGGAGAAGAGAGAGAGAGACTCCTATGAAAGTGACACAGCCCCTGAATGTTCCCAATGCAAAGAAATGTTAGTTGTTTGAGGAGAAGCATAAATATGCTAATTACCTTGATATGATCACTACACACTATACATGACCAAAATACACTACATCCCACAAATATGTATAATTGTTATTATGCCAGTTACATTTTTTTGAAGAAAGGAGCCCAAGGACCTCAGTCATCCTTCAGTCAGCTCAAGCCAGCCCAAGGTGCTAAGAATGTTGCTTTGAGGGAGTCCAGGGAGGTTCACTGTGGAGAAGGGCCACACTGACAGACAAAGGCAGCGTCGTGTCTCCCTGTGCATCTGCCAGCACCTGTCCCCCACCCACCTCCTCACATGCTCAAGGAGCTCAGGAGCCATGACATCTATACTGGAGCCTCAGGGCCACCTACCAACAACGATGAGGACCTCTCTGTCGATGTGGGCCTGGATGTAGATCCGGCCACGGCGCTCCGTGTGGTCCGTGCCACAGAGGCTGGGGACATTCATCACGCAGCGTTTGTGGACGTTCATCATGCAGGCTGTGAAGGCAGAGAGGGGAACACGGTTCAGGTTAGACCGGGCTGGGAGCCACAGGCATCTGTGCACCTGGGCCAGCTTGTACCTTCCTGTTCTCCCACCTTAGAGACAGTTGAGCCTAGTGGAGAACAAGTCACCTTGCCAGCATCACATTAGAAGGACTTCTCCAATTCTTTTCCCCAACCCTGATGAATGAAGGAAATTGAATGTGATCATCTTTCTTGAAGGCCAAGGTACAACTTGAAGCAGGCACTTCCACACCCCAGTGGCTCTGAACCCAAGGCCCCAACTCAGATGCCAGTGCACCCCTCCTACCAGTATGGAGCGATATGGATGTGACCAAATGGAGGACACAGTCTCACAACAAATCAAGTGGGTCCTGCAGGAACACCTACCCAAACCATGTTTAAGATCAGCAGAAAGATGGACTCATATGAGACATCAGCAAATAATCTGGGTTCCAGGAAACTGGGTGCAACAGGGGTGTGGCTTATGGGAAAGGTTCTGCAAGAGGAGGAGGAGTTGGCCCAGCCTGTGTGTGAGGCTAAAGGTCAGGGGGCCCAGGGCTAAAGTGACCCTTCGGAGACATCCCAAGTGACTTCTGACATTTGTTGGCATCAACCAGGGGCTGCCCAAGAACGACCCTTGAGAAAGCATCAGCCTAGGCAATGCCCCATAAGGGGGCGCTTCTCTGAACCCACAGAAGCTGGGGAAAGACAGGGCCACAAAAGGAGGTCTGTGTAAAGCACAGTGGCCACAGCTAATGATGCCAACTCGGACTAACAGCAATGAGCTGCACCCATAAACTCCATCTGGCCATTCCCCAACTCATGCATTGTGATATTAAATGTCCCGTGCAGCCCTCCTTGGCATCAGTGCTTATGTCTATGCAGTGGGCGACTCCCCTAACCCAAAGTGGGGTGCAGCAACAGCCGCTGTGGAAAGGCGCTATGGGAAGGCGAGCGGTAGCCTGGCGTTCTCCGGGGAAGGCAAGTACTCATGTGAGAAGGTGAGTCACACGGACCTGCATTTCAGGAGACCCCAGAGAGCTTCCAAGTAGACCATTCTCAGTCCACCCAAACTTTAGGGGGCAATGTGAGGGGAGGCCAGCAAGACAGGAAGTCAGGCCCAGGGACTGAGCACCAGCTCAAGCCCTTACCCAATGTGCGTCTGTGAGGTGAGAGCATGTGAGGTGAGCAGGTGTCCCCTGGTTGGAAGCCTCCAGCGATGTTTCGTCAGGGTCTCCTCACCTCCACGTCCCCCGTCTCTGCCTGCATCACTGTGTGTCCTTTGTCTCTGACCCCTTGTCTGCGTGTCAACCTCACCGCCTCAGCTGCAGCTGGAGACAGATGTGTCTCCCTCTTCACTAAGCTCTGGTCTCCGTCCCCATCTCTCACTGTGTCTCTCTGCTTCTCGGGGTCTCCGCATGTATGGGTTTCGGTCTTCTCTCTTGGGTTCTCTGCCATCGTATCTCTGCATGAACCTTGGGAACACACCTCTCTCTGTGTTGGAACCCAGCTGTTTAGTCTGTTCTTCCTTTGGCTTGAGTTTCTCTCTCTCAACCATGCCCCCTGCTCCCTGTGCCTGGCTGTGTCCATCTGTCATCTTGCATCTGTTTCTGTCTATGCATGAATGTCCACCTGTCTGTCTGTATCCCTTGATTTCTCCCATCCATCCATATTCAAACTCCTCTGGGCCCAGAGGATCCCTATGTCAGAGCCACTGGCTTCATGTCTGCTCATCCTGCATAGGCTCAGTAAAAGCCCCTGAGCCTCCCTGCTGGAGCCTCAGCTCTGGAAACCTCAGAGGCCACCTATGCCTTTGCTTAGCAAAGAGAAGTCCCCCATGTGCCTGCCTTCTCCCCACTCCATCCAGGCCAAGAATCCCACTGTTCTCCAAATTCATTAGCCCTACACTGCAGTCTTGAAAACAGCTAGAATGCATAGTTACAGGACTGACCCACCTGTTCATACTACCCTGTGTCCACAAGGAAGGGTGGTCCCCTTCCACATTGCCTGTGCGCCTCTTCACGTGACATGCTATGACCAACAGACTTGCAGAGCACGCAAGCAAACATTCAGTGTGCTTGCCAAAGGGACTCGAGCTCCTGAGGCACTCAGAACCCCGTGACCTCCACGTGAGCAGGTCCAGCAAACCTGCTCACAGTGAAGGCCTGTGCTCCAGCAATCCACACCACCCAGAGGAGAAGCAACCACCTGGAGACACAGTGGACGCCATCCAATCCAACCTTCTAACCCAGCTGACTCCATCTAAGTCCAGACTGATGATGCAAAGGACTACTTTGCGGGGTCCTGAGCTGAGTAGATGATTATTAGTTCAGCCAGTGCATTGTGGGGAGGAGGGCTCAGTACAGGGCAGGAGGCAACCAAACTCACCCAGAGGTCAGGAAGGCATGCTGCAGACTTGGGCCCTAAGCCAAGGGGAAGAAGGCCACCCTGATCAAGTACTTACTGTCACATTTCATCCCCTGGTGGATGAGTCCATACAGCAGGGACCCACAGTGGTCACAGAAGGTGGGGCTGGAGTAGGTGTGGATCTTAAACTTGTGTTTGCTCCGGGGGTCCTAAGACCAAGAGAAACAGACAAAATTGACCATTTAGAAACAGACAAAAGAGGTCATAATCCAGGCAGCATCCATCATCAAGGACTGCACTTCTCCCCCCACCCATAGCTGTAAGGACAGCCACTTGAGCACTGTGCCCACAAAAAGCACTCAAATGGCCAAGCTGTAGACCCAGCCTGAAGCAAAGACTCTAAAGGCAGCATGAAAAATGTCACAGGCCTTCCTGCTCCCGTCCCCCACTTTTCCTTTTATTCTCCACACAAGCTTCTGGAATGACCTAAAACCCAAGTCTAGCCATGAAGCATTATCACTTAAAGGTCACGTGCCAGTCCTCACCCCCTACAGAGCCAAGTTCAAAGTCTGGTAGACCAGTCTGCAGGCTGAGGTTCCTACCAACACCCATCCCTGCCTTTCACAATAGAAACCTTGAGTGTTAGAAGCCACGCTGCTCAGTGGAGACCACTTTTCCCAGCCTCCTTTGCAACTTAGCCACATGACTGGGTTCTGACCAATAGGAAGTATATCTCCCGGACCATTCCCTGAAAAGGAATATGGGTGAGCCTTCCTGCTCCTTTTCTCTTCCCACAGGCTGGAAGAACATGAGAAAATGTAGAGCTGAACCTTGAACCTGAACTTGGAGCCATGTGAAGAAGAACAAAGCCACCCGCTCAGTCTTAGACCTTTCCCTTCTGGATGATACTGAGGGGAAACCTAACTTCTGTGTTGCTCAGGTGACTATATTTGAAGTCTACATTATTTATTGATGACAGCAGCTTACACAGTTCTTTAACTAATAAGGATCACTGTGACAACCTGGCAGTGTGGTATAAATGTTAAAGGAACAGACTGGAGCAAAAACAAGGAGAGTTCTTCTTAGCTGAATGGCTCTGGGCACGTTATTTCATCTTTTTCTGCTTCAGTTTCCTTGTCCGTAAAATGTAACTAATGACAGGGCTGAAACTATCATTGTAGTGTAAGGCTGTTGGGAAAAATAAATGGATTAACCTATGTGGATCGCAGAACCACCTGGCACATGGTAGGCAGCAAGTGTGAACCTTCACAGTGTTGTTACTACTCCCCTCCTGCCAGGTATGGCACTAGGAGCGTGGCGTGCTCTAGGCACACAGCACTTTCACCCCACACACTACACCCTCCCTCACTCTCTGGCTCTGTGTGTCCTTCCTGAGGATGCTCACTGTGCCAATCACAAAACTCTCTGTCCAAACCCAGTGCAAAGTTGCGCCCTCTGATGTGCATTGCCCGAATTAATACCAGGGGCCCTGGTTCCGACTGAGAGCTGGTCAGGCACTCTAGTGGTTGTCACCTGTTGCCTCTCTCTCCCTCCAGTCATTCATTCAGTCACATGATTCACTGATGCAGGGGCGGGTGCCTCCTTAATATTTATATGCTGCTCACAGACAGAACATGAATGAGTAAGCAAGTCAATGCAAGGCGCAGGCATTGCTTTTACAGTGGTGAGTAGTTCTCCCAAGGAGACGGTTATTTTCAAATTAAAAAATAAATCCAAGCATCCATTAACATTTGAGAAAACAATATCAAGATACCAGGTGCTGGTGAGAACACGCCTAGAATTTCTGTACAGTTAGTGGACTGAGTGCAAGACGCCAGTGTCACTTTGGAAAAGACAGTGACTTTCAAAGCTAAACATATCCTTAGCATACCTGTGATGAGCCAGTCACCAAATCTCAGATGAAACGAAAACAGATATCTAACCAAAACCCACGTGTGAAGTCATACAGCCACTTTGTTCATAATAGTTCAAGGAAACAACTCAGATATATGGATGGATAAAGGGTGACACATCCACACAACGAGATCAACTTTCACACTTTTCCCAGTAATAAGGAATGAACTACAGACATTCACAGTATTCGTGAATCTCAGAAGCTTATGCTAAGAGAAGGACATCAGCTCAGGATTCCATGCTAGAAAAAGTTAAACTATGGAGACAAAAATGCAACAAGCAGTTAAGAGGATCGGAGGTGGGAAAGGGACTGAGTACAGTGAGCAACGTTTGGAGCTGATTTTAGGGGTTGGAATGTCTCTATCAACTGGGTGGATTTTACTGTGCATAATAACGTGAATTCTGCAGCATGAAAAGTATATCTTGGGGATGGGGAGTGGTTTCGTGGGCAAAGCGCTTGCATGCAAGCCTGAAGACCAGAGATCTAGTCCCCAGTACTAGTAAGGAAACCAGGTGGGTGTGGTGGCCTGCCTGTAATCCCAGCACCTCTAGGGCAGAAAGGTGGGGTCCCTGGTTAAACTGACTGATTAAATCATCCAGAATCGATGAATTCCATGTTCGGTGAGAGACCACACCTCAAAATATAAGGTAGAACATGATGGAAGAAGACACTGGACATCAGTCTCTGGTTTACATAGTCTTGTGCACACATGCAAACATGCATACATAAGCAAACATCACACACCTGTGTGCACCCAAAAAAAGTGTATCTTAATAAGAATCACTGAAATATCCTCAGTCGTTCAGGTTCTATTACCCAGCGTCTTCTTGATGAGCTACAGCTTCTTTCATGACATTCCAAAGCCCTTAGAGAGCTCAGGATGGCCAGGTTTGAGAGGCTGGATCTGCTCTGCTCTGGCCAGCAAGACTCTGCAGAGCCCAGAGCATGCACAAAGACCCCAGCAGCCCCCTGTCAACAGCTAATGTGATCCTTTGGTAACAGCAGCAGAACTTGGGAATCACCAAACAAAGATGAAAGCTCACAATTAGCAGTTTAATCAGCCTTGTCTCCATCCCTGGGCAAAGAGACTATGTCACAAATGGAGCTCCTAGAAAGAGTCATCTGCTCTGTGTTACAGAACACTTTCCAATGTGTCCCCTTGAGCATCTCCCCTAAAACAGGAAAGGAGTGCTTCAAACCAAACCCACCTTCAAACCTAGAAAGAAATCCCTAAGTATCAAGCATCTGCTGCCCATTGGTTTATTTTACTACTCTACCCACTTTTAAGGAGGTAGAGAGCTGTTCTGTTTGATGATTGGTTCAGTCCCAGTGGGCGGAGCTAGTACATGGGGTTAAAAGGCAAACAGCACCATTTTCTTTTCTTTTACAACACTTGTGTCCCTGAAGAGGGTTGCTGAATCCAGATCCCATGGTCTGGCCCTAAGAAAGTTGGTATAGGTGGCTAAGGTTAGTTGTACTGCAGGCTCTGGGTCTTGCTCTTGAAGTCCTTACCAGGCTTTTTGATATGTTGACCTTGTAAAAGTCAAGACTGTGTTTTCAATTAGGGTTTGACCTTCCTCAGACCTACCTGGTAAATAAAACAGGAGTCCCTGGTGACTTTCTGAGCTCTGTTTTAAAACTTTGGGAAAATCTTGACTAATTAAAAATTGCCTCTCTTGGTTTTGCACTTTTCTTCACATAAATATCTTCTTGGGAGATCTCAGGGTGGAATCAGGCACTTCTGACCAAATATGATCAAGAATTTTCTACAGGGGCTGGAAAAAAGTCTCAGTGATTAAGTGCACTGCCTGCTCTTGCAGAGGATTCAGTTCCCAGCAACCACATGGCAGTTAACAACCATCCTTAACACCAGTTCTAGGAAATCCAACTCCCTCTTCTGGTCTCCACAGGCATTGCTCAACACAAGTGTACTTACACACATGAAGGTAAAACATTCCTACACATAAAACAAATAATGTTTAAAAAGGACCTTCTTCATCTCAGCACGTCTCTTCAATAATAGGAAGGAGCAAGTAACCCAGAGAACAAGAAGGAGAAAGACATATGTTTACTGAGAGTTGTGTGTGTGTGTGCTGGGGTGCCTCGGGCACAGGTACTCTGTCTAGTCCTCGGGACATACTGCATGGAAGGTGTTCTCTGTTCCCAATTTAACAATGACAAAACAGACCCAGACTTCAGAGTTACTTCTTTATGTGTGTGTACCTGTTTGTACATACATGTGTGTATGTGTGTACACGCATGTATATGCACGTGAATCGGTGTGCACTGCACAGGCATGCTTATGGAAGGTAGAAGTCAACATCAGGCATTTTCTTTGACTGTTCTCCACCTTATACTTTGAGACAGCATCTCTCACTGAACCTGGAGATTCTGAGTTGGTTAGACTGGCTGGCCAGCAAGCCCCAGGGGTCCTCCTGTCTCTGCCTCCCCAGCTCTGGGATTTCAAGTTCATACTGCTGTGCCCCACTTTTATATGGGCTCAGGGGATTGAACTAGGTCCTTGTGTTTATGAAGCAAGTAGTTTACTGACTGAGTCACTGCCTCAGCCCCACAAAGAATAACTTCTAAGTCACCTAGATGGCCCCTTACAAAGATGGGGTTCAGGCCATATCACTCTCCCTAATCTTTTCACTCCCCAACTTCAGTTCCTTAAAAATACCTCATCTTTCAGATGAAGTTAAAACAGAACTTCATCCATTCATTCATTCATCTACCCAGCGGACACTTACTGCAGGCCAGGCGCTCCCTCCACCCTGAGGACAGAGCTGTGAAGACAAACATCCACTGTGATGAAAGGTACATTCTAATCACAGAGACAAACCAAAAGGCAAGGAAAACAGCCTGCCGTTCCACGTCTCCCTAGCCCAGTATTTCAATCACTGAATTGTAATCTCATGTTTAAATTGCATCTGGCCCACACTTAACTGCAAGCAGGATGCGGGATATTCACACAATCCCTACCCTATCCCCAAGGCGTATACCATACTGGACGTGTACACGGTGCTCAATAAATATTTCGTGATTGAGAATTAACATGTATTGAGCACTGTTTGGGCCAGCAAGTACTTTAAGGGATTTATCACACACTGATTCATCTGATCCTCAGCACTCCCATCTTACAGATTGAGGAAACAGGAGCTCATTGGTGAAGTAGCTTGCCCAAATCCCTCCAGCCCCCATAAGTACAGCATTTTGACCAGTGCTTAGAACACAGCAAGAGGTTAATATGTTACAATGGGAGCGATAAGGCTTTAGTCATGATTGTCAGCCACAGTACCCTGGAGCCCTATACGCGTTGTTTTAGGAAAATGCCTTACGGAGGCTGTGCAACATGGAATACGGCTGGACTGGGCGCAGGAAGGCTAAGTGGGCCTGGCTTCAAATTCACTGTGCAGCCAAGGATAACTTTGAACTTCTGATACTCCTGGCTCCATCTTCCAGGTGCTGGGATTACAGGTGTGTACCATTGTGCCTGGTTTATGTGACTGTGGGAACAGAACCCATGGCTTCATGTGTGCTAGGCAAGCACACTACCAGTTGAACTATATCCCTAGCCTTCTTTATGTTTTTAAATTATTATTATATATTATTTATTTAATTACTTATTTTGTGTGTGTGAGAGTGTGTATGCAGGTCAGAAGACAACTTTTGAAGGGAGGGTCATTTCTCTCTTTGTACCATAAGGGCTCTGGGGACCGAACTCAGGTCTTCAGGCTGGTCAATGAGCATCTTTATCAGCTGGGCCATCTCACTGGAACCTCAGTGGTTTCTTTAGAGGCTATTGAGGCACCTCTGACCTCTTTCTCAGCTTCCAGCAGGGTTTACACTTGTCAGTACCGGCTCACCCACCTACCACTGCTGTCCCTCAGACTGTCCAGACAAGCCGTGTCACGTCACTTTCTTATCAGTTCTCGTCTCTTCCCTCACACCATTTGGGACAGCTTGGCAGAAAGTCACAGTCCAGGCTTGGGGCCCTCATGACCCCATGATCTCCTTACAAGAACCTTCCAACTTGTCTGTCCAGGCCTGAGCAAGCCCAATACCATCTCTGACATGGCCTGATGCCAGCAGCCACACTTTCCTTTTGAGATGCCCACACCCCTGAGCATGGCCGGTGTGAGAAGTGAATGATTAACTCAAGTGTCCTGTTTGCCGAGCAGTGAGGAGGCAGGACATTGCAGTTTCTCATGTGGGCTCCAAGAATGAGAGTTAAGAAAAGACAGAGATCACATGACCCCCAGGGCTGGAAGTCCTGATTCCAGTCCCTCAGAGGCACATGACCCTGCCATCCTTTGTGTTTTAGCCAATCCAAGAAGGAATGCCCCCATACCATCAGTGGTGAGAGTCAAGATAATTACATTGGCTTTGACATGGGCGCATCCTGCTAACCAATCAGAAAGAACCAAGTGGGCTAATCAGCAGGTCCCGGGAGCATTGGGAGTTAACTCTTCAGTTGTTGGCCATGGGGAAGCAAGTGTGGTTGATTGGGAAGAGGAGACAGAGGAGGAGGAGGAGTTGATGGGGCGGGGGGTGGGGGGGACAGACTTAGAGGACTCAGTGGCTATTTACCAATTGGTATAAAAACATTTCAGTATTTTCACAATTGGTACCAATGTTCTAGTGAATCCAAATTAAGTGTCAGCCTTCCTAACAAAGTCTGAATTCAAAATACCCGCCACAGGATGTGTGTTGAGGGCATAGTCTCCAGCTGGTGGTATGCTTTGGGCAGGTGCTGGAAAACGTAGGTGGTGGGTCTAGTTGAGTAGTATTTCCCTAGGGCATGCTCTTTGGGCTCTCTTTTCCCTGGTCCCTGTCTCACTCTCAGTATCTTCTCTACCATGAGGTAAACAGCTCTCCTCTTCCATACATTCATGCCACCAGAATGTTCTGCCCAACTACACGGGGCCAAAAGACCGTAGGCTAAACCCTCTGAAACTGTGAGCCAAGATTCTTTCCTCCTTTAAGTTGTTTCCATCTGGTATCTGGTCACAGTGATGATAACATTAACTAATGAAATAACTGTAAGCCAAACGACACCCCTTCCTAGCCTCTGGTGCTTTGGGTCAACCCTGAGACGCAGTCTCTGTCAAACTCCCCATGGTTTGGCTCTGCTCATTAAAAATGCAGCTTTCCTTTTCCTTACTTGCTCCTCTCCTCTCTCAGGTTCTTCAGATACCTTTAACCTGTCTGGTCTTTGGCCTGGCTCTTCCTTCACACCCAGAGGTCACAGTCTGGGGCACACAGCCTACCTCAAGCTGACAAACAAGCCATAACTACTCCATATGGTACTTCTTCACCGTCTGAGTGAGTTGGCTATCTTTAAAAGTCATAAAATGTCAGATACAATGTGAGTTTCCTGCTCCCATTGAGAAATCACAAGCTGTAGCAACACTGGACACATTTTTGAGCAGTGAGCAGTGTCTGCCTATGAGCTGAGCTTTCGCACTCTCTACAGTCCCTGCCAGCCCTGACTGATGCCCACCAAGTCTGCTTTCTTCCTTTTTTTCCTCTTCATTCTGAAGATCTTGGGTCTATGATGCCTGCTGGATTCCCCATTCTCATCCCTGCAGCGCTTTGGGTGGGATCCAACTTCCTGTGAACACAGCCCTTAAGTTCCCAAATGAGCCCACTGGGCGTCGTGTCAACTGCTGTCAGAAACAAAGTTGAAACCATTGCGCCCTTTTGCTGTCCAGCACCCCTAGACTCACCTCTCCTACCCACAAGGAACCGTGTTTTCACAAGATCCTGGCAGGTTTATGTGGTGGAGATTCAGTCTCCAACTACGGCAGCATGGGCAGTACTGAGCGTGGACTTCCGAGGTTCCTTTCACTTTTGATCCTGGCTCAAGAGACTGCTGAATGGCAGCACCCTTGAACTCGCAAAAGCCGTGATGATTTGCACCATATCTGCACAGTTTTGAGCCTATCTGCACCCTGTCAGCGTGTGAACATCTAACCCTCCCTGCGGATTTTCACACGGTTGATGGAGGACGGAAAGGCTGTTTCCTCGGTGTTGCAGCCACTGGGAAGGCGCTCCTGCTCTTGTAAATACCGATATGCCTATGTCCCTGTAAGCAACCCTAGTGACACTCAATGGGTCATGGAAAAAGAGGAATGGAAATAGGAAGCAGGCTACTTAGGAAGAAGCCGATCAGCAGCAGGAGGAGGGGACAAGAGGGCATGTTGGGGTGAATACGATCGAAATACATTATAGACATGTATGAAAATGTCATAAGGAAGCCCATAACTGTATAATTAATATATGCTAATAAAAATTTTATTGTGAGTTTTGCTAAGACTGTCACGCACTAGGAGAAGCACCCCATATCATCCCATTAATTCGCACAGCAGTCCCGTGACTCGGGAGTTAGCCTATCTTGGTGCCCTGATGAGCAACCAAGGCTCAGAGAAGTAACCTGTCTAAAGTCACAGAGCAAATAGGTGACACAGTTAGGGTCCATGAGAGCACAGCAATACATCAGCAGAGTGTGAACCCTGGACGCCACTTGGCTACGACTCAGCTTTCCCAGAGGGTCTCCCACACAAAAGGAGACAGTGATTCCCTTCACACCCTTTACAGACTTCCTCCACCCCAAACCTAATCCCCAGCAACAGAAGACAGGCACATCCCAACTGAACATGTTTGGTCCCCTGGGAAGCTAAGAAGGAAGAACAGCCAAGAGACAAAAATAAATAAGGAGTTGGGGAGATGGCTCAAAGGTTAAGAACACTGCTCTCACAGAGGACTCAGGTTCAGTTTCCCAGCACCTATATGGCAGCTGACAACTCTCCTTAACTACAGTTGAAAAGACCCAATGCCCTCTTCTGGCCCCTGCAGACATTGCACATACTGCTGCACTTAGATACACGTAGGCAGAATACTCATACACATAAAATGAAAATAAATAACTAAATAAAAATGTAATTAATTAAATAAAGCAAATCTTTAAACTCATAAGTCTAAACTTAAAATAACATTTCTCAGTCTGAATGGGTGGCCTTGTGGCTTTGAGCCCAGGAGCTGCATTCTGTTGGGTTCAGATGAAGCTTCCGGGATGAACAAACCAAAACAAAGCATAAAAGCCCAAAAGACACCCCACCAGGGCACCCCCACGAGAAACCATCAGAGGAAATGAAAACCATAGCTTCAGCCTGTGTTATTCATGGATATCACACGCCACAAAAGTCTCCAAAGCTGTATTCCTCAGGGCAAAGTTTCTGGGGCGCAGGAAGGCAGGGTTAAGCTGAACTGAGGACCCCAGTTCGAGACAACCCTAGGACAGAAGAAGATGAGCAAACGTGGCTCCTGGTAAGCTGTGTGACCACAGGGAACTCACTTAGCCTCTTGGAGTGTCTGGTTCCTTATCTGTAAAGAGGGACTAAGAATAGCACTAATTCCGAAGAACTTCAGAGCGAAGCTCTCGGTGCAGTGCTGGAATCCAGGAAGCACTAGACTTCCTTCTTAAGTACCCAATGTTCTCCTGCAAATGGACCTAGGGAGCTTGTCTGAAGGGTCTGGCAAGGAGGGAAGCTACTCACACACCACAACCAAAGAACGGCCTTCCTCCAAGGGGGAGGCTCATCCTTTCATCCTGAGTGTTTAGCTTTAGGAGGGACACACATGGAATGGTGTCCCCTTAGCCAGCCAGATCAGCTGATTCAACACTGCAGATCAATGGGGTGACAGGTGTCAAATCCAGTCACCCTCACATCCTGGTTTTTTATAAAAGCAAATGATTTTAGGTGTGGTTTCTTTCTTTTTTTGTTTTTGAGATCGAGTCTCATACTGTAGCACAGGCTGGATCTGTAACCCAGGCTGGTCTCAAACTCACAGCACAAAAGATTAAGCACACAAGATTTGAAAGATTTGTTATCTATTATTTTTAATTATGTGTATGCCTGTGTGCCTGTGTGTGGGTATATGTACATAAGTGCAGGAGCTTTCAGAGGCCAAAAGAAGGTGTCAGACCCCCTAGAGCTGGAGTTATGAGTGATTGTGAGCTGCCTGACATGGATGCTCAGAGCTAAACTCGGGTCCTTTGGAAGAACAGCATAGGCCATAACTATCGAGCCATCTTTCCAGCCCCAAGCACGAAAGGTTTTTTTTAAAAACCAAGCAAAACTGGTAGGATCTGTCCCACTTTTTAAACAGGTTGTTTGGGTTTTGATGTTTAGGGTTTTTTAGTTCTTTTTATAGTCTAGACACTAGCCCTCTGTCAGAGATACAGCTGGTAAAGATTTTTCCCCATTTTTTTGGGTTGAATGATACTGTCCTTTGATGTACAGAAGGTTTTCAGTTTCATGTGGTCCCATTTGTCAGTTGTTGGACAATGGTTGTGCTATAGGAGTCCTGCTCAGAAAGTCCTTTCCTGTGCCTATAAGCTCCAATGTAGTCTCTACTTTCTCCTCTATTCTGGATATTAGGTTTTATGTTGAGGTCTCCGATCCATTTGGAGTTGAGTTTTGTGCATGGTGAGAGATGCGGATCTAGTTTCGTTCTTCTGCAGGCTGCTATCTGGTTTGACCAGCACTATCTTTTCTCCAGTGTGGATTTGTGGTTCCTCTGCCAAAATTCTAGTGGCTGTAAACATGTGGATTTAAATCTGGGTCTTCAATTCTCTTCCACTAATCAATGTGTCTGTTTTTGTGCGACTGCCATGCTGTTTTTATTACTCTATAGCTCTGGAATATAATTTGAGATCAGGGATGGTAATGTTTTCAGTAGTCCTTTTATTGTTCAGGAGTGTTGTGACTTTTCCAGTATGTTTGAGTGTGTGTGTGTGTGTGTGTGTGTGAAATTTGAAATTTTTTCAATTTCTGTGAAGAACTGTGTTGGAATTTTAATGGTATCACACTGAATTTGTGAATTGCTTTTGATTGTCATTTTCATAATATCAATCCCACCTTTTCATGAGCATAAGAGGTCTTTCTGTCTTCTGGTATCTTCTTCAATTTATTTATTCAGTGTCTTAAATTCTTTGCTTTCTTGGTTAGATTTATTCCAAGATGTTTTATGGCATTTGAGGCTACCATGAATGGGATCATTTCCCAGATTTCTTTCTCAGTATCCTTGTTGTTGGTATATAGGAAGACTACTGATTTGGGAGTGTTAATTTTATATCCCACTTCTTTGTTGAAAGTATTTGTCAGTTCTAGGAGTTTTCTGGTGGAGTTTTTAGGGGATTTTTATGTGTGGAATCATATCATTTACAAAATCAGAACACTTTGACCTCCTCCTTTCCAATTTGTATCCTCTTTATCTCCTTCATTTGTCTTATTGAGCCAGTTAAAATTTGCAGTGCTATATTGAACAGAAATGGGAATGGGAAAGAGAATACCTTTGTCTTGCTCCTGGTGTTAATGGGAATGCTTTCACGTCTTTTCCAATTAGTATGATGTTGGCTGTGGCGTTTGGGTATGTTGCTTTATTATGCTGAGATATATCCCCTGAATCCCTAGACTCTCCATGACTTTTATCACAAATGGATGTTGGGTTGTATCAAAAGCTTTTTGTGAATCTAACGAGTTGATCATTTGGTGTCTGTCCTTGAGTCTGTTTATGTGGTGGAATACATTTATTGACTTACATATGTTGAACCATTCCTGCATCTCTGGGATGAAGTCAACTTGATCATAGTGGATAATCTTTTTGATGTGTTCTTGCATATGGCTGGTGAATATTTTATTGAGGATTTTTGCATCTATGTTCATCAGAGAGATAGGACTATAATTTTCTTTTTGTTGGATTTTTTGGGGTCTGGTTTTGAATTATAGTAATACTGGCTTCATAGAAAGAATTCAGGAGTCTTCCTTTTCATTATATGTAATAATTGGAGGAGTATTGTTATCAGTTCTTCTTTGAAGATTGGGGAGAATGTGGCACTATATTCATCTGGTGCTAGGTTCTTTGAGTTGGGAGATTTTTGATTACTGCACCTATTTCATTAGTTTTCATGAGTCTGCCTAAATTATTTATATCATTTTGATTTAACTTTGGTATGCCACATATAGCTAGAAGTTTATCCTTTCAGATTTTCTAGTTTAGTGGAATACAGATTTGTTTTAAAGTTTGTCCTTATAGTTTCAGAACTTCCTCCAGGTCTGTTGTTATGTTTCTCTTTTCACTTTTCCGTTTGCTAATTTGGATCCTTTCTTTGCTTAATTTGACTGAAGATTTTTCAATCCTACTTATCTTTTCAAAGGACCAACTCTTCATTTCAGTGACTCTCTGTAGAGTTCACTTCTAGTTCATTAAATTTACATTGATTTTACTTATCTCCTCCCATATATGTTTTTTAGGTGTTGTTTTTTCTTGTTTTTCCAAGGCTTTCTGGTGCATCTTTAATTTTTGTATATGAGATGTTTCTATTTGTGGGATATAAGCACTTAATGCTACAAAATTTCCTTTTAGGACTGTCTTTTTTTGTGTCTTAAAGGTTTGGGTACATTGTGTTTTCATTTTCATTCAATTCTAAGACATTTAATTTTTTCTCTTGATTTTTCCAGTGATCCCGTTTTCCACAGTCGTGTGTGGTTTCGTTTCCATGAGTCTGTGTACTTTCCCTCATTTTTATCGTGATATTTGGCTTTATTTCTTTGTAGTCGTATAACATACACGATGATATTTCGATTTGTGGAAATCTGCTTTGTGTCCTAATATGTGGTCAGTTTTGGAGAAAGTTCCTTGGGCTGCAGAGAAGTAAGTATATTCTTTTGTGTTTGAGTGGAATGTTCTGCAGATATCTGTAAGGTCTGGTGAATTTATGGTGTCACTTACCTGAAGGGTTTCTCTACTTAGTTTTTGTCTGGTTGACTTGCCTATTAGTGATAGGTACTGAAGTCACCTACTATCACTGTGTTGGAGTCAATGGGAGATTTCAGAGCTAATGAAGTTTTTTAATGAAACTAGATTCCTCTATGTGAGGTACATATATGTTTAGGATTGTAATACTTTTTGGGTAAATCTTCCCTGTCTCTTGTGACTAGCTTTAGTTTGAAGTCTATTTTGTCAGATATTAGAATAAATACACCTGCTTATTTCTCTTTTTTTTATTGGATCATTGTGTAAAATTTTACACAGACATCTCAATCTTAATCTTTTTTATAAACCCTTCCCCACCAGCACCATCCTCACAGCCCCCAAACTGGAATCCATACATTCTTTCATCTGTGTTAAGGTCTATTGTGTCAAGCTAGTGTCACCAAATGTTCCTCGGTGCAAGTTCATCCACTGAGGTCTAGTCAGTCTATCCTGAGTCTCTCACTTTAGAGAGATTAGCTCAACCTCACCCAACAGTAAGCTGTTGCTCATACGAACCTACAGCAACAGTTTAGGCATGCTCAAGACCCATGCAAACTCAAGCAGGCAAAACCCCAGGATGGTACTGCAGAAATGGGTAGTAGACCCCAATCTTTGCAGAAGAAACACCTGCTTATTTCTTAGTTCCATTTGTTTTGAATATCTTCTCCCATTTTTTTAGCCTAAGCTAGTGTTGATCATTGTTGGAGAGGTATATGTTTATTGGTTTGACTATTATATGATATGGTGAGCTTCTTTTCTGGTCTTGTCTACCTGGTGTTCAATATGACTCTTGTACCTTGATAGGTATCTATTTCCCTAGATTTTGGAAATTTTCTTTTATGGTTTTATTAAAAATATTTTCTATGCCTTTGACCTGAGTTTCTTCTCCTTCTTCTATGTTTATGATTCATAGGTTTGGTCTTTTGACAGTGTCCCGGAGACCTTGCATATTTTATTCCTGATTATTTTAGATTTGGCATTTTTCTTGCTTGTCTTCAAGAGCTGATATTCTCTGCTCCATCTCCTTCACTTGATTTTTGCTTTCCTCTAAGCTTTTTGTTTGAGTTCCTGAGTTCTGTATTTCAAGTTTTATTTCAGTTTGGGTTTTCTTAAGAAATTCTGTCTCTTTATTGAATTCTAATTCCATGTTTTGAATTGTTTTAGTTATTTCATTCAACGGTTTGCATTTTCATGGTCTTCATTCAGTCTTGAATTCATATTCTCTTTGAGTTCTTTAAACATAATTATAATTATTGTTTTAAAATCACTGTCTTGTGTGTTCACTATGTTCTCATTCTCAGAAAACATTTCAGTGGGGTTAATTTCTGTGCTAGGCGTATTATCTTGGTTATTCAGGTTTGTGTTTCTTCAGTGAGACAGGCATCTGGACTTATGTGGTAGGGGTAAGCGATCTCATTTTTGTTGAATGTTTGCTTGTATCCTTGTTGGCTGTTTCCCCAACTTTCAGGTTATGATCCAGCTAAGTAGTGCTTGTTGTTCAGTTTGGGGACCACCGTATGTTGATGTGCAAATGGGGAGAAAGAAGTGGTCTTAGGTCAGCTAGAAATAGGGGCAACTTTTGAGTTGAGAGTCCAGGATTGAGTCCACAGCGTCCTGGATTAGCAGGATGGATTAGCAGTGTAGCTGCTAGGTGAACAGATTAGCTGATAGCTTAGAAGGAGGGCTCATGGTGCACAGTGCTGGGATGGTGGGGTATAGGGAGGTCTCAGGAACAAGAGTTCAGGACCACAGTATAGGGCAGGGAAGGATCCTAGAGTCCTGGGCTGGGCTGAGACCTGAGGTGGCAGAGGGTGACTCACCTTGCCAAGACTGGAGGAGTGTGCAGATCCGAGATGGGGTAGTAACCCCATGATGCAATGAGAGAAGATGGCAAGGTACTAGGGAATGTCAGGGCTAATTATTTTTTAGAGTTTTAATCCAAAAGAAGAAAGGTATTCATAATTATGTATTTTACTTATGTAAAAGCTCTGGAAGTACACACAAAAAAACTAATAAAAGTATTTATCTACTGAGGTGGGAAAGAATGAAATGGAGCAGGAGGGAGTAGTCTCAAAACACATCTTTCTACAGTTTTAAAATAGAGTAGTTCATGGTGGTACACGGAAATTTCAAAGCTTGTACCACTGAGCTCAGAAATGAACCAGTACCTACATGCCACTGACTTCAAACAAGAAGCTAAACAGTTCCAGGACGCAAAAGAAAAAGCGTGGAAACCTTCGTAGAGACTAGGGTGGCCTGAGATTTCTGTAAACTTGAAATGAGAATGTCGGGAGCTGTAATTCCACCGTACGCCACAGGGGAAGAGGGGGGCGCTGTTATCCAGCAAAGAGCTCTCACTGAGTTGCCGCAGAGGAGAATCAACAGAAAAGCAGGTTGTGAAGCCAGGGGGGTTGGTGATGGTTTGTCTAAACGGCTTCTAATCCCTATGCTCTGGCTTGTTCAATTTCAGGGATGAATTTCCACCGTGAAAACTTGGAAGAATTTTACAGATGACTTCCTGGGTTCCTGGACTGTCTGTCCTCAGAGTCAATGAAAGAGGTTAATTGACAGCCACCTTGGTCCTGGTCTCCTGGATCTAGCAGCTAGCTTTTCCTTCTAGGCAACTTATTTGACCCTTTTAAGTTTTGATTTCCTCAGCTAGAAATGGGATAATAAAGAGTGAGACCTAATGCCAAGGTAAATAACAGAGGTCAGTGAGGCACTGCACAGGAACTACCTAACAGTCACTGGTGAAATAAACATTTAACAAATATCTCTGCTGCTATGAATTTTCTTTCCTTATTTTTCACACCTCCTCTTTGTGTGGTGCAGGACTGGAACCCGGGGCTTCGCACATGCCAGGCAAGCACTCTTCCACTGAGCTACACCTCTAGCCCTCTCTCTTCCATTTTTTTTTAATTTTTAAGTATTTTATTTGTTATTTTTATTTTATGTGTATGCGAGTATTGTCTGCAATATTTTATTTGTTATTTTTATTTTATGTGCATGCGTGTATTGTCTACATGTATATAAGTGCACCTGTGTCATGCAATGCCACGGAATATGGATGAAGAGGTCGAATCCCCTGGAACTAGAGTTACAGATGGTTGTTAGTCACAACGTGAGTGCTGGGAATCGAACCTGGGTCTTCTGCAAGAACAGCCAGTGCTCTTAACTGCTGAGCCACCTTTCCAGTCCCCCTCCTTCTTTTTTAAATTCAAGTTCATTCCTCTCTAATTACTTGTAACGAATTTTCCCATATATTAATTAAGGAAATTAACCATTCATTCACAATATAGTGGTTTCCCAGTTTTTCATTTCCTTTTTAATTTTGTCTTTACTCTGCATGTAGAGCAAGTGTGTGTGTGCACGTGCGCGCACACACCAGCGCATGTTTAATAAAGTGTAATTTTTTCCTTTTTCTGTCTCTACTGTCATATTTAGAAATTCCTTCCCAATATTTTCTTCTGGCCCTTTCACAGTTTCACTCTTTATACCAAAATCACTATTTCCCTTGGAATTCATTTTAGTAGGAGCTCTGAGAAAAGACATTTATTTCTTTTCTTAATGTTTAGCCAATCGTAACAATAAACATACCCAATGTATCTTTTTCCCTGCTGGTTTGAAATGCCTCTTTTCTCGCATGCTAATTTCTTATGGATCTTTTGTTCATTTTGAAATTTTCTCTTCTGCTCCAGTGATTTCTCTGTTCCTGCCTCTGGGCCACACTATTGTAATACTTTATAGGCTTGTGATCGCTTCTGCACCTAGGAACATGGAACCACTTACCCCTCCCCCAGTGTGCCTTTCTACTTTAAAACTTTTCTTGGATACTTTTTTGCTCCTTAAACTTTGAATGTTTTGACTAGTCATGTATGTGTGTGTGGGGGGGTGATATTCAACACATGTATGCACATAGACCTGTAAACGCATCAGAAATATGGCTCTTGCCTGCCCTTCTTATGGCTCCTTTTAGGAAACAGCAACCAACAAACGGCCAGCTCAGCAATGCTAGGACATCCAACCTTACGCTTTCCACCAGAGCTGAATGGACCAAGGTCTGGACAGTGATAAGTCATTTATAAAGGAAGAAGCAAGCCACTCAGAACTGAGGACAAGGAGCTAGCCAGGCTGGGTGCTAGAGGCCAGCAAAGGGGGAGTGTGGGGCAGCAGAACTCAGGGAGGCCGAGAGGGAGGAAGGGGAGGCAGACGGAGCATGACAGCAAATCCGCAAGAAATTTGCGCCTTCGTATCCCTCTTCTTTTCCTATGTGTTTTACCTTTTTAGATTTATCTTATTGTGTTTAAAGTGGAACCGTTCCTGTTATTTTAACCAGCGATTCCTAAAATGCAGAAGTCATCTGCATTAACCTATCGTAACCAGATCGCTGTTGGAATGCTTGGGGAGAGTGGCCCTGTTTTGTGGAGTCTCTAGGTAGATATTTGTTCTTCGAGGTAAGCCTAGTTTTGTCCACTCTGGGATGTGATTTTAGTGGGGCAGTTCCTCAAAGGGATATCTAAGAGGCGGGATAAACAGGTGACAGGCAGCTCTCCTGAAGGCAGTTCGGGGCCACGCCCTTCGCATGAGTCACATACATGTTCAAGTGTTCCTAATCTGCAAATCCCAAATCCACAATGCTTCAAAATCTGAAACCTTTTGAGCACTGACATGCCACACCTGACCTCACATGGTCACAACGAAAGTAGAGGTACATTTAAATACACTGCATATGAAATTACCTTCAGACTCTGTGTATATATACAGAAAACAAATGCATTTTGTGCTCAAACTCAGTTCCCAAGCCCAAGGTAGCTCATTGTGTGTATGCAAATCCTCTGCAATCACAAAATACCTGAAATGCAAACACGTTTTAGCCTCAGCCTTCTCGAATGAGAAAGACTTACCTACACTCCACCAGGCTACATGGGCCTCACCCAGTAACCCTCCACCCCCACCCTTGAATTCATAACTTTCATTCAGTTCTATTAATATAACCAAGGGCAGTTCTGAAACCACAGCTGCCTCCATCCACAGAGCCCAGAGCACAGTGGGAAAGCGGGAATCCTTCACAGTACCCATAAGCTGCATTCCTTCTTCGGGAGCCTGGGCAGGCCCCCACCCCAGAGTGGCTTCCCATTCCTCAAGCATGGGACCTGAAGATCCAGCTGCGATTGTGTAACGAAGTTAGAAAGAATGAGATTCCCCCACCTCCTTTCTAGCAAATGAGTCTCCACCTAGCATTGGGCTTGGTTCTACAGAGCGATGGTTTCCTAGCATCACCTGAGAAGCGGGCTGCAGGTGGGTTATTTGGATCCACAAGCCAGGGCTAGCCCCCCCCCCCCCGCCCAGCTGTGTCCCTTGGCAATGCTACTTAACCTCCTCAAACTTCAGTGCTCTTTTTCTTGCTACCCTTCATATCCTTGTTAACTAGGAACAGCAGTGTCTCCTTCATGGGATTGTATACAGAGGAAGTGATGGCTGTCATCCCAGCCCTCACGAGGCTGAAGCAGAATGATCATGAATTCCAGGGTAGCCTGGGCTACCTAGTAAGATCTTGTTTCAAGAACTCAGAACAGCAAAAGAAATCAAATAACAGTTGCCTGAGATAGAGCAGGCACTCCATAAATACCAGCTGTCAGTGATTACTAATCACCTCTTCCTTGGCACTTCCTGTGTTGAACTTTCCCCAGAAAACCCTGTATCTGTTCCCACTTCTTGGACTTCAGTCTTGACTCCCAGTGTCAGTTCCCTCCATGAAGTCTACAAGCCATTCAAAGATGTGTCCACCTATTCACTCTGAACATTACTGAGCATCTTTTGGTGTGAAGCAAAATCAATCACAGCTCCCCTGGCTCCAGGCTCTGTTCCCAGCACAGAGCCCTCAACCAGGAGACCCCACTCCCTGTGAGCACGAGTTTTGTATAGAGATCATGGGTCAGACTCTAAAGCTACAGAGTTGAAAGTCATGTCCGTCTTGTTACTTCTCAGAATAGCAGCCTTAACCAATGACTTATCACGTCGGCCCTGGTTATCACCTGCAAAGTGGAGAGAGATGAGCCACTGTCTAGAAAGATGCCATCATTTAGTAGCAAGCCCAGTAAAATCAGATGAGTTCACTTCTGACCAAATGACTTCCCAGCACGGTGACCTTGGTCAGATTCCCTAACTTCTCTGTGCTCCCATTTCTTCAACTTTAAAATTGAATCAGTAAAGCACAGGCATGGTGGCACACACAATCCTTGCACTCAGGAGGGTGAGGCAGGAAGATCTTGAGTTTAAAGTCAGCCTAGGCTACTTAACAAGTTCCAGGCCAGCAGGGCTGTGTAGACAGACACTGTTTCAAAGACAATATTGAAATGGTAATAATAACTCTGAATATTCATGGAATTCTGGAAATTTCCTGGGTTAACACCTAAAAAACGTGCAGCAGAGTGCCTGGCACACAGTGAACCGTGTGTGTGTGTGTGTGTGTGTGTGTGTGTGTGTGTGTGGTAAATAAATGTTCTTGCTTTCTAGATATATGAAGACTCGTAAAATCACTTTTGTATTGTGCCCAGCGCCATGACCAACCTGGAGTAAACGCCTCTCAGGTTAACTTGAGAAATCTGTGATCTTGAGAAAGTCACTTCTAAGGTCTGGTCTCAGTTCCCCCTTCAAAAGACAAAAGAGGTTGCTGGGTTTTCCCCTGAGAGCTCTGTCAATCTCAGGTCAAAGCTGTTCACAGAGAGCTGCCTCTTCCTGGGGTGACTGCTGTGCTGCCTCTGCTCAGAGCAGACAGTCCTTCTGGGGAACAGTCACAGAACAGTAGATGCCATACACATGCTACAAATAAACCCTCCATCACCCACAAAACAGGCACACCCATCCTCTTTACTTCCAACCCAACTTCCCCTCACCGCTCTGTATCAGCTGAGGGGCATGGTCTAGATACCCCAAGTAAGTGGACATCACTCAGATGCAAGACCACAAGACAAGGACACTACTTGCACAGAAGCTGATGGTGTGATTTCTGTGCACACTGGGAGGTGCCTGGCTTCCAAACAGCAGCCCTGACAGGAGAACTGGCCACACCCAAGTCTCCTTGTCAAGGAGGCAGGAAGGACCTCTGGGAGAAAGGTAAGACATAGAGTTTGCGAATTACACAGGATTCCCTGGCACTGCTAACAAGGCTATTGAAGCAAACGCCAGCCAGCCACCATCTGTCACTGGGAGCTCTAGGTTACAAGCACATGCAGGCTCCCATCCTAACAATCCTGACCTCTAGCAACGGGGACCCCAAGCCATCAGGTCCATCTAGACAAAAACCCTAAAAGAAAGAATGCCAGTTCTGTGCACATCGACACTGAAGTCTACACTTCCTTTTACAAGTCCTCATTCTACCCTTCATCCTTCACCAAGAACACGAGCAGGGAACCATTCTGCTCAACTAGCAGAGTGCACCATGCCTGTCCTGGGTGGGGAGTGGTCAAGCCACACACTTACCACCACCCTCCTCTGAGGACTGCAGATTGCAGTGGGGAGATAATAATTCCCACTATCACAGGATCCGCTCACACAGGGAGCTCCAGTCATGCCCCAGGCACTGTTCCAATGTGGTTCTCAGAAACCACAGGAATAGGTTTATTAGTATTGTTTCCACTTCACAGGGGAGAAAACCGAGGCACAAGATGGTGTATGTGGCGAGCAGGCTGCACAGCTGAGGCCTGAACCCGGGCCTGCTTGTTCCAGAGTGCATGCCCCTCTTCCCCACACAGAACCACACCCCTGAAGCTGTACACTCCACTCTGCCCTCATCTCTACACCACCACTCAGAGTACCAGAAGGTATTGTGTAAAAATAGGAGGAAGTCTATTTCAGCCCAGGAGTCGAGGAAAGGTGCCAAACAAATGCCAGAAGCTCTTGAACTGTTTTTTTTTTTTTTTTTGGTATGTAGAAATGATGATTCTGGGATTGAGGGAAGGGCAGCTGGGTCTGGCTCTCCTTGCCACACTCCCAGATTTAAAAAAGAATTCAACTAGGGGCTAGAGAGATGGCTCAGTGGGTAAGAATGCCTGTGGTGCCAGCATGAGGACCTGAGTTTGAATTTCCAGCACCCACAAAGAAATTGAGTGTGAATCTGGGGAAATGACTCAGTGGTTAAGTCTCTTGTCATCCAAGTAAAAGGGCCTGTGTTCAGATCCCCAGATCCAAGGCACATGATGTCTGGTGGGCATGGCTGTCCACCTCTAATTCCAATTCTCAGAAGACAGGGATATGGAATTTTAGGAGCAGGTTGGCTAGTGAGACTAGCCCCTATCGGTGAGCTCTGGGTTCAATTGAGAGAGACCCTGTGCCAATATACAAGTTGGTGAGTGACTGAGAAAGACTCCCAGCATCGGTCTTGGGCCTCCACATGCATGAATACACATGTGCATCCACACACATGTGAATATGTGAGCATAAACACACACACACACACAAAAGAATAAAAGTTGAGTGTGGCCTTGCGATCACCCACGGGGAGTAGAGACAGGAAGATAGCTGGGGCCTGGTGGCTGCCAGCCAAGTTCCAGCTTCAGAGAAGAGCCCCTTGCAAAGGAATAAGACAAAGAGTGATAGAACAGGACACCCAGTGTTGTCCTCTGGCCTCCACATGTGGGAATAGGCACATACAACCTCATACACATGTGTGTGTACACCACACACACATACATAAAATAAAATAAAATGAGTACGGCCTGTGGATGGAGCTCAGTGGGAGAGTGATTACCTAGTCTGTTGGAGGCCCTGGGTTCAATTCCCAGAACAATCAATAACTAGATAGAAAAAATTAAATTTAAAATGTGTGTAAGGAGGTCTGACTGGTGGAGTGGGTAACTGACTAAATGCAGGAAATGAAGGTGAGTTCTAGCAGGTTCCCAAGCTGTACCCAGCAACAGCAAGCACCTAACAGATATCCAGAGTGACAGATGCACCCTTCCTAAAGCCTGCAGGAGAAACAGGTGTCCACAGACACTGCAGATCCCACTAGACACAAGAGGGTGTGCCCAACAGCAGGGGCCACTGTAGCAGGGGATGCTTTGCTCTGTGCCAAAGCCAGAGGAACTAGGTGTGTCTAGGCCACTGGACACAAGGAGGGTGATCTCAATCGCATGGGACACTGCAGCAAGTGTGCCAGAGTCAGGGAAATGGGTATGCTCAGGCCTTTCAAACTCCAACAGCAAGAGAGAAGAAAAAGACCTCTATATCCCCAGAAAGTTCTCTGTGTCCAGAGAATGTCAGTTTGACTAAATTTGCATTTCCTCTTCCTTCTCCATCACACCTTCCACTGACAGACCCCACCTGCACATGCAGAATTTATAAACTGGAAATTCATGGGTGAATCCAGTCCAGAAACATGTTTAAAGAGTACACCACAGGGACTGAAGAGATGGCTCAGTAGTTAGGCAGTCTTCCAGGATTCAGATTAGTCACAACACCCACATCACTGCCTGCAGCTCTAGCTCCAGGGGATCCAGTGCCCTCTTCTGGCCTCCACAGGCACTGCATATGCATACACTTAGGCACACACACACACACACACACACACACACACACACACACACACTAAACAAACCTTTAAAAAAATTTTATGTTCTGTGTATGAGTATTATGCCTGCATATATGTAAGTATACCCATGTCATGCAGAGCCCGTGATGGACAGAAGACAGCATTGGATCCCCTGGAACTGGAATTACAAACATTTATTAGCCATCATGTAGGTGCTGGTATTCAAACTCGAGTCTTCTGCAAGAACAGCCATTAAACGCTGAGCCATTTCTCCAACTTCAAATAAATAAATCTTTTTTAAAGATGCCACAGTGGGTCTGGGGACATAGTTCAGTTGGTTACAGTGTTTGCCTAGTATGCACGAAGCCCTGGGTTCTACTCCTGACAACTCATAAACTGAGAGAGGTGATGCATTCCTGTAATCCCAGTACTAAGGAGATAAAGGCATGAGAATCAGAAGTTCAAGGACATCCTTGGCTACATATGAGTTTGAGCAGCCTGGGCTATATGAGACCCTATCTAAAAAAATTACAGTGGTAGTTCTCAAATTATTTATTCCATCTAAATTTAGGAAACTTTGGGGTTTAATGCAAAAGCTGGAAAACAGATCACAGCTCTGTGAAGAATACTGACAAAGACCAGAGCTGAGTGACGGCTTCCAGACATGTTGATCAGCCAGGAGGACATTCCTATTGCCACACCTGAATTCTTTATTTTCCTGGTTGGCCTTTGCAGGCTGGACTAACTGGATACTTGGACATCCTGACTAACAGGATACATCAAGCAAAGTCATGTGGCCACATACAAAGCTTTGGACAAAGCATCCAGACACAGAGAGGATGTGCTGTACAATTTTACTGTGTACAGCTCAGTCACAGGGCCACGTCTCTAGATGGATGCACCTTCTTGGACTCCCTCCCCTACCAACAGATGCAAAGGCTCCAACTTTGCCACATCCTCACCAATACCTGTGGTCTTTTGAGGATTTAAAAAATAATATGACCTTGAGGCTGGAGAGATGGCTCAGCAATTAAGAGGGCCCAGGTTTGGGTCCTAGCACACATATGGCAGGTAATAACCATGCATAACTCCAGTTCCAAGGGATCAGATGCCCTCTTCTAACCTCCATTGGCATTGCACACATTTGCACTTACAAACATACAGGCAATACACTCATACACATAAAATAAAATTAGGAAAATAATATTGCCCTTATAAGTATAGAATGACATCTCAATATGGTTTAGATTTGCATTTCTCTGATGCTCAACTATATCAAACCTCTTCTGCACTTTTAACATTTTTTTAAACTACATACACATTAGTGGATTTCACTGACATTTTCATATATGCATATGATTGTACATAAGCATCTTTTATTGGCCTGTGGGCCACTTGTATATGCAATCAAATTCTTAGCCCTAACAAGGTGGTCGAACAAAACATTAAAAATTATATCACCAGGAGCTAAGGAGATGACTCAATTCATAAAGTACTTACTACACAAGAATGAGGACCCAAGTTTGATCCCCAGAACCTGCATAAAAACTCAAGGCATGGTGGTACACACTTGTAATCCCAATGATAGGAAGCTGGAGAGAGGCATAGCTCTGGGACTCGCTGGTCAGTCAGTCTAACATAATCTGCGAGTCCCAGGCCAGTGAGAGACCTGGTGTCAGAAAGCAAGGATGGCACCTGAGGAAGAATGACACCCAAGGTTGTCCTCTGCCCTCCACATGAAAACATACACAAGGCATGTGTACCAATACACACACACAAGTGTTTAGACATGTACACACATACACACAAATGGGAGAACCATATGATCCTATAATCCTATTCTGGGTCTTTATCCAAAAAGACTGAAATTAGGATCTTACAGAGGTCGACACTTCCATATTCACCGTAGTACTGGTCATGGCAACAGAAACAATGTAAATGTCTAATGGTGGTTGAATGCATAAAGAAACTGTGGTACATCCATTCAACAAAATACTATTCAGACAGAAAATTCTGCAATATGACACCACACGGATGAACCTTATGGATACAATGCTAAGTGAAATAAGCCAACCATAGAAAGAGAGATACTGCATGATCCCATCTGTATGAAGGATTTACAACAAACACTCAAATGCACAGAATCAAAAAGTGGAAGGCTGGTTGCTAGCGGCTGGAAAGAAATGAGTAGCTACTAATCAATGGGCATAAAGTGGCATCAAACTGGCTGCATAAATTCTAGAAATCTGTTTTCAACAGGGTGCATACAGTCAATAGTAATATCTTGTACACTTAAACTTTAGTAAGAGGCTCAATCTATGCACTGTTCTTTGCAAAATAAAATAGTTTCCTGGGGGGAAAAACAGGCAAACTACTGGTTGCCTGGGTAGTGGTTAACTTGATGGATGTGGTGGGAGGTGGAGGGACCAGAAGAGGCATAGCAGGGTTCTGATTACAAAGAAAAATTCCCAGTGTCGGAATTCATCTAGCCGGATATGTTTCAAAAATAACAAATAGTTTTCAGAAATTGTGACTGGCTCGGACCAAAACCAGCAGCTTTGATTCCAAATTCCTCAGAAAGAAAATCTGCTTGGTCCATCTGTGAGAGATGCCTATGTACATCTGGGTCCAATGGGCCTAAGACTATAGGTCACTGAGCCTCAGGGGTACAAATGGAAAGATAATTCTCAGAGAAAGGGTCAATACTTCAGCTGTCTTTGCCTAGGAGACCGAGATGGGGACACCAGGCAGTTTAGAATGCTAGGAAAGAACACAGAGCTGAGGGTCAGATGACCTAGGTTTGAATATAGGCTTCTCTGTGGTCAACCCTGGATAAGTCATTTGAGCAAGCCTGAATGCCTCAGTTTCCTCATCTGTGAAATGGGGATGACAATGAGAACCCATTTCATAGGATATAATGAAGAATAAAGAGTTATTATATGTAAAATACTTAGAACAGAATTCTACCTATGAATGGTGGCTTTCAGATATAATGTGTATATGTGTAAGGTAGATGTATACAGGTATACGTAGATGCCAGCAGGGGTCCTCAGACATCCTGATTTATCATTCTCCGTCTTATGTCCTTAAAACAGGTCTCCCACTGAACCTAGACCTTGCCATTTTTTTCTCAGTCCCCAATGGCACTGGGCTTACAGGCATATGTGGCCACAGGCAATTTCTTACAAGGGTGCCAACAATCCAAACTCAGATCCTCATGCTTGCACAGTAAATGCTCTTACCCACTAAGCCATCTCCAAGCTCCTGATTTTCTCAAGAACTAGAATCCAAAACCACTGCAGGTGAGGGAGCCCTCAGGAACTCAGAAGGTTAGAAAGAGAAAACAGACTAGAAGTAAGGTCTCCTGACTCGAGAAACCACCTCACACATCCCTCCTGGCTGCCTCTGCCTCTCTCCAAAGCCATCTGCCTTTTCATTTCCCTAACCCCTCCTCCCCAGGCCTGCAGGCTCAAAGGCCAGGGGTTTCTTAGAATTCCCTTAATGAGTCTATGAAGCTGGTCTTGACCCCACCCCCACCCAACATTAGCGAGGAGAAGCCAGAGTCATTCACTCAAAAGCTAGGACTTCTCAGTCTCATTCAGATCTCAGCGGCTTCCTCTAAGTGAGCAGCAGAAACAGCTGGCTTCTGCTCTCTAGCCCTCTAGCACTATGGATCTACTTCTTTCTTCCCAGCATGAAGTTCTGTGTCTTTGTGACAGTGAGGGACAGAGAGCTGTTTAGAAACCCTTCACTCTGACCTTCATGAGCTCATTTTGCATTGTGCAAATTGCCATAAGCCCATAGCACACAGGAGAGGATTTATGTGGAATTCACTTGACAGTCAAAAGAACTACACTCATCCCAATAGCATTGTATTAGATCCTTCTCCCAATCAGTCGACAAGGGTGCTTCTGTGCTTCCCTTTCATGGAAAGCAACATAGATGTGTGCCATGCCCAAGATAAAACAGAGTTTCTGAAGTTACCATCACCATCTAAGACTTCAAAGGCACACTAGTGGAAATCCTACTTAGTTTGTACTATGCACAAAGTGCAGCATGGAATAATTCAGTTCATCCTTACCCGGACCCAACAGGACTAGTGTGCTTTTCTTCTTTTTCAATACAAGAAATCCAAGGCAAAGACGTTATGTAACTAGCCCACATTAGTGGCAAACCTGGAACTCAAACCCAACAGTTCTGGCCTCAGAGTCACTATATATTGGTTTGTGTAGGCTTCCAACCCCGGTAACCCAGCAGAATTCCCCAAGAATGTTTTAAAATACATGTTCCCAGGCTTTTAGTAGACCACCCAGGTAATTCTGTGTACTGGTTGTAATTTACAAACTGGCACTTAGAAATTTTTTTAAAGATTTTTTAGTGTATTGTGTATGTCTGTATGTGTATATTCCATGTGTGTGTGGCAGTCCAAGAAGGCCAGAAGAGGGAGTAGATGCCCTGGACCTGGGGTTCCAGTAAGCTGCCTGACATGGGTCCTAGAAACTGAACTCAGGTCTAAACTCCAGAGACAGGAAGCCTTTTGACCACTGAGCCATCTTTCCAGCCCCACATTTAGAAATTATAATGGACACATAGTGTTTGGCTCTGCTCAAAGCCTTGCTTCCCTTTTTTTCCACAGAAGTGCCTCTGCTCTCTTTGAAAAGCTCTTCTGGGCCTCATCATATTTCATCTTGGAGGGAATACCTTAAAAGCCCAACTTCAAGATGAAGTTATTTAACTTCATCTTAACTAAACAATCTTACTCCCTTTGGAATTTGTATTGGGGGCCAAAATGACACAAGATTCAAAGTCAGTTGGAACTGGCCTGGTTGTTCAAGTTTTCTTTCAGTGCTCAGAAATATATTAGATCTTGTCAATGAACTGTTTTCACACTTAAGTTAACCAAAGTGGCTTTGACTGTATATGACCCAACAGCAGTATCAAGCAGAATGGTTACCATATAAACATCTATAGCCCACCACTGCAATCTCCCTGTATTCCAAAAGAAATCAGGAAACAGAAATCGGTAAAGGAAAATGCCTTTTTATACTTTGGCCAAGCTGGGGAGGGTTTCTCTCCATCATGTTTGGGCATCCATATAATTTACACAAAACTATGAGACAACATCCAGAAGTTATGTAGATTTGGCTATGAGTCAGCTGAATTGATCCTTCCTGGGAGAAAGGTGACTTAGACTCAGGTTCCATCCATTCTCAGCATGGGATCTCTTAGGGAAACACTGATGTGTAGAAATGTGTAACTGATACATAAAGCATGCCTGGTCTTTGTACTAGGATGGGGAGTTGGTAGACAGAAATTAGTTGGCCAGTTTGAGTTATTTTTAATTTATCCTATATGTCTGATAATCTATAATAATTTCTGTCCTTGAGAATTACTCAAAACACAGCTATATAAGAACCCTTTGGATTTTTGGTAGCAGCATAACCTTTGACTCGGGCCCCCCAACCCTCCAGCTACCTCCACCACTACTCCTTCTAAGGCATCATTTCAGCATTTGGCAACACATACCTCAGTTACTGAACGCTTTGGCTGTGATTGCAGAAGTCATAGACTGCAGTGTTGTATAAATAGGATGTAATTTCTCAAGATGGTACACTTTCTGATGTAGATAAATAATAGACAAATGAGGACAGGGGAAGAGAGGAGGACACTGTCCTGTTTAGAATGAATTGACCCTACTGAGAGATTCAGATTGGTATTGTGGTCCAGGTGATGGTGATGCCAAGAGATAAGGACTCAGCTCTAGCTGTTGCTTCTCTCCTGGAAGCATCCTTCCTGGCAGTGAGCTGCAGGTGCCCCCACTCAGTGTTAAATAAAACAAAGCAATGCAGGCTTTTGGAGGAAAACAATTGGCTGTTAGGCTGCTTTCTTGAACTGAAGGATCTGGGAATTACCACAAGGGAAGGGTTAAGCATTTTCCCTAAGAGGGCCGTGGTCCTACTGCCTTTCACACTGTGATGGGTGACATCGAGCCTGGCAGAGCCAGGACCTCCTCTCTCTCCAGCGTCACAAGTGAATTGTAATAGACATACGGGGGATTAGAGTCATAATAGGATCACTAAAAGTTTCTCATTGAGAAGACTAAGCTGGCTCCAGGATATGTTTGGTCTTCACTGAACTCATTTGGGAGCCGGAGTCTGTGCTACGGGTGAAGTGGTACCCAAAACAGGAAGAGACAGCTGCAGAGAATCCCCAAAGACCTCCAGCATTCTATGTGTAAAACCTGGAATAAGAAAGCAGGCAAAATAAAGCTTTAAGACAGTGTCTCACCATGTACTACAGGATGGCCCTGAACTTTCCAGCCTCCTATCTCAGTCTCCAGAGATCTGAGGTCACAGGATTGTGGCACTATGCCCAATCAATGAGCAGAATGAACAGTACCCACAAAAATGTGTTTAGGAAATGTGGCCTCTGATTTTTCTGTATATAGACTACTGCACATTGTATTCTAAATAATACATTTAATATTAAAGAGTTCCTGTGTCAGATATCCTAAAATACTGCAAACAGTGTTTTAAATATTATAAATATGCAATATTTTTATGTTTTTGATGCATCACACAATACCTAAAGTTTTGCTTTCTGCTTTTTTAAAGTAATACATAGACAGTATTCCAATATTTTAATTAGCACAGCACAGCTTTTAATGTATATAAAATACATATAATAATGTATAAACTTCACACATGCAGTTTGATTTGTTTTGAAAGATATATGTATCTATATAACAACTGGTTCAGTCAAGATATACAGTAGCTCAGTCACCCTAGCCAGTGGGATAGTTAATCACTGTGCAGAATTCCATTAGTGAATATGATAGATTTTACTTATGTAAACTTTAATCAGTAGTCACTTGGGTCATTTCCAAATTTCGGTTGCTATAAATACTAATGCAATAAATATCTCTCTAGCTAAATAGATGCACCTATCCTTAAATAACTCCCTAGCAAGAATTCCTAGAAGTGTCATCTTTGGGTCAAAGGGGATTAGGTTTCATCATTTTCAGATCACAAATCACTTCAAAGACCATAAAATATTGAAGTACCAAGAGACCAAATCACCTAAGGAGTGCTTTTGTACTTCTGAACCGCCTGGCCCAGAGCCCCCGTTCAATACCATCTGCTATTCTTGTTAGCCATTATTCTTTGGCAGGTCAGAGGGTAGCCTGAATTCATTCTTGAGTAATGGAGACACCTCTGTATATTAATAACAACTTTAAAACCGTTTATCTAGTGACTGCTTTATACCCGTGCTATTCTAGGTGTGCTCCAAGCAGTCTTCTCATTGAATACCTATGACACCACCCATCTAGGATTTAGGTATCATCTTTCTCATTTTAAAGATATGAATTAAACACCATGGAAATTAAATCGCTTTCTCAAAGTCACTGGAGAAAGATGCAGCAGTGTTAGAATCTGACACCAATGTTTCTTGGCTGCAAAGTCCGAGTTCTCAGCACTGTGTCACAGAATTTGAACTTTTATATATAAGGAAGAAGACAGACATGGAAATGTAATTATCTCATACAGGTACACTCTAGATGAGAGAGTGTAGAGGAGTCAGCATATTCAGAGGATGGAGGGATGTAGACTAAGAAAATTACCCGTAGTTGCATGTATCAAAGGTCCACTAAACTTGGGGCCAAGCAGGTTCATGCAAGGGCTCTGCAGTCATCTTGCTGTCAAGCTCCTTGTCATTGTTAGCCCTCTTCATCTTACCTAGATTTTAAGATTATCACTATAAACCCAGAAGTTGGCACAACATCTTGTCTTATATAAGAAAACTAAAGCATAGAGAAATAAAATGACACCCAAATTTCCCTAATGACTACCCAGGTAGAATCAGAGCCCACACTCAGATGTGTCTTTAGAGCATGTACTCTTAGCTAGATAGAATGATCAGTGAATGGCCACATGTCTTATTTGTAACTATAGATGACTGAATCAGCTGGAAACCTGAGGTAGGAAATAAGTGGGGTTGCATTCTTTTGATAAGGCCATCTATGGTTCTTTCAATCATCACAAAAATTGTAAGATCTTCTCTGAAATCCAATGTGGTGGTCTCCAAGGTTTCTATTCTACAACAGGCTCTTATGTAGAAAATATATGCAGTGTATTAATGATGTAATCAAGTCTATTTCTTTAACCACTTGAATCCAGACTTAGGCATGAGACCACCATTGTTTAGCAGGACATTAGAAAGCACAATGAAATGAATGTTCTAATGTATTTGAGGATTCTCTCTTGTTATTCGTGAGGCCCTGAACTCACCATATAAACAAGCCAGAACTAGCCAGTTACATGGAGGATGAGGCCACATGAAGGAGAACCTAGGCACATGGAGCAGCACCCTAGTCACTGCCCCGCATGTAAGTAGGGCCATCCTCAGCATCTAGCCACCAACCAAACCATCAGACACCCGCAAACACAGACAAGGACCCCAGGGCAAATAGTTCACTTGACTCACCCTAGTCCCATCCCTCAAACACATTTCCACAGTTCCCTGTTCTGAGACCTCACAGGAGACAGTGAATATAATCCCTATTCTGAGTGCTGAGTAACCTACAGTGTCTATATGTGATGCTATGGCAGCTCCAGAGATTCAGTCTTTTTGAGAGGTCCAAGAGAGAAGAATGGAAGTTTTCAACTCGATGGGACTAAGAATGAAAAAAATGTAAAAGACCAGAAGAATCATCCATGAGTTTTGCCACGTTTTGAGCCAATGGTGAGTGCTGTGTGTATTGCCTATTCTCATTAGCATTGAGTGGTTGTATCATAGCTAGGTTTACTGGAACAGTGCTTGATTGATAAAGTTCCCTCAGTATATCACATGTGGGCTGACAAAATGGCTCAGGAGGTACAAGTGCCTTCTGCTGTGTTTGGTGGAGTGAGTTTGATACCCAGGACCCACACGGTAGAAGAAGACTCCTGAAAATTGTCTTTCGAATTCTACACACACACCATGACATGCATACCCACACACATACACAAAAGAGAATGAATAACATGTAATGAAATTAAATATACACACACATATATATATAACATTATGACTATCTGTAGAATGATACCCAAGTGTAAAGCTCTATTAATATCTAGAATACACCCTGCCCAGCTAGTGCTTAGAAGATCAGGGATAAGAGAATGAAGCCCTGCATATTCCTTTTCTGTAGACACAGACATGCTTCTGTTTCTGCTTCTGCTTCATAAACTTGCTGTACACCAGCTCCTCCAAAGTCACACAGGAGGGGAGGACACCCTCCTAGACCTGCATGGCACCAGCCAAAAGACAGTCTGGCCAGGTGGACAAGCAGGTGTGTCCAGGTCTTTATTCATGCCTCCAACCATAGGCAGAGAAAGGTCAATGAACTGAGTCAAGCCAGTTCAGGAGTCTGGGCCAATTCATCAACCTTGGTGCCAACAGACCTTCTTGGAACAGCATTCAAAGAGAGAGAGACTCATTTCAGGTAGACTGCCAAATCCTATACATAGTGACTGCAGGGAGAACATCCTGTCCTCCCCATGCCCAAAGCAATGAATGGCAGTTTCCTCCATTCATATAGAAAAGACTGCCAGATGATCAACAAAAAATGTACTCTTTTTAGAGTTTCTTGGCCTGTTCTTGCTGCCTGTCCTACCTGCATTCAGTCATAGTCATCATCATCATCATCATCATCATCATCATCATCAATATAAAGCTCTTGTCCCAAACACTATTCTGGGGACTTTCATAAGTATTTACACATTTGACACTCATAACAATGATATACACTAGGAACTGTTATTTTACCCATTTTTCAGCTGAAGAATCTAAGACATAATATTTAAGTAACTGACCTAAAGTCATTCACGTTTGAGTCTAAGAATGCTAAATCTTTAGTCTATAGTTTTAACCAATGCATAAAACTGGTTTTCTGGTTTTCCTTTTAAAGGATATCTATTCTTCACACTCAGACCATGGAATTTACACATAAACTTTCGCTTCCAGGAGTGACAGAGTGTTAGAGTTCTCCAGAGAAACAAATCAACAGAAGAGATGTGCTACATAGATTTGTCCTGTGAATCAGCTCACATGATGATGGAGGCTAAGGAATCCCATGATCTTCCACCTGAAAGCCGAGGAACCAAGAGATTCACCAGTATATTGAGCTCAAAACCACGTCCAAAGACCAAAGAAGCAAAGACACCTATGGTACACTCCTCCTGGGCCAATGAAATTAGAGCACAGGAAAAGATGGATGTCACCATTCAAACAGAGTTAATTCACTCTTCATCGGCCTTTTGTTCCACCTAGACCTTCAACAGACTGAATGATCTCCACCTACACTGGTGAAGGCTGTATTTCTAGCTCAGTCTGTGGATTCAAATACTAAGCTCTTCTGGAAATCCCTTCATAGACTTAACCAGAAGAAATCCATTTGTCTCTATCTGAGCATCCCTTAGCCCAGGCAAACTGGCAGATAAAATTGATCATCTCAAGTCCAACCTTTCTGAGCTTGATACCCATACATGTCTCTTTGAACTCTACTTAATTTCTAGACAAAGAACAAGGTCAAAATTCGACCTGACTTGATACAATTAGATCTTAAATAACCAGGAGCACACTCATTTCTTGATAAGAACGTAAAGTCCTTGAGTACTAATTACTCCGTCTTTGATACCTTGTTACTTAAATACTAAGATGTAAATTTGACAGTACTTAAGTACTGATATGAAGTCAATACATCTAAAAGGCTGAGACAGGAAGTGAGATGGCTGTTTGCTTAATAGAGGTATATATATATATACACAAAATTATTCATGACAAAGTTGGAGGAAGTATAATTGATAGTTCTTACAGTCTTTGATTCTATAACTGGCTACAAGGTTATAGGTAGTACTTATAACTCTCTCCTCATTCTCTGTTCCTTCTGTTATCAGTCAAGTGTTTCAATGGATGGTGGTTCTTCACCTGGCACAGCAACATTCCGGTTCTAGACCATCCTACATGGACTGAGTTGTTTGAGCTTTCCGTAGACCTTAATTAGCCATAGGTCATGATGATGCCTTAAGGATCCTTGTGTTCCAGGCATATGCCCCCACTATGAAGTAACCCACTTTCCCCTCCTTAATTCAGACTAACTACTCAGCCATTCCCATTACTCCTGTCTTGGTTTATTGAGTCAGAGGCATGAGGAGCCCCAAGTGGCTGTAGAATTATCACTGCTTTCCTGGTAGAAGAATTTCTTCCTTTATAATCAAGGCTTCTAGGCTACTAGAGGACAACATCATAGATAAAGGAACCCACGCTTCTGCCGATGGGTCACTGGGTGATAGTAAATGGCACCAATGCCTCTGCTTGATTCCTGAGTATTCAGCCTTGACCATCAGAAAAACAGCACCACATACAGATGCCAACTTTGAGAATACTTTCAAGCCTTTGGAGAATCTGGCCTCAATTCCAGAAATCCCAGAACCTCTTCATAAAACTCACTCCTAAATTTCTGCTCTTCTAGAATCACTGTAGGTACAACTACTTTCTGTTTTGGTCAATTCTGGCTGCTGTACCAAAGTAAATAGGTGACTTAAAGAACAATTTCTTTCTTGTGATTATAGAAACTAAGAATTTCAAGGTCAAGGGAATGGTGGACTCAGTGCCAAAACCCATTTATGTGTCCACTGCTGTTTTCTTGGTGTCACTTCATATGATGGAAGAGATTAGCCATTTCTCTGAGACCCTTTTCTAAAGACAAGAATGCCACTCATGAACGTTCCTCATTCTTAACTCGATCACTTCCCAAAAGTCTGGCCTCTGATACCATCATCTGGGGGCTTAGGGTTTCATCGTGAATTTGCAGGGAGACAAAACATTCAGACCATTGCTGTACAGGATCAGACCCTGCCAAGCAGCATAGCCATCCTTCCGGCCACTGTCGTCTATGATCGCTGGAGTTGGGGTACTCATAAAAGAGAAAACGAAAGATGCTACAGAAGCAGTGTTCTATAGAAGGAAAACTTTCTGAGTATGGATCTATCACAGAGGAAAGCTGAGTCAAGAAGCAGAAAGGGGGAGCCGGGGAGATGGCTCAGCGGTGAAGAGCACTGGCTGTTCTCGTAGAAGAAGTGGGGTGGGATCCTAGCACTCACATGGTGCTAACAACTATCTGTAACTCCAGGGATCCAAAGCTCTTTTCTGTCCTACACGGGCATTGCACGACCCAGATGCATTTATACACATGCAAGCATAACACTCATACACATAAAATAAATAAGATTTTTTTAAAAGACATGGAGAAAGAAATTTCCAAGATTTTATTGAAGCCTTGCTTACCATGCCCAGAATGAGGTTGTTCAATTTCAGGGCCCCAAAATTTACCCTCTCGTATAATCTTATTTAAACTGTATTTCTGTTTCAGACATTAGAAAAAAAAATCTGACAGGGACAGAATACGGGAAATGCCACCTCCTTGACTATAGGCCCTGGTCTGTGTAAACATTTGGAGCTGCATAATGGAGTGAGGCAGTCCCCGCAAGCTTCCTTTTCCCTGAGAATGAGCAAAGAACCTGGGAGAACAATGTGCGAGAACCTGACAGCAAACAGACCTGCAAGGGCTTCGGATGGTCCCCATTGCTTGGAGTGCTCCACATCCCCAAGCAAAATATCAGCTGCATAAGCTCTAGAGTGTTCTGGTTGCCATGGCAACAGACATACTGCCCCCCCCCCGCCCCTCCACACATATACACACTTCCGAACCCACCTCCCCACCGGTGGATAACCACTAGTAGAAGACCAACACAAATCAAAGAAATTCACTGACAGAAGGTAGTCATTTCTCATTTGGGGAAAACTAAGGTTAGCTGCCAATTCTAAGTGAGAAGCAAAGTCAGTATAGGAGACAAAGGCAACGGGAAAACTTCCAGGGAGGCCAACAAAGCGGAAACAAAGAAAGCCAGGAGTGAGATGGCAGCACAGGGCTATGCTGACTGAGGCAGACAATAGGAGACCACATGGCGGAAAGCCCTATTAATTAGGGCAGTCACCGCTCAACTGTGAGACTTTCCCAAGAAGAGCCGCTTGCCTCAACTATCCAGCTGGGAAACAGGGAGACTCAGAGGCGACTCTGTTCAACAGCTCTATCAATGACCGAGGTTCCTTCAGCCCTGCCACTCTACCACACTCAGGATATCACCTGGGTCTTCCTCATTGAACCCAAAAGGCTGCCACCACGTTAAGCATTATAACCCTCACACGAAAATGTCCAAGAGGACAAAGGAGCAGATGTCTTTCTCTTAAAAGAAGGGAAACTTTTTCTTAGCCCTCCCTCATGCCTATGGGGGTCCATTCATTCCCTACCAGTGACAAGACAGCCTATAAAAGCAAGGATTGGGCGTTCTCACCTTCTAGCAAAGTGGTGGAAGGAAGATGGTGTGGGCTAGGAATGGCCACTGTATAGGTAATCAACAAACATCCTCTATATTGTCACTGACTTAATATTGTCTTTGAATCATCTTTTATTTAACTTAAGTCACTTCCTTTGAAAGGGAATGTTACATCTGTTCCATACATGTAAAGTCATTACTAAGTAGATTTTCACAGTCCAAATCAAGATAAATATATAATGAGCAAAACAAAAATATTCGTGTTTTATATCTCCCAGCATCACCTGACTCACTAACAGTAGTCAGACTTTAGTGGTGCTTGTTTGTTTTGTGAAACAGTGTAGCCCAGGCTGGCCTGGAACTCACAACCCTCAGCCTATTGGGTGCTAGGATTGCAGGCGTGTGCCATCACAGCAGACTAATACTTCGGAATGCACTGTTGCAAGATCCACTCCTGTTCTAATTCTTGAGCCCTGATATGAAGCCTTCCCCACAAAGGACTATAAAAGGCATCTCAAAGTGCCACCAAAGAAACCTTCTTATGGGAGCCGTACTGAGAAAGTCAAGCCCATCACACTCCAGGCCCCAGTGTCAAGGTGAAGTCACTTAGAAAATCGGAGAGGGGAACCCACTGCTTTCCTACCCATACTTGACCACACTGTCTCGAAAAGGAAACCTATCCCAGCCCTGGTAGGGCCACCACACGCCCTGGAACAAGCATGTCCCCCTAAGCAGCCTCACTCTCGTTTACCCAGAAATCTGCAGTGATCCTGGACAGGGAGGGGAGGCCACTCCTTGGTACTTACATCAGAGGCTGGGCCTTTGTCGGCGCCAGGGCAGGAAAACGTGACAAATTCATGGCAGCGCTTGTGCACAACAAAGCAGCAGACTGCAAAAGAGAAAATAAGGGTGGGAGGAAGGGACGAAGGAAAGGATGGGAGAGAAAAGGGAGGAAGAAGCGGTTAGGTTTCTCCAAGTGAAAACACTAGGCCAAAATACCATCAGCTGCTACGTCATGTGTGCTGTTGAGTATCCTGATGTGACATCTCACACAGACTTAGATATCTAAAGCTAAATAGAGATCCGGGTAAACAGCTCGGTGGATAAGTTACTTGCCACGTGAGTGTGAAGACTGGAGTTTGGACCCCCAGAATCCACTTTTTTAAAAATCAAGGCAAGTAAGGGGGGTCACCAATAACCCCAGCCCTCAAGAGTCAGCGGCAGAGGATCCCTAGGGCCAGCTGGCTAGCTAGATTAGCTGGAATCAACCAGCTCCAGATTCAACAAAGACCCTGCCTTAATAAATGAAGTGGAAAGCAATCGAGGAAGATACCCAAGCTCAACTTTGGGCCACGCACATGTGCCCTCCCCACATGCACACTCCACAAAGAGAGAGAAAAAGAGAAAGAGAATCAAAGGGAAAAAAATTAGCTATGATTTAAAAGATCACATATATCCCGAGGTACACCCTCTTAAAGACCCGTTAACATGCCAGATTTTTTATTGGTTTGGAAATAAGATGCTGGTTCTTAGGGGTAGGAGGTGTTTTTGTTTGGCAGGGTTTTTGTTTTGCTGTGTGTGTGTGTGTGTGTGTGTGTGTGTGTGTGTGTGTGTGTTGAGACAGGGTCTATCTGTAGCCCCAGCTGGCCTGGAATTCACTACGTAGACCAGGCTGGCCTCAATCTCATAGGAATCTATCTGTCTCTGCCTCCCAAGTCCTGGGATTAAAGGCGTGAGCCATTATGCCAGTTAAGTATGCTGCTGTTTTTAGAGAAGATGCCAGATGAAGTAGTTGGCTTATATTTAGGTCCATAATGCATAAGAAATATGTACCTTTAAGCATTAAGCTCCTACCTGGAGATGTGACTGCAACAGGAAGTGTATAGTGAAATAACAGTGAGGAAGAATGTCAGAGGAGGGCTCCAACTCATCAGAGCAGTGTCCAATCAGTGTAAGAGTATAAGAAATGGGCAATAGGCTGGAGGTGTAGTTCATGGATAGAGTGCTTATATATGTGTGTGAAGCGCAGGGATGGAGAGCAAAGGGGGCCAGGAGGAAGAAAGAAAATGAGAGGGAGAGCAAGAAAAGGGGGAGAGCTGGAAAGGGGCGAGGAGGAGGAGAAGGAGGAGGAAGAGGAGGAGGAAGAAGAAGAGGAGGAGGAGGAAGAGGAAAAGGAAGAGGAGGAAGAGGAGGAGGAAGAAGAAGAGGAGGAAGAGGAAGAGGAAAAGGAAGAAGAGGAAGAGGAGGAAGAAGAGGAGGAGGAGGAGGAGGAGGAGGAGGAGGAGGAAGAGGAGGATAGCAGGAGGAGGAAGATGAGGACATGCCCGTTATGTCAATAATTTGCAACCAAATACGTAGAAACATATACCTGAATATGTGTGAGCTAAACGCATCCTTGACGTGGCTCCGCTATTGGAGGATTACATTGGTTTGAGGGAGGAGCAGCCAGAGAGCATATATAGAAAATAAAATGTTTTAGCCTTGTTATTCAAATCTTCTACAACCTCTGGACTCTTGGTTCCTAGAGGAGGGGTACCCTGCATTAGGAACCAGTTCAGAGCCTTTATAAATTACATATTCCAATAAACAAAAACAGAACAGGAAGCTTCAAGAAAACAACCCAGCAACATCCTATAGATGTGATTCGTATGGACCCCAACCATCAGTAGCTATTAACATCACAGAAAGGTCCCGCCCGCTTCAGATGACAATGTGCCCTGTCTATGAACATTTGCCAGATGATGAAATCTGAATGGGTTCAAATACAAATTCACAGAAAATGCAAATGACTAGACCATGTTAAATGGCATTACAGAAATGCAATCACCACCCCTCCCCCAAATCTCCAGAACCTGGAAAACTGTAAAAGCAGCCAGTGTGAATTTCTCAACAAGGAAGCAGCAAGGAGAGAAAGAACAGGAGAAACATATTCAGAAAAGTTCAGAGGCATCTCAAGTAACTGCAGTGTGCAGACTTTGTTTAAATCCTAATTTGTATAGATAGCTGTTCTTAAAACTACAAGGCAAGTGGGGGGGGGAGATATGTTCACTTGGCCTTTATGACATTAAGGAATTATTCTTACTGAATTAGACAAGGAACATCTTTGGTGTGATAGTGGCATGCTGGCTATTTTAACAGAATCTTTATTTTTGAGGTCTACATCTTAAAAGCTTTGTGGATAAAATAATCCAACTAAAAGTAATTCAGTGTGCTCTGGAGGGTGATGGATTGAAAAGAGTTGATCACAATGATTCATTATTGAGCCATTATTGAACCAGCGTGATGGAAACAGGAGAATTTAATGCCAATCGGACCACTTTTCTATTATATATTTTTGGTGACAGGAACAGAAACAGAGACAGAGGGGCTGTGACAAGACACAGGGATGGGAAGATGGGAAGGACGACGCACAGAAATACGCTGAGGCTTATGATCCGAAGGAAGTCATGGGTATTGAAAAACTGCGTAAAGAATGAGTTTAAATGTGTGCGGTAACTATTAAGGCTGGGGGTGTAGCTCAGTGGTATGGGGCTTGCTCAGCATGTGCAACACTCCAGGACTGCAAACGCTAACCCTAACAGCAAATCACTAAGTCAGGGAGATGGCTCCTCAGGTACAGACCCCTGCCTCCAGCCTCACAACCCAAGTTTAATCTCCGGAATCCACATGATGGAGACAACTGACCCCTGCAAGCTGTCCCCGATCTCCGCTCCTGTGCCGTAGCATGCCCACGCCCACACACATAGAGAACACGAAAAATACAAATGTAATGATTGTTTTAGCATAATAAACAAGGCTAAAAATAACAGTAGAAACACAGTATACTTAGAGTCTAAACTAGTCTAAGAAAAACTAAGCAAAGAAAACAACCCAGCCACACTTAAAAGGACTTTCTTTGCACCCCAAGGTCAACGAGGATGTTTTCTCAAACTTGCATTTGGTGTCATTTCTGCTTTGAACTCTTTAATCCATCTGTAATTTCCTGCAATCTGATGTGCACTGGGAATCTAATTTGCTTTCCTCTACTCCAAATAGGTACTCAGTTGTCTCAGCAGCCTTGATTGAATAATTCTGCTCTTCTGCATGGATTTCCAATGCCAAGTTTATATGTTCAATAATTATATACGCTGAATTTGTCTTTGGGACTTCTGCTTTGTTCTGCTGATCCGTCTTGAGGTACGGCAATAAGGGCTTTAATTATAGCAGCTTTATAATATGTTATGCCTTGGCGCAGCAAGTCCTCCCTTATTATACTGATTTTCAGCATTTTCTTGGCTATCATCACAGGCTTATTCTTCCAAGTGAACTTTAGAAGCAGTTTATCAAAATTTTTTTAAATACCCATGGAATTTTTATTAGAATCACATTAAGGCAATCCCCATCTTCCAAAAAAAAAATGATAATAATTGAGACTTTGATTGAACTGGTCTCAAATTTTAGAAATTAAATTCAAGATAATTGACACTTTTACAAGTCACTCCTCCAGGAGTTGATTGTTCTCTTGTTAAAACTCTCATTTCGTGTCTCCCAGAGAGCCTTTCGTTTTCTCTGTATTGTTCCTGCACAGTTCTTATTTAGGAGCCTGTGAGCGATTCTTTTTTAATGCACTTTTACCGTTGTGTCTTCCAACTGGTCACTGTTTACAAATAACAGAATTTCAGTGTATGGATTTTGTACGTACTTTTAAAACTCATAATCATTTCTGTGGCTTTTTTAGTTGCTTTCAGTTTTCTGGCTAGAAGAATCATATGATCGCAAGGGATCATATGTTTCTTTCTCCTTCCTCATGCATATGCCTCTTTTTCACCTTATCGTATTTCTGCATCTGGGACTTTCAGAACACTGTGAAATGAAGGGTTGGTTGCCGCTCTCTCTCGAGCCAGCCGGCTTCACTTCGCCTCCCTTTCTTGCTCCTCTCAACTTCAAAGGCTGCTTTTTGAATCTTCTCGGTCTAACTTTGGGAATTTGTCTTTTTCCTGGAAATTGCCTCCTTGTGTTCCTTCCCATGCTCACACAGAAGCATCTTATTTGGGACGGCTTTAATCTTTCCTCACTATTTGCTCATGTTATAGAGTTAGGTGGGTTCTTAGATATTTGCCACAGGCTCAATTATGTTTTTCTATTTTATTGTTTAAATTTATTTATTTTTGACACTGACTGGAATCCAAGTACCCCTGCATGCTAGATTGGTACCGTACCACTGAACTACATTCCCACTTTTTTTTACAAGCATGTGGTATATGTGCATATGTATGTTGGTGTGTACGTGCGTGTATGTGCATGTAGAGGCCGAAGGTCAATGTTGAGTATCTTCCTCAGTTGCTCTCAACCTTATTTTTTGAAACAAGGTCTCTCACTAAACCTGCAACTAGGCAACCTGGCTAGACTGGCTAGCCATTAAGCTCCCGGGATCTACCTGTTTCTACATCCCCAGCACTGGGGTTCCAGCCATAAGCCACCATGCCTTGCTTTCCTGCAGAAGCTAGGGGTCTGAACTCAGATCCTCCTGTTTGTGCAGCAAGTACTTTATCAACCTAACCATGTCTCCAACCCCTTTAAACTTTTGATTTTGAGACAGAGTTTCAATAAGCTGCCCAAGCTGGCCTTGAACTCACTCTCTGGCCCAGTCTGGCCTTGAACTTGTTACCTTCTGCTTCACCACTGGAACCAATTACCTTCCATTTTCTTATTCCGCCATATTAAGGAGGATTGGGGTATAACTATCAGTTCTGCACGGCTTTCTATTTCTTTGTTCATTTCTACTTTTGCTCCCTCCAGTCTATCACTTGCCTCTGTGTTACTTATTAATTAGGAATATGAATTCTGGACTCGGATGGCCAGGCTTGGGTCCTGTGTCCATCATTTGAAACTTGAGTACTTGGGAGCATATCTTATCTTCCTGTGCTTCAGTTTCCTCCCCAAAAGATGACAGTGATAACACTCCCACGTGATGATGGCGTTGTTGGGATTAAACGATCTAGGGCAGCCTCAGAGCTGTGCCTGCTGTGCCGCGAGTAACCAACAAATACCAGCTACTGTCACGCATTGTTCGCTTTAAAGTGCTTGAAGTAACCCTCCAGCTCATTCACTCCCACTCTTCTTCATTAAATATTGAAAGATTTCAAGGCCAAAAACTTTTAAGTACAGTGTTGGCTGTGTCTTAAGTTTTATATTTAGTTCCATTATTAAGTTTCTAAGTGGTCTGTCATTATGGTTTAAATTTCTTCCTCGACCCAGAACAATTTAGGAAAGTTTCTTCTCCCATTTTCAAGCAGTTGCTTTATTCTAGAACCTCTTTTCAAAACTTTCCAATTATGGGTCAGAACCTTCTTCACTTCTAACTACTTTGTTTGGGGCACCAGAGGTGGCAAATGATCTTACTCTCCTAGTGCCTGCTGAAATTCCTGGCATTAATACATAATTGATAGTCAATAAATAAAAGTTTGGTGAATGGACGAACAAAAGAATGAGCCAAAAAGAGAAGGAAACATAACCAACTTCACGACAGAGTTGGCTCCTGGGTGGTTCTTTCGTGTTTGACCACCATGCACAAGGGCAGTCTACCCACCATGGGTGAAGTCTCTTTGGGCAGCCTTTCAATTAGCAAGAAGGAAATAATCCAGGCCACGAGGAGGAATCGATAAGCCAAGTGACCTCACTAGCCCCTGCCATACTCCCCAGGGCAGCTGGGGACAGACTTTGGAGGCTGATGAGCTTCCAGTGCAGGTAATTCCTTTACGCTGCATGTTTCTAACGAGTTGTGCAAATCAAACTCCCCATTAACTAAAACACTCTTTAAAAGGAGTAGGGCTGACTATTTTAAGAAACAAACTAAATCCTTTTGTGATACAAGTAAACACCCCCTCATTTCTGTTTGGCAAATTCGGGGGAAGACTAGCTTTTCTTAAAGAAGAGGCAATGCTTACGGAGCTGCTGGGTAGTAGGTACTACTTCCACACAGGTGGCTGGAAGGAGTCAAGAATCCCTCCCTACATGCTTCTTGTTTTTTTTTTTAATTACTCCATGCTCCCTAGACTTTGAAAGCCTGGAAACTGGAACCTTCTAAACCCATTCTATAGACCTGTACAGACTACACAGTGAGGTCTGAAATGCAAATGCCCCTGTCCTGTGAACAATAAGAATGCCAGAGACAGGCAGGGGAGACACACATGGTCTACAAAGAAATGCACTTTACAACTCAGCTTCAGCCTAAAGGGAGAAAGGTGACCCAAACTCTATCATCTCCATCCCTCCCCGATACGTGGAAGATCATAACAGTTACATGCTGACTATACAGGAAAATGCCCATCACCATGAAGATGTCCATGTCCTGATTTCTGGGAACTATGAATATGTTACCTACAAGGCAAAATATCTGAACATCAGTGATTAAGCTATGAACCCAGAAAGAAGGGATGGCATTGAATTACTGGAGTGGACTCAATGGAACGACAAGAGTCCTTCTAAAAGCAAAGTAAAGGGTTAAAGAATGAACTGTGGTGGAGGAAAGAGAGGTTGGAGTGGTACTCCAGGAGCCAAGGAACGTGAGAAACTAGAAATGGCAGGGAACAGCAAGTCTCTACCCGTCCTCTGTGGGGATGCAGCCCAGCAGACACCTTGACTATGATCTTGCAAACCCAGTTTTGGACTCTTGATTTCCACATCTGTGAAGTATTAAATTTATGTCACTTTAAGCATCTGTGTTTCTTTGAATTTGTTACAGTGGCTTTAGGAAACTAATATACCAACCAAGGATCAGAAACACCAGATTGATTGCAGCAGGCATAGCCCATGGGACATGTCCAAGGGCCTCTATGAGGTAACTGTCTCAGGAAGACATTGAGACTGCAATTCTTCTCCATTTTCAGCTCTAGTCACTAAAATGCTTTCATTTCACTCTGAGGAACAGTGTATTAAGTGACCAGATTTGGGGTTTGGTTTGGGCTTTAATCTTCTAATCCAATTCTCACTGGGTCAATGGTAGACAATTAGCATCTTTTGTTATCTGTCCTTGTCCTTAGATCCCTATCAATCTAAGGTAAAAATTCCAGTGCTAAATGCAGCTAGCCACGGTTGAGAAATAAGGACGACGATTGGGAGCACTTTCTTGTGCTCTCAGGATGTCCTAAACTTGTTCATCCTCAGCAGGAGATATTGACCACATCTCTGGAATACGTGGACCTCAGTTTGAACCTCCTTTTGATCATCTATAAACTGAAGCTATAAACATAAACATACTTGCAATGCCTCTCTGATCTTCAAATTCCTTCTCTGAAATGGAAATAATAATCATAATACCTACTCTTACAATAACAGAAAGTTCAAATGAGTGCTTGGTAGTGCTTGGTAGAAAGGGGCGTTTGACTTAGAGCCACAGCACACAATCTTGATTTTGTCTGGGGAGGATCACCCTTTCTGCCCACACCAGAGTGGGCAGGTGGAGTGGCTAGGTGGCGGGTAAGGCAGAAGAATCTCTTGTTTGAGGCCAGCCTTGGCTACAAAGCAAGACCTTGTCTGAGAGAGAAAGAGAGACACAGGGTGACGGGGTGGGGATGGGGGACTTCACCTGAACCTAAGCCTTAAGGCAGCCTCGCATGGAAGATGTAAGCTCTCCATTCTAACCACGGGGTGCTGATCTCACAGAGGGCCTTTCTCCAATGTCATTCAGCTAGTGGGCGGTGACACGTACTGGAAACCCGGTCTGCCTTCCTTTGGAGCCCACACTCTCCACTGGCACAGTGCAGTTGCATTTGTGTTTGTCATTCATCTCTGTTCCAGAAGAAATCCACCCCCTTTCCTGCCCCCCCCCCCGCCACTCAGTCACGTGCCAAATCCCACTGATTCTTCCTTCGCAACATCTTTTACACCAGATCCTCCTGCACATTCCCCACTGGCTCCACCTTAGCCACCCTCAGCAGCTCAGAGATGCAGGTTTTGTAACAAAGCCTTGACTGGGCTCCCCAGAGATTGATCAGCCTGCTTTGATATCTCATCTCTATGAGCCCAAGTTTCCATAACCATAAAAGAGATAAGACTGCAATGTCACATAATTGTCAAGAAATCTAAATGAGATGTCATGTGTGAATATGCGGCAGCAGGGGACAGCATAAAATGTGCTCTTAAGAAGGACTCATTTGCTGTCTTCCAGAATGGAGGAGTTCACAGTACAAGCTCTTCAGTCAAACTGCCTGAACCAGGTGCCACTATTTATTAGCTGTGTGACCTTGAGGATGCTCATTGACATTGCTGCCTCAATATCCTGGTGTGTAAAATATGGACAATAATTATGCTTTCTTTCTCACAGAGTTATTATAAGGATTGAATGAGTTCATCTCCACTCAGTGTACAGACACAGTGACTGCTTAACAAAGGTCAAGTATTGTCAATATGATTCCCACATACTTCCTCCCACTCTATGCAGCCTACACACTTGTAGAAAATCCACCTTCTGATGACCCAGCTTTGGTATCATTATCCTGCTCTGACACATTCACTGACTGTTGCCGAAGTCTGTGTCATCCAACATGGCAGTGACAAGTCACGGGGGGGGCCTACATAAATCTAAGTTAAGTTTTAAAAACTTCCAATTCTGAGGGCTAGAGAGATGACGACTCAAAGGTCATGATCACTGCTGCTCTTTCAGAGGACTCAAGTTCGATTCCCAACATCCATATGGCAGCTAACAACTATCTGTACCTAGTTCCAAAGGCTCCGACACCCTCTTCTGGCCTCCAAGGGCCTTGCATGCATTTGATGCACTTACATACATGCAGGCAAAACACTCATGCTAGTGCTTGACAGCCCCTGTGTCTGGAAGCTGCTGTACTCTATAACACAGGTGTAAGGCACTTCTTTACTGCTGAAGTCTTAGTAGACAGAACTGGCCTAAAGAATAAAGTTCAAGTATTTAGCCAGGTTTCCATCCATAGTATAACTACCGTCTAACTTAACTCTTGTCTCCTCTCTCTCTGAGGCCAACATTCTTGCCAGACCAATAACTGTTGCATGGTATTACAGATTTTAGACACTCCCTATTATGAAAATTTGTTCCACAAACATAATTGATACCAACAGCCCATCACATGCATTCCAAGGATAAAATGTAAGGCAGACTATAAGGCTCAGTCCTCTAACCAGCAAGCCGCAGATTAGAACTGAACTGCATGTTATCCAGAGATAATTCATTCAGTACCCCTGGGCACAGATACTGGTTCATTCATCATACCTACCCTGATGCAAGTCTCAAGATCAAATGTCTAGAGAAGCCAGACTTGCTGGCTAAGTGAAGCCAGACTGGGACACAGTGGTGACTGGGCTGAGCTGAAGAATACAGGCCTTTTCAAGAGAAACATGGCTCCAGACAAGTGAGTGCAGGGGCCAGATAGGGTTTTTGTTAAGTTCTATACAAGACATCCCAACATATTTGCATGCTGTGAGCTTACAAACTCTGTCTTAACTGCCTAGTCTACCTCAAATATGTCCACCTCAGGTAGACACATATACTTGTTGCAGCAGCCAATGCTGTCCAACCATAGACCGGGGAAAAGACCACCCATGTCACATGCGGCTACGAAGACGAGAATGTCTGAATCGTGTCAATTCTTAATAAAAGCTGAATGAGTGAATAATGAATGATGAATGAATGAATGAATCAACAGGCAGGCTCATTTGGTCACTTCCATACTTACAAACTGCATCATAGCTGAGTCCATGGGTGCCTGGATGCTGAGTGTGCATCTATTGGGGCTGCCCCCATACAGACAAGCTTCGTGAGTTCAGAGGGTCCCTCAGAGCCCTACCTGGCCAGTTCTCTGTATGCAGTGAGAATTTCATTTCAAAAAGGTGAAGTGGTTTAAAAATTCAAAAGACTGCTGCTCGAAAATCACTGCTGTCTGTCCTTTCTGGAGGGAACTATTCTTTCCAGCTTCTTGTATAATCCTTATATAAAAACCTGGAGAGAGTAGAGATATTCTCTGCATATGTGAGTCCATATGTAAGTCTATATGTGTGCAACCAACCCTCCATATGCAAGGGTTCTATATGTGATGATTATACCAGCCAACTATCAAAAATATTTGGGGAAAAATTTGCATCTTCTCTAAATATGTATAGACTTTTTCCCATCATTATACCTTAAATCATAGACTATAGCTATTTACATAAGATTTGCATTGCATTAGGTATTATAAGTAATCTAGAGATTGTTTAAGGTATCTGGAGGGGGCTAGAGAGCTGACCCAGAGATTAAGAGCACCGGCTGCTCTTGTAGAGGACCTGGGTTCAATTCCCAGCAACCCACATGGCAGCAAACAACCATCTATAACTTCAGTTCCAGAGCATCCAGTGCCATCTTCTGGCTTCTGTGTGTACTGCATAACAAGAGTACACTTACGTACATGCAGGCAAAATACTCATACAAATAAATTAAAAATAAGTAAACCAAAAACTTTTAAAGTATTCAAGAAGATATGGATAGGTTACATGTAAACATTAAGCCATTTTACAAAAGGGTCTTAACTATCTGCAAATGTGGGGTGTTGGAGGGTAATCCTGAAACCAATTCCACAGTAGAACCAAAAGCAACTAACTCTGTGTGGTCTGAGGCATGCTTCTGTTTCCTTTTGCTTCCTGACTTCTTCCCCTGCTGTTTTTTCTATATGTTTTTTAGTAGGACATTACACTCTAATAACCTAGGGAGCTGCTTTTTTATTTTAAGAAAAAAAAAAGGGTCAGGTCCCAGTCCCAAAGATTTTGAATTAATAGATCTGGTGGGAAAGTGAGGGCAGGTATTACTGCAGTAAGCAAGCTCTCCAAGTGATCGAGTTGAGCATCACGCCTCAGCACATGCCTACACCACCTGCTTTTTCCCAAATGAGCACATCAGAGAGCCTGTTCCGCTTCAGTATGCAGACAACAACCCCATTCTGTTTCTACAACTGCACCTTATCCCATCATATGGGTGGGCTACCCAGTCTCACAAGGAATTCTTAAAATGTCACTGATTGTCTCCTTGGTAAGAAAGGAAGAGAGAAAAAATTTCTTTTGCTTATCAAAACCAAGCACTAAAGAGAGAAAACAGAGAAGTGATAACCTTGTAGTTGTCAGAAACTACAGAAATGTTTTTACTTATAATGCTACCAAATCTATTAAACTTGAGCCAACAAGGGGCAAAATATGTCTCGGAAAAGATTTCAGGGGAAAAAAAATTAATTCATGAAAAGAAAACTGCCGTTCCCCCCTCCCACCTTCTACTGTAAGAACTCTAGAGAAGGCAGACTCTGAGTAGGGCAGTGTATACAGGCTGTTCTTGATCTGTGTCTTCTCTTTCTTGTCCATGCCCTGAAGATGGAACAGGGATCAGGACTGAATTCTGTGGCCTAAGAGGAACATCAGTATCCCTTCACTTATCAGCCATATCTTGCCCTAGAGCTCTCAGACCAGGGGAAAGTCTAGCCCCCAAATCAAAGTGTGGTAGATGCTCTGGTTTCTGCCCCCTCAGCATCCGTTCTCCAGGCTTCACCTCTGGGGAATCACTCCTTTCTGATCCACAGATCATGTGTGTTGGCTAAAGCTGCCCTCATCCTCCACCTCCAAGGATGGACATAAGACACAGATCACAATGTGGATTCAGGGATGGACAAATGACTTGAGTCTTCTACTGGGAATCAACTTTAAGACTTTTGCTGTAATTATTAAGAACAAGATGTATTTCCAAGCCATGTTGCTGAGCTGGTGGGTTAGAGCATGTTTACCTGCCATCATGTTCATCTTCTCTCTCTCTCTCTCTCTCTCTCTCACACATACACACATACACACACACACACACACATACACACACACACACACACACACACACACATTGGGAGGCTGATAAATGACTAAGTCAGTAAAGTGCTTGTCATGCAAACGTGAGGACCTGAGTTCAATCCTTAGGACTCATGTACAGAACTTGGGTGTGGTGATGTGTACCTGTAATCCCAGCACTAGGGAGACAGAGACAGTAGATGTCCTTAGGTCCTTGCCAGCCATTCTAACTAATTCAGAGAGCTCCAGGTTCAGTGAGAGACCCTGTCTCAAAAAATAAAGTGAGAATGATTGAGGAAGGCACCCGACATCAACCTCTGCCCTTCACATGAATGTCACACACATGCATATGTGCTTGCACACACATGTGTATACACACACACACAATCTTCTGATGATGAAGCCAACACAGAGAAAAGTGAGGCCAGGAGGTGTCTGATAACCACATATGAGCACCTACATCAATTAAACCCCCAAACACTCAGCTTTTTGTTATAGGCCAGCAAATTCCTCTTGCTCTCAAACAAGTTGAGTTGGTTTTTGTCCCTCGTAACACACGGGACTCTAATAAACCAAAGGTGAGAATCTGGAAGGCAAGTAGCAGAGGCCCCTGTTCTCTTCAGTACGGAATGTGCTCCCATAAATCAACATTTTTATTTAGCAACTGCTTATTATGAGCACTCAGATCCGTGCATGTCACAGAACTGGGAGAAGTCAGGATACAGTGTCCCATCCTTTCCTTAATTTCTTAGGATAATGCATCTCTCACTGAAGACAGCTGCACCTAAGAATTTGTTTGGGTGAGATGGAGTGTCCAAAGAGAGACTGGACAGGTGCCCTGTATCCACAGGTGCCTGTTATTTGGACTTCTTTTCTATAAGTTCCTCCTGGGTTAGCACACCCACCTTCTGCTGCCACCAGCTCTCCAACCTTATTGGTGAAGGAAAGGACATGTGGTCCCAAGGCCATGTCCTTTCCTGACAAGACAATAAGTCACATCTGTCAAATTTTGCCTCTAAAGCTAGATGCTTTGAAACCCAGAGACTAAGTCATGTCAATCCCAATCCTCCAACTCATTTCTGAAAAGCAGAGAGAGAAAGTTTAATGTTCTAGAAGGTGAAACAGTTGCAGTGACTGCATGGTAAGCGGCTAAGTAAATATTGCCAAATAAACATCATCAAGCAAATATCCCCAAAATTACTGAATCAAAGACTCCACAAAGATCACAGAGGGCAAATGTTGGCTTTGCCTACCCAGCATGCATTCCTTCCTCTGTCAAGTAGAATGATTTTCCTTTGAGAAATCATCCTTCTTCCATTGTATGCAGGCCCTATAAGACTGTCAATCAGCATGCCTAGCTCTCCCCTTTCATATGACCCAACATCCCCACATTATGAATCACACTCTTTCTTTGAAATTTGATTTTGAGCAGAGAGACACAAAGGTGGAAAACAGCTGAAGCTGGTTTATTACACCAATAACACCATGAAAAGGTCACACATTAGTCCTTGTCATCTACATCACCAGAGCTGCTCTGGGCCCCTGTGCTTTCTTCCCCTTCCAGGCTGTTGCCTCCACCATGACAAGAGGACATGTGTGTTCAGTCCCCACTCTCTCCTTAACACTTCAGAGAAACTCAGTAATGGTTTATTGACTGTGGTTGATTTAACTCTGAAGCCAGTAACAATAAGCCATCTTCTTCTGCCCCTCTCCAGAGTGTCTCCTTTCTTCACAATACATATTTTCCTTTCTTCCTAACATATTTTGCTCCAAGGGAAAATAAAGCCATTGCAAAGGAGATCTCGGTCATGGAAGATGTTTTATGTGCTTTTTGTGTACTTCTTTCCTTTTTGTTTAAATAAGCCAATTTTGGTCAGGTGTGATATCAAACACCTTTAAGCCGAGGGCTTGGGAGGCAGAGGCAAGATAGGCACAAGTTTCAGGCCAGCTTGGGCAACAAAGTGATTTTCAAACGAGCCAGCCTGAGATCCTGGCTCTGAAAACAAAAATTTACATAATCCAGGCCTTTTTTGGATGAAGGATAAAGATGGGTAGAGAAAAAATATGGAAAACATTATATGAAACATTGTTGGTACTGGTTGTCTCTGAGTACGTTTCTGCCTTTCTTCTTATAATCCTAAATTTCCCTAATAATTTAATAAGGCTAATAGGACTGTTTTTATGCCTTTATGAGGTGAACCCATGTGTGGAAAGCCACCATTTTAGATCTACAGTTTCAACAAGTGCATAAATCCATGTAACTACCACCACAATCAGGCCCAGACCACTAGTGTCACCTTGTGTCCCCTAAGTCCCCTGTTCTTACCCTCCGCCCTTGGCAGGCACCAAGCTACTCTCTGTTATATCAATTAAGGGCCCCACATGGTATGTAACATCCTGTGCCTGCCGTCTTTCATTCAGACTAATGCTTCTGAGATTCAACACTTCTCAGTATCAATAGCTCATTTTTATAGATGAATAATATTCTATTATGTGACTATTCTAACATTCATTTATCCATTCCTCACTTGATAGATAAGCTGGTTTTTCCAATTCTGCATATTATGGATGAAGCTGCTACGGACACTCATTTATAACTGTGTGAAGGTACGCAATTTAACTCCTCTTTGGTAAAAATCTAGCAATGGAACTGTGGGCCACAGAGTAAGTAAGAAAATGCCACTGTATTACAAAGCAGTTGGACTTTTTTCAAAGAAAGAAATCTAATACATTATTTTTACATGTGTGCATATTTATGTGTTTGGAGTGTGTGTTTGGTGTGTTAGTGTATGTGTGGGTGTGTACATACTCATCTGTGCATGTATATATGGATGCCAGAGATTAGGAACCCTTTCCCTATCATTCTCTTTCTTATCTTTTGAGACAGGGCCTTCCACTGAACTGAGAACTCAGTTAGACTAGCCACCAGCAAACTCCTAGCATCGTCCCATCTCTGGCTCTACACCATCGTGCCCAGCAAAGTCAGACCCCCATGCTTACACAGCAAGCACTTCACTGACTGAACCATCACCCCAGGCCCCAGTACATTATCTTTTAATAAGTTGTTATGTCCTCCGCAGTCTCTGCAGAAAACACTTTAGATGTTCAATTAAAAACACTAGCAACTGTGGGAAAATGTTACTGCTTCGAGGGTTAAAGGTTTATTGAAGGACGTGGTGTAACAAGAGTCCCCTGAGAGATGGAGCCCTAGAAAAGGGACACACCGCAGTACTCGTCCTTGAAAAGTGAGGCCAGAGACAGAGGGAAGGAGGTGAAAGAAGAAACACCCCACAAGCTCGCCTCCACCCTCTACTCCTACTGACAACCTGCCATTGGCTTTACCCCCACCAAAGTCAACAGCAAAGTGAGTCTGGGGGGCCCAGCCTCCAACAGTGAAAGACGGAGGATGGTTCTCAGAGGAAGCATCAGACAGAAAGTAACTAGCACACTGAGGGAGGAAAAAGACCAATGAGAAGATGTAGAATGTTCCAGAAGCTAGCACCAACAAACCAAATCCCCACATGAATCTTGTGTGATGCAATCATATTTCTACTACCATATCCAGGACTGCAGTTACTATAACAGCTGTAACTGTGGCTAGTAATAACGCTAAGAAAATAGATAGGGATTTGATAGTGCACAATTCACACCTGCTCATTGACTTTTCAATTTGAAAATACCAGCTAGGACCTCACGGAGAGTTTACTATATCCCAGCCTGTGCTAAGTGTTTACAGGATGAACTCATGTAACCCTCATGACAACCACAGGAAGAAGTCTATTGTTACCTCTGAGGAACACTGAACCAGAGATCTAGAAACCTATCCAGAAGACTTCCAACTTGAATTCGGAATTCTCCCCACAGGCCCATGTGGTAAAGGCTTGGTTCCCAAAGAGGCCCCATTGGGAGGTTATGGAGCCTTGAAAAGGAGGCACCCAGTAAAAGGACTTTAGGTCACTCGGGCGTGTCCTTGAAGGGGATATCATCACTGCACCTTCCCTCTTCTTTATCTCCCAGCCATCAGGTAGGTTATTTGGCTCCACCACGCACTCCTCCATGATGTGCCACCACAGGCCCAAAGCAAAAGGGAAATAGGCTGAAATCCCTAAACCTGTGAGCCAAAATCAACCTTTCCTCCTCACAAACTAACTACCTCGGGAATTTGTCCCAGCAGTGGAAAGCTGACAGAGACGCTAAGTTGCATATTGCCCCTCTTGGAAGTTAGTCAAAGGGCTCAAACTCCAGTCCAGTCTCAAGTCAACTCCTTGGGCACCATGTTTGACCCACCGCTGTGCCTCATTCTCCTTGCCTGTGAAATGAAAGTGCTATCGTTTATCTTTCCCTTTTTTGTGAGCTCTTAACACTACAAAGTCAGTCATTAGACACCCTTCAAGTCCTGTGTACTCCAGAACACTCTGTTCCCCAAGCTTTTCAACAACCTCTGTGAGGGTGGAAATGGTTCTTTTCAAAGAAGGACATGGGGCTCAAAAAGAAGCCAACCACTCACCCAAGATTAAAGAACTAGGAAGAGGCAGAGGAAGGATTCAAACTCAGTTCTTTCCTCATTCTCCGCTCCACCCACAGCTCAGTGTCCGACTGTGATAGGACCTGAGACCCCAAAGCTCCCAGACAGTGTCACTGAAGCACTGCCTCTGTCTTCCAGTGCGTCCTCACTTGCTTCGGGGTCCCAGGTTTCTCTGGGCGATGTCAGTCCTATTTCTGCATATACACGGGGGACATGGTCTTATTACCCATTGGTGCCATCTAGGAGGTAACGCTAACCTTGGGCACTGCCGCTGATTTCCCAGGAACCCAGTGAGCTCTGAATGCAAATACACTCTGCCTGCAGTCAGTACATTCAGCATTCTCACCACGTCTTACACTGCCGGTCCAGCAACACTCATCCTCCACGCACTTTCAAATCTCTTTTGCTTTCTACTCTGCCAAAAGGTTCCAGTTTTTCTCTGCTGGCATTGACATGATGTAGAAACGAACATGTGAGCAATAAAGGCTCAAAAATAGCCTGAAACTTTTTAAGGAAGGGGCCCATAGCAGGATGACAGGCAAGCTATTCTGCATAACAAAGCACTCTGTCCCTGGAGTCAGGCACAAGCCCACCGTTTCCCACATACACACGCACACACACACACACACCACACACCCATCAATCACTCCCTGAAATATCATATCTGTGGGAGGATGAAAAGATAATGGTATGATCAATGGGGCATTTGAGAACACGATCGGCATGGACTCCATCCAGTGGGGATTTTTCTGTTGAGAACAGGTCAATTGTGCTTGAAGCTGATGGTGATAGTGATGATGGCGAGGATAATAATGGTGATAGTGTTAATGGCAACGGCAATGATGGTGATGATGGGCTAGTGATGTAGTTGATAATAATGGTGATGATGGTGATGATGGGATGGGTGGTGATGTAGGTGATGATGTTGATGGTGATAATAATGGCAATAGTGATAATGGTGATGATGGTGATGAAACAACAATGCCACCTCCTGATGTGCCTGAAGCTGTAATCCTGTACCTAAATTAAGTCATTTTAATCCTCACAACCTTGGGAGCTAAGGATAAGGTGAAGCATGAGCAGCTGAGTAACTTCCCAGTAAGTGGCAGGTCTGAAACCCGTGTTATCTGGTCCCAGTATATTTGCTCTTATTTCTCCACTTTATATTCCCCACGCAGGAAGTGTTTGTCCCAAGTACCCCACTGCATTGGAAGGAGGGGACTGTCTGCTGATACTGAAACTGTCGGGGGGGCAGGTGCAGAATGCTTTTCCACTGGTCCTTTAGTTCGTAGGAATGGTTTGAGGCCCACACTGAGAAAGCATTTATGGAGCATTCACCGTGCCTACCAGGCTCCCCTGAGTGAGCAGTGAGCCCTGCAGGAATGTTTTAAGGTGGGCTGCCCTGTATTCCTCCCCTGTAAAGTTCAGGAGACTGTGGGTCAGTGTGCTAGGTATACACCTCATTTTTACGTTCTAGATCCCTTCTTTACCTAACTGCTGTGATCAGAGACCCAGGCAGCGGACCTCCCCCGAAGCCCTCGCATAGTTAACCCCACAGGCCACTGGCTTTCTGATTTCCGGCTAGTCTCATCGTCTCAAACCAGTGGGTGTGACCAACAGGCCACCAAGGAGAAGTAGAAAGACTGGGGTTTCTTCCTCCTCTTCTCCCTATTGTTAACCTTCCAGAAGCGGGGAATCCCTCAGAACCGCAGTTTCTGCTGGCTGTCCCCTTTTCAGCTCTCAATGGCCTTGTTCCTACCTGCTTCCTCCTCTACAGAGGTGGCCCTGCCAGCCTCTCAAGGCCCCAGCATCAGTTTGTAATCTGAAACTTGCCCACACTTCCATAAATAATCCCTTAAAGAAACTCTTAGGAGTTTCTATTTCCTGTGGGATCCTGAAAAACAAGTCGCCAAGATGGAAAGATCTGTCCAACATCACTCAGTTCCTGAAAGGCAGACAGAGCAGGGGGCTGTGAATGTACAGCCTAAGGTCCCAGGGACTCTGCGTCCCTCTGAGTAAGGCATCACCTCACCACAAAGGCCTGGGGCAGAAATATGCCTAGAAAGTGGACAAAATGCCACCGGGGAGAAGTGGGGGTGTCAGGTTTATCGAGGGACACAGGCTTCTCCTAGACAGGCAACTAGGAGTCAAAGTAAGCTTTGGGAGGATGCAGGGGAACCCAGAGGCCCTGTGCTCGCCGCCCATTTCCAAGCCTGCCTGCTGTTAGGAACCTTCATTCACAGCGCCCTAAACTTTATTCTCATCCATGGCGTTCTGCTCCCTTCCCACACAGGCTTTTAAACCGCTTCTCCAATTTAAAAAGAGTCAGGCAAAGAAGATAATTAATTCTCTAGCTTCAAAGGCCGCTTCCCAGTTCCCACTGTGTTTTCTCCACATCGCCTCTAACCCCAGGGCCCTCCCGCTTCCCTGTGGCTGTGCGGAAGCCGCTCCCCTCCTCCCTAATCTGCTGTCTGGGCTGTCTGGGGGCCCGGGAAGCCAGCCAAGGCACCCATCGCAAAGGATGAGAGAAGCGGTGTTCGAACTCTAATGCCTGTTGTCTGTGGCAGGGCAGGAAAAGCCACCAGAAGCTCCACGCAGGAGAGGGAGGAGGCACTCTCCATGCCAGTGACCTTGAGACCAGACCGGCTGCCCTTGGGGCGGCGCAGACAGCCCTCCCCTATCCCCGAGGTTGGAGGAGTGTCTTACAGCAGGGGCTGCAAATTGGTTCTTTGGGTTCCACTCACACTGTGCTTTTTAAACAATGCAGAAGCATTGCCAGCTTAAGGTGGGAAGAATTTGTGATTTGTAAAAATCCAGGATTCTGGCTTTCTTTTAAAAAAATCGTGTTTTGTCAACTGTAAACCAAAATTCTCCCCTGGTAAGAGAAGAGTTTGGGTTTAGTCCAGCAAGAGATGAGCTCCTAGGGGGCTCCTTCACTTCTCCATCCCCGTCTGCTGAACAGCGCTTGGCCCACAGTAGGTGCTCAATAAATGTGTGACAAATGAATACATGAACGAATGGGTGATCCCTGTCAGCGTCAGAGAACCTTCCTTTTCCACTCACAGCAATGTCTGCCTGGTGGAGTCCTTTCTTTCTTGGGCTGGAGAGATGGCTAAGCAGTTCAGAGTGCATACTGCTCCTGCAGAGGACCTGAGATCAGTTCCCAATACCCACATCTAGTGGTTTACGTCCTGTAACTCCAGCTCCAGAGGATCTGATGCCAGCTTTGGATTCAAACAGGATTCACACACATGCACACAGGCACACACACATATGCACACACCCTCACACACACACACACACAAGTTAATAGTGAGGTTTTTAAAATGTTTTTAAAAAATTCTCTGTGTATGAGTTCATTGCCTGCATGTATATAAGTGCACCCCGGTCATGCAATACCCTCAGAAGTTAGAAGCAGAGGTCAGATTCCCTGGAGCTGGTGTTATGGATAGTTGTTAGCTACCATGTGGGTGCTGGGAACTAAACCCAAGTCCTCTAGAAGAGCAGCCAGTGCTCTTCACCTCTGAGCCATTTCTACAGACCTCAATAGTGAGAAATTTAAACACAGGCAAGAGAAGTCCCTGTTCCTCAGAAACAATTAGAAGAGTGGAAAAGTATTCTGCACCTGCCTTCCCTCTTACAGGGAAGAGTTGACAATAATCACAGAGCAGGTGCTAGATGCTATATCGTTCTAAATATCTTCTGTATGTTGGCACCTTTAATCCTCACGTCAGCTTCATAGTGGGCTCTGTTATTCCCCTGATTACACAGAAGAGGAAGCGGAGGCACAAGGAGAGATCATCCAAGATCACTGACCACTAAGTGGTAGATTCATATCTTAGCAGTCAAGGTCCGCAGCCCATGGAAAAATAAACACCTGATGGCAGAGGAAGGAACAGTAAGGCCGTGCAGGCCGTCCCACCTGAGGAGGAGCCTTGAAAAAGCCACTTCTGGCATCAGAGACAAAATCTGTTCACTGACTATTCAAGACAACTGAGCTAGGACTCCAGATATGAAGATACGTCATAGCCTTCTTCATCTTGCATAACAAATGGGCCAAATCGCAGACAGATGGCCTCCAGTCCAACCTCATCGGTTGAAGTGGCAGAGAGACAGAGACAGAGACAGAGCGATTGTGCTATCAGGCTTGGCTGACCTACTTGGACCCACGTTACCCTGTAGCAGAGCCTCATGTCACAAAGCTAAAAGTCCAAGCCCAAAAGTGCTCTGCAACGCAGCTGAAGCTGGCAACTAAGGGCAGAGAAGCCAAAAGTAAACAAATCTTCAGGAAGGAGAGGAAAGACACCAACTCCACAGAGAAGGGAGGCATTCCCGCAGCCACCAGCAAAGCCACACTGGAGACAGCCAGGCACCGAAGCGAGAATCCCAGCTCAGGCACCTCTGAGGCTCTGTTGCTTTCTGATGACACACTGGCCCTCCACAGGGTTCCCCAGCTCCAAGAGGATCTTGTCTGACTGCACAGAGAGCCCTGTTCATCTATGACCACCAGCTGCAAGTTTCCCAGGAGGTGCTGATAAAAGTATTAGGCTGTTGCCTGAATCAACGAAAGAAACTGGCCTTGGCCTTGAGTCCAAATCCCTTGAGCCCTTATATAAACCCCATCTTCTGATGCTTAGCTACAGGCACACCTAGGTAGGAAAACCCTTTCTTTTGTCCATGGAAGCTGTAATACTCTATAAGTTTTCCTCAGGATGCCTGTGACTGCACAGTGGAGCACCTATAGATAAGAAGTATGCACTGAACATTACAAGAGACAGAAGGAAAGGTTTTGTAGAGTCCAACCCTTAAAAACAATAACCATTAGAAGAAATGGATATGTTTAATCTGATTTAAGCATTACACAATGTGTGTATTACTAAAACACTGTGGAGTTTCCAATTAATATGTGAGGGGTTTTTTTGTTTTGTTTTGTTTTAAATCTGTGGTGATGAGTGCTTGTAATCCCAGCACTTGGGAGGTAAAAACAAAAGGATCGGGAGTTCAACGTAATTCTCAGCTACATAACAAATTGAAGGCCAGCCTGGACTACATGAAACTCTGTCTCAAAAAACCTATACATACATTTATATACATTATGTATATAATTGTATGTTTATATATGTTAAATTTTAAAAATAAAGAAATGATCAAATCTTTATACTTGTTCATAAAGTTATGCATTCACTTATTCATTTATCCATTGCTCAACAGTCATCTATTGTGTGCCAAGTGCTGATTCAGATACCAGAGTGATAATGAAGATTGATGAGATTCTTTGCCCTCCTAGAAGTTACAATATAAAACTTTAACCCCAGTCTTCTCTTCAGGATGGAGACAATGATACTTTGGAAAATTACTTGATGTACTAAGTGTGTGTTTTGTTTTGTTTTGTTTTGTTGAAACCAGGTAGCCCAGTGGCCTTGAAACTTAGTCACTATGTCTCACTGTCCTGAGATCTAGAATTGTTGCCTACACAACCATATTTGGCTAAATGTACTTTTTTTCAACGTGTATGGGTTATTTATTGGCTCATTCTTTCTTTGTTTTTATTTGTTTGTTTGGGTATTTTTAAGTCAAGATCTTACTATATAGTCCCCAGATGGCCTGAAACTTGCTATGTAGATCATCCCAATCTAGTCTCAGTCTCACAGAGGTCCTCTGCCCCTGCCTCCTGAGTGCTGGGATTAAACGTGTGGGCCACCACATCTGACCTTCTTAACCCATTCTTATAAAAATGACCAAGTGAATTTGACAGCAAAGTTATAAAATGTAACCAATGTCAGGGCTAGAGAGATGGCTCAGCAGTTAAGAGCACTGGCTGTTCTTGCAGACTATCCAGGTTCAGTTCCCAGCACCCACATGGCAGCTAACAACCACCTACAGCTCCAGTTCCAGGAGATCTAGCATCCTCTGGCAGTCACAGGCATTGCATGTACATGGTACACTCATATGCATGCAGGCAAAACACTAATACACACAGAATGAAATTAATTAATTTCAAAAACTATATATATCTAAAGGATACAAATTATACTTTTGATTTCTTTCATATTTGCTTGTCATCTAGAGTCATCTAGAAAAGGAAGTTGAGATTTTCTGTCATCTGTGTAATAGATTCACTTTGTTAGTAAATGTGTTATTTTTAATCATTTTTAAAGTAATAGAGTTACTTTACTTCAAAATGTCATTCAGTCTTATAGACTAGAAGTCAACAAAATTTCCTTCAAGGATAAGAAAGTGATTCAGATGCTGTGCAGTTTATACAGGGTTACATCCTGGTATACTCATCCCACGGTGAAAACATCATAGGTTGAAAATGCATTAACCATATCCACCCCACCACACCTGAGCCACACAATGCACTGCAGAGCATTGGCTACAATACAAGAAGTGTTCGTACCTTACTCTGCGACAAGGCTGCCACTTGCATATGTGATGCAGCTACTGTGACTGAGAAATGGAATTTCCTTTCTTTGTACTGACTCTATTTAAAATTTAAATTGAGGCACGGGGCATGGCTAGTGGCTGCCATATTGTTCATTGTAGTTGCTTTATATGTCATTTAACTTTCACAATAGCACTAAGGTCATTAATAGATACCTAAGAAATTGGAGCAAATGCTGTTCCTGTCATTTGCAGGGACGACAATGGTAACGATGGCAGTGTTCGAGCTAACAGCAGCGCCCAAGAATGGCCAGTTCCTTGACCAGCAAGAGAGAAGAACATCGTGTAGAGATCAATGATGTCTAATTGAGACAAAGTGAGAAAAGAGGCCTGCCTTATGTGGTAGCCCCAGGCAGCCCTTGGAAGTTCTTAGAAACAAGCCCCTCACTAACCTTAATGAGGCTCCCCAGGAGGGGCAAGGCTACCTTGCTAGATCAAACAGTCACACAAATGCAGGCAAAATACAACCTGAGCATCCCAGGGATGTCAGAGAGGATCACATCAACCACAAGAAGGAAGATAGCCATCCCTGCCCCAACCTCTCCTTGAGCCTGCCAACCCCACCTCAAAGGGAATAATGCCTGCCCACTCCCAACTGATGTAGGGAGAAGAGTCAAGGACTTTTTTTATGGTATTATTCAATGTTTCAAAAAGGAAATTTCAGCTCTCTAATGAGTGTACTATATATTTCAGCTTCTGTTCTAGATCAATAACAAGATCTAGCATTCACTTCCGCTTTCCTCCTTGCTAGACTCCGGATGAAGTAAAAATAACATTAAATATTAAAATAATAGTTGGGAGCTCAGGTGTAGCTCAGCTGATAGAGTGCTTGCCTAGCATGCACAAGGCCCTGGGATGAGTCCCCAACAGCACCTGAACTGGGCATGGGTAACAGAAATTCAAGATCATCCTCAGTCACATAGAGAATTCAAGGCCAGACTGGACTAGAGACTCAATAAAAATAATATCAGTATTAAATGCTTACCAGGTACCAGGCACTGTGTTGAGCACTATGAATACGTGATTACCACTTTCTCCTTACAAGGGCTCACTAAAGAAGGAACTATCGTTATCTAGATTGCAGAAACAAGAAAACTAAGACTTGAAGTGGTGAATTCGCCCACATTCTTACAGCTCAGAAGAGATATAGCTTGGAGTCAAGCCATGGCTTGTCATATGGCATCCCGAGATAGTAGTAGTAACTCTAGACCACTGAGGACATCAGGATGAAGAAGAGAGATGTGGGCCCTGTCCTTATGAGGACAATAGACAATGGAATAGGTCCCAAAGATCTAGGTGTACTAACTAGTCTGCTTTCTGTTACCATAAAAAAAAAAAAAATTGAAGCTGAGGGTTTTGTAAAATAGAAAGATTCATTTGGCTCATGAATCTGGTAGCTGGTGGGTTCAAACAGCATGGCGTGGCATCCTGGCAAGGGCCTACGGGCTGCATCGTAACAGGGGGACAAAGAGAAAAGGAACCAGTCACACAGAAAACACCAACAATGTGCGGTAGCTTCCCACAAGGACAGGCCATGCTCACAGTGTCTTACTCGGTGATATCCACAGTGATTGAATTATTTCGCACTAGACCCCAGTTTTTAAGGCTCTGTCATCTCAGCAACTCCATCCCAGGCCCAGAACCCCTGGGAGACATACCACATCCCAACCATAGCATGGAAGATGAAGACCAGTGCAAGATGAGGTGAAGGCCTAGAGGGACGTGTCTAAAGAGCCTCTGGCCTAGACTTGACAGAAAGGAGTGATTAAGTTCAAAGCCCCAGAAGCGAGTTCATCAAACAAAGAGAATGCATACCAAAGAGAGTTCCAAAAGATGGGAAAGTACCTTCAAAGGCCTTTCCAACACACCCAAAGAAGCTCAATGGGCCCAGAAACCAGGGCTGAGGGTAGAGATGGAAACTCAGATAGTGTCCCCAATGTGACAGGGACAATAGGAAGAGAAACCAGGTAGGAGGTGGCTAAAGTTGGGGCACACGAGGTTTCAAGTCTGGTGGCAGAATCAAATGGAAATGCCTAGCTCTACAGGGTGAAGGAACTGCACGTACAACTCAGAAGTAAAGTCAAGATCGGAAACGGGACTTTCAGAGTCTTGCCCAGGCAGCTGATCATGGAAACAATATGATTCAACGACAGAGAGAGCGAGCCCACAGCTCAGTCCTGAGGCTTGGTGTATAGGCATCTACTGCTTTCCTGGGTCCAGTGCCTCTGATTTTTTATCTCATGAAAAAGTATTTGGATTTGGCCTTGGGAAATCACCACTCCCCACTCAGTCCTGGGCTCAGGTGGAGCTGATCTGAACCTGACCCCAAAGGTGATGACTTGAGGCACCTGTACATTAAGCACACTATATCCTCATAGCCACTGTGATTAGCTTAGGGGTGCACACTACTGTGGTTGAATGTACCTTCCAAAACCCATGTTGACATTCAACTGCCATTTAACAGTGACACCAAGTGGGACTGTTAGAAAGCAGTAGGCTTATGAGGGCACCATCCCTGCTGTCAAGAGAATGAACTGACTCCAACAGGAATGGAGTGATAATAGAAGTTCTATTAATTTTCTGTCTGTCTCCAGAACACATTCCTTACCATGTGGAGTCTTCCACCATTTTATAATACAGCACAAAGGCCTTTTCTAGATGCTGACATGCAGCATTCAGAACTGTAAGAAGTAAGTAAGAACTGTTCTGTTACAGCAGCAGAACAGTGACTGGCACACACACACACCAAGACAAGCCAGTGACAATAATGTTCACAACTTCTCTTGAGACAGTCAGCGAAGAATCATCTATGCCTCTGGCTTGGATCTGCTGGCTGCGATCATTGCATCTTTAAGGATGTACCTACCTGAGAATCAAGCAACGTAGAGGGGAGGAGAGTCAGTCTGATGAATGCCTTGTTCTTGCCTTAACTAAAGCTGTGGTACTCCAGGATTTCTAAACATATGATCTAATAATAAATTTTATTTCCTTAGACCACTTTTGTTGGGCATAATGCAGGGTGGGCCTAGCTAGGCCACCTGGCAGGAGGAATGAAGGAATGGCTCTCGTGGGTGTGGTGCTCCACACCGGGTGGTTGTGAAGCCAGTTTCTGCCCAGCACCTGGGAACAAACTGCAATTGGCTGTAGTCAGGACCCCACTCCATAAGGCTATTGGCTAACAAGACCTATAAGGCTCTCTGCTCTTTCTTGAATAAATGAATTTGCAGCAGACTACCACTGCTGGCTTTCCGCTCAGCTCCTGGAGTCGATGTCTTGACTCCGCGCCTAATCAGCCCCTCACTCTACGGCAGAGACCCTACGGTCCCCCTAGGGCTGGGCCTGAGTGCTGGGACCCCCGACACACTTTGAGTTTAGTTCTCTGTCATTTACTACTAAAATATTAAAATACTGAAGGTGCCTAAATTTGAATGGTCAAAGAAGAGAGTCTCCACGAATGAAAAATGACATGAGCCATCAGCTGTAGGAAGAGGATCCTATTAGGCATCTCAGAAGCCAAGGGGTGAGGTTTTAAGAAGAGACAGCCATCGGCATGGTTATTAAGCTTAGTTGGACCTTCAGGGGTACACCCCAGAGCAGACCCTAAGAAATGACTGAAGTATAGGCAATGTGTCTGAGAGGCAACTCTCTGGTCATCAGGAGGGACTGGACAGGTAAGACAGAGAGGCAGTGAAGCGACACAGGAGGTCCCGTGGAAAGCACTGTTGAGCACACTGCCACTTTGAGCAAGTTTATTCAATTCATCTCTAGCAGACAGCATCCAGTACAAGCCTCGGAGGGATTTATCATCCAGCTCCATCTATTAATGCTGAGGGATGATCCTCAAGGGTATTAATCCCTCCATATGTACCTCACAGCCTAACACACGCAGGCACAGAATGAATGCGTCAACCGCCAGAGAAAGCTCTTAGGCAACTGCAGGTAAAGCCAGCTGAAAGTGAGGTCAGAACACAAGGACATGGAAGAGTCGGGGGCAGAGGGAGGACCCCCAGCTGCCAGGTGTTGCTTCATTTCTCTGTGCATCAGTGTTCTGTAAAATGGGAACGGTGACCTGGGTTTACCTAGGTCCTTAGCCCAGCACCTGGGAGACACTGCTAATGAACACGTGCTATATTCCTGCTCTTTGTGGTCTTCCGGTAACCAGTTTTCAAACAAGGTTATGGAAAGCCGAACCCAAGAATAAGTGACAGCTGAGAACACAGACTGTTAATTTGGGGCAGCACCAAACGCAAGAGACTCTGACTGGATAAATGATAATCGTTAATATTCTATTTAAACAGCAAGCCAGCTTGTGTCTATTTGTGTGCAAAAGTCCTCAATTTAGCAAGAAGGCTTTCCTGAGAGGCGCTGCCTTTCCACCCATTTCTTTGTAAAACATTACGTCTACTGCTGGAAACCAAACAGCAATGGAACATTTACTCTGTTTCTTTGGTCTTTCCCCAAGTTGCACAGGAAGTCAAGAGCATGGAAGAAAGAGTCAGAAATTCCCTGATCCCACAACACTGATTTCTTAGTAGCCAAAATCTTTCCTAAAAACTGAGGTCTCATTCACACCTTACACTGACTACCACTGATTATAAAAGCAAAATGGATAACTGAGGTAAATGTTCACATATTACAATACTTCTGGCTTGATTCACACAGTATATCTGGGTTTTAAAGAGAAACATTCCCCCTATTCTTGACATATTCCATGTATCTAAACGAGGTGGTTTATTTTGTAATTATTTTAAGGAAAACACCTACAAGGAACTAAGCATTCTATATCTATTTTACAAATGTTAATTCACTTAATCTTCATAACAACATGAAGGAGGAACTATTAATAACCCCCTTTTGAAAATGAGGAAGCCAGAGTACAGAGACATTAGGTAACTCTACCAAGGCACAGACAGAAGAACTGGACAAACAGGGTTTAAAGAAGACAGACTGGGTCTGAACCACCAGGCTAATACCTGGAAAACTTGAATGTCCCTACACCCTGGCACTAGACCAAGTCCATTTCTGCAGACACTGGTGAGGAGGTTCTTCAAATAAGAAGGATGTAGAAGAAGAGGAAGAGGAAGAAAGAGGAGAAGGAGGACAGAGAGGAGGAGGAGGAAGGTGAGGAGGAGAAGGAAGACAAGGAGGAGGAGGGATATCCATAGTCTATAATTGTTACCCAGTAACTAACATTTTTGAGCATTTCTCATGTGCCAAGTGCTATGCTGAAAAATAGTACTAATAATATAAAATCTTGATACTCCTAATAAAAATAACAATGTTCAAAGCAATGCAGGAAGTGATACTATTTTTCCACCATTTTGTAGCTGAAGTTGTAATGCAGACCCTGTGAGTTTTTAAGCTACAGCGTGGAGATGCAAAGCACTAAACAAAAGGTCTGTGATCCCTAAAGGCGCAGAATCATGCAGCCTAGAGTTTGAGACTGAGGCCACTCCCTCCACTGCATTTTCTACTGCACCTGATGATGGGCCCATGAAAAGAGGAGCATACAGGGGGGGCTTGTCTTCAAGATGGATTCACGAAGAGGGGGAGTGTGGGGAGGAGCTTGCTAAGAGTCAGCAGGAGCACCCAGAGAGGCAGGGACTTGAGGCAGGCCAGGGGAGCACTGCTCCACATGGGACAGGGATGGAGGAAGGCCAATCCTAAGCCTCAGGGAGCCCTGAACCCACCTGAGGCTCCTGCTTTGATGGCTATGTTTTTAAATATCCCTTTTGGGACACCTGAGGCTTCGGGTGGGTATTCAGTTTTCTCAAAACAATGATACATAAAAGAAAGCACACACAAAAAGGGTTTCCTTCCCTTTGTTCAACTCTTCCCGAGCTTGCAAGAGTTGTAGAATATAAACTATATTAAATATATTAAATATAAACTCTGTGTAGGATATAAACTACAATCCAAATCTTGAACAAAGGCACCGTGATGGGTGTTCTAAAGGTCACTAGAAAAGTGACCTTTATTAATCTCAGTTGATTCATGGAAGAAGCCATTGTATATTGATTAATTTTGTATGTGTATATATATATATATGTGTGTGTGTATATAGAGAAGCAATTCATGAAAATTTCTCATTTTAAGAGATTAAGGGGTTTTTGTTTTACATCATTGAACATGTCTGTTTCCTTTATGGTTTCTGGGTTTTCCTTACTCAAGGTTATAGGGACATACTGCTAAAATTTCTCTCTCGATCTTTTACTATTTTCCCTTTTTAAACTTTAACTCTGTCTATAATTTGCCCCATCTGTAATTTAGTTTTATATAAGACAGGAGTTAGGAATCAAATCTTGTGTCCTTCCACATGACTAACCTATTATGCCAGCACCATTTATTAAATAAACCATTCTTTTCCTGATGTTCCAAAATGTCAGCTTTTAATACATTAAGCGCCCATGTTTCCCAGAGCCTTTCAGACTCTTTGGGACTCTAGCCTCTTACACCACAGCTAGAAGAATTTCAGCAATTATTTGAAATGTGTTTCATGGCTTAACAATAGGTATTTTATCTTTCTAAAAGGCATTTCTGAGAGGTACTTCCATGCGCTGTTGGTGGGTGCATAAATTGGCACAACCTTTTAGAAAGCAATTTAGTAATATCTATTATAACTAAAAAATGTTCATATCCCTTGCCCTAAAAACCTTGCTTCTGGGAATTATTCTACAGAACTTCTCACCAAAGTACCCAAGAACATTCATCGATGTACTACCCATTATGAAAAAGAAATAAGATAACCCAAATCCCATCAATAAAATGTTGGTCAAATAAATATAATACAATCATTATATTATGAAATGCAATACAGCCTTTAAAAGTGAGATGGATCTAAATAAGGTACTGATGAGAAAAGACTCAAGATAAAATAAGAGATAAGAAGATATAAAATACAGAGAGAATATGGTCTCATTTTTGCTTATTAGTAATATATTCTCATATTTCCATATAAAAATTCACAGGATACCAAATGTTGCATCTACAGTCTGCAAGTCAGATTTTCACCCTAGATTACACAATGAGGTACCATTGCATTCTCTTATGATAAGCACTTCAGGGATAAAAATAATTATAAAAAAGTAGCAATGCAGGTTAACAGTCTATGAATCAAAGTGTCTCACATTCCCATTAGAAAAATGAAAAGCCTGTGGCACTAGAAGTGAGTCGATGGACAAAGAAAAACGCCTTTCAGTTCTGTGAAGGAATCATACCTTGGAGCCATCCTGAATCAGGACATGAGGTCCCACTCAGCCGAAAGCAAAACTACCTCTGACCCAGTCCCAGAGGCTAGGCTCCGGTAACCCCATTCACATGGTCCCCTCCATCAGAAGACTCTTGTCTCTTATGGACAGCCAGGGCAGAGGCAACAAGAGTGAGTGGCAGATGACACTTCCAAGGTCTCACCTGGCTCTGCTGAGAGCCAGGAGCAGCAGCAGTCAAAGGCAGACCAGCACATGCTGAATCCAGTTCCCCTCACTCATCATTGGAGCACTACACATTGACACCTTGTCTCTCCATGTGTTTCTAATTTTTAAGGGGTCAGGCACAAGACCACCCATAAGAGGTGTAACTCCCCAGAGAACAGCTCTGCCTGCCTCCTGTGAATTCACATTCCCAAACACAGAGAGCCCTGCTGGAGACAGGGTGAGACAGGTACACCCGCTTCCCCTGCAGTTGTTGAATAGTGAACTGAATAACTTGGGGATAGTAATGGACTGAAGTCATTAGAAAGGAAGTCTGGAAGGCACCAACATGGCGCAGGGGACATCTGCAGCCCTTCAGAACTCAAGCCTCAGGCAAGGCTGGCAGACACCATCCAATCACCACAGAGAATGGCTGACAGGCACTACGTGCTTCTCTTCATCCCGTGGCTGGCACTCTTCTAAATACATTGCACAAACTCACTTAATCTCTACAATAACTCACGATGTAGGTGTTTTACTTCCAACCAGCAGATAAGGAAACTGAGGTATGAAACAATTAAGGAACCAGTCCACTGCCACATAATCAGCAGGGCAGCTGGGTCAGACTGACGTGTTCGAGCTCCACTGCTCATGCAATCAATCATATTCCTCAGATTACAACTTGTCCTTGGTCAGTTCCCCAGTGGAACTGACGCTCGCTAGCTCAGTGGATGCAGTAAACTTACTCCTCCTGGATAAAAGACTAGCTGTGGGCTTTGATGGAAGATACCTCCTGGGGTACTGAATAGGCTAGGAAGTACAGAGCCTTAAGGCCAATCACCCTTCTGAAAAAGGGACTTACTGTGAGTTACTGAGGTTCCTTTCATATAAAATGAGCAAAGATCTCATAGTCACAAAAAAACAGCCCTGGTGGCCTTCTCACTACCTGCACCCCGCAAAGACCTAGATTACGCATTATCTCGGTCCATTTGTAGCATTCATCCCAGTTAATATCTGACTTCCTTCTAACTCCATAACAGCACAGACCGTCTTATTCATCGCATGATTGTATCGCTAGCACCTAATCTCACTAAATACATTGGATGAATGAATGCAATAAGGCATTACATCTCTTGCTATAACCTTACTTTCTTCTCATGAAAAGCTTCACTCACCCACCCACAAATTCCTTAAGACCACAGAAGATTGAAATGAATCTCAAAGGCTCTAATGGGCAAATGAAAACATCAGCTAAATTAAATGTGATTCTAACAGGATGAGGAGCTCTCAAAAGACAAGTCTCAATTAATTCAATGAGCCCCTGGGGTGTGATGCCTGGTGCTTTCTCCCTACTGAGGTGGTGGTGCCCCCATGCCAACTGGGCAGCTGCTGAGGGCAGCCACTAGGAAAGGGCAGTCCCCCCAAGGGAGCAGATCACATGTTCAAAGGAAGCTGGAAATTGTCTATGGGTTTTTAAATGCTAGCCAGCATGAAAGTCAATGTGAGCAATAAAACTGCAGTAGGCAAATGGTTAGTTTTCTCTCAAGTAAATCTTGGTGGGTAAAATGGTTCAAGCTCAGGGAGAATCAGAGCCATGGGTTCTGCCATGCACTGACTGTGTATCTTCCAGCAAGCTGCTCAGACTGTGCTCCAGTTAAACATAGGATAACTGTGCCTTGTGTGTGGCCTGGTGTGAGGATTAGAGGCAATACAGTCTGCAGAATGCTCAGCACCGTACTCCACACATGGGAAGTTATGCATAAACAGCCTCCTAGGCCAGGCTGACTGGGGAACAAGTGTTTTAGCAACTACACAATTGCCTCACTCTTCAATCCACCCGTGCAGACATCATTCAAACACTCCCCCGACTCCCAAGCCAGCTCCCTTCAACATCCAGAAACATGTATCATGCATTTCCATGGCAATAACCTGTTCCACAAAAGGTACGGTAAATATTTACTATTTCTTCACACATTTCAGATTATTTGGGTCTAACAATCGAACTGGCACACTCTACTGCTTTGGAAAATGACAATGGAGAAGTCAACCCTCTGGGAACAAAACAGATGCGCCTTCAGCAGCAGGGACACCAGCAAGCATGTGGGCAGCCAAGAGCATCACGTGGCCACAGATAAAAAATCTCAGGAAGCTCAGCTCACAAGGGCACCCCAATGCGAATGAACCCCCTCAGTCGCCCTACCTCCTAAAAACAAGTGCAATACACTGCAAAGAGTCTCAACACTCCCTATCTGTCTTCTCTCCCTCTCTATTCAGCAAAGAAAGAGAGACAGACAGAGAGAGAGAGACAGAGAGAGATCCTCTAAAAGATTTCTAAAAGGCCTGTTTACACAAACACAAAACACGACACTATATGGGGCCTTAAATGATGACCACACCCCATGTGAACACACACAGAGTCGGATCAGCAGCAGAACCCTACTGTTACTGCTTAGAGAGGAACAGGCTCCACTGGAATGAGGGGGGCTTCTCTGCCCAGGGCTTTTGAAATGTCAGTGAAAGAAGAGCTTGTGATTCATTCCCTGACTCACTCGCATCTCCGCATCTCCGCAGCAGACCCCATCTCTGTGGGGAATGCAGGACGCGGCTTTTTCATTCACTCCCTCATTCAGGCAAAAAAAAAAAAAAAAAACTGTTTTTACCAGGAAAATTAAAAAAAAAAAAACACCTCATTCAAGCATAAACTCTCTGCCCAACCTTATATTAGTCCCTGAAGAGACAGAGGAATTAAAATACAGATCCTGCACTCAAGTTTCTCCCAGATTGAAGAAGGGGAGAAAAGCAGGCTGCCGACAATCAATGTGATAAGTGATGTCAGGGAGGAGACTGTAGAAGGACCGAGAAAGGACCCAGGAGCCATCTAGACCAAGACATTTCACTATAAAATACGGAATGCTTCTGTAAGACAAAAGAATTCATCAACAAAAAGGGAAGACAGAGGACAGACCAAGGGGATTTAGTGTCAATATAGGTGGCAAATTAATACCCAGAATCCATATAATACTGGTGAACAGTAAGAAAAAGAGCACAAGAGAAATGGACAAAGTCAAACAAAGAATTCACTGGAAAGGAAATACAAACAGACCATAAACATGTGGAGATATACTCGACCTCATAAATACCTGGGAAATGTAAATTTGTATAAGATATCATTGGCCTGTTAGATTGATAAATCCGAAGAGACAGAATTCCCAGTATTGGCAACTCTGTGGGTGAAGTGAATAACGAATGCAAGCTCGGCACAGCACCACAGCCCGGAGGGAATGGGCGCGCTATAACTTCTCTTGTTCATCCGTCTTCTGTGCACTTGGTACATCACAGTCACTCTGCAAGCCTCTGTAGAACTGAGTCAGATGAGGAAAGTACTGTTGCATAGCTGAGCTACTGAGGATTTTTTTTATGATTCCAACACCCTTTCCTATGACTCTTCTGGGATACTGGGGATGGCTGCAAGTAGGCTAACAGGTATGGGAGTAGGAACCAGAGACAAGGCAAGAACAGAGACCAAGAGTGTTCCCCTGAGTCTGGTCATCCTTTCTTTCCTCACCAGAGGCAAACCAAAGATGTTCAAGCAATCCTGTTCCTCACAGACAGAGGAACCGAAAGAAAGGCGGGTGTACACATGATTATCCATTCTGGAGGGGAGCAAAAGCAGATGAAGAGATAAGAGGCAAAGCACAGACAAATAGGAGCCTTTGCTGATATGAACCTACAGAAAGGCACAGCCCTCAAAGGCAGAGCCCAGCTCTGGAGCAGGGGCACAAGGCCCAAGGTACTGTAAACACTAGAAGGCCCCTTCTGTTCTGTTAGGTAGTGGAAAAAAAGAACACGCACTGCTAAGTGTGTGCCACATGCTGAGCCTAAAGCTGCGGATATCTCTCTCCACAGACCTCAGTCTGTGTCACAAAGGAACTTAGAGGTCAAAGAACTTGGTTGAAGCTACAAAGTCTGTCAACAGCAGCACTGAGATCTGAACTTGGGGTTGACTGACTCCAGCCTTGCCTCCATCTGTTTCTCTTTTCTTAACTACTCTGCTTGGCATCTAGCTGGGAAGCCAGCTTTGACATGTCCTTCCTAACAAGGGTTTGGGACCAGAAGGACAAGCAGGAGCAAAGCTGATACTTCTGTGGGCCAGATATCTCAGAGCAGAGTCATCATCACATTCAGAGATGCTGAGCTACTTCCGGACTTAAGGGAGTGTGGGTGTGCCGGCCATTCTCCCCACCCACATCTGCTTCCCCTAGAGAGATCTACAAAGAGAAAAGAAAGGGCTTCACATCAGAAGAGCTGAAACTGCTTGCTGTTGGCAGACGCCAGGAGGAAGTGGGCAGCTGGGGAGGCCACATCCTCCCCCATCCCCAGCGACAGCGTGGTTCACTGGGCATCAGGAGAGGCGCAATGCTGGGGCAGCACAGGAGGCTGGTCCCTAGGCCCAGGCAAGAAAGTAAGAGAGGTTCCAGGTCCCATCTAGGAACAGGGCAGCATTGAATTTCCCTGGACCCACAGGCCTCTGGTACTCCTAGATCTCACAGAAGTCTAGACCTCAGACAATAGAACAACTCTCTAGACTTAGTTTCTTCATCTGTGAAATGGAGGTAAGAACAAACCTTCTTCCTAAAGAGTCCTATTAAGACTACAGCTCATGGATGAAAATACCATTTATCCAACTTGTTCCTGCCTATCTTTGCTCCAACCACACCACCAACCACCACTAAACTGGAAATGAAGAATGAGTCCACAGTTCTGCTTCTCCAGAACTGTGCGTATAGCACATGGTCAACACTCAATAAATACCGGCCAAATCAGAAAACAGTGGGTGCTCAAAACTGTTTGTCGGGGATAAAGAGATAGCTCCGTGGTTAAGAGCACTGGCTGTTCTTCCAGAAGACCTGGGTTCAATTCTCAGCACCCACATGGCAGCTAACAACCATCCTTAACTCCAGTTCCAGGGGATCTAAAGCCGTCTTCTGATTTCCGAAGGCTTTGCATGCACAACATACAGGCAACACACATAAAATAAAAATAATAAAATATAGAAGAAAACTCTTTGTGGAAGAAAAATAAAGGAGAGGTTAAGAAGGAATAAACAGAGACAGGAAGGGAAGGAGAAACATCTCTCTCTCTCTCTATCTTTCTCTCTCTCTCTCTCTCTCTCTCTCTCTCTCTCTCTCACACACACACACACACACACACACACACAGGCAGCTGAGGGTGACCACCTAACCAAACCGCCTCCTCCTGTGCTGTGCCTCAAAATCATAAGCCACTTTGTTCCGGTTAACAGGGCCAAGCACTGTTTATCAGCTAGTGGCTAGACTTTCTGAGCATTCAGGGCTTGAGCCAAGACTCCCTTTCTTCTCCTTGTCTAAGAAGGTCCAGAGTTCTTTCTTTCTCCTAGATTCCAGTTTCACTCTCCTTCCCCAATATCTACCTCAGACTCCAGAAAAGCATCGACACTAATATTCATCTCCGTCTATCTCACGAGGGTAAGGCAGCCTCTGGGCCAAAGTCAAGTGTTTACAAATGAATCACTGTCAGTAGAGCAGTTGCCTTTTGATTATTATCCCCAGAAAAAAAAAAATGTACATTTCCAGTAAAAACCCAACGGGCATGCCCAGCATGGGTGTGGATCTAAGGAAATCGATATTACTGATAAGTAATCTTCAAGGATCTTTCCATATTCACCGATCTCTTACAATTGCATGGTATTTAAGATTGTGTACCCATCCACTAAATTTTACTATGGCTATCAAGAGCTAAGTTATGAAATCAGCTGAAATGTCTATCAACAGATGAATGGATTTTTTAAACGTGGTATCTATGCACAACGGGCGTCATTATGACATTTTCACACACACACATCATGTACTTTAATCATATTCATTGCCCCCTATTACTTCTCTTGTTCCTCCTGTGCCTCCTCTTGGCCCACTTCCTTTCCTCAAATGAAATGGTCCCCCTTCTACTTTTGTGTCATATTTTTGAATCTAAGTTCTGCATTTGTAACATTTGTCCTTTTAAGTCTAACTTATCTCTAGTTCTGTTCATTTTCTTGCAAACGACTAATTTCATTCATCTTTTATTTATTATTTTTATTTTATGTATATGAATGTATTGCCTACATGTGTGCAAGTGCACCTATGTCATGCAATGCCTGTAGAGGTCAGAAGAGGGCGTCAGATCCCCTGGAAATGGAATTACAGACTGTTGTTAGCTGCCATGTAGGTGCTGGGAATCAAACCCAGGTTCTCTTAACCAGTTAAGAGCCAGTGCTCTTAACCACTGAGCCATCTCTAAAGTCCCTTCATTCATCTTCATGGTTGCACCAAAATGAGTTTTTCCTTCATTAACTTTTGTTCAGGATAACAGTCACTGAGACAGGGTCCGGAGCAAGGTTCCTGTGCCCTCACCGTTCTTCTTCCCTAAACCATCAGCTACCTATCCAGAAGTCTGGATTGAAGCTTTATCCTTTCTCCTCCCAACCCTAGCTCTCACTCTACTCCTCTAAGCATCTTCAGAGATCCAGCCAGAAATCTGGAGCCTGGAATTGAAGGCAAGGACTCCCTGTGGCCTGTATGGGGAATACCACCAACAACCTGGAGCCTGACACACAAGAGAACTTCAGAGTGTTCCAAATAGTAAGTCACTCTCCTATTTTTCAAATTAAGAAACTGAACCTAGGAGCCTGAGGAGACAGTCCAGGTGGAAGCGTCCTTGCCACACAAGCACGAGGACTTGAGTTTGAGCCTCAGAGGCCACATTAAAAAGCTAGGTGTGGTGGTGTACAGTTGGAATCCCAGCAGTGGGGAGACAGAGACAGGTGGATCCCTGGAGTTTACTGGCCACCCAGCCTAGCTTAAACAGTGAGTTCCAGGCCCCAATGAGAGACTGTGTATCAGAAAAACAAGACAAACAGCATTCAGAGGAAATGACACTGGAGGCTGACCTCTGGCCTCCATATGCATACAGTGTACACACATGAATATCTCTCTCTCTCTCTCTCTCTCTCTCTCTCTCTCTCTCTCTCTCTCTCTCAAGAATTTGAGCCTAAAACAAAGAAAATCACATGGCAAAAGTTGCAAAGCAAATCCATGGAAGAACCAAAATTAAAAATCAAAGAGAATATAAAGGAGAGGCAGCTAACTTCCAACTTCTAGGCTCCCACCGGAATTAGCGTGGCACCACAGCAAGATGCCCTTAGCAGGGCAGGGCAGAGCAGACGGCTGCCCCCAGGGAACCAGTCTGGAACAAAAAGGATGCTTCTTGAGAAGAGCGCTCTGGGGTTTATGAGGAGAAGCAGCGGAAAGTTCTAGCAGCAGGACACTAATCCCAGTCTCTTCCTACTGAAGTGTGATCCACAGACCAGCAGTATCAGCCTCGTCTGGGGGCCTGCTAGAAATGCAGAATGTCAAGCCCCTCCCCAGATCTACTGAGTCAGAATCTGCGTATTAACCAGACCCACAGTTGACTCACAGGCACATTAATACCTGGCAAATGCTACCCTTGTTACCTCTGATATCAAGCAATTCCAATAGAGAACGTCATCCTGCTGAAAATCAGCATTTAGTCAAAGCTGTGTGGTGTGAGAGACTGAGCCCAGGGCTTTGTGCATGGTAAACAAGTGCTCCACCACTGAGATGTATCCTCAACTTCTTTTTACTTAAAACAGGATCATCCTGAGTTGCCCAGGTTGATCTTGAACGAACTGTGCAACCCAGGTAGGCCTTGAATTCACCACCCTCCTATCTCGTGTCCCACATAGCTGGGGTTATACGTTTGCACCACAGATCTGGCTTTATTTCATTTAAGTCCTTCTATTCTGGTCTTTTTTGAGACCAGCTGAAGCCCCTCCACACACACACACACACACACACACACACACACTGGTGCTGGGATTAAAGGAGTGAGCCAGGGAGTCCAACTCTAATTCATTTAATTCTTAATAGCTCCTTTTGCATGGCTTCGCCCACAAAAGAAAGAAACAAGTTAAAGAGGAAAGATTTGTTTTGCCTCCTGGTTTTAGAGGGTTCACTATGGTGGGAAAGGCATCTCTTTACTTATAAAGTAAATAATATATGTAAGGGCCTCCCAAAGCACAAGGGATGGTGGCTCCCCTGATACCCATAATGGTGAAAGATTACATCTCCTGAATTACCTCAGTTTCCTTATCTGTAAAATGGGATCCTGAAACTGTATTTGAAAGGGCTATTTACTTAAGAAAGTTATTGTGGCTGGAATCTGAAATGTCCTTCACGGACATGTTTTGAAGGATTTTTCTTCAGCTGGTAGTGATATCTGAAGAGGCTGTAGAACTTTAGGTGAGATCTAGCTGACAGAAGTAAGTCTCTAGGTTTAAGCCTTGGAAGCTATACCCAGCCCAGGTTTCCATCTTTGCTGTTAACATCCTCCCACCCTGATCTACAGATCCATTGAACTTTCAAACACTAGGAGTCAAGTCACTTAGTACCTCTACCCACTCCGAAGCTAGCTAAAATTCAAGCAGAACATATTGAACAACAAGCACACGCAGCCTCCCACCCTTCCCAGAGCGGGGCAGGTGCCTGGCCACCTGTTATCCATCACGTCAGAGAAAGGGATTCCACAGATAAGATAACGCAAGAAGGAAGGAAATTACTAGATCCCAGAAGTAGCCGGAGTCTGAGTAGGAGTTTCACTGCCGAGTCATCCCCCAGCCTTTGCAAATAAATTACTCCTTACAACAAGGTAAGTTCCCCTTGACTGACCCATACTCATCACTCATCAAGAAAGACCAGTTCTGCACTGACGTGAGCCAGAAAGGCAAAAGCTCAGGACTTCTGTCCTTGGAACGCAGGCGTGACTGCCCCCACCCCTCAGGCCCATGTCTGCCTCATCCATCTCCGAGTCCCTTCTCTGCCCTGGCATCCTTTTATGCTTCTTAGTCTGGCTCCTTCTGTCTCTCCTCCCCCACAGACTCCGTCCTGCCCTTCTCTCTCTGGTGCTTATCAGATGTCCTCCTCTTGGTCTTCTCCCCTGTCTGCCCCTCAATTTCTTCTCTCCTTGCTACTCAGCTTGAAAGAGCAGTTAGTGAAGATAAAGACAAATCAGATGTTCCTTAAAATGCCGATAAGGATTAACCTTGAGCCACACTGCAAAACAGAGCCTATGAAAACTCTCAAGCAGGTGATGTTGGAAAATCACCCAAACCCTAGAATCCGGCTTAGCTAGACCTGTCTCAGACCCCACATGCTGCACCCTGTGGCAGATGGCAGCAGGAGGAGACCTGGCTTGAGTAGAACTTGCTCTCCGGAGCCTGTCTGCATGCCTACGTCCTGCCAAAAGGACCTGCTGGCACAACAGAATCATCTGAGGTCATCATCCTCATAGGCAGACTTGGGTTCTCGGACCATGGTGGCCTTGGCTGTCCCAGAACAGCCAGGATGCCCTAACATTTGACTCTGATGACTCAAGCATTTGTCATTCCAACTCCCCCTCAGCAGGATGAATAAAAAATCTAAAGATTTAACTTTAAAAAAAGTTGAACAAGTTAATTTTCTAAATTTAAAATGCTTCAGAAAGAAACACAACCTACATAAGGATAATTTTAAGCTATATTAAAGCTCAAAGATGACATCATAGAATTCTAATTATATAGACTTTGAGGCAATAGTCAAGCAACCTTCCTGGGTACAGTATAAATGTTTCATACTGTGCAAGTACTATGCTGGAACAGTACTTGAGGATATCCTGGAGGTCCTCCTCATAGATAATCTGGAAGAGAAGTCACTTCTCCAGACTCTCACCTGAGTTGTTGGGGATGAGGGTACCAAAGAGAGTGGGAACCATGAGGAGGAAGCACATCTGTACTTGTTATTTCATGCAAATATGCAGCTGGGTGCGAAAAATTAAAATCGTTCGCTCATTCAATAGTTTTTCTCATGAGAGGCATTGCCTGTTTCTGAGATGACTGGCTTCTCTGGGTCAGAAAGCTTCCCATTTGTAAGGGTGCATACTACAGAGGAGCTCCTAATAAACAAAATTCTATGCATGTGTCACATGCTTAAATAAAACACATGTATAATCTTTCCTACAAAACAGCCCCATCAGGTGGAGAAAGTCATTCTTCTCATAGCTAAGAGCACTCTGAAGCTTCAGCAAGGTTGGTCAAGTTTCCCCAACAAAGCTGATGGGTGGAGATGGAGAGGAAGCGTTTCTGACATTTGAATCCATAATACGTCCCCCTCATAAAAACCTCTCCTCCTGCAGTCAGTCCCTCGCTCCCTGACTATATCTCTGCATGCCGGTTTCTGGAATTTTCTTGGATGTTTTGGAATTAAAAGAGAGGCGGGAAACGGGGACAAGGTGGAAGATATCAACACTGCTTCCAAGAAATGATCATTTCTTTTGCTCCTTTCCAGAAATGGGAGCAAAGCTCAAAATCAGAGAGCAACTGAACCAGACCAGGCAGTCAAAGATGCCTCCGACTCTGGGATCTGTGCCTGATTTCCACAAAGGAATTTAAGGCTAGGCTTCTTGATGTTTTCAAAGAGAAAGACAGATTAGCCAACCTAGGCAGGCAGCAAAAATGTTAACTTCATTAACTTTTAATGAGAAGTTGTTGACATGCTTTTCTTTTACAAAAAGAGAGAGAGAGAAAGTCATTATGAATACTCCAAGATCCTAAGAGATGCATCTGATTATCTTAGACACAAAGAAGTTGATATCTGATTGAAGAACATGAATTTAGAGAAGAAAGTCTGATTAAGGTTTATATTCTTTACAGTGCTCCCTTTTTATTTTTTAATATGTGTAGTGTGTACATATGCATGTGTATGATGTGTGTGCAGGCATACTCCATGCTAGAGCATACATGTAGACGTCAGAGGACAACTTCAGGTGTCAGTCTTTACCTTCCGGCTTGCCCAAGGGAGGATCTCCTGCTGTTTACAAGCTTCCACGTTCTCCTATCTCTGCTCCCATCTCACTGCAGACCCTCTGGGACTGCAGATGTGGCCTACTGCATTCAGCTTTACGTCGATTCTGAGGATCTGAACTCCAGTCCTCACACTTGCACAGTAAGCCATCTCCCTAGTCCTCCACAGCTTCTTCATTACACATGAAACCATTTCTCAAACCCAACACTTCAAACTCCAGAGTCATGTGTCGATGGACAGAACACACCACTGGTGATAAGTCAACCCCACAAGAATACCAAATGTCTTTTTGAAACCCATCATGCCTGCCCCACCTGTCACCTGGGTGTGTATGTTCTGATGGCATTTGGAATCTGGCACCAAGTGTGGCTTTTAAAAACCTAAATCATTTCCCGTTAGATGCACAGTTAATATTCAAGTTCCCCGCATTCCGTTCTGGAGTAGAGGACTACAGCCTTCTTCTCTGGCTTCCCGCCAAGCATGCAGAGCAGAAGACAGAGCTGGTGGGCAGAGGGGTGGCAGATGCAGACCAAAGGGATTATTTTTCCATTATGTCATCCACTAGTTGAGGCTGCTCTCTAAGAACGTTATTGATTTGGGTTGATATGTTTTGCTACCAGCCCATTTCCCTAATTCTCTTATTAGTCCTAACAGTTTTTGCATTGATTCCCTTAAAAAGTTTCTAAAATACATAATAACACAACCTGTGAATAATGCTAATTTGGCATTCTTTCTCCAGATATGTAATTACCACTCGTGTCTGTTTCCTTTCCTGTTTCATTGACTAGAACATCCACAGTGACAACAGCATGAGCCGCAATCAGCTTTCATTTGTGCCTAATGTTAACAGGAATGCCTCAAACATTATGAAATTAAGTGCAGCTTTGACGACTAGTTGGCCATGGATAGTCTTTGCCATGCTGAGAAAGTGTCTTTTTCAGTCTCTGTTCTTTCTCTCTTTTCACCAATAAGGAATATTGGCATTTTAACAAATGCAATTTGGGCATCTATGAAAATTATCACATTTTTCCTTTGACATATTGATGGGATCTATTAATAGACTTCCTAATAATAAACCATAATGCATTTCTAGGATGAACCTCCCTCAGTCATGATGCATTGTTCTTTTAATATCCTAGAGGATTCAATCTGACAAGATTTTATTTAGGATTTTTCTTCCGGTGAGTTATAAGTGAGATTAGCGTATGGGTTTGAGGGCTTGGTTTTGGCTTTTTGTTATTTTTTTTTTAATTTTGCGATTTTCATATATTTTGCTCATATTTACATTCCCTCGCCTCACTACAACCCCGTTACTACGCTCAGCCCGATTTCAGGTACTCTGCTATAAATGTAGGTATAGATATAGATTCAGATAGAGATGCAGTGGGATGTGATATGGATTTGCCACAGCTAGAAGGACATTTGAGCTGTTTCCAGCCTGGGGATAGTCTAAATAAAGTTGTCATACATATTTGTGTAGAAAGCTTTGATAACTTTCAATTTTTTAATACAAGTAGAGAACAGAGCAATTGCTGGGTAATAGAGCAATTGAGCATTTAGGTTTTGAAGAAATTTCAAAATATTTTTCCAGAGTGGATACCTATAATTTTCAGATTTACGTGTGTGTGTGTGTGTGTGTGTGTGTGTGTGTGTGTGTGTCTACTGGTACCCATGGAGCCAGAAGAGGGTGTCAGATCTCCTGAAACTGGAGTTACAAGCATGTGAGCTGCCCAACATTGGTACTAGGCACTGTATTCTGGTCCTCTAGGAGAGCAGGAAGTGCTCTTAATCTCTGAGCCATTTCTTCAGCCCCATGGTTGTTTTTAATAGAAACAAAATTGTGCATTTTTATGGAGTCCTACATGATATTTGAATAAAGGTATCTATTGTATAATATTCAAATAGAAGTAAACATTTCTATCTCCTAAAATATTAATCATTTCTTTGTGGTGATGATTTTCCAAATTATTTTGATTTTATTTATTTATTTATTTATTTATTATTATTATTATTATTTAGCTTTTTAAAGCTGTTCAGTAAAAGCTGGGCCTGGTGGCAGAAACCTGTAATCCTAGACAATGCAGAGTCTGAGGCAAGAAGATCACAAGTTCAGACCCTGCAACCTAGGTTACATAGTGGCTTCAAAGCCACTTAGTGAGATCTTATCTCAAAGTAAAATGTAATAAAAAGAGACTGGAGATGTAGCTCAGTTATACAATTTTCCTAATATGCATGAGGCCCTGGGTTCCCTGCTTATCACACACACACACACACACACACACACACACACACACACACACGCACACACGCACACAAACATACAGACACATTCCAGAGGGAGGGAGGGATGGAAGAAGAGGGGGGAGAGAGAGAGAGAGAGAGAGAGAGAGAGAGAGAGAGAAACATAGCACAATATTATCTATAGTCTTTGTGGTTTTAATTTGTATTTTCCTAACATCTAATGGTGTTAAACATCTTTCCGTGTTTAACGGTTTATATACCATTTGTAAGCCCTCTTTGCTGAAATGCCCATCTCACAGCTTTTGCCTGCCTTCTAATTGGATTGTGGGAGGGTTGACAGTTGCATTGTTACAATTCTTAACACTTTCTATATACTAGGTCTTTGTCAGATATGTGATTTATAAATATTTTTTCCTACTATACAGATTATCTTTTTATCTCCTTAATAGCATCTTTCACAGAGCAAAAGTTTCAAATGTTGCTGCACTCCAAACTTATCAATTTTTCCTTTTACAGACCATGCTTTTGGTGTGAAATCTAAGAACTTTGTCTGAGTCTATATGTCAATGTTTCTCCCTTGTTTTTTTCCTAAAGGTTATAGTTTTTTATTTTACAGTTAAATCCATGATCTCTTTCCTCTGAGTTAATTTTTCTATAACGTGTGAGGCTTCAGCCGAGGCGCCATGTTATTTTTTCACAGATATCCAATTCCTCTAGTACCACTTACTAACTCACTTTCTCCATGGAACTGCTTTCATACCTTTGTCAAAAATCAATCGAGCATCCTTGTGTGAGTCTATGTCTGGATTCTCTGTTCTGCCCCATTGATCCCGGTACCAGCTGTAAACCCTCTATTTCACCAGTGTCACACAATTTCTGTTACTATCACTATGTAATAAGACTAAATCATCTCACTTTATTCTTTTCCAAACTATTTCATCTAGCTCATCTACCTTCTCATGTAAATTATGTAATAACCATTTATATCTAGAAAATAATCTCATTGACATTTTGATAGGGAAGAATTTGAGAAGAGGGGATATCTTTGTGATGCTGTGTCTTTCAGTTCACGAACAACCTACATCTCTCCACTTTTAGAACTCTGATCTCATTCTTTAGGATTTTATGGCTTTGAGTATATAAACATTGCACACATTTGGTTAGATCTATCCCTAAGCATTTCATTTTCCCTTTCAAGAAACTGTTCTTTATTTTGTTAATTAATTTTGCTCTGCCTCTGAGATAGATTCCCCCACCCTTCTTTTCAACTAATTGTAAATAGTGTAGTTTCTACTTCAGGCTCCCTGTGTTCCTTGCTGATTTATAGAAATGCAACTCGGGATTTTTTGTTTGTCCTGTGGCCTCTAACCTTGCTTAACTCATTCATTAGTTGTAGGAGAATTTGGTTTCATTTCTGTTTCATAGATTCCTTGGGATTTTCTATAGAAATATTCATGTTGTTTTATTGGGGTCAGTTTTAGTTCTTCCTTTCTTATTTATCTGCCTTTTATTTCCTTTTCTTACCTCACTGCTTTAGTGAGCACTACCTAGAACATTCAGTACTATGCTGAAAATGTCTCAGGGTTCTTATTTTTAAGTCCTTATTATTAACTCATTTCATTGGGATATGACCAAGTCTTCCAAATAAAAGATGTTACACATAATTTCCCTTACTCCCCTGCAGATTTTCTTAGTCTTTTAACTCAAGCCAGAATTTTTAACTGAAACAAGTTATAAAGTTATATTTTGTACAATATATCCTTTCATTTACAATTTTTTTATATCTGCACAATTTAATGTGGGGCTTACAGCAATTATTTGGAGTCCATGATATGTTTAATTACTAGATGTGTTTATTGCAGGTCCGCCAGACCACTGCTTCTCCATTCTCGAGATCCTAATTGTGGATCTTCTCTCAGAGTATACCTTCAAAGAGTTTTTCCATTGACATTGATGCTACACCTCTTGAAGCTTTTTCATCTGAAAACCATTTACAAATGAATTACAATGCTAAAGAGAACCAAACATAGGGATAATAAGATTTCCCTTCAGAACTCCGCAGGGCACACCTGCATTAAGTATTGTATTATTCATTGTAAATACATAAGTCAGGTCCTGCATTTGCCAAAAATAAATTTGTTGTGTAGGTTTTCCTGGTCTGGTTTTCTGCGCATTTTGGTTGAGAATGGAAAATGCACAGCCCTCAACTTCTCTTAAGCATCAACCCCTGCTGGAAGCTCATCCTGTCACAGACTTCATTCACCTCCACAGTTTGATTTTCTGACCCCAGGATTCACTCACACAGGCAGCCTTTGGTTTCTTTTATGCATCTTTACCCACTGGAGCCAGGCTCAGGCTTCAAGTTTCCTATACAAACCAGAGCATGAGTAAACTGCCTCCTTCACCTTCCCAATGTTTCTAAATGCATATGGAAGCGTAATGGTTGTGAGAGGCTTCTGGTCATTTCAAAACCTTGTCTACAGAAGAGAATGATTTTCTGCTTGGTATTAATGCAGCCCACTTATTCTAGGGACAAGACAGTAAAGGCACGACAGAGATGTGACCATCGCTTCCAGTAGGACTTTGCTTTTGTTGTGAGGCCTGAGGAGAGAGCACCCACCCAATCCAGCCCCACTGACCGTACAGTTAAGGAGATTTCCCCAAGATTGCAAAGACTGGCTCTCTGATCATCTATGTCATTGCAGCTGACACTTTTCCTCCTATTTTCAGTTTCCATGGCATTTGGTAGCACCCTTGGAAGGGCTGCCTTAGGGGATGGTAGCCAAATGTCTTTTCAGTCTTAGGCCAAGACTATCCTTTTTGGAATTGCAGAGCTCAAGTCATTCCTGGCAGTTGCAGCTCATGCCCTGAATGGGCCGGTGCGATCCTACCGTGCTAATCACCTGTGGTCCTACTAAGCTAACCAGTGCTCTTCCCGGAGCATTCATTGCCCTACAACAAATCCGCCAGAACAGTGTTTCCCTAAGCTCCATGGTACAGAAGACTCACCTGGAGAGCCTATTCAAAACTTATCAGGCTCCATCCCAAAGACTCAGAAGAGGTTTAGGGTCTGCATTTTTAGCAAACATCAGACAACGCAGCTAGGTGATTCAATAAGAGCCCTTAAAGAACTACAGTACCAGAGTGTCTTCTCTAAAACCATCAGACATAAACTTCTCAACTGCCCATTTGCTAGGTCCTTGGAGTCACAAATGGGAAGAAGTAAACAGGATCTACACCATACCCACTAGAGTTGCTGAAGCAGAGCTGCTGGATGTACAAGTCCAGATAAAGGGATATTGTCAAAACTTTCTCGTTGCCAGGTGCACTTACATACACGCAGGCAATATGCTCACACACCTAAAATAAAGATAATACATAAAATATTAAAAGGGAGGCTGGAGAGATGGTTCAGTTGTTGAGAGCACTGGCTGCTCTTGCAGGGGACCCAGGTTGGAATCCCAACATCAATATGGTGGCTAAGAACAGTCCATAATTCCAGTTCCAGGGGATCTGACACCCTCTTCTGACCACTACGGGCATTGCATGACACAGGTACATTTACATATGTGCAACCAATATACTCATACACAAAAAATACAAATTATAAATAAGAGTGCTTTTTTAAAAAATTTCTTGTTGCCAGTAAAAAAGACTACAGAAAATGACCTTTTCTCTAGAAACAACTGATTTCACACGTGGATTTTACACATCTGAAATGACCTATTTATCAAATTCCTCTTAACACCATTGTTTGCAATAACTCCAGCTTAGAAGTAACCTAAAGTCCATCACTAGAGCACCAGTTCAATGAATTATGACTTATCCATATGATGTAATATCTTACATCTGATTTTTTAATTGTAAGGAAGCTCTCTTTGTAACAACACAGAAAGTTCTCCAAGATGTGTGGGGTGTGGAGAAGGGAATGGAAAATTCAACAAATTGGTACCATGTGAGCCTCTGCTAGCAAACAAGGCTGTCCATCACATTATACTGGTCAGAGCCTATGAGCCAAATATTATTAGAAAAAATAAGATGGAAGTAAGAGCTCTAGTGGGCCACCTTTTGTGCAAAAACAATCATGATGGGAGGGGGGACCTCTGAAAGGACAAAGAAAGGGTGGAAAGTAGGTGGAGAGAGGGCAGAAGTGAATAAGACACTTTAAAATTCAATGCTTTTTGTATTTTCTGTACTGTGCAAACATATTACAAATAAAAATATTGCATTTTAAAACACTATTTTTTTTTTTAATTTAAAAGATTCTGAAGTGAGGGAAGACTATGTATGCCCAAGGCTGGTGTGATTTAAACTCTGTGTTCCTTTGGGGGTGGCTGGTTTGTTCAGTCTCAAAGCACATCCATTAGTAAGCTGTTTGCTGCAGAAGGAAGGCAGGTGAGCCTGCTTTGTCTACACTGGTAACCCGTCATGTTCAAAAGGCTGACTTCTATCAGACTTGGCAGAAAGTACAAATCATCTCCCCAACTGGTTCCCCAGCCTAGATGCTGATTACGGTCACCTGGGGAGCCTTTAATAATCACTGCTGCTGCAGCCCCACCTTGAATATTCTGATTTCACCCGTTTGACTTTGGGCCAAGCATCGGGGCATCTAAAGTTCCCCAAGTCACTCTAATGGACGGTGACATAAGCAACAACACCTTGACTTGTCAGCTACAAGGCAAGGTTCTAAGGTCTGCAGGTGGCCGCGTTCAGCCAGTTGTGTGGCCCACTGTTCCAGCCACGTCTGCTGCCCAAGATGCCCTCGTCTTCAGCTATCCCTCAAAGACCCATGCAGCTGCAAAAGTCGGGTTCAGAGCAGAAAAGCCAGGTTTGCCAAAGAGGAAGGACCTGAGCTCCTACAGGAAATCGGCTGTGATTACTCCTAAGAGTAGATTAGACTCTCCTCATGCTGGCTTTCCCTCCTCCTCTTTGCTCCTCATTCACACCCCTAACACCTCAATTGAAAAACATGCTGATAAGCACCAGCTTCGGTCTGCAGGGGCTTTAGTGCATGGATCACCACCAGCCCAGGAATAGACCAAGACAGACAAAACACCAGTCTTTACTTGAAATGGGTAATAGTCCAGATGTGTAAAATTTTATGCACTGAAATGTGTTATGGAATTGGTTATATGTTGAAGATAAACCTGTGTGCTTAAGAGAAGCAAGTCCCAGAAACCTAAAAATAATTTTTTCCTATTAAAATTACTATTAGTCAGGCACTGTAAAACACATACCTATAATCCCAGCACTCAATAGGCTAAGGCAGGAGGATCAAGAGTTCAAGGGCAGCCTGAGCCACACAGTAGAGACCCCACATCATAGAATAAAAGCAATAACTCTTTAAAAAGCAATTATCCCTGAAAAAAAGGCATTTCTAATTGCCACAGATGTCTCTGATGACAAACCCTGATTCTTTTCACCCATTAAAGCCAAAGCTGAAGCTCTTAGTGTTTTGAATGTGTTACAGGAAGCTCCAGGGAGAAAAATAAGGAAAATGAGAGCTTTCACCACGCCCAAAGCAGGGGAAGTACTTTTATCTCTCAGTGCTTAAAAGTTAATACATCTCTTGAAAATTTCAGGTACTACAGAGGGCAGAGTCCCAAGAAACAGAACGCCTTCACACCTGAATCTACATGACCTAATCTATCATCTCTACCATAAACCTAACCGGGAGGGAGGGAGGGCACTTATACCCAAAAGACAACATACAGGAACAAATCTCTACTGCTTACAAAGAATGCTTCATAAGAAGAAAGACAAGTGAGTGGATGGACAGACAGGCACACTCTCTGAAAAGGCCCTATAAACCAAGCTATAACAGCACAGCCCAGAGTCTTCCTGGATAAAATGTTCACTCTCTGTTTTAAAAGCTAATTTCACCTCATTTCCCTTCCAAATCTCTGAATCACAAAGCATTGCCTTATCAACTAAAATACTCTGGGCATCAATTAAACAGAATAGCCAACTACATATAAATTAAAAAGGGATCATCAACAAATCTCAACCAACAAAAAAAAAGGAAGTCTGGAAGAAAGAAATTTCTGGGGCTATCTAAGTGACTTAAAAATGTGAGTCCCATAGGTCAATCGTATGTGATCATTTAAATAAATTCCAAAGCAGGAAGCAAGGGTTGAGATAAAGAAAAAAGTTCTCTCCTTTGACACAGGCAATACTGGGTCCGTGCCTATCTCCAAACCAGTCAGTCAAAGGGAAAATGGAACTGTCCGAGATGGCAAAGGGTGAGTCCCTCCCAGCTTCTCCTGCTCACAACTTAGTCCCTCCCCCACATACAGCTCAAGTCGGTGGTTGGTTGGAAGGGCTAGCCAACTCTCCCAGCTCCTCTCTTTCTACAGAACAGTCAAGTTCCTCTATGCTGATCCAAGCAGGCAAGTGTGGTTGAAAGCACAGTCCATTTTGGCGGGTGGAGAACCAGTTCATACCACACCACACTCCTTCTTCTGGCTCTTACATTCTGTTCTCTTCTGCAAGAGTCCTTGAGCCCTAGAAAGGGAGATGTACATATAGGACAATCTTTCTTCCGCTGTGGTGAGATACTGAATTCTTGGGCCTTCTCATCATCTGTCTTCAACAGACTGCTGGCCCATTTAGCAGTATTCCTTCTACTATAAAAACACAAATAGAAAAAAGTAAGAACATCTAGACAAACACTAACTGCTATAATAACCTAACCCCTGGGCATAAACACAAATGCTTGGCATCATATCCATCTTAAAAAAAACAATAAAAAAACCCTCATTTTCCTGTCCCCAGGGTACACTTGTACAAAGTGAATCTAAAAATGAAGAGGGATGGCTATTAGATGGACAAGAAATAGGATCTACCTCAGTGCTGTTCCTCCTCCAAATCCTTATGTACCTACTAGACAAACAGAAAGGTACCCTAATAATTCTCACAATAATCCTTCCATTAGGCCAGTCACTCCATTTCCTCTCATGGCCAAGTCTTCAACCTTCACCTTTCTGGCCACTGACTCAGAACACAGGATTTGCAAGTAACAGAATCTCACTTAACAGTAGCTCAAGCCAAAAAAGAGTTTGGGTTATCTCTTCAAGGAAACAACGTTATCTCACAGGAACCAGGGACATGAACAACAGTTTGACTGCAAATGCAGGATCATCAGGGTGAGGCAGCCACTTCCTCTTGTCATGGCCTCTGAGCTGGCTACCGATAAACTTTCTCTGCTTCTGGGTGTCTATCACACCATTCCTGAAACAGCATGGCCTTCCGCTCTGGTGCTCACAAAAGCTACTTAGGGTCTCTGGGTGCAAAGTCCAAGTCCCCAGAAACAAACTTAGTCTAATCAGCAGTGGGCAGGATGGCAGGTCACAATGTTCAAACATGGAAGTTAAAGACCATCCCAACCTGTTTGCTAAAAGGAGAAGGCCCCATAGGCTTCAGAGCCAACCTGAAAGGGTTTATCCAAGTTCTCTTTTCAGGAACTTCACCCTTCTCTGTGGACATCACCTTTCCCCTAACACCCAGAGGGAAGCAATCTGATTCACAGCTGGGAGCCTGCTGCTCCACAGGGCCCTGCATCTCACCATACAGCTACTCTCTTCCCTCCTCTCCAGCAAGCCTCATGCTGGCTCCTGCCCAGGGCCCTTTTCACATTCTCACACCCACCTGACTACACTCATCCCAGGATTCAAAGCACTGTGCAGGGCTCCACTTTGCCAAAATGCTTTCCCACACAGGGGTCCCTGTCTTCCAGCTCACTCCACACACGTCTACCCCTGAAGTGAGCTCAGTCTATTTTAAACTACTGGAGCTGTCTGCCATCTGTCTTGTCTGCAGGCCTCGTGGTCTCCTAAGAGAAAAGAATTGAATTTAGAAAGATAGAAACCAAAGTCTAGTCCTGGTCCTGCCTTGAAACCCAGAACCCATGGCTATCTTCCTGAAGTTCCTAAGAAAACACTCCTCATTTGGTGAGCTCCTTAGACTCTTAAGAACGTCAGAAGAGATGGAAGATCAAGAAACAAGGGGAGCGTCTTTGAGGGCATCTTTGTTGATCCCGAGCAACAGCTGAACATTGTTCAGGAATGAATGGCCTTCTTCGATTCTCTGACCAAACACTTCCGGTATTCTGGGGACCCCGTCAATGCCAGACTGGGTCCATCTTTAAGCAGCAATGCTTGAAAGTGGTTACCATGACAACCAGCTCCACTGGCTGCTTTTTGAGAGATCCTAGGCAAGTCATCAACCTCTGCCTGCTTCATGTGTGATAATGATACAAGAAACTATTTACTAAACACTATGAACTCAGAATCAATGATAATGGGTAATAATAATAATAAATAACAATTTGAAATGTGGCCTATGTGTCAGATCAACTGTACCATGAGCTTTATATGCATTAGTTCACAGCACCCCTAGGAGATTCTTAATAAGCACTCAACATTTCATTTGGAGACTTCAACAATAATATTAGAAGAAAGAAATCTAGAAACATGGATGTTGAAAGCTGATTTTAACTTTTTTCCTAGAATCCTGACATCTTTTCTCAAGACAATATCTTCCCCCAGATGAAAGTTTCCCACACTCAAAAAACCAGCTGGCTGTAAGACAGCTGTCTTTCCGCATCAGCAGAGTTATTAGGAGGGTTAATAGCCACATGCATCTCTATAATCCTATTTCCACCACAGCAGATGGTAAACAGAACCAAAGCGGTACTGAAGATTTTTAGGATCCTGCAGGGAGTCACATCCCAGTACATTCCCATCATCTTTCTTCATAGTGCCTCCCTCTAGGGTGGTCTCGGAAACCCCACATCCGTCTATTTCACAGAACAATTTCTTTTCTCTTAAACACCAGTACCACATACACAAAAACGATATTTTACTTTCATCCTGAAGTTGTATCAAAGTGATGAAGGATTCCTCTAGATTAGAAATGAGACCTTGCCGAAAGAGAAACTAGTATAATCTTTTTTTTTTAACCCAGGAAATGTGTAGTGAGTACAAAGTACACGCAACACTTCATGCTAGGTTCTGAAGATGCAGGAGTGGACAGTTAAGACGACCTGATGGTCTCCAAGTGGTTATTGGTGTGATTCTACATCAAATGTCATTATGCTAACACACATTGAGGGACTACCAAATTCCAGATACCACACAAGGCTTTATGCACCTTATTTTTCTCCATTCTTCACAACCTCTATCGGATATTACAGTCTTATTTGACAGATGGGAAGACTGAGGCTCAGAGCAGTTAATGACCACACATCTGGGAAACAGCAAGTTCAAAGGTAAAACTGGGTTGCTCCAATTCAAAATTGTATGCTTTAAATGAGCATGCTCTGAAGGGCACATCAGGCTCTCAATAATTTCTGGCTGCTCAGTAATTCTCCAGTAATCCAATAGTATCTCCATGTGTGACCCTGAACTCTGTAAAGCCTGAAAAAACATGCTATTTTCTGCTACTACTCTATTCCATGGTTTCTGGTGACATGTCACAGCAACAGGTTAACTTTTCCATCACATCTTTGCTCTTCCTGGCTATTCCTTAGAGGCCAGACTACGGTGGTAGTTAGCTTTAACTGTCAACTTAACAAAATCTAGAGTCACCTGAGAAGCGAGTCCCAGTTGAGGGATTTCCGAGATCAGACTGGCCTATGGGCATGTCTGTGAGGAATTGTCTTGATTGTTAAGTGAGGTAAGAGGACCCAGCCCACTGTGGACAACATTCCCTGGACAGTAAGTGGTCCTAGGCTGTATAAGGAAGCTAGCTAAGTACAAGTCTGCAAGTGAGCCAGCAAGCAATGCTCCTCCACCATTTCTGCTTCAAATTCCTGCTTGAGTTTCTGCCCTGACCCCCCTCAGTGATGGAGGGAAATAAGAACTTTCTTCCCAAAAGTTGTTTTTAGTCAATGCTTTATTACAGCAATAGAGATGATACTAGAACAGCGTCTTACCTCCTTTCTCCAGCCATTCCCCAGCAGTACCTTTCCTTTGCTCCTCTGAGTCATTCTTTAGTGCCTAGACTGCCCTTTCCCCTACATTCTGAAACTCTAGCTCCACCCAACAGAATATCCTTCTTAAATTCTAGATAGAAAAACCACCTTCTTTGGGCAGCCTTTCCAGTCCCCCAACAGAGGTATGAGCTTCAGCCCATGCTGTCACCGCCCTCCTTTCCTAACCTTATCCCATCCCTTAGCCCCTCGTCCTGCCTCTTACATTACAGAGGTTTATAGACAGCTGCTCTGCCCCTTAGCTGCGGGCACCTTCTTATATAAAGCCTGGCTTCCCACTCATCAGAGAATCCTCCGTAACATGGATTGGTGGCAATTTCTCCCTCCACAGACGTTTCCTAAAAGGCCTCAGTACATTCTTTCATTTCTGCAGGTTTCAATAACATTTCCAAGTCCATATTCCCAGTGTGGGCCTTCCTTATCCTCTCCCCTGAGTCTATTTGAGTTCTGGAGGAAACTACAACACACTTCATGGCTACAGTTACCACTAGTAGAGAGCCAAGCCCCACATCTCTATCCTGAGCCTAAAGCAGCAGGTCTGGAGAGCCCCACACAGTCTGCAGCTTGACTAGGTCCTTAGAATGGGAATATTCTGCTTCCAAAGGCTAAGCAGTTACCCAAGTCAAGAGCACTCTCTTTCTCTCCCTCCCCCGCGTCCTCCCTCCCCCAAACAAATCTATCAACAATTTTCTCAATGACACTCTCCAAATATCTCCCAAATTTTCCCTCTTCCACTGCCATTTAACCATCTTCAACTTCTACCTAAACTACAGGGTCACCACAACTGCCCCCTAACCTGAGCTCCTTCTTCCAGCCTCATCACCTTGAAACTCATTCCACCTGCAGTCAGAGTGACTTCTAAAAGGTAAATGTAACCATGTAATTCTGTAAAAAGAAAGACATTGCACTGTCAGGATAAAGTCTACAAACTGATGGGACAGCTGAGCTGAGCCCTCCTTTCTAATCCAGTTCTTGCCTTCTTTTTCTCTGATGTCCTCTCTTGTCGCGTTCCCACCCTAGAAACACAGACATTCCGCTATAAACATGGCAAAGGGCTTTGGGTCTTCAGTGCTCTTTTACCTATGTAGACATCTCACCTAGTGGACAATACCAGGGTCCTCCCCCTTGGTCCTAGCCAGTTAAATGGTTTTACCCAAATCCAGAATAAAACTATCTGGCCACTACTTATTAAGTAAGTATCATACGCCTAGGTGAGCCTAAGAAGACTGTATTGGTTACTTTTTTTTGTGCAGTCACAAATCATCAGACAGAAGCAACCTGAGGGAGAAAAATTATTTTGGCATATGGTTCCCAAGGGTCTCATTCCATCATGGTAGGGATGACTTGTTGGTGGGAGCGTATGTCAGAGGTTCCCTCTATCATGGGCAATCAGGAAGCAGAGCATATAGACTGGAAGTAGAAATAGGCATAAACCATCAAGGCCTGCCTTTAATGACCTACTTCCATCAGCGAGACCCCATGCCCCAAAGGACTCACAACGTTCCAAAACAGTGTCATCAGCTGGAGGCCAAGTGTTCAAACACATGAGCCTCTCTCTGAATGGCATTTCAAACTCAAACCATAAGAGAGACTTTGGGGTGGGGACAGTGATTGTTGTTATTGTTGACTGCCAGATTTTTTTAAGCATGCATATTTTTATGGTATACAACATGTTGTTGATACTGGTATAAATCACAAAATGGCTAAACAAAGATTTTAATATATGCATTACTGTATATACTTTCTTTGTGAGGAGTTAAGAACACTTAAAATCCACTCTCATGGGTAATTTTCAAGTATCTGATATATTGTTATGAACTATAACCACAATGATATATATGCAAAGCCTTTAAATTTTATAACAGCGTCTAGAGGTATCTTGGAAGTGTGGTATTGCATAAGAATTTTAAATGCTTTATTTATTATTTTTATTTTATGTGTATGAGTGTGTTGCCTACATGTATGTAAATGTATTCATGCTGTGCACTGCCCACAGAGATCAGAAAAAGGATTCAGATCCCCCATTCTCTCTCTCCCTCTCTCTCTTTCTTTCTCTCTCTCTCTTTCTCTCAAGGTGAATCGCTCTGCTTTACCAGACCATTCATGATCCCTGATATGATGGACTGAAACCATGAGCCAAAATAAACCTTTCATCCCTTGTTTTTAATGAACTATTCATTATAGTGACAGAAACAATAACAATACCAAATATCCTTGGGAAGAGCTATCCCTTTCCCACTTTTGGTCCATAGAATTCAGGTAGTGTTAATTCCATTCCCAAGTGCAAGAGGAAAAAGTGCTGATCAATCAGAACACTGCTTTCTCACTGGCTCTGGTAACCCATTCAGGGCCAATGAAACAAAGAAAAAGATGAAAGTACCTATCCCTCATGGACTTGAACCTAGAGGCCATGTGGACAGATCTTCAACGGCCACTTTTCCACAGGGAGAAAGGGTCTACAACCTGAGCACAGAGCCAATTCAGAAAAAGGAGAGATAGAGTAAGAGAAATCATGTCCTGGCAACATCCTGAGCCCCAGATCAGACTATACCCACAGGCAGTTCCCCTTGGGTCTTTTCAGTTTTAGGAAGCAATGACTTCCCTTCTAAAATAAGCTGGTTTGAATTTTTTGTCGCCTGTAACCAAGATTCCTGCCTCACACAAAGTGTTATTGGAATAATTAATTTTAAGGATCCTTCCAAATCCAAGATGCTAAGTTTCAACTGTCGGCATTAGCTAGATACCTTTATCATTCAAAAGTACAGGTGTCTGAGGAGAGAGTGATCATCTTCAACAACAGGAAGATCCTATTAACATGGATCAATTTCCCAAAGTCTTAACTGTGATTGGAGATACTAGCTAGCTAAAACCAGTAACTGCCACGGCTTTTAGCCAAGAGAGGTGGCTCATGTGCATTACCCACCATTCCACCTGTGCAACGCATCTTGCTTTGACAACACTGGTTCAGATGAGGAGAGGTATTAGGACTAAAGCCCTGGAGAAAAGGTAATGTTACATTTTTCTTTTTGAAAATGTGTCAAAGCACAGTGGCCGCCAGGTATGGTGTCGCACACTGATAATCCCAGCACTGAGAAGGCTAAGGCAGGGGGATCACAAACTTGAAGCCAGCCTGGACTACACAGAACGAACTTGTCTCAAAAGTAGAGCACAATATAATAAAATTAGAAAACAAGAGTTTTGTCTAGAGAAAATACAACTGAAGTTTCTCCAGAAAAGGCACTTGGGATAACCTCTACAGTGTGTGTCTTCCAGGTGAGTTTCCCCAAGCACACCCCAGCCTTTATATGCCATCTTCACGCAGAGAGACAAGTAAGTAGGCATGATAAACGAAAATGCATGTTCTTTTAAAAACTTCAAGTAGAGTCTAGATGAGCACTTACAGAGGGTTAGCCTGAAGATATCCTTTGTTTGGTCCATGACTTTATAAAAATGAAAACCTGAGTAAAATCCAGATACCTCACTTCTCTTACAAGACCTGGAAGCCTTACAGTCATACCTCAATGGCAGAAGTCACTACTGGGTGCTGCTTTAAACAAGACATTCATTATGTAGTTCAGCACAGCTCATTCACAATACCACTGTTTCACACCTATTCACATCACTCACCTATGTCCCTGCATGACTCTTGCAGAGTTTAAATTTACAGCTTTTCACATTGACATATTTGTACACAGGTAAATACTTACATGTCATTTTAATCATCCAAGGTCTTTTGAACACTGAATTTGCATGCTCTCATTATTTTGCCTTAGTATTCCAGATGGCATAGGAGCAAACATCTCAGTCAATAATTGATCATAAATTTTCTATAACTCCAAGCCTTCGCTCATGCTGTTCCCTTGCCTGCTTGTCCTGTCTCTAAGTCTTACTGCTACAGAACTCTACTGACTGAGCCTGCAAAATTCTACTCAAAGGCCTTCTGTGAAGCCAGTCTTGACACCCTTCCAAGAATTATGCTTCAGAGTTAGTAACGAATTCCCTGGCATCCTCATAACACGAAGACATACCACATCTGAGCCCTTATTTCTTCTAGTTTGTGCCATGATTATTTAAGGATTGGGCTAACACCTTGTGACACCAGTGGCTCTTCAAAAATAAGGAGTGAGGAGGACGGACAGATTGTTCAATGGTTAAAGCACTTGCTGAGCAAGCAGTAGGACCAGAATCTGAATCCCCAGAACCCATGTGAATGGTAGGTGGGCGTGACGGGTCACTTGTAATTCCAGCCTCAGGGTATGGAAACAGAGGAACCCCAGAGTCAGCTGCCTAGCCATACTGGACAGTTCTGGATTTAACTGAGAGACCCTGTCTCAATGGATCAGAGCAATCGAGACGATTCCCCAACCTTGGGTTTCCACAAGCACACATGTGCACACACACATACATGCTAACATGTATACACACATACACCACATACACATAAAAAAGATTAAGTCTTCAGCACCTTAAGAATACCTTCCTTACAAGGTATAAAATTGTACCTTCCTTTTCTTATTTAAAGCCCAGAGTAACTTGAACTTATCCATAGCTCCACCTTGAAAGATGAGGAAGCTGAGGCCTAGAAAGACTTAGAGACAGAAAGTCATTTCCTTAAGCATAATGTCACCTTCCCACCTCACTTGCTTCGAGCCAAGTGGCCAGCAATGGGCCATTTCACTCCTCTTTCTGAGCACATACACAAAACACCACTCTGCTCCCACACAGGACACGTGACAGGGAACTGGGTAGCCCTCGCTCATCACAGGAGCCTTCGAAGTGGCTCTACTTCCCTCTGAAATTACATTAAATTGTTCCATTAGTGTCAAAAAAAGGAAGATGCATGATACTGTTCTGAATTTCCCTTTTTGCAGAAAGTTATCTTCTGCGTTGGGCCCGTGCTGTCTGCTTCCAGCAAGTGGGAGGTTATTTGGGGGCAAAATTTATTTGCAATAAGCCACAAAATCAGTCCAAATGCCAGAATATATTTCAGTTGGGCTGGCCAGAATCAATACAGATGTGATAAGACAAAATCATGCAAGTCAACTTAAACAGAAACTTCTCCAAAGAAGATATACAAGTGGCCAATAGGGAGATGCTGAGAGACTCAACATCACTCATTAAAGAAACACAGATCAAAGTCGCAAGATACCACCTCAGACCCTTCAGAGGTCCCACAACAAAATGAAACCAGAAAATAAGCAGTGTTGGTAAGAATATGGGGAAACTCAAATGCTGTGTGCACTGGGGAGAATGCAAAACGGTGCAGCTCCTGTGGAAAATGTTATGTTGCTCCCTAAAAAAGTTAAAATGCAGTTGCTGTACGATCCAGGAATATCACATTCAGAAAGGATTACAGCAGACTTTTGAACAGATATTTGTACACCCACTTTCACTGCAGCGTAATATTCACAATAGCCAAGAGATGGAAGTGACCCATCTGTCCATTGGCAGATGAATAAACACGGAGCGTGTAGTCCATGCATGCAATACAGTAATAGTGAGTTTTTAAAAAAAGAAAGAAATTCTGGCATATGCGCCAACATGGGTGAACCCTGAAGGGATTATGTAAAGAGAAACAATCCAATCACAGACAAGCAAATACCTCATCCTTCACTTCGATGAAGTATCCAGAGTAGTCAAATTCATATAGTCAGAAAGTAGGATGGTGACTGGCAGGGCTGGAGGCAGTGGGCAATGTTGAAGTGCTTGATGGGTATAGAGTTGAGATTTTTTTTTTCAAGATGAGCAAGTTGGGCATATCTTTTGCAACAAAGTGTTAATATATTTAAAACAACAGTATAATATAATATATTTATAATATATTTAAAACAACTGTGCACCTAAAAAGGGCTAGGATGGTAAATTATGTTAAATTCATTCAACCACCATTTTTTAAATATCAAATGCTAACATGTATCCTTTCTTTCTTAATATTTGTGTGTGTGTGTGTGTGTGTGTGTGTGTGCCAGAGCACAAGTGTGGAGCTCAAAGGGCAATGTGAAGGAGCCAGTTCTCTCTTTCCATCATGTAGATTCCAGGGATCGAATTCAGGTTGTCAGGCTTGGCAGCAAGCACTCTTACCTGCTGAGTCATCTCATCGGCCCATACGTATCATTTCTTATGATAAAATTGCTGCAACCCACATCGGAACCCAGAGACAATTTCAGTACTCTGAGAGGCTGGGATGGAATTGAGGGAAAGGTGAAGACAAGCTGTTGAGAGCAAACTGCTATTCCTAATGAAGTCTTCCATGACTCTGTTCTCACATGAACCTCTGTATTCAAAGCATCTTCCTGTGCTCCCTCCTCACACGTGTTTACAGATGGTGCCGTCCTAGGAAATGTTCCAAAAGCAACAGCGCTACAGTTACTGTCATAAAAGACTTTCTCACTGGATTCTAACAATTCATGTCCCCTATATCACACTGTGATCAAAGTTCAAAAACCTGTTGGATAGATAATACAGTTAGGTGTCTCTTTAAACAAGTATTGTGAATTTAAACAAGAAAATGAAAGATTCAACTTCAAAATAGTCATCTTGGAAGCTTTAATAAACAAAACTAGATTGAATGAAGTCCCTAAATCGGATACTAGACTCAGTTTTGAGCTATGACAAGTTCATTAGAATAAACGAATAGCTAAACTACATTCAAGCATCACAGACCTTCCATAAAGAAAGTATCAAAGCTATGAACTCATCTCTGGGCACAGAATTTGTTTCTGTCTTGAGTTTTTATATTAAGCACTGTGTTCTTCATGCCTAGCTTTTTGTAACACAGTCTTCATTGATAGTCTCTTCAGTTGTAATATTGAGCCCTATTTGGCCTGATCCTTATTTACAAAGATATTTTAAAACTGTCTGTTATGGGTAAGAAGCAACAACTTTCCCCCTCTTCGTCTCTGCCATCTCCTCAACAGCCACGAACGGGCGACCATGCGTGAGTGCATTTCCATCCACACTGGCCAGGCTGGTGTTCAGATCAGCAATGCCTACTGGGAGCTTTACTGCCTGGAACACAGCATCCAGCCTGATGACCAGATGCCAAGTGACAAGACCATTGGGGGAGAAGATGACTCCCTCAACACCTTCTTCAGTGAGACAGGCCCTGGCAAGCATATGCCCAGGGTAGTGTTTGTAGACTGGAATCTACAGTCATTGATGAAGTTTCACTGGTACCTACTGCCAGCTCCTCTACCCTGAGCATCTCATCAAAGCCAAGGAAGATGCTGCCAGTAACTGGACCCGTGGGCACTACACCATTGTTAAGGGGATCATTGACCTTGTCTTGAACCAAATTCACAAGCTGGCTGACCAGTATACAGGTCTTCAGGGCTTCTTGGTTTTCCACAGCTTTCTACTGATGGAACAGCTCTCTGCTGATTATGGAAAGAAGTCCAAGCTGGAGTTCTCCACCTACCCAGTCCCCCAGGTTCCCACCACTGTTGTTGAATCCTACAATTCCATCCTCACTTTTCACACCCTGGAGCACTCTGACTGTGCCTTCATACAGACAATGAAGCCGTCTATGACCTCTCTCATAGAAACCTCGATACTGAGCACCCAACGTACACTAACCTAAACAGGTTAATAGGTCAAATTGTGTCGTCCATCACGGCTTCCCTGAGATTTGATGGAACCCTGCATATAGATCTGATTGAATTCACCTGGCGCCCTACCCCTGCATCCAGTTCCCTCTGGATATGCCCCTGTCATCTCTGCTGAGGAAGTCTACCATGAGTAACTCTCTGTAGGAGAGATCACCAATGCCTGCCTTGAGCCAGCCAATTAGATGGTAAAATGTAATGCTCACCATGGTAAATACATGGCTCGCCATCTGTGGTGATGTGGTTCCCAAAGATGTCAATACTGCCATTGCCACCATCAAGACCAAGCATACCATCCAGTTTGTGTATTGGTGCTCCATTGGCTTCAAGGTTGGCATCAATTACCAGCCACCTCTGTGATACCTGGTAGAGACTTGACCAAGGTGCAGCGAGCTGTGTACATGCTGAGCAACACAACAGCCATTGACAAGGCCTGGGCCCACCCAGGCCACAAGTTCGACCTGATATCTACCAAGTGTCCCTTTGGGGACTGGTATGTGGGTGAGGGCATGGAGTTCTCTAATGACCATGAAAACATGGCTGCCCTAGAGAACGATTATGAGGAGGTTGGTGTGAATTCTGTTGAAAAGGTGGGGGGTGAGGAAGAAGGAAAAGAATACTAAAGTTAAAATGTCACAAAGGTGCTGCTTTTACAGGGAAGCTTACTCTGTCCCAAACTTGAAAACTGTGGTCTGATCAGTGTATGCGCTCATATAGTTACTGATCTATGCTTTAAAATCTTTTGTCATGGGCCCAAGCAGTTCATTTCTCTGGGTTTTAAATAAAATATTACCTGTCTTTAAAAAAATTATTCGTTGGGCTTAGAGAGATGGCTCAATGCTTAAGAACATTGACTGTTCTTCCAGAAGACCTGGGTTCGGGTTCCAGCACCCACATTGTGACTAACAATAGGGTTCCAGGGGATCTGACACCTTCTTCTGGTCTCTTCAGGCTTTGCATCACATTGCACTACACAGGTGCACTTACATGCATGCAGGCAAAACACTCATACACATAAAATAAAAATTTAAAAATTAATAAAACTTAATTGCTGAGCAGGTCAGCTGGACAGAAGTTTTACTTCATCCCTCATAAACCAGGCAATGTCATAAATGGATAAGTCTTCCTGACCTGAATCTAACCAATAATAAAAACAAGTCAAGTGACGTTGACGGAAATGTAGGGGAAAGATTAGTTTTGTTTCGGTGGCTCTCACCCAGTCCATTAAGGAGAGACGAATGCTTCCTTCGTCTTCCCCTGGACCCCTCTTAGTATCTCCACCACCAGTATCCCAGTTTTGCTGATGTTGCTTTGGGTATCCTTCTATCCCTCCAAGTGTCAGAAAATGCCTCATTTCAGAGTCAAACTGTCCTTCATAATCAGAGATTCACAACGCTCATTTGCTAATACAGAGCCAAGCCCACTTAGCACTAGATGGCCTTCTGCCATCCTTGTTAATAAAAATGCATTTCAGGGGCTGGAGAGATGGCTCAGCAGTTAAAAGCACTGGCTGCTCTTGAAGAGAATCTGGATTTGGTTCCCAGTTCCCACATGGCAGTTAACAACCATCCATAACTCCAGTCCCAAGGGATCCGATGGCCTCTTCTGACCATGGGCATGGCACAACACAGGCACACTTATATGCGTGCAGACAATACACTCATACACATAAAATAAAAGTAATAAATAAAATACTTTTTTAAATCCATAATACCCCATACTTCCTCCTCACCCTTCGCATTTGAAATGTTGCCTCAAAATACTCAAAACATACTGGGCACCTGACTGAAAACCATAGAGATGGACAAAATAACACACTGTGGAACACTTTGGTTAGTCCTCTGTGGCCTGTCTTCAATTCAGAGAAAAATGTACATACCCAGATGCAGAATTCTTTCTTGATTTGGATTAGTTTGGGATCACTTACACTCTAGATACTCTTTGGTTCATCTTGCCAGAAAGAGCAGGAAACATCTGCGCCTCTCTCTGGGCCTGTGATGCAACCTTTTCTTAACCAAGCACAATCGAAGGACAGTACCTATGTTTTAAACATGGTTCCATCTGGAGAGCTAGAGAGAAACCACAAATGGCCTTTTGCCAGTGACTGCCACCTGGCATGTGGCTCATCAGCTTTGTCTTTGTCATTCAGAGCTGTTGAAGCCAGAACCATTCATAATCTGGACCTGCAGTCCCCTGATCTCTCATTGGTGTCCTTTTTCTAGCTGTCCCTGACCATACAGTATAGATAGGGAGTTGGCCAGATGATAGAAAGAGCTTCAGAGTGAATACTTTCCACCACAACCTGAACCTGTGACACAGTCAAAAACTAGAATAAGGATGCACTTTACTGACTAATATAAAACAAACACTAAGACACATTGCTGTTAGATTTTTGTTTCTTTGCTTTTGCTTTAGATTGGAACTTGCTGTGTAGCCCAGGATGGCCTGGAACTTACTATATTACCCAGGCTGGCCTGAAACTTGAAATCCCCTTGCCTCAGCCTTCAGAGCATTAGGACTACAGGAATGTGCCACCACACTTTGCCCAAGACACACTGTTAAGCAAAAAAAAAAATTAAACTTAAGCTAATATTTGAATGTATATACTTGGAAAAGGAAAAAAATAAATTATAAAAAATAAGAGAAAATACAAAAGTAAAAGAAACTGTATTTATATACTATAACCTATTTCTAGAAATACACACAAGAAATTGGTCTTATTCTTGCCTTTGGATGTATAAACTGAATGGGTAAGCCCCGAAACATCAGACACTTTCTAAACCTTTTTTAGTTTTGAATCGGTGAGACTAGATGTAACTCTTCAAAAGGAATGCAATTAGAGCCTTCTAGAAATGAGAACAGAATACAGTGCTTAGGGGAAAAACACTACAGATATATGTTTCTTGCCTTGGAAAGCTGCTCATTACACTAATTTGGGAAACAAAAAACAAATGTAAGAATAATATGCTTACATTCAGCTTCTAATTTTTATTTTTAATGCATATACAATCGTGTGTGGTATTATACATCTGTAATCTCATCACTTGGGAAGCTAAGGCAGAAGAATCATGAGTATGAGCCCAGTCTGGGCTACAAGAATAATTTTAAAATTTTTAATGAAATATTTATATATATGTACTCTTTCAAATCTGCAAAAACATCAAGGAAAAATGTTCATTTTTTTCCCTTAGTGAAATTGGAGGCGATTTTTATTTTCTGCTCTGTGTGTCTTCATTTTATATTTGTCCTTTAATAAGGAAGTATTTGAGAATTTCACATTTTTTAATTAAAAAGGAAAAAGAATTCTTCTTTATGTTCTACTTTGTGCAGTTCACTCCTTCCTGGGCAAAGCAGTGGCTCCTAAATTGCCACACGACTTCACAGGGAATACCTTATTTGGACGGACAGAAGGGCCTCCAAGAAAACATCCTTGTGCCAGAAGTACAGCAAAGGAGTCAGGATTTCAAAAGGCAGAGCTGGAAACCTTGGCATAAAGTAAGCAGCCAGGCTCTCATTACAGCCATGTAAACAGTGATGTGTATTCATTAAAATTGCATTAGTTTAAGGAGTCTCCAGAGACTGGGGCTAACAGGGGGTGGGGCTACCAGCTGCACCTGCTGTTTCTAACCCAATGCAAGCAGGCCCCAAATGGGTTTCTACTGGATGGTATAGCTAGAAAAGAAAGACCAGACCAAGGGCTTCTATGGTCATCCAAGCACCCAAGATCCCAAACACCTGGCTAGGGTCGTTAGCCCCAACCTGTCCTGCGAAACAGCTATCAAAGAAAATGCGTGAGCGGAAGTTAGGGCTAGAAGTCTATCCCCAATGTGGTCCACTGCAGAGCTTGGTTAAATTGTGAAAAGGACATTATAGGCATGCTCTTTTGCCCTCCCCTAGATCTCAGGACCACCATAGTGAGTAAAACCAACCAAGTAGAAGCCTCCCAACTACTTTGGCGAGGAGAATACTACTGTCATCCTGATTTATAAGTAAGAAAAACATGGCATCAAGGTATTAATAATCTATACAAGATCATGCAGCCAAGTGGCAGTGTTCAGACTCAGAACCAAATTCCATACCAGAGCTCACGATCTTGGTCACACAACCACTGTCTCTCTCCCAAGTCTCGTCAAGCATCTCATTCAAACAGAGGTCTCAAGACAGTGACTTACCATCCTGTACCAAGGATTTTCTGGGTCATTAACAAGAACAGGAATCACAACTGTCAAATCCACAAATGCCAGTGGCAGGCTATGTCAGTCTGCACATATACATTAAGTAACTGAAGGCTGGGGGAGATGGCTTAATTGATAAAGTACTAGCCTGACAAACATGAGAACCTGAGTTCAGATCCCTATGGGAAGAACTAGGCACAGTGCTTCATCGCACTTATAATCCCAGTAATGGCAAGATGGAATAAGGAAGGGGACAGGAGGGTCCCTGGAAACTCACCAGCCATTGTGAAGCCCCAGGATAATGAGAGATGTGGTCCAAACCAAAGATGAAGGTGCCTGAGAACTGACACCCAAGGTTGTCCTCTGACCTCTACATATGCACATCTGTACACACACACACACACACTCACACACTCACACACACACAAAGCAACAGGCTCAAAAGCTTCACATTGTGGGGAATTCTTACTCTGTGACAGAACAGGAGGCCATCCTTTGCCCCAAGAAAGTGTCACAAAGTAGGCTGAGCTGAAGCTAAGAAAACCCAACAGAATGACAACAGTCCCCAGAATCAGCAAGCAAAGTTTCCTTTGTCTCTTGCAGGGTTTAAAGTCAAGTGTCATCTGAGCAGGAATTTTGAGGGAAAAGACAAAGGGAGAGAGGAAAGATGAGGAGATGTCCCAAGCCTTCCCCCACCGCACCAGAAAAGCCTTCAGAAGAACTTCCTTCCCCAGAAATGGAGCGGATCAATGCTATAAACTTAGGGTTATTTCCCCTCTCTCCGAAGATGTTGCTATTTAGAGCAAACAAGGTTAGCAAGTCTGATAGGAACTGTTTTTGTCATATTGCTGTCTTTCCCACACTCAGAAATGACTGGCTTCTCTCCCCTTCTACAGCCTTGAGAAGAAGGGGAAGTTGGAGTCTACAGCTCAAGACCTGCCTGTTCAATACTGAACATCACTGAAAGGCTGAGCTTCCAACCATCTCTATGATGACTTCATCTCTCATCCCCAACAGGGGTACCATATGATCCCACCCCTGGACACCAAATTAAACTGGATCAGTCAGATTCTACCATGACTGCTCTTCTCTTTATCCACAGTCACCTCACTCCAGTTCACTAGCCATCAGACCTAAGCTGGCGCCAATGGGGTCTGAGATTCAAGATGTACATTAGGCAGCCATGGGAGACCACCTTCCATGTTATGTGTAGAGGAAACAAGGAAGCAGATGTGTCCAGGGGCAAGAATAATGAATATGGACACAGAGGAGCAGAGGTGAGAGGTCAACAGTCTTCCGCTGTCCAGTCTTCTTCCATTGTTTCTGCCAGGCTGACCTTCCTCTCATTGGGAACGAGCAGAGTCTCTGTACACTTACACTATTTTCTCCCTTCCAGCTTTCACTGACTCAAATCAGTTTCTGTTACTTGCAACCAAAAAAGCTTAAGTAACACATACCCCACGCTCATCCTTCAGGACATAAAGACCTCTGACTAATACATCCAAACAACTAGAAATAAAGAGAAAACTATAGGCCAAAAGTAACAGCAAGGCAGGCAAGAAGCAGGACACTGGGCTGGCTTGAAACAGCGGGCATGTTTCAAGGAAGGTTGATTCCACAAATATCTACAACTATCTGTCATGTTTTGGAGACAGCCACGGACCCTTCAAACACACACCCTGTCATCAAAAACCTTACAGTAATGGGAAGAGATTCAGCCACAAGTCACTACTGAGTATTATTATGAGGGAAATGCAATAGAGCTAAAGTGTGACCCTATGCAAAAGATGAATCATGAAAAGAGAAGCTCCTGGTGAGGAGTACCATAGAGCCTGGGATTTAACAAAGGGCAGCATCTTTGAGAAAGGGCAGGTCCTGGAAGATGCTGAAAAGGCCAGCTCGGCTGCACTGTGGCTTCAGGAACTAAACAGACTGAAAGATGGAGAGACGGGTGGGACGCAGAAGACGGAGTTGGGAGGGTTCCATTCATCCATCATTGCAAATGACCTTCAAGCTGCCTGTCTGGTCCTCATGCCATCTCCAACACTGTTCATAGTTTCCCTTGCACTGAATTCTGTTTTAATTTAAGGTGTTTTTCAAAAGGGAAATGGCCTTTTAAAAGTTAAACATAGAGCTACCAAATGACCCAAAAATTTTACTCAGAGAAAGATGCGCAAGAGCACTGAAAATATGTGATCATACAAAATCTGCACAGCTTGACTATTGGGACAGTAACCAACTGCCCTTTAAGTAGGTTCAAGGCCCACTCCATGAGGACCAGACTTGGTACTGTAAATCTGGTTAGCAACCCAAGCCTGGAGAGGTAGTAGGCCCCTGCAAGGAGCTTATTTCTAACGGTTAACTAAACTGACTTCCAAATGCCTATGCTGTACCCATAGACAAAAGCAGCTCCCAGACTTAATTCGAGAAGCCTCGCCTTGCAATAAACGGTGGTGAATGCAGAGATTCATGGCTGCCCAAGATACAGAGAACAAATGATGAATATGCGTTCAGCCCTAAATAAATTACTGATACCATCCCCTTTATGTCTTAGGGAAGTGTGTGAAAGAGTGAGTGGAAAGTTGGAACATGTGTCTTCCAGGTTTGGTGAGAGTAACAAATACCTACCAATTGGTACATGAGTACATAGAGTGCCATATATTGTCATATATCCATACACAGAATTGCATTCAGTCACAGAGAAAAATACTGTACCCTGCCACATTTATGAGCCTCTGAAAACACTATGTTAAGTAAAAGAAGCCAGTCATAAAGGACCACATGTTGTCCCGTTCCATTTACTGTAAGTATCCAGAACAGGCGAATCAATAGAGACAGAAAACAGACTAGAAGCTGCCAAGGAGTGAGGGGAAGGCGAAATGGGGAATGACTGCTAAGGGATTGGGTTTCTTTGGGGCATGAGAACATTCTGGAATTAGAAAGTGAAGACAGTTTCACAACACTGTGAAATATACTAATAACCTCTATACATTTTGGTTAAAATCATGGATATGGAATCTGTCTCAACAAAAACTAACGAAAGGGAAAGAAAGAAATCAGTATCTCTGAGCATAGCTAGAAGTTCACCACAAAAAGAAATGACCAGGTTCAGTCTGCTTGATGCCTGAGCCTCTTATCTACTCTGTCTGTGACATTCTGGAACTTGGGCATGTCAGAGTAATAAAACTATGCTAACACCAACCTTGGCCCAATAAGAAGGAGTTTTAGAGTGCAGAAAAGAGCGTATGTTCCCCACACTATGACCTACTGTTAATCAGTGTCAGATCTCTAGTATCATCCCCATGACTAAATCCTGCCTGGGCTCACCTGGCGCTTTGGAGAACTTAACTCTGGTTAAAACCAGTGTCATGTGTTATCTTGTACATGTCAATCCCTGGCTCATTCATTGATAGTTCAGCAGTTTTCACTCATTAAAAAAAGTGACGTGGTAGGCAAGGTGGCTTGGTAAGTGAAAGCACTAGCTGCCAAGCCTTTAGTGAGACATCCAAGGTGCTCCTGCATTCCGCTCTGTCTTCTACCATAACCACATCCTGGGTCACCACTGCACCTGCTAAGAATTCAGAATTCAGTTGGTCCCACATGTTCCATACAGAGGACACACACACACACACACACACACACACACACACACACACACACTGTCCTATAAAACTTTAATCTGCCCATCAAAGAGCCTTCCCAATGGGCTCTTCTCCCCAGGTTACTCTCCCACCTGCCTCCCACTCGGCAATAATCTTTTTTCCCTCTGTGGCTGTCATGAAGAGCCTCAGCCCTCAGCTCTCAGTGGTTAGTCTCCAGAGCCATTGCTCAGCCCTCAGCCAGCTCCCCTATGTATTTCTTCTTTCCTGAGGACCCCAGGGATTTCTCTTGCTTCTCTTTCATCTTCTGTCCCACTCCCACACCTACCTATTCTATATGGAATTTCTTTCTCCACCCACCACCTCCAATCTCTTGAATACATATCCTTCCTGCTGCTCTCAAAGATAAGCTCGTAGACTCTGACTCTGGAAGGAATAAACTGACAGACTGTTAAATCATAAAACTTCTGCTGCCACAGATTCTCAGAGTCCTTGTTCCTGCATGGCCAAAGAAGGCTCTTTTCCCTGGGTGTGTGGGTGACAGGGGATGGTTCGGTCTGGGGCCCCAATGGATTTTAGAAGATTCTCCTGCAGGGTTACCGGGAACCCCTTTCGCTCCTACAGTCAACTTATGTGGCTCTCACTCTGTCTCCCACAGAAACCACAATCACTCCAAACCTGGGTGGGAGGTTGTAGGGGGACCTTCTGGTCTATAAGATAGACTAGTATATCCTTTTCTGGCTTCCAGATCTCTGGAGCCCTTAATATTACCAACAGCATAATCTCAAAACATCAAAGGGTTTCCATGCTTCTAATCAAAGTTCTGACCAGTCCAGTCCTGATAAAGCAGTGGTTCTCAGCAGATGACTGTGACCCTCAGGAATCATTGTGCAATGTCCAGAAACAATTTTTGTTATCACAAGAGGTACTTGGGGCTTGAGTTGTTACTAGTATCTACTAAGCAGAGGCCAAGGATGCCCCTAGCCAGCTTACAATGCCCAGGATAGCCCCTCAGGAAGACTATGTTACTAGTGCCTATGCTGTGAAGTCTTGTTCTAATTCTATCCCTACCTGTAGTACCATCAGTTGCATTCCCACCCAGGAAGCCCATTGGTCTTATACATGATACTTCTGACTAGATGAGTGTGGTTCCCTCCAGGTCAGAACCTCTGTCTCCAATCAGCTGAGACCCCCTGCTTTCAGCAAATTCTGGAAGCTCTCAGAAAATGAATACAAAAATCCTTCCTCCACGTTTTAATATATGGTGAAGGCAGCATTTCAATTCTGTGGGAAGCGATGGATTATTCAATAAATGGTATTGGGACAACTGTTTGGCCATCTGGTAAAAAGTAAAGCTAGATCCTCACCTCCCTCCGAAAATCAAAATAAATTCCAGATGGATTAGAGACTCAAATGCAAAAAGAAAAAAGTAAAAGTAGCCGACACTGGGAGGGTTGCTCCCTCCTCACCGAGGAGGAGGCCCCGCAAGCAAGACACAGTGGGAAATATGTAGAAGACTCACAATTTGTCTACTCAAGAAATATTTAATGTCCACAGAGTAAAATTCCCTAGTCAACCAATTTTTTTCCATGCTAAAACCAGTGTTACACCCTGTGTTACATGCTTAAAAAATGTTAAACTAGCCAGCCATAGTGGCATACATCTTCAGTCCCAGGACTCGGGAGGCTGAGGCAGCCTGATGTCTGTGAGATTGAGGCTAGCCTGATCTACGCAGTGAGTTCCAGGCCAGCTGGGGCTGCAGGGAGAACCTGACTCAAAAAGACTGAAAAACAAAACAAAACAATTAAACCGACGATTTTGTTTGTTTTTTTTTTTTTTTTTTGAGACAGAGACTTGGTGTGTAGCACAGACTCGATCTGAACTCATAATCTTTCCGCCTCAGCCTCCCAAGTGCCGAAATCACAAGTGTGCCCTACCACACCCAACGAGACAATTTTTAATATTTTTAAATAAAACTATTAAAATCCATAAGAAATGGGGAAAGTGAGCAAAAGACTTGAATACGCAGCTCACAGAGAAAGAAAGAAAAAGAAATGCAAATTCAGATGACAGTAAGAAACCAGCTTTCCCTGACTGGGCTGGTAAAATGAAAAGGCCTCTCAGTACAAATACATGACAGGCTACCTGCGGAAAGTGTGAACAGACTGTGCAGAACAACTCGGCACTGTGGCCCTGTGTCTCGAGGTGCCCACTCTTTGTCCAGAGATTTCTAATGCTACACCCACAGATGTAAATACACACAGAAAGAGTCCTTACCACACTGCTTGTAAAAGAAGCCTCTTAATATGTTCAGTGTCCGTCCTCAAGGGGCTGGTTAAATAATTACCACGTATTTATAAAAAGGAATACTATGAAACCGACAGAAAGAAATCAACAGCTCTGTGTATCAATGCTCAGCAACTGTTGCTGTTGTTAAAACGGAGAGCTAAGCATGAAATGATGTTCTCAAGCGTTTGAAGGAAAATATGTGCAGAGCTGATCATTCACTCAACTAACATTAAGCACCTGTGAAGTATCCAGAACGGTCCTGGGTGCTAGGGATTCTAGCAAGAGTAAATCTACCAAGGTGTCTGTGGGTCACAAGTGTTTGGAAAATTATTAGAAGAAAATATAGCAAACTGGTCACAGGAGAGGCTCTAGGGCTGTCAAATATTTAAACAAACCTACAGGACACCTAATTCAATCTAAATTTCACAGAAATACCAAATCATATCTTAAGTCTGGGCCATGCAATATTTGAGACATAGTCAAGAATCTTCCCTTGTTCATGTAGAACTCCTCCTGTTAACTTACTAACCACGGTGGGCATGGTGGTGAGGCACGGGAGGACTCAGGGCCAAGAGCACCCACCCCAGGAAGGAGCCTTCCTGTGCATGCTGGGAGGCACTGTACTGTTCAGAGCTGTCAGCAGGAGCGTGCACTGCTTCTATTCTGCTTTAAACTCACACGAAGGAATAAGGAGCGAGCATTCCATGGACCGGAGGGCCAGCCCAGAGTGAGCTCCACAGTGCATTCCTAGCCAGTCTGGCCACAGCGTCAGCTGGCAGCCCTGCAGCTGCATTCCAGAGGCTGCTGCTTCTCTAAATGGAAGAGCCGGATCCCACACTCCCGCAGCAAGAGTCCCAGCTCCGCTTTTTTTTTTTTTTTTCCTTAAGCAGGTCCAAAGTGAAGAAAGAAACGTAAAGAGCAAGAAGAGAAGTATTGGGCATGCTCAGAACTGGTCTTCTCTGAGAGAAGAGAGATAAAAATGCAGGATTACTGAAACAGGCTGGATTTGAAGATCTCTTGGGCTTCTCAAATCATCTCCATCTGTCCTTGTCTCTTTCTTAAGAGGAGATTTTACCACACAAACAGAAAAAGCACATTTCATGTAAAGATTCCTAACCCTTTAACTCCCAACTATTTTTGAATACTAACAATAGCTGGCATTTGTGACGTGATTTTTATACTCTAGGCTGTCTTCCGAGATCTTAGCCAGTGTTGGCTTCAGTTATTTCAATGGACTCTCGAGAGAGATGCTATTACCATTTTGTGTACATGTAGAAGCTGAGGCACAGGCAGGCTTGGCAACTAGCAATCATCACATTGTTGGCAAGTTAGAAGCTCTGGGATTCAACTCCGGAACCTGCATTCTTCACCATGCTCTAGCCTTACCTCGGGCACCGAGTTGTAAATAAGACAGACACCCTCTCTATCCTCATGAAAATGATGATTCATAAAAAATTCTCAAGGAAACTGACAAGCCAAGAGCAGAAGTGCCAAGTTCTAGGGCAGGTACAAATAAGGACTTGAACTAGAACATCACTCACTTCCTCAACAAATATTTAATAAGGGCCTACTGTAAGCCCAGTACTGCCCTGGGCATCAGAGGATGCAGCAATCTAACAAGAAATCCCCAACCTCTTGACATTTACAGTTCTAGTAAATACCGATCCAGAACTTTAGGTGGGATGCTAGCCAAGATCCATCTGAGGAGAAAACATTTAAGAAGGACTCACCATCCGGAAAGAAAGGGGGAAAATATCCCAGCAGTGAGAACCATGTGCTACAAGGGACCCCATCTCCAAGACCCCTTCCATTGCTACACTGGGACCCTGCAGCCTCCGTTTCTAAATCTAAAACCCAGTTTAAAACTCGCCTATAATCTCACTTGCTTTCCTGCTTTTGCCAGATCCAGGGCAGAAAGCACTCAGTCTGCTCTGTTTTCCTGACACGTGCTTGCTGCCTAATTGAAGTAGTGTCCTTTTAGGCTCACAATACTAAAGCACTAGTGATTGTGTTCTGACCTCATCCAGAAAACCTTTGTTGCTCCTGAAACAGAACTGAGATGGTGATACCAACACACAGATGAACACAGTAGGCCCACCCAAACACACTTAGGAAAAACACCTAGGACAATCCATCACTCCTACACACACACACACACACACACACTGTACCCACAGATTTGGGTACAAAAATCAGTGCTGTTTTATAACTACAATTCCAAGCCAGGAGAGAATTCAGAGATAAGGCACACAGTCAGCAAGAGATGACAGAATGATGGTTTATGCTGACAATAATGGTGAGTATCTAGAGCCAGACAACTCAGATACTGCCTAGAGGTGAGCAGTGTGACTTCTCTGCCTGAATTCCTCTGCCTCAACTTACTCACTTGTAAAACAGGAATTGTTGTAACAGCATCTGTATTTCACAGGATGCTAAAAGGATCAAATAAGTCAAATAAGTTGTTGTAGAAGAACATAAAACCATGTTTAGCACAGAACTTGTACTAGCTTGACTGTTGACCTCAGCCTCTGCTAATTTACCATTTTGTTATGGTGGTGGTGATGGTGGTCGTGGTGAAGATGATGACAGTAGTGGTAGGCATGGTGGTTATGTTGGTTACGTAAGAAACTATCCTTGGGAGCAACAGGGAAATTCTAAAATTAAAGGATTCAGTTTTATAAAGAAGTACATATTTTCTCACTGACATTTCAGGACTTTCCTCTTATTAGCAGAGAAATTCAAATTTAAGAGAAGAGAGAATATTGTTAAATGAGGAAGAACCCCAGGCTATCCCATACGCTTCTGTTTCTTCCAAGTAGACCTTTAAACACTGTGAAAAACCATTAATCAACTACCTGTGTGTTTAAATCAAGCTTCTGTCAAGAGGGAAAAATTCCAACAAGCCAAGACCTATACTCACCACCAAGCCTTCTCTCTTTTTTCAGTAAATGCTTATTGAATGCCAACTGTACCGGGTATCAGTGTGGGAAAGGACAGTGAGCCAACACTGACAGAGAGAATGTATTTTCCAAGCCACAGCTGCTTCTGTGGCCTCCAGTACTGAGGACAGGCCATTGCATAGCCTCCTAGTCACTCAAACCTTTGGGACATCAGAGAATATGCTACAACTACACTATTCCTACCAAAGACTAAAGATAAACTCAGGCAACAGTCTGCAGCTCCAGGAAGTAACTCAAATTCCCATCTATTTCCTACTTGGCATTCCTAATACATGGGCAGGAGAAATCTGCCATGTCTGTCTTTAAAAGAAGACATTTCTCCCACGGCTTCCTCCTCTTCTAATTCCCTTGTCTATCCATCTACTCTCACTCCTCTTCCGCTCTCAGAGCGGCTTCCTGCAGACAAAAACACCCTACAACTTCCCGTCTGCATAGTGAGATTGCAGTCAGCAGGCTCCGAACGCTGACATTTTCCCAATCAAGCAGCAGGCGCCCCAGTTGAGTTAATGAATTTTGTAAGTGAGAGAATTCATGCCTTCTACTTACCCTCAGGAGAAAGCCCATTGGGAAAGATGGTGGTTGCGATCCATCAGAAAGGATCTACTGCCAAGAGAGGGGGACTTGCTGCGCTCTATGAAACATGAACAATTTTGGAAGATGATACCCAAACCCTCAAAGCCTCAGAATGATAGACACAATTCATATTTTTCAGACCACCCTTGGGAATTTTGTTTTGATTAGGGGAGGAATTAATTCTGTAGATTAAAGGAAGAAGTTGCAATAGAGGGAAGGATTCAGAGATTCCTTCAGTTCAGGTGACTCACAAGGGACGAAGGAGACTCAAGAAGGGCTAGAAATGGGGCATATGAAGAATGCCAAGTGTAGAACCAGTGTGGGTGGGTAGTGCATGGGTGTGTACAAGTATGCTGTACAAGTATACCTGCTTGTATAGGCCAGAGGACATCTGTGGGTGTTGCTCCATAGACATCAACCACCTGACATTTTGTTGTTGTTGTTGGTGGTGGTGGTCTTTTTGAGACAGGGTCTCCCAGTAGCCCCAGCTGGCCTAGAACACACTATGTAGACTAGGCTGAATCAGAATTCACAGAAATCCATCTACATCTGCCTCCCTAGTGCTGGGATTAAAGGCGTTTGCCACCACACCAGTTCCACCTGTCTTTTGAGACAGGGCTTCTCTCTAGCCTGGACCTCACTGTCTACTGATTCGGCTAGGCAGACTAGCCAGAGAGCTCCAGGAACCCGCTTATATCCACCTTTCCTGTCCTGAGATAACAAATGTTTACCACCATGCCAAGTTGCTTTGTTTTGTTTTTCTTTTTTTAACATAGGTTTTAGGGATGGAACTCAGTCTTTATGCTTACAAAGCAAGCACTTCAGCAATGGTGTTGTCTCCCCAGAAACGACTGTGCTTTCTAAACACAGAGATCCCATCAAAAAGACTTTGGGTTACAGAATGTGGTCATAACCAGTTAGATACATGGAGATTCATGGTCCAGTCAGATTATAAGTCCTAAAGAGTAATTATTGTGCCTTTATTTCCATATTTAATAATATGCAAATTTCGTATGGTTAGATCATTACAATGATGGTTCATTGGGTACTGGCAGGACATGTCTACCGCTATGGCTGAGGTACGGAGTATCCCAAAAAATGCTCGTGTATTAAAGACTTGGTTGTCAGTTGATGGGCTCTTGGGAAATAAGTGATCATTAATCCACTGATGGAGTCACAACTGAATGACTGCTGGGAAGTGGTGGGAACTGTGGAAGGCGGGACCTGATAGGAAAAACTGTGTCATTGGGGAGCATGCCTTTGAAGGATGTCTTTTGTGTATAGCCACACCACCCTGAACACACCCGATCTCATCTGATGGGTATACCTTGTCTATGTGTCTTTTTCTGCTTCCTGGCTGCCATGAAATTAGCAGCCTCTTTATCACATGCTTCCCACCATGATGTTCTGCCTCATCATAGCCCAGAAACATTGTAGTCCAGTTACCATGGACTAAAACCATGAGCTAAGATCCACCTTTTCCTTTTTTAAGTTGATTTCTCTCAGGTATTTTGTCACAGGAATAAAAAAAAAATGACTTTCACAGTCATAATTCTGTCTACTCTAGTAAGTTGTTTATCTGGTATCCCAACTCTCAGCACAAAGTTAGGGGAGATGTCTTCCAACAAAGAACAGAAAATGTATGTCTTATTAAAACAAAAGAAATCGGATATACTATTTCCGTAAATGCCCCTGGTAATTACTATCCTTGGCCTTCCCTTCCATGCCTTGAGTAAGGCCAACCAATGTTGCAAATGCCAACAGCCAATCCCCAGTGCTCCTGCCACGTAAAGGCCGGCTGCACGGGTGTCTGCATTCCCTTTCTATGGAAAAAACTGGAGAAACAGTTCTTTCACAAGGTTGACCATGCTCAGCAGCAGACTTCCACTACTGCAGAAACTCTAAGTGATCCACAAAGAAGCCATCAGCAGAACCAAAGACAACCACCCAAAAGGACTCCTCCTCTCCCAACGCCATGCATGAAAGTCAGTGCAATGCTACTATCTTCTGAGTACTTACTACGGCCTGGGCAGTGTGCCAGAGACTACACAGATATTAGTTCATTGGGTCCTTTAACAATCAATGAAGTAAATAAAATCATTCTCATCCAACATGAAGTTCAAGGTAGCTAAATGACTCAGTAAAGATCACACGGTGACAGATTACACAACGTCCAGCAGATGATCAGTTCTCACTAAGTAGTGGTGTTAATATTACTCATATTGTTATTTTATTATGCACTTTCCTCTGTCTCGAAGTTGCTATCTCAGGGCCTTTGCACAGGTTTGACCCTCTACCTGAAATGCTTTTCTGTCAATCTTCTAATGTCATTTCAATTTCACTTTGTCCAGAATGACTTCTCTGATCTTCAAATTAAGATAGATCACCTTAATATATGTTCTAACCCACTGTGCTCTTTCCTGTACAGTCCTTAACACAATCAGAATTATATAATCATCTGAGTGATCATTTGCTCTTTTTTCTCCCCATTAGGTGAGCTCTTTGGGGTAGTGATCGTTTTTAATTTACTGGTCATTAGGTGAGCACATAGCAGGCACTCAAATATTGAATGGAGAGATGGATGGATGAGAAGGAAGGGAGCTGGGATACATGTGTAAACAATTGAAATTTAAAGGCCAATAAGACCTTAAGAGGTCAGTAAGCCTCGTTCTGTCCTCCCTTCCCAGTTGAGGACAGTAAAGGTTACTGGATTTTGTAGTCAAATCAGACCAGGTCCACTAGCAGAATCTGGTGAACTTCAGGGAATTGGTCAGTCTAGAAACAAGAGGACACAGTTTCCAGGTGACAGCTAAATAAACCAGCAGTGTCTACTTAGCCAAATCCCCAGCAGGTGACAGCTGTATCTAGTAAGGGATCCATCCACTATCAACCATGTTTTCTGGACTTATAAAATTGGTCTGATTATTCCTTCACAAATTCTGAAAAACCCAGAGGGGGGAGAACAACTCTTTTATTCCACACATCAACGAGCTGCAGTCTTTAGATTCAAAATGCCCTTGCAAACCCACAGGAAACACTGTTCTTGTGTATCACATCACAGCATGAAGTCCCCACTTCCTTCAGGGGGAAGAATGAAGCCATCTGGCAGGAGCTGCTCTCCGCTCTTTCCCGCCACCCCCTCCCTCCGCAAGGCTCTGTGAGTACATCACACGTGCCTCCTCCACTCCCCCAGTACATCCCACTCCATCAGAAGCAACAAGCTTTATCCTCATGGGCCCTTCAGCCCCTAGAAGCTCGGCTCTACACTCCAGACTCCAGAAAGTGCTGTTTTATTCATGTAATCAATACTCAGTGCAGGATCTGGCACATAGTAGGCAATCAAAAAGGGTTCGTTTGATGGATGGATTGACAGGCATGTGAATGGATGAATGGATGGGTAATTGAGTGGATGGATGGATAGTTGAGTGAATGGAGAAAAGAACAGATGGATAGATAAAGGGGGAAGGATGGAGGGATGGATAGATGAACAGATGGATGAGTGGGTAGTGGATGGATGGATGGATGGATGGATGGATGGCAGATTTGTGGATAGATGACTTAGTGAATCGGTCTGTGGGTAGATGGATGGAGGTATGAGAGCTTCACAGCTGTCTTCACAAGCATTTTTCTAACCTTTCATTTTATTTCACCTACAAGAGATTCACTGTAATTCTGTGCATTCTCTTAACCTAAAGCTAACTGCTGAATATAGCAAAACAATTTATACATAAACAGCATTAGAATAAGATTATTTCCTCCTGAATATAGTATATGCTCAATAAATATTGGTTGGTTGAATCAATTATCAACAAATTATATGATAAAATGGAAATGGGCCATAAGAATGGAGAAAATAAAATAATCAAGATTTAGGAGTCACATCTCAAAAGGCCTTGAGTCATATGAAAATGTGTGTACCAATAACAATTCATGTGTAAACAAATACAAATATATTTAATTTTTTTCGTTAATTATGACCCTAAAACCTTCAAAGTCAGGGAATGGTTTGAGAAAGGAGAGAAGCAAACACTTGTCAAACGTCAGGACTTGCAAAAACGTTAGTGGACTGAATTATCCCACTAAAAGACAAAGACTCATAATTTGGGAAAAAAAGTCAGAATTCAAATATATGTTGTTCATAGAGACTTTCTGAAAATAACTGACATAAATTTTTAAAAAATGAATCAACTGGAAACAGTGCCATAGTGGAAATATTAATGCCGGACCATATTTAATGCTTAAAAAATTACACAGGACAAAAAAGAGTATTTTGTATTCACAAAAGGTACATCAATGATATTATAACTAAACCAATAGCAACATGCAGGCCATGTGCCTGGCATTATGTGAATCACTTTACATTGATTACATCCTTTGAATATCAAAAAGAACATTTAGGAAAGTTTGCAGGAGAAGCTAAAATGAGTTCATCATTTGATAAGCAACAGAGAAGAATCTGAGCTTGGATCTGACTGATTTCACAATTGAAGACTGAAGAATCTTGATGCCTGCACCCTGATAACATAACAATATATTCAAAATCAGGGCTGACAAGATGGTAAATGTTCTTGCCTCTAAGCTTGATGACCTGAGTTCGATCCCTGGGAGCCACAAGGTGGAAGGGGAGATTCGACTCTTGCAAGTTGTCCTCTGACTTCCACCCTTATGTGGTGGCAGGTATAGATAGATTAGATAGATAGATAGATAGATAGATAGATAGATAGATAGATAGATAGATGATAGATAGATAGATAAAATCTGGGCATGGTGGGGCACACCTTTAATCCCAGCACTTAGGAGGCAGAGGCAGGCAGATCTCTGTAAAATAGATGCCAACCTGGTCAACATAGCAAGTTCCAGGCCACCTGGGACTACAAGGAGATCCTGTCTAAAACAAGAAAAACAGTAAATAAGTAAATGCAATTTTAAAATATATAAAGAAAGCTCTGTTTAAAAAAAACACAGAGATATATATTGAAAAAAAAAATACCATTATAACAGGAGACCAGGGTACTTACTGTCCAGTTTTTGACCAGTGAGTGGATATAACCAAAAGTTTAGTAAGGCATTTAGCTCAAGACACCAGGAAGAGACAAGGAAACTGAGGACAGGAAGCAAAGTGGAATCGCGGCTAACAGGAAGAGCATCGTGGCAGGGCACATTTACATAGTTATTTGAGGGAGAAAATGAAACAGTTAACATTCTGGCAAGGCTGATCAAGGAAATTTCAAAAAATAAAAATAGGAACTTCTCACTAAGAATGAGAAAAGAGACAGATCCGCAGATGGCAGAGCCATGTTTCGAATCACGTCAGCATCACATACATAGCCCTATGCTAATAAACTAGAAATTCAATTAATGAGTGTTCTTAGGAAGCTATCCCAATCTTGATCCTGGAATATACTGTGAAACCTGTCTAACAACAAGTCCCTGAAAAGGCACCAAGCCCCAAAAGTTGTTTAGTTTGCGGTTATAAGAAATTCACACAAACTTTTAAAAAGCAATATAACTCTTTTGCCATTTAGACACCCTAAGCATTAAAAAACAAGGAAGGATGCGTGATTCCCCAGCTGCTTTCAGGAAAATATCAAAAATTTGTCAGAGATAGCAAACCAAGAAAGGAGAAAAAGGAAATGAGACAATTTCACAAATGAATATAGACTTGGAGATTCTAAGTATAATATAGATCAATTTGACCCCAAACATAAAAGAATAATGCATATGAGGCTGGGGTGTACATCAGTGGGAGACTGAGTGCTTAGTCTACGTGAGGCTGTGAGTTCAATTCCCAGCACCAACAATAATAGATTCTACAAGAGATGAAGGGTAGGACATTAATGATAAGGGCCATATATTGTTTTAGGTTTTTATAAGGCCCATATTTATTCATTTTGTTTTCTTTGGAGTGTGTGTGTGTGTGTGTGTGTGTGTGTGTGTGTGTGTATGCGTGTGGTGTAGTGTGTGTGTCCTTGCAGGTGGAGACCAGAGGTTGACATCAGGTACCTTCCCAATATCGATCCACCTTATGATCTGCCTATCTCCACCACAACCAATATGCGGAGGCTGCAGGCTGAGTGACTATGTCTGGCTTTGATTTGTGGATGCCAGGAACCCAATTCCCCAGCCCATCGCTTGTTTTTAATAACTTTTTTCTCACAGGTCTGTGAGTTGTCTGAGCACAGCAAGATGGCTCTTCAGTTCTGCATTATGTGACAGGTGCACATCTGCAGGTGCTTGCCCCTGAGATAGGATGATCAGCCAACATGACTTCACACACACACACACACACACACACACACACACACACACACACAACATGTATTTTTCAAAAGTAACCATGTTATTTTCTGAGGGGAAATTAATACAATGATTATATTCAATGATGAAGAAAACTTAGAGCCAGGCGTGATGGAACACACTTGTCATTGCAGCAAGTCTGAGGACGAGCTGAGCAATTTAGTGAGTTCTAGGTCAGACTGTGCTACATAAGGAGAGAGAGAGAGAAAGGAGAGAAAGAGAAAGAAAGGAGAGAGAGAGAGAGAGAGAGAGATCTTCCCGACTTCTTTGTTGAACAGTCTAACATTCAAGACCTTAACAATTGACAAACTTTTTGATCCAAATCCAATTTTAGGAACTTTAGTGAGTTGAATATAATGATGGTCCAAATACATTTATGTCCCCAATAGCTGGGCCCTTTGGTAACAATCCTGTCAACCTGGTCAAATCATATATTGAGGACTACAGGGACAATAGAAAATTTAATTCAAGTAAAAATTTGAACAAAGCTCATGCCTCAGGGTTCACCTGATGTTTGCTCTGACTACAAGTAGAAAGAAGCCTGTTCTGTCAGAAGCTGAGATGCCATAGGCATCCCAAGCAATTTCACCAGCTGACTGTAAATGTATAAGCAGGCCTGACCAAACTACTGACCCAAAAGGAAGACCTGCAGAGATGAATCAGGAGGGCCTGTTTGCACCACTAAGCTGTGTATAACTTACTATATAGCAAAAGTTAATTAGTATGTGAAAGCATCCCTAAGAGCTATTTCAGATGGGGCTGGAGAGATGGGTCAGTGGTTAAGAGCACTAGCTATTCTTGCAGAAGACCCAGGTTTGAATCCCAGTACCCACATGATGGCTAACAACTATCTGTAGTTCCAGTTCCAGGGGATCCAACTCCCTCTTCTGTCGTCTGTGGGTACTGTGCAACATGGGTAAGCTAACACACATGAAGATATAACACTCTTACATATAAAATAAAAGTGAATAAATCAAAAAATAGTTTTAAAAAAGAACTATTCAGTAGGCACCCATAACATAAATACAAATATGTAATTGGTAAAAAATGGTTAAATAGTGCTTTAAAATTAGAACTGCTTAGGTAAATACTGGTATGTGCATTCAGTGAAAGTCTATATGGCTATTAAAAATCTTGAAAAGGGAGACTGGGATGTGGCTCAGAGGTTAAGAGCACAGGCTTTTCTTGCAGAGGACTCAGGTTCAGTTCCCAGCAACGACATGGCAGCTAACAACCATCCATAATTCCAGTTCCAAGGGGTCTGTGCCATCTTCTGACCTCCTTGGGCATTGCATGATATGACAATGCACTTACATACATGCAGGGAATCTATTCATACACATAAAATAAAATAATGGATAAAATACTTTTTTTAATCTTGAAAAGGGAACTGGGGAGCTGGTTTGGTGGGTAAAAGTGCTTGCGGCACAACCACGAGCGCCTGAGTTCAGAACGCGGCACTCACATAAAAGTTGAACGAGGTGATCCATGCCTCTAATCCCAGAGCTTGAGGGAAGAGAAAAGTGGATCCCTGAGACTGGCTGGCCAGTTCCAAAACAGTGAGCCCAAGGTTCAGGGAGAAGTCCTGGCTCAATAAATAAGGTGAACTATAGCAAACTTCTGCCCCCACCCCACAAGGCTCAGGTATCGTTGTGGAAGAGGGAGTAGAAAGATTGTAAGAGCCAGAGGTGGTGGATGACCACCAAGAAACAAGAGTTTTACAGACAACTGGTCGGTTACTCATATGAACTCATGGCAATGGTAACAGCATGGACAAGTTCCACATAAGCTCAAACCAGATAAAATCCCAGCGTGAATGTGGGGGGTGAGTAAGAAACCCCAACCCAACCTATGAAGGTTGTGGCAACAGATGGCTGCTGAGAGGGGGAGAGACAGTCTCTTTCAAGGGTGGGACTCTTGATAGATTAACCAGGCTCCAGTGGATGGACCCACACTGAAGGACATTTTAGGCCTGTATGAGAGAAGATTAAATTGGATGGGGGACAAGGAGAGGTGTCAACAGGGGAGGAGTCTAAATATCATCGAGTTATATTGTATAAAATTACAACAATTCAGTTAAAAATTTAACTGAAAAAACTAAGATGGAAAACAATAGAGGGAGACACTCCAAGTCTACCTCTGGCGTCCACACAGGCATGCACAGAAAAGCACATCTGTACACAAAGGTACATACACACACACACACACACACACACACACATACACACACTCCTGAAAAGAATTTGATAAGGAAAAATATTTACAAATATATCACTTAGGACAAAAAGATGGCTATAAAACAACATTATGATATGAAACTAAACTGTAGTATTTTTCCTTTGGTTTTATTTCTGTTCTTTACATATTTTCTGCACTGATCATAAGTCAGAGCTTACAGTCGTTGAACTGTTTGGGAAGTGGAACCTGGAATGCACTGAAAACCACTGCTCAGAAATCAGAGAAGGTAAGATCCAGGCATATAAATCGTCCTGTCCTTGCATCGTTACTGTTAAAGCAGGATGCACTTGGTACTTGTCAGCATGACTGGAAAAGCAAAGAAGCTGGGTGGGACGAGCCGTCACTGTGCTGCAAAGCCCTTCATGCCACAGCCGGTTCATGAACTAGAAGCTCAACACGCTTTCCTGGTTTCTCCTTCTGCTCCTCAGTCCCCAACCCCCAGCCCAGTCTCTCTTTCTCAGGTTTCCTTCTGACTTTCTCCTTTATGTTCTCATCATTGGGATATTCCTGAATCCCTTAAGGAGAAGAAGAAGGCTTCAGATAGGGGAGGAAGAGGTGATAGCCAAAGATAACATGAACCTAAGGTCTCAGAAAGGGCTCCATTACACTCCGTTGGACCACCGCTGTATTTTAAAAATAAGCACATCCAATGAGCAAGGAATGCAGATTTCCAATTCTACTAAAAGACTTCTGATTGATCCATCCTGGGGTTATCAAGTATACTCCACTCAATCACATCACAGAGATAAGACTTGAAATACACAATTGGCTGAGGTCTGAACACACAGATAAGAGTCTAGTTCTGATGCTAATGTGATATCAAACTTCAGAATTTACTTCATCTCTCTGAACCACACTTTCCTCCTCAGAAAAATGGGTCTAATACATACCCTTAGTGTGTGTTAAACTCTGTACGCCAATAAACACTCAATAAATACATGAAGTAAAACAATAAACGGAACTGCCTCCACACAGAGCTTTGGCATGAAGACCAAAGAAGCGGGAATGTAAGGAACTTAAACTTTTTAAAAAATCATATTACAGACCTGGAGAGATGGCTCAGTGGTTAAGGGCACTGACTACTCTGGCAGAGGACTTGGGTTCAATTCCTAGCACCTACATGGCAGCTAACAACCATCCATAATTCTAGTTTCAGGGGATCTGACGCCCTCTTCTGACCTTCAGGGGCATCACACGACATGGTGCACCTACCTATGTGCAAGCAATACACTCATACACACAAAATAAAAATAATAAATCATATTACAAGAGATGCCTAATAGTGCAATAGTGGCACTTTTATCGTGGGGGTAACCAACAGCTGTCTAATTGAACTTGAGGTCTGCTCAATAGGGATGAAGCCATGCTCCAGACCTGACCAAATATCTGTGGCTGGAGCGGTCATAGACCCTAGAGGAAAACACACTACTGCCATTTCCCTAAACCAATATAATTTCTAACTATATTCTAAATACTTATACTCACCGATAAGTACAGCTCTATGCCTCACCAAAGAAGCTTCTTTTTGAAACAAATGGAGACTATTTCAGAGACCCACAACTGGTCAAAATACAGAGAAAAAGCGACAGCAAGGTGCCTAGTCCCAACTGATACCTCTCCAATGCAATCCCTACACCTACAGGCTCAGGGAACATCAAGGAAGAAAGTGCAGAAAGACTGTAAAGGCCAGAGGACCAGGACACTTGCTGCTATACAGTGTTTTCCAGACATGACAGGGATGCTGGAGCTATGAAAGCTCAACAATATAGTTGCTTAAACAAAACCTACATAATGACAACACCAGCTGACAGGCAGTGTGGATAAGGAAACGGCACAAAGTCCTGCCTCTAGATGAAGAGCTGTAGGCAATCAGTGGCTGTTAAGAAAGTGAGAGAATCCATTTTCTCCAGGAATGAGCCCCCTGATAGGTACCCCAGGCTCAAGTGGTCAGCCCTTAGCGTGTGTACATACAAGCAGCACTAAACAGACTCAGTAGGTAGTGTGCTTGTGTACACATACATGTAACAAAAATTAAAGAAGAGGTCACGAAATTGAGAAAGAATGGAGGGAACAGAGAAGAAAGTTGGAGGGAGGAGAAGAGGGGGAAATGATGTAGATACAGTCATTATATATGAACTTCTCCAAAAAATAAAATTTTAAATTATAAAAAAATTATATTGCAAAGACAATATATATGCTAATGCTTCTGATTAATATGAAGTAGAAACAATGTTGTCTTGAAACTAACTTATTGAAACTAACATGTTCAATCCCTTGAGATAAAAGCTCCAGGGCTTTGAAAAACAAGGTTTTGAGAGAGTCACTGAAGTAAGAATTAAAGCTCATGACCTTAAAACGATTTAATCCACCACATCAGCTCACATCGCATCCTGAAGCAATGGAGCTTTTTAAACCAACTATGTCGTCAGTCTTTAAAGTCCAGGACACATGGCATAGAAGGGCAAAGGGGTGTTATTTCACAGCATTCTTGAGATGAATGGAGGGGTAAAATTGTAAGCTTTCCCGACACATCCGTCTACCACCAATTAAAATGAGTGTGAAGGCCTTCACCAAAGGTCTCCTCCCAAGGGCTCCCAGTAACAGGTACATCTTTATCACTGAAACCAAGGGAATCATGCCACTTATTAGCAGGCATTTGTTTCAGCAAATGTCACAGGGAGACGTGCGGTCCAGCCATTTCCCAATTTGTACACACTTCTGAGCTGTTGGTGATACAACTCTAGGAGGCCGTGGGCAGGGGGCCTATGGGTTTTCACACACTACACTGGGAAGGCTTCTAACTGCATGAGAAGGTAGGTTGTGGGCTGCCAGCCAAGCTAAACACTGACAAATTCCCTTCTGGTTCAAGCCTGCAAAATTTCTGCTCTGCCTTTAGTGAAAGTCCATTCTGGATCAATGTGATGGACTGTAGCATCAGCGTCTTCTCCCAACAATAGCCTCACAACAGCACTTAGCAAAACAGCCCCCTGAAAACTGAGAACTGGGTTTAGAGCTAAAAGGACCATAACTGACTGAGTTCTTAATTTAAAACTCTTGCCTTGTCCTTCTTTGTAGAACTGGAGATGAATTTTTAAAATAATATTAATTATGGACAGGTATGGTTGTGCACATGCTTGATCCAGCACTCCAGAGGCACAGGCAGGCAGATTTCTGTGAGATCTAGGTCACCCTGATCTACACAGCAAGTTCTAGGCCAGCTGGGGCTATAGGGAGACCTGTCTCAAAAAGAAGTCTAATAATAATAATAATAATAATAATAATAATAATAGTGGCTAGATGTGCATGTCTGTACTCACAGCACTTAAGAGACAAATATAGGAAGACCTCAAGTTCAAGACCAAACTGAGTTATAGAGTGAGACTGCCTCTAAAAATAATAATCATACTCTTGAAAAATCCTGACATCTCTTTCAGATTTCCTCATCACAGGATACTAGGTAACACACCTTAGAAAAAAATGCCTAGGATAGCTCTTGCCCCTTGTTTATGGATTTTATTATTTAAAAAAAATAACAGCATTTATTAGTGCAAGCTCAAAAAGAAAAGAACTGAGAACACAGAACACTTCAGTACTATGACATACATGCTTCCTATTTTCAACATCTTGTTTGATAGCTGAGATGAGAGAAAGGTATACAAAGTTAACAAAGATTACATAGCTGGTGAGTGGTAGAGATGGAATTCACACCAAGGCAGGACAGCGCATAAGTCTAAGCTCTTAGTCATGATACTATGCTGAACGTAGGTGGGTCGGAGCCTAGAAGGACGAATGAAAGGATGGATGCAACCTGAGTGGCAAGGGTGGCACTAGTCAAGGAAATAGGATGCTCTGCTAGTGAAAGGGGACTTCCAGGCTCATATTCACCCCACCAGCCTTGGGCATCCAGCTTTGTCAACTTACAGTCTCAACAGCTTCCAGTATAGAAAAGCTGTCACAGGGTTCTGAGCACAAGACACGGGCCCACATTAGACACGATGTGTGCTTTCTGTTAAGACCCTCCTTGTCATCTAGTAACTTCAAACTATTCCCCAGCCCCACACAGAAATTCCTTCTTGGCAAATGAGGAAGAAGTAACTCTACATAGCTGAAGACAGTCAAACCCAAGCCAACTCAGGGACAGCTAGACAGGCTGTGGTTGAGAAAAAGCAGACCTGACCAGAGGGCTAGAGAGAAGCAGCAGAGTGGTGGTTATGGCAAAGCCAATGGTGTCTGAGTCAGAAGCAGTTGGTTTTGAGGATTTCCTCTTTCTTGGCACCAGCACACACTTAAAATGGGAAATGGTCTCTAAAGCTTATCTGACTATCAGCAGTATTTGGTTTCTTAGATTAAGAGAACACAGCAAGAAAGCAACGAAGGTAACCCTGAGGGCTCTACCCCAGGGCAGCCCGCGCCTGCAGCCTGACATTGCCATGGCTCAAGGAGCCCATTATCTCCCAGAAGACAATTATCTTCCAACTCATGAAGATACTCAAAGAGAGTTCATGGCGCTCCCTTCAGCTGAGCCAGGCTGTACTCTCTACTGCTCCACCAAGTGTCCCCACAACTCTGCAACCTCAAAAGTGACTCAGATCCAGCACCTGACCCTGGCCAGTCAAACCCAGAGAGACTTTTGGTTTATGGATGAGGACATATAGCCTTCTCTAGCTAGGCTTTACCATGGCCAGGCTGGGAAGACAGATATCCTAAAGAGGAAAGAAGAAACGAGAGCAGAGCAAGTCAGATGCTTGTAGTTAACTCTAGGATCCAGCTGTATGCAAGAAAAAGCTAGCCCTGGAAAGGCAACTGCGAACTTGTTGCGGGAGAGAACTCTTGGGAGCTCTTTTATTACTGAGACATGCATCATATCTCAACAGAAAATAAATGAACATTTCAAGATAAACTGTTGCTGTATGTAAATTATGGGGAAGAGGAGTGATGGGGGAGGACAGGAAGGGTAGGGGAGAGGGAGAGGAAGAGGAAGAGGAAGAGGAAGAAGGCAGGGTTACACAAGTATCAGCTGTAGGGCCTGCTACCCCTAACTGGAGACTCACTCAAGAGTTCCACCTGACAATTACACAGAAAAAAAACCACAGCACCTTGGGATTTGGAGATAAGCTCCGGAGCCATCTTGGAAAAGAGAAGGGTAGAAGGCTATGGAGGGCTCCACTGACCCACGATGAAGAGAAAAGTTCCTTTCCTGACATTCAAGCTGTCACATCAGAAGTCAGGCCTCTGGAAGGAGTGTGAGAAGGAGAGGGTCTGTGGAGCGCTATCATCAGAGAAGGATGGAGAAGACAAAGGCGTAGGACAAGGCAAGGTAGGCACAAAGGCGATGAATGGCGATCATGATAGTGAAAACACTTTGCTGAGCATCTCCGGGCCCAAGAACTGTTTAAGGCTGAACGTACTTGGCCCCAAGCTCCGTTAAGAAGCAAAGATGAGGGTTAAGGCCTTGCCCAAAGTGATACAGGTTAGGGTTTGAGTCTGAGTCCATCACACTCCAGAGCCAATTCCCTAAGGTAGCAGAATCTAGGAAGAGAAACTGGCAGAAGGAGGCCTTGGGTAATGAAGATGGCTTAACGCATAGGTGCTTGCTGCAAAGCCTGTGGACCTGAGTTCAATTCCCAGGACCCAGATAGTAGAAGCAGGAAACAAATTCTCCCAGGATGTCCTCTGATCTCTGCACACACACTAAATAAATCAATGCCCCAAAATGGAGTAGGCCTTGATCCAACTACAAACCACAGGGAAATCCCCTAGTGGAGCCAATCAAAAATGCTCAGAAATAGCAAAAATAGTGGAGATGGACACTTTTCAGCATGACGCTTAGATTCAAATCCCACTTTTGTGACGTTAAACAGATCTATCAGCCTCTTAAAACCTGTTTCATGACTACACTAAAATAACGATCACACACATGTTCAAAAGGGTGGTTTGAGGACTGAAAAAAAATGTATGCATACAATTTGATTAGCATCATTCCTGTATATGGCAGTCGATCAAAGTTAGCTATCGTCAATACTGTCAGTAACGTGCTCCTCAGATCAGCTGGTGCCCTTTGCAGAATAAAAGAAACATACCAGATCTGGGCCACTGCTCAGAAGTCAGTCTGGTTCTGGCTCATAGGATTGTAAGGATCCTGAAAAGATATTCAAAAACTATTTCTCCGACCAGCCTCTTGGTGTCCAAATTATATGTTTCTCAGCACACAGCAATTTTCATTTCCCACTTAAAATCACATCCAGCATAGACGACGTTTCAAACCAGCAGTTGACTGGGTGGCATGGAGACGGTGAGCCAGAAGGGCCCCAAAAGGGGACAAAGAAGAAAATCTCCTGACTGCATAAGAAACACAGAATGGATTGAGATGGTAATGATTATGGTAATTCATAAATTTCACTCCTGAAGAAACAATGAAAGTCAACCCTGCTGAGGCAGGAGGATGGAGAATTTGAGACCAGGCTGGACTACACAGTGATATCCTGGGAAGGAAGGAAAGGAGGGAGGGAGGGAGGAAGGGAGGAAGGGAGGGAGGGAGGGAGGGAGGAAGGGAGGGAGGGAGGGAAGATTATGGGGCTAGTGACTGGCACATATTGCAGGATGTAATGAACAACTTAAAGTATGTATTGTTGTTGTTAGTAACATTATGGACTCCTTGGAGTCATATTTCACATGTATCATCTCACATAATCTTCACAATGACCCCCGAAAGATAAGACTTTAATTTTACCTTTTTTCTTTAGCTCGTTGGTGAAGCAACTGAAGTCCAGAGAAATTAAATGACCTCCCCAACTCATCTATCTAGTGGACCTGGCACTCAGATCTACATCTATCCAGTCCCAAGGATCCTACACCATATCCTTAATGCATTATAACCATTCAATTATCAATATTTGCTGAAGGAATGCAGGGCCCCATGGATTAAGAATTTGCAAAACTACCTCAAAAGAACAAGAAACAGCCAAGTCCAAAGGGAACATTTCTTTTTTAATGAAGCACTGATGCTCACAAAGGGGAGAAAAAATGAGCAAAGGAGGAATTTAGAATTGATCTGCTTTGCTAACAAAAAATATGCAAATATATGAAGATGTTAACTGAGTATTCACATGCCCGTGATGTAGGGGACGCCGTGGGATTCCCTGTGAGAGCTGCCTGTACAGAGACGGCCTATGCATAAGCAGTGGCTGCTGAGTCTGGAGCTCAGCATAAAATGGGAGTCAGTCTACCATTCAAATCCCAACTCTGTGACCTCATGCAACTAATAGCTCAGAGCCTCTGTCTTCTCAGGTGTGAGGATGCTACCAATATGGTAGCCATGAACCATGTGTGGTTACTGACCACATGACATGTGGCTAGTTTGAACTGAAATGTACTGTAAATATAAAATGCACACCAAATTGGGAAGACTCGGTATTAGAAAACATTCCACTACTTTTTCAAATGACTGCATGTTGACTGGACAATATTTGGCATCTATTGAGTGAAACATTTCATAAATTCACTTGTTTCTTTTGACTTTCTAAATGTGATTAGTTAGAACTTACTAAATTACAGGGCTGGGAGAGGGCTCAGTCAATAAAGTACTTGCTTTGTAAATATGAGAACCTGGATTCAATTCTCAGAACCCATGAAAAAAGAAAAGGAAAGATGAGTATATTGATATGATCTCATAATCCTAGCACCCAAAAGAAAAAGGCAGGCAGATTCCAGGGACTTCTTGGCCAGCCTATCCTAATTAGCAATTTCCAGGCCAATAAGAGACTCTGCCTCAAAAGAACAAGGTGGAACCAGTCATGGTGGCACATGCCTTTTTTCCAAGCACGCGGGTAAAGGCAGGTGAATCTCTATGAGCTCAAGGTCAGCCTGGTCTACATAGCGAGTTCCAGGTCTACCAGGGCTGCACAGTGAGACTGTCTAAACAGAACAGGAAACCAATAAAGAGGTGGATGACTCCAGAGGAACAAAACTTATTATTGACCTCTGATTTGGACACACACACATACACACACACAAACACACACACACACACTCACGTGCACGTGCACCTACACACACAAATATGCACAGACCCACAAAGATACACACATAGAAAAGAACTTATTAAATTACAAGTGTGGTCCACATTTATGGCTCACACTATATTTCCACTGGACAACACTTACCAACAAATATTGCTATGGGCTAAGTATGAAGTCCAAAGACGTTATATGGAATGCAAACAAAGCGTCCAGTTGCATGTAAATTGCCCTCCCTCACTTTGCATTCACCTATCAGCAAGTCCTTTCAGCACCCAACCCTCACCCATCTCTCCATCTGCACTTCCTCCACTGTAGACAGACTATACCATCTCGTTCCCGAATGTGTGCAGTTGTCCCTGAATCATCTCTCTGCTTCCAGACACATCATAATCAGCAGCCAATGGAATGCATTCCAAATGCAGACCTCACCCTGCCTATCCTCTCCACCTAAGACCCTCCAGGGGCCTCTGACTAGATAGTCTGGTCCCTGTTCATCTCCCTGCTTCATCTTCCCGTACCCACTCTACTCCAGGGACAGTGATCATGTGAGTTTGTGCCCCCCTTGGGACCTTGACATCACTCGTCCCAGAGCTCAGAAAGGTATTTTCCAAAAGTCTGCATATCTGGGCTTTTTATTATCTTATATTCTGAGATCACGTGATGTTGTTAACAAAACCTTTCTGGACTAAAGTAACCTTCAGTCACATCCTGTTGCTGAATTCTGGTTCAACTTTTTCATGACATTTGTGGCAAACTGACCTCTTCTTTTCTTACAATATTTTTTAGCTGGTGTGCTGTCTGTCTTCTTGCAAGAATCTCAGCTCCATAAAGACAGGGAGCTTTCTGAGCTGTTGTGTCTCTACAGCCTCACTCAGTGATGGGAGCATTACTAGAACTGAGTAAACACCAATGTCATGGGGTGAATGTCTTAGCTGCTACTGTAAAGGAACTGGAAGCCAGGTCCGGCAAGTGGAGTCTCAAAGAGATATTTGTACAGTCGTTTTCACAACAGAAGAATTCGCAATAGCCAGAAATAGACACCACACAGGTATCTATCAATGGATGGCTAGATAAGAAAATGTGGTCTGAACATACAACAGAATACTATTCAGCCTTCAAAAGGAACATAATTCTGACACGTGCTTCATACAACATAAATGAATCTGAAGGACATTAGGCTAAATGAAGTAAAGCAGTCACAAACTGATAAATACTGCATGACTCCCATTCTGTGACCTAATACAGTCAGCCTCAAAGAGACATAAAGTAGAACAACAGTTAACAGACTCGGGGGAAGGGAAATGGGAAGTTATTACCAAGGGGAATTTCATCAGTTTTACAAGATCTGTTGCACAATCAAGCATCTATATTTAAAACCTCTGTGTTATACACTGAAAGTGGTTTAGATAGTCTCATGACATGTTTTTATACTGTTTTAATTTTTAAATAATTGATTGAGAATTCCCTAAATGAGTACAATGCATTTTTACCATCCCACCTCTCCTCCCTCAATTCCAACTCCTCTGTGTGCTCCCATCCCCTCCCAAATTCTTCTATAACTATTGTTGTTATATGTATTATATATATATATATATATATATACATACATATACATAATCTACTGAGTCCAGTTAGTTTGTCTGCATACTCAAGAGTAGGACTGACCACTTGGACCTGGGCAATCCATCAGGGGGCTGTCATCCCTAAGGAACACTAACTCTCCCTCTGCAATGACAACCGTTAGCCTGTAGCTCTTCCACTAGGATGGGGTCTTATGAGCCCTTCCCCATGCATGCTTGAGGCGGGGCAGTCTCATTGTGTGGCCTGTAACAAGCTGTGTAGACCAGGCTGGCCTCAAACTCAGAGATAAGCCTGAGTCTGCCTCCTGAGTGCTGGAATTAAAGGAGTGCACCACCATACCCATCATTCTTAATAATCTTTTAATTTAAAAATATTTTACTATCATTACATTCTTTAAGAAGTAACATGATTTCTACCTACCCCAAAGAGCAGAGTAGAAAAGTAGTTAAGTTAGCTAAAAGAGAAACAGAGCAGCTGTTTCTAGAACTGTTCTAGAACTGTGAAAAGTACCCAGGAATTGATGTCCACCCCACTGACAGCATTGTTCATTCTTAGACCCTCGCTTTGGGAATACGGACACAAGACCAGTGGGTCTGAACCCTATGAGCATCACAGATTAGTCAAGAAGAGAGACAAACATTTCCATTGACACCTCTATTAAAACCTTCTAGAAATCTGCTCTAAGAACATAATTAGGCATTTAAAGAATGTTTATTAGTGTGTTAGTCAGCTTTGTGTTGCTATAACAAAACACTTGAAACAAGTAACTGATATGGATTAAAAGATTTATTTCAGGGCTGGAAAGATGGCTCAGCAATTAAAGAGCTCATACTGACTGCAGAGGACTGAAGCTCAGTTTCCAGTACTCACACCAAATGGCCACAACCACCCGTAACTCCAGCTCCAGGCCTCTGCTGTGGGCACGTGCACTCACATGCACAGACACACATGTATATACATAATTAAAAATAAAAATAAAATTTAGCGGTTGGAGAGATGGCTCAGCGATTAAAGACACCGGTTGCTCTTGCAGAAGACCTAGATTCAATTTGCAGCACCCACATGGCAGCAAACAAACGTCCATAACTCAAGTTCCAGGAGATCCAACACTCCTTTTCTGGCCTCCACTGGAATTGAATAGCATGTGGCACTTATATACATACAGGCAAAACACTCATATACATAAAATAAAAATAAAAAATAGAATTTTAAATTAAAAATTTTTTAATTATTATAAAAATAATTTTTAATGTTTTACAAAGTTTATTTCCGGTCATAGTTTTGGAGTTTCCAGTTCATGATTGACCTACCCTGTGGCTTTGGGCCTATGATAAGACAACATATTGGCGCAGGAGCACATGGCAAAGCCAACCACCCATCCCACAGTCAGAGAGTAAGAAAGGAGAGGGCATGGTCAAACCCCACATCCCACTTCAAGAGCCTGCGCTCCATGACCTAAAGACTTCCCTCGATGCACCACATCTCAAAGTTTCCACAGCCTTCCAGTAGTGCCATACCGGGACCACGCCTGTGACTGGGGCCATTTCAAGGACATCTGACGCCCGAACTAGAGCAATCAGACTGCCGCTGACAGTGCAAAGAAGTAAGCACCCTCCACAACCATCTACAGGAGAATCTCAAGTAAGGCCGATCGAGACAAGTGCTGAGGATTTGGTCTCCTGGGAAAGAGAATGACGGGGGTGGACTGAAACACAAGAGGTGTCAGATGTTAGCATGGCCCCATTTGTCTACTGAAGAGGAGACAGAGACAAGGACGGTCGCTATGGCATTAACAGATCTGTGTGAGGGACGATGATTTGGTGTCCCTGCTTTCTACAGCATTCTATAACAAGTTCTGCATCTACAATGAAAACATAAATTTTAAAGAAGAAAATATGATGGGAGAAAGTGGTTCTAAGGAAACCCTAGAGGATCCCAGGGAAAATTCTAGTAGCCTACTTCTTTGAGCAAAAGTAAAAAAAAAAAAAAAATTAGAGAAGAACAGAAAATATAAAACTTCCAGTTATGTAACTTAGACCTGCAGAGGCTGCCAGCCACCCACAGAGACCCAAACAGACCCTTTAGAACTCAAACCAGGGCAGAGAAAATAATACACAAAAAATGTAATCGGACCCACCTGGAGATTAAAGATTAAGCTTGCAGAATGGCAGAGACAAAAAGCAAGCGGACAGAGAGCAGGCAGGAAACAATGTTCACGCCTCTCTACAGTAGCAGGCTGTGCACGCAGCCAGGGAAGGAGGGAGTGCTCCAGGCTCAGTCCCACCCCTCCTGTTAGGGAGCCCCTATAATTAAGCTAATACCAAGAGGAAGGAGACCTTCTATTTAGCTGTCAACTCTGTGAGCATAAGAGGTGAGTCAGGCAGCTCCTCTGGCAAAGTGGAAAGACCCAGGGCCTGCTGCCTGGCCTACCTTCCACAGTGATGCCTGAAGTGGGGTGGGAGTCACATAATCATGCACCATGTGACTCCCAGAAAGCCCCATCAAGTCTAGGAGAAATTACAATAATAGTGAGCACTTTGAAAGCTTGTCTCGGGTGCTCTACAAAAGCCCCCTTTGTCCAGAGGGCATGTTCGAAGACCCCCGCCCCCCGGGTGAATCCCTAACCCAGTAGAAGCACTGAGATACTGAGACAGTCAGTCCAGTGACCAAGACACCCTAACCTCTACTGGGAAGGTAACATACACAGCATGGATACTCTACAGAGTTCATTTGTGTCCTAAGCAAGACAGAGAAGGGTAGCAGGAGATTTCCCTCACGCTACTTGGAACGGAACACAATTTAAAGCCTATACGCTTTTTATTTATATCATTTTCCATTTGCTATTTTCAGACTGTAGCTCACTACAGGTAGCTGAAACCACAAAGAGACTACATCTAACAGGAATATATACATATAATATACATAATATATATTATAGGCACACACATTCATATTCATCACAATCATTCAATAAATTAGGGACTTTTATTATCTCTGTTTTACAGATTACAGAAACTGAAAGGCTATGTAAGTTGCCAGAGGTCACCGTCAAGAAATGACAGAGAAAGGATTCAGATTCAAAAAACTGGAGCTCTAGAGTCCATGGCCTGGGTCACTACCCTGCTCCTCTAGAAACATAACAGATCACTCACAAAGGTGTTTCCAGGATTCTTATAACATCTCTTTGCAGATATTCATCTCAAGAAATGCAGGGACAGCTTTGGGGCTACCCCACATCACAGGCCATGAAAACAGGCCAAACATGTGCAAAAACTCTCCACACCTGTCCTCTGCCTCTCCGGTCTGTGGTCCTCAGCCGGCTCTGTTTTGTAAGTACCCATGAAAACCAGCAATCGGAAGTACCCACACCACTCCAGCCACTCCACCTCAGTGCCTCTTCAGTGCACAGACTCTGCAGCTAGGTCAGACTGCCCTGCACTGGCTGGCTGTGTGGCCTCTCCATGCACCCATCCCCTACTCTAAAACAGAGATGATAATAGCACTTATAGTTAGCCCCCATGACTCGCAGGCACAGTCTCCCAATTCACCCGCTTGTTAAAATGCATTTGTAACACCCAAATCAGTACATGTCTTGCTTTCATGACCATTCTTAGGCCTGGGCAGGGGCAAAGTATTAGAACCTCCAAACAAGCCCATTCCCAGCTAAGGGTCAACAGAGCCTCATTCTGCCTTATGCTTTACAGAAATATTCTTTTGCGGAATGTCAGCACCACGCTTTTCATGCTCCCGTGTGTACTGTTGATTTTTCTGTAACACACCCCCCAAGGATAGTGTTGAAGTGTTGTCTAGTGTTCCTGAGAGCAAGAAGCAAGTGACAATGTCAACAACGTGTTAGATAAGCTTCTTTCAGGCATCAGCTGGGCTGCTGTTTGGTTGGAAGTTCAGTGTCTACAGTCAATAATACATATTAAATGGAGTGTCCCTAAGCAGAAATACACATGAAGCAAGGTTATGGATTTATTCATTCATGAAACTGTAACCAGAGATACACAGGAAGCCAGCTTTGGATTCTCCTGGCACAAGAGTTCAGTACTCACAAATCCCACGTTTGCAATGACTTTATAGAACAGAGCTACTAGTAAAGAGAAGTGACTGTAGCACACGTTCTTGTGGGTGTTAAATGAGCATACCACTGGGGCAGGAGAGGGCACTCTGTGTAGAGTACTCTGAAGGCATTTTTCCTTACCGTTCACACCGATTCTGAGCTCAAAGGCTAAGAAGATCTCAGAGGGAACTGGGACCCCACACAGAGCACCTAATTTTCTTGAGGGGAGCAGGACAATTGAGCGGGTGTGTCTCACGTGTAGAAATAGCTTCTATAGTCTGATGTGGTATCACTGATGAGCTCAGAGCCAATGGCTTGGGCTGAAGGGGACTTCAGGGAGCGTCCATGGAGCTGATCCACTCAAGGTTCACTCTGGACTCTCTTCCTTAGTTTTCCTTAGAAAGAGTCACAGATCTTGGTGGAGACAGCAACTCAAGGATGGTCATGTGACTTGATAGGCCAATCACAAGCCCCCTTCATGGAACTCACACTTATCTATCCTGCCAGTGTTGACTTGAAGGAAGGAGCCGTTAGTTCTTTCTCCCTAGATCCCCCAGAGCTTTCTTGACTCTATCACCATTAAAGTCTTTGTGATCATTTCTTTCTTCACACCTCTGACTTCTCCCATATGCTTCTTATAATAAATTCATTCTTGCTTAAACAAGTCAGAATTAACTTCTGTTTCTTGCAAGCCAAAGATCTTAACTAGGAATTTTCAAGGGATAATATTTTTCCACCACCTTGCCGTGTCACTTTAAGCCTCAGGGAGCAAAAAAAAAGGAAACTACAAGACTAACCACTTTCCCCAAGGGAACAACTGCTTTCAGGGTGGTATCTTCAGGGGAGAGATGAGGGGAAACACATCTGTGAAACACCCAGTTCTTAAATTAGCTTACTTCTGGATCACATGAACTTCATGCCAAGTGTATTGGTTGCTTTTCTGCTTGCCAGGAAAAAAAAGAAAAGAAAAAGAAAATGACAGAAAACAACATAAGAGACGAAAGCTTCATTTTGGCTCATGGTTTTGGGAGTTTTAGTTTGTCTTAGAGGACAAGGCACAGTAGAGTCCTGGCATTGGGAACACTCAGCCTGGGCTCCTTGTGTTTCATCTTGGCGGACAGAGAGCAGAACACTCGGGAAGAGGCAGAAGATATGCAAAACAATTTGCCCCAGTGACACACCCCACCCCACCCAAGCTTGGAAGGTTTCCACAGCCTCCTAAAGAGCACCACCCACTGGAGACCAAGCATACAACTACACCAGTCTGCTGCGGATACTTGACATTGAAACTGCAATACCAAGGTTCCAAGAGGATCTCACAAATGAGATCACAAAGCCACTGCCTGGAGAGCAAGAAAAACACTAAAAGGTGCACAAATACCATTCTCTTGGTGTTTTTTTTTTTTTTAAGGCAAGAAAATAGGGTGCAGACAAGAAACCAGCCTGTAGAGACAGACCTCTCAGACTGATCCCACTTCCTTCTTTCCATCTTGTTTTGGGGACAGAGGGATGTATGATACGGACATCTCTGGACTGTGACAAAACCTTCCTCACTATTGCCTGAAATCATCTTTGGGGGATGAGGAAAATGTGTTGTGTTCTAGACAATTTGAGAGAACAAAAACAAGTTAAAGTCCTGGGCAGCTGTAGTGGTTCATGCTTGTGAACCCAGCGCTTTGAAAGTCTAAGACAGGAGGACCCCAAGTTCAAAGTCAGCCAGGGATACATAACAAGACTGTTTCTAAAAGGCTAAAAAGACAACCACAAAGAAAGCAATTATGTAGTCAAATGGGTCTGACTGATAGAATTTGTCTTTGCAGTACTTACAAGTAAGATTATATGTGCAACAGTTTCATAGCTAACTTCCCCAGTAGACCCACAAGTGAAGAGGTAGTGTCCGTCACCCTCACACCTCCCCCATCTAGCACTGCGCCTGACATGTAGATGGTCATTCATGCATGCACAAATCGATCCATCACTAATCAAAGTGGCCAGGGACCTCCAGAAGCACTGTAAACATAAGTGTCTAAGGTTGACCATGTAAACTAAGGCAGATAGTGCCAGAGGAGTCCAGAGCTGTCCAAAGGGGTCAACTACTGCTCCTTTCTCACCTTGGGCCATGAGAGAAAGCAGGACCTGTAGTATTATTAAAGCTGATGATCTTTAAACAGGTACTCAGAATTGGGGAGATGGTTCCTTGGATAAAGCACTTGTTGTGCAAGTGTTAAGACCAGAGTTCAGATCCTCCATACCTACACAGATGGTAGCCAGGTGTGGCAGCCAATCTATAATCCCAGCACATGACGGGCAGAGACAGGGGATCCCTGCAGCCCGCTGACTGTCTAGACTAGTCAAATCAGAGAGCCCTGGGTTGACATCAGAGACTCTGCTTCAATATATAAGGTGGAGCAGAAGATGCCTGATGCTCATCTCCGGGCTCCATATGCACATGCATATGCACATGCACACACGTGCAGATGCACCCTCACACACATGTGCACTCACATACACGAAGACACAGCTCCACACACTCATGCTACACACAAATACACGAGCATATATAAATAGATAAGCAAATAAGTAAAATAAATAGGTACTCAAATACAGATATTTTATTATGAAAATCTCCCATTATCAAATACAAGTTTTAAAAGCTATTTTAACTCTTTTCAGTCATGTCTTAAGTGATTCAATTTGGGGGGATTCACTGGTGAGTTCTGCTAAAGAGGGGCCCTGGGGTCTTTGACTAAGACCTGTCTTACCTGGTAGTTTCTTTTCATAAGGCTCAGGGAAAAAAACAGATAAGTCAAGTTTAAAAACAAGACACAGCCAGGACTGTGCACACTTGCAATCCAACTCCTCAAGACTGATGAAGCAGGAATATAAGATCCTGGCCAGCAAGGACTCCAAGCAAGACACTGTCAAAAGGAAAGAGGAAGTGGAGGAGGAGGAAGAAGGGGAGCAGAAGGAAGACGAGGAGAAGGAGCAGGAGGCAGAGGAAGAAGAGGAGGCAGAGGAAGAAGGGGAGGAGGAAGAAGAAGAGGAGGAGGAGGAGGAAGAAGAGGAGGAGGAGAAAGAAGAGGAGGAAGAAGAGGAGGAAGAGGAAGAGGAGGAGGAAGAAGAGGAGGAGGAGGAGAAGGGGCAGGAGGAGGAGAAGGAGTAGGAGGCAGAGGAAGAAGAGGAGGAGGAGGAAGAGGAGGAGGAGGAAGAGGAGGAAGAGGAAGAGGAGGAGGGGGCCAGGAAAAGGAGGAGAAGGAAACAAAATGGATCTAACCCAAGCAAGCTTCAGGTCTAGGAACTCCGTACACGTCCAGGAACAGCACTGAGATGAAGACATTTTTAGATTATTCGTGAATCACTCAAGGATTTCATTAGATAAAAAGCTCAGTGAGTCAGCATTTAGAGAGGCCTGCCAAAATACAGTTAATGATTTCAGGTGAACTGAACAATATTATCTACACCAGTGATTACTGGCCCACATTTCATTTGGCCAGCAAGTTGTTTTTCAGTTTTTTTTGTTTGTTTGTTTTGTTTTTGATCTTTTTGAGACAGGGTTTCACTGCAGCTCCGGCTGGCCTGGAACTCACTATGTAGACCAGGCTGGCCTTGAATTCACATAGATTTGCCTGCCTCTGCCTCCCAAGTGCTGGGACTAAACGTCCCACACTGGGCACGTTTTTTAGTTTGTTTGTTTTTTAATTACCAACACCATGAAATTAGGAAATTTTTCATAAGTATTCTGGTTTCCTATCTCTCCTGAAACAGGAAGGAAGGAAGAATGAGTTGGCAATAGAGGACCTATATTACCTCACCGGCAACAGTTAGCTTGAGCTGAGTTGTGATCATCCTGTTCAGGCAGACATGCTCCCTGAGCCTCCCCACAGTCTCCACCACTCCCTGTTCCCTCCCCATCAGCAAGACTGTCAATTATCAAAGCACATCACACTTGCAGGGATACTTACCCCATGGCACACCTAAAGCAAATCATATCCCTATGAACGGAGACTAACACAAAGGCTACATTGAAAGAAATATGCTTCAATGAATTACGTATCTCTTTGCATAAGTGAAGGGCATTCTTCAAGTTTATACACAGGTGCTTCTTACGTCTGTTTAAAGCAACTTCCTGGCTCCTAAAGGAATGTTATTGTGGACCCCTAATCTAGAATCTGGGATGTAATAGTTGATCTTTATGATAGCTGAAGTACTGCATGTAATTTCAGAACCTATCATTTACAACAATATGTTGTTTCCTCTCCCTTGGTTGTGATCAAATACCTGACAAGAGTCAATTTAAGGAAAGATGTATTCTGACTCATGAGGGTGTACAGTCCATCAAGGCAGAGGAGGTATAGAAATGGGAGGGGGCCTGGCGCTGTGCCAGCAGCAGCTTGCTCCCCCACATCAGGACAGATGAGGAAGCAGAGCCAGGACAGGAAGTAGGACCTGGTTATCAATCACAATTCCCACCCCCGCCCAGACCCTCTTCCTCCAATGAGGCATCCCCTGGCAAAGAAACAGCACCACAGCCTGAGAACTCAAACCCATGAGCCTGTAGGGGATATTTCCCACTCAAACTGTAACAGTGGTCAGGGTGGAAAATTAGCACATTCACGCAATGAGACTGAATCTACACAGCCATGTCTTTAAACTCCTTGTGTTCTAACAGAAGCCAGACATTGTTGATTAAATCAGAAAGGAGGGAACCGCATGTTTATCTTAATACCATTTCAGTAAACACATGAGGGTATGGGTGTAGGTGTTTATTTGTCACAAATGCAGAAGAGCAGTTTTCCCTTCCAACTTTGAAATTCAAGGGTTCTGAGAGTTTCCACATTCGTGGCAGCCAAATATAAGATCGGGAAATGGCCAAGTGATTTACAGAGGCAGAAAGCACGAATCTATAGCAATTAGGGATAAAGGCACTGAGGAGTATTTAAAAAATAATAAAACTGAGGAGACTGCGTGGGAGCATGTGTTGAGAGAGAGAGAGAGAGAGAGAGAGAGAGGGAGAGAGGGAGGGGAGAGGGGAGAGAGAGAGAGAGAGAGAGAGAGAGGACACAAGACGGTGTGCATCTGAAATTCTGGTGATCAGGAGGCTGACACATGAGGATGGTGAGTTCAGGGTCAGCCTGGGCTACATGAGAAAGAAAAACAACAAAAGAAGAAAGGAGAGAGGCAGAGGAAGCAAAAAACTACAAAGAAGGGGAACAAAGAGGAAGAGGAGGGGGTGGAGGGAAAGGGAGGGGAAGGGAAGGGTGCGGGGAGGTGGGGAAGAGGAGCCTTGAAACAGAAAGGCCGAGCGCAGCCACCTCTACTTGGCATCTCTGGAGGTCTCGGCCCACTCCTGACAGGTTTCCCTGAACCTGCATCCCCTCATCTATAAGAGATGGTCGCTCTGGCTACAGCATCTTCCGTGTTCGTGGGCCCTGACCATAGCTGACTGCTCTAGGGACCGACCTCCAATCCTAGGCAGGCCAATCAGGTGATCTTAGAACTAGAATCAGACCTGAGAGCTGCTATCTGGTGTGAAGGATGTGGCTAGAAGCAGCAGTGGACCAGTGAAAATATGGGCTAAGAAAGGCAAAGAGCAGAGAAAGGACAACTAGGCAGACCTGTAGGAACTAAAGAAGCCTAGTACTGAGACTGAAATCCCAGAGCCATCTGTATTCTTTGCAGTGGGCTGGTTCTGTTCAGTTGTTCATGAAGTCCAGAGAAACATCCCACCCTTCAATGATCTGGAATGACCACTACCAATAACAACAACAATAATTGTAACAGTAATAATAACAGCTTAGAGATGCTTCTTATCTGCTCAGTGATGTGATCCATGCATGAAATCATCTAGTTTTCTTAAACATCCCTCCCTCCTCTTTTCGCAGGTGAAGAAACTGAGGCCACAACGAGGTGTAGTAATTTCCCCAAAGCTACATTGGCCAGAGTGAAATTCCATCTCTTGTGACTCAGGAATGTCTTCCCTGAGATACAGAGAAGCCCCGTGGACTTGGGTAAAAGCAAGCACTTGGAAGGTGCTGTCACGGAGATGTTGCCAGGTCCTGCTGACTTGGCCAGCGGGAGCCTACTTCCTGGAATGAGAGAGGCAACTGGCACCAGGGCCTCAGCAACAGGAGTCTTGGTGAGGCCATGTGGGGCCTCTGTTCAGCATCCCTTGGATAATGACAGGTATTGAATACCCACTGCCCCAGCGACCATTCCAGGAGTAGAAACGTAAAGAACAGGACAGGTGGAGAGCATGAAGATAAAGCTCTTCAGAAGCTTAGGTGCTGGAAGAGGAAGCTAAGCCTTCAGTTGCAGATGCCACAAGCCAACGTGAGGTAAGAGAGCGTCAGAAGGGCAGAACTTAAAGAAGTAACACCCTCAGCTGAAACAGAAACGTGAAAAGGAGCTGGTCAATGATGCCATGCAGAGGAGGAGGCCCAGGGAAGCACGGGAGGAAGACGCTCAGCAAAGTCAAAAGCCTGAGAGCGGCCGTGTGTCTGGAACACAGACCCACTCCACAGTATCTATGTGGGTGCCTTTGTGTGCCAGGAAGGCATCAAGAGAAACTGCCGTGGCTCTGTCATCTGTCTCAGGTGAACGGGCAAGAGTGTCAGGTTGCCAAAATGGCTTGGTTCAAACTCAGATCCATGTAGCCAAAAATACCTAACTAGATTTTCATAATGTGGCTTTCATCACATTCACTTCTATAGCTTCTAATTATTTGTGGTGATGCTGTCTTTTTTTTCTCATAGGATGATAAAATTTTCCTTCAGAATAAGTGTGTTAGAATGAAAACCTTTGAGATCATTTTTGAGAAAGATTTCCTTCATAAAGAAAAGGACCAATAGCCCACATCAGTGTCACTGAAGAACAGAATATTAGGGAAGACTGAAATCAGGGAAGAAAAGGACTTGGAATTTCATTTGGTTCAAACTCCAGTGTAGCCAAGTTGCTTGCAAGTGTATTAGTCAGCTTTTGCTACATAAGGTTGTAATAACAAGCAGCCCCAAGCTTCCAATGATGCATGATGATCCAAAGTTTATTTCCTGGTCACATTATGTGTAACTGTAGTTTTTGAAGGCTCTGCTTCCTGTGTCTTTTCCATCCATACCAAGGAAATGGCCATTTCTTAGTCTTAGTCATGGCAAAGACAGAAAAAAAATAAATAATCATTCCAAGCAGTTTCTCTTCTGTCATGTCTGCTTACTGCTGATGCATCAGCTATGGCCAAGTCCACATCAGTGGAACAGGAAATTTTCTCCATTTTGCAAGTGGACACAGCAATGGGTATAGAAGGCAACAAGCAACTAAAACAATAATACAATTCACCACAGTGGCACTGGACAAAACTGCTCACCACTACTTCTCCATCTGTGAAATGGGTATATCTACTTCAGAGTCAGGCTCCCTTTCCCTGTCTCATCTTCTCAGATTCATTTGGCATCTCATACCAAAGTTAGGACAATCTTAGGAGACCAACTATATCCAAAAGTTTGGACATGAGGGCTGTGGAGGGAGAGACAGAGCTCAGACAGGTACTCAGTGTTCCCTGGTCCCTGTCACCATCAAAGAAAGAATTCAGAGACAGAGCATAGAAACCACCTAAGAGAGACTTTCAGTTACAAAGAGAAAGCGAACACTGAAGGAGTGAGGGCAGGTTTTCTCAGAATGACTTGCTTCTGTAGATTCTGTTCAGCATGTCTCTGATGGTCAAGCTTAAGGGAGGTCCAGGCAGGGGAAAGCTTAGGAGTTTCCAAAATCAGTTGGAAGTAGGGCTTCCGGAATGAGTTATTCCCCTTCTCTGTCTTTATACGGGTATCTGGGCTGGGTCGTGGTGGTCGGCGCATGATGGAAACAGCCAGTTCCACAAAGCTAAACAGAGATGCCATCCGAATGAAGAAAGACGACCCGCAGCCCACTCGCCCAGCCATGCTGGTCCCAGCCCATTCTTGTTTCTCTCTTGAGTGGTTATGAACCTTCCCGCTATGATGCACCGCCCTTTGCTACCACGCCATTGCTTCTTTCCCTAGGCTATGCAGCCTGCTTCACAACCAGTCGGAAAATAAACCCAAGTGGACCTAAGGTGGGCACCCTCTCAAACTGGGCCATTCATGTCAACACTTGGTAAGAATTTTACTGGACAAGTTCCTCCCAGTCCTGAAACTAAAGAGAAAATACCGGAGAAACAGTTCTTTGAGTTGACACTGTAACACTGACTGAGCAGCTGGGGACATACATTTTTGAATTTAAGCCATGATTCCACCTTAAGCAAGTTAAAGCACTTAAAGAAGTATTTGTCAATAAAATGGAGACAATAGACTATATAACTAACAGAGCACTGTAAAATTAGATACGATCATTCACATATGTGGTATATCCCTGGGCCTGGCCCAAATAAATACTTAATTAGCGGAAACTCTTACAAAAGCCAGAACATGTCCCGGAGAACAGAAGTTCAAGTATTTCGAAGCAACATTTGGCTCTTAATGGCAGAGTGCTACCTTATGTCTGCTGTGGAAGTCTGGCATTAAAAGTGTTTTAGTTGTTTTGTTTTTTGTTTTTCCCACCCTATGGCATGGGTTAGAGCGTTACTCCTTAGGAATCCCACAGAGATAGGTTGTCCTCACCTCTGTCTGTAAATGATTTGCAATTCTTTTTTAAAGACCTACAGAAATACAAGGTCATTCTCAAAAATGCTGAAAGGATGTGTATTATTGTCAGTTTCTCCAGCCTTTGAACCACAATATATTTCAGCAAAAGGCCACCATCATCCTACACAGAGACCCTCGGAAAGCAGACCCCAAAGGGAGGTCTCCACCTACAGAGCCATTTGGAGCTGCATCTTGTTTTATGTGTGGAGAATGTTTTCAGCAATCAAGTCCCTTCCAACCTCCTGCTGGATGGCTTGTCACCAATTACTTGAAAAGAGATGAATAATTAAACAGATTTCTCTCTAGAGAGGCTGAGTGGAAGTGTCTGGCTAACAGTGAAAGGCCAGCGCTGATAATTCCCTTGTGGCTCAAAGCAGTTTAGTCTATGGCTACGTCTCCTCAGGATTTCAAAGTCAGCCCACGACTGCACAAGGTGTAACACTTAATCCCTCTAAGCCTCAGTGTTCTCAACTTGAATATGGGAATAATGGACTGACGTTTTGTGAGTCCTCAAGAGCTAACCCAACAGGAAAGGACTATGTCACTCTAGGCAACCACATGACACAGACAGGTGAAAATAGACCAGGACAGACACAAATAACTAGCAGTGAGGTCTGGGATGTGGCTCAGTGGTGGAGCCCTTGCCTACTGTACATAAGACCCTGAGCACCATCTGTTCCCCTCCTCCCCACCAACCCCACTGAAAACAAAATCAAGACCAACAAAGAAGGGATTAAACCTGCTGGTAGACTACGGAAAAAAAAGAAAAAACTACAAATCAATAAGAAAATGGGGGCCAAGGATCAGAGAAGAAGAAATACAATTACCCAATAAATACACATAAAGAGATTCACTCACATCAGTCATCAAAAAAACACTCAGTAACATTAAATGTCCTCTCTCCTTCCATCAGACTGACAAAAACAAGAGAGGCTGACAATGCCATAATCTGGGAAAGACCAGTGAGATGGAAGTGTGTGCTCTTGGCACAAGGGGACAGTGGCCCAGCCACTGTGAAGAACATTTGGCAAAAATCTATTAAAGGTTGAATTATGATACCCCATGCCCAAGTCATTCCATGTCTCAGGAACTACAGAAACACTTACATATGTGTGAAACATATGTGTGATTCCAGAAAGAAATGTGAATATTCCTCCACAGGGCAATGACCCTATAGAGGAGAGAGCCATACTGTGAGATGTTACAGACAGGATACTGGAAGGAGAGGGTCCTGAACATGGGATATTGGAAGAGCCAGTGAAGGGTCTTTCCTCTTAGCCATAATGTATAATTGATTTTAAAGGAGCTTAATTCTCTTTTTAACGTAGCAAGAGAACCTCATTCATGGTGGGTCACAAAGCCCAACTGACTCTAGAATCCGGAAGCTGTACTTCCAGAGATGAATGTAACTAGAATGACTACAACAGTCCTGAGGCACCGCCCTTCCTCAGGGATTTCTCTGAGAAACTGGCCAGCACACCTGGGTCTGGGCTGTTCTAATGGCCTTTCATTTTTTATGCTGACTGTTTACAATGAGTGGCTTAATGACTGATGCTATTATCTATTTGCACTAGGATGTGAAAAGATGGCAAATGCCTTAGGGGTAGAGGAAGATGGAACCCTGGGCTCAGAGGGGAACCCTGGAAGCTTGGGGCAGCTTGGCCAGAAAGGAATTCTGATCTCAGGAAAACCAGGCAGGGGAAGAGACTGCCCTGTTTAAGATTCCAGTACAAGGCAGCCCCTTCTTACTCTGGGCTTAAGCCGGCTTTCTAAAACCTTCACTTGGCTCCCTTCAGCCTCAAGGACAGAATCTGCGCCCAAGTACATAGAATGGGGACTCCTTATGTCCACACAGAGGGGTAACTGACCAAGGAGGCACCAGAAGCAGCAATAACCAGTCCACCAAGGGCCCATTCTGAGCTGGGTACGGTGGTACACACCTGTAATATCAGCACTCCAGGAGGTGGAAGAAGGGAGGTGAGAGTTCCAGGCCAGCCTAGGCTACAAAGCAGGACTCTGCCTGAAGGGGGGGGGGGGGGGAGCGAGCGCACTTTTCTGATCCATCTGCTATATCTTGCACTAAGAAATCTCAGAGACCCAAGTCATAAGAAATGCCCATCTCTTGGGGGCTGGAGAGATGGCTCAGCAGTTAAGAGCACTGAGGACCTGAGTGTCATTCTCAGAACCTGTATAGTGGCTAACAAATGTCCATAACTACAATTCCAGGGGACCTGAGACCTTCTTCTGGAATCTGAAGGCATTGTACACACATGTACATGCAGGCAAAACACTCATACACATAAAATAAAAAGTAAACAATAAAATCAAAATTTTTTTTAAAAAAGAAAGAAATGCCCATCTCTGCTCTGGAAGAATGGGGACTCCTGAACGTTTCCCATTAGATCATGCACCTCCAAAATAGAGGTTCTGCTTAATAAGTCTGTATTTTTTTCTGTTGCCTTGAACTTATCAAAATCTATAACAATGGCTTTCTTTTGCTGTGGTTGATGCTTCTTTGAGTACCCAGTGCCTGCTTTCAACGAGAATACAAATTACATGAGAAACAAGGGTTTTATCTCACTTGATGCTGTGTCTATGGTATCTGGCATATAGTAGGCACTTAATAAATGCTCTTTAAATGAGGAAAATGGGAATGCCTCCTGAAACACAGCAAGAAGCCTGACACAGTGCCTGGTGGGAGCTACAGCTTAGTGATGGAGATGGCGGGATAAAGTTTCAGAGTTTCACAGGATTCTTTGTCACGGCTAGGTGGGCTGCTCATGCATCAGAACTTCAGTGCCAGTGGCCTTTCAGTGGGAAAAGGGACACGTCACCAAGTTTCAAGTTTAAACTTCAGCTAAGATTTTTCTCTACAGCCATCAGTGACCAGCTGGCACAAAAATGAGAGCAGTAACTTCCTCTTTTATTTTATTTTTTTTTTAAAAAAGGACTGAACTCTGAACTTCCTCTCTGTTAACCACAACTTACTACTGACTTTTACTTTGGTGAAAACATAGTCAAATAAATAATAACCAGGCTTCTTGTTGGTGCTCACAGCTAGTTTCTGTCCAAACTTCTTTCTGAAATATTACACACTTGCAACCTTGAATTAAAGAACCAGGTTAGGGCTTAACTTGTCTGTGCATTCATTTTCCCCACTGGAAGAAGAAGAGCTTGCTTCTGCTACGGCCAAACAAGATTCATCTGGGTCCAGTCTTTCTTCAGGTAGCAAATATAAACTGTGAACAATTTTTTAAGTGACAGCAAATGAAAGCAGATTCGGAAAGAAAGCAGAAACTGGAAAGATGGGCTGGTATTATTTACAGTCCTCACCCTGAGCTCACACAGGTTGCAGTCAGCAAGGAATAGTTATTTAAAACTCTATGTTTTTCAATTACATTTTAAAAAAACAGACAAAGGAGTAAAGTAAGCTCAGTCAGTAAAGTGTTTGCCATACAAGCCTGAGGACCTGAAGACCTGAGTTTTTTCTCCAGCACCCATGTAAAACATCCAGGTGTGATGATACGCACTTGTTATCTCAGCCCTAAGTAGGCCCACAGCCCTGGAGCTCACCGGCCAACCAGCTTAGCCCACTAAGCAAGTTCCAGGTCAGTGAGCAACTCTGTCTGAAAAAAAAAACAAGGTGGAGAGCACCCGTGAGACAACGCCCAAGGTTACCCTCTGGCATCCACATTACATGTGCACACACATACACACACATGCAGAATTAATTTCTTTAAAGCTTTCTAAAATGCAGAACAAGATGACAGACAGATTTCAGATCATCAGTAGCTGCCGGGAAATAAGAAGAGAATTCAAAAATAGCACCAAAAACATGGAGTCTCAAAATCTGTGTTAAAACCCTAGGGGCTAGAGAGATGGCTCAGCAACTAAGAGCACTGACTGCTCTTGCACAGGACCCAAGTTCGATTCCCAGTACCCATATGGAGCTAAGAACCACATATAACTCCATTTCTAGAGGAATCTGACCCTCTCTGCTGACCTCTCTGGGCATAGCATGACACAGGTGCACTTACATACATGCAGGCGATATGCTCATACACATAAAATAAAAATAATAAATAAACTATTTTTTAAAACTCTACCTAATAGTCTAGCTGACTTATGAACCAAGCATGCATGAAGGCAGCCTTGAAGAAAACCCAAGGATAAAAATCAAAACACAGCTGACATCAAAACTGATGTTCAAGTAATAAACTACTGACTAGTCACACAAATGGCCCACTAAAACAAAAATATCCACACCCTTCACAGAAATATAACAAAATCCAGACTCCCTACAAAGCAACATTCACAATGTCTTGGGTAAAAGCTAAAATTACATGACATGTGAAAAAGTCAAGAAAAGATAATTCAGTTTTTTTGGGGGTGCTAATCAAACAGTGGGCAAGGGATGAAGAAAAAGTACCCTTATTATATTGGAACAACCACCTGAAATTGTACGAGATATAATTCATTAAGATCCAAGTAACAGAAATCTCATCTTGAAATGATTCATACAGTAAGAAAATTAAACAAAATTTCAAGACATCTCTTCTTAGTCTTTCCACACGGCCCCCCAATGCCAGCTTTGTCCCATGTGACAACAGATACTACCATAACTTCACAAATAACGTGTGTGACACAAGATTCTTTTTTAAATGTTTTTTGTTTTTTTTTTAATTTTATGTGTATAAGTGTTTTGTCTGCATGTATGTAAGTGCACCATGTGCATACATTGTTTGTAGAGGCCATAAGGGGTGTCATATCCCTTGAAAACAGAGTTAATGATGGTTACTAACTGCTATGTGGGTGTTGGGAAATGAATTCAGGTCCTCTTCAAGAATAGCCAATGGTCCTAACCACTGAGCCATCTCCCCCTGTCCCAACATGAAGGTCTTAAAAACAAATCCCCTGTCTCATATCTCCTTCCTTTTTCCTTTGTACATTGTCCTGTAGTGATACAGCTTCTATAAATATTATAGTCTTTGGAGTCTAACCTGGGAAACATCAACAAAATTGTGATGGAATGAGAACAACAACAACAGCAAAAAATTGGAAAGATCCTGAATCTTTGATGACCCTCTTAAACCTCTGATTGCATCAACCCTGGAAGGAACTACCTCCAAGCAACTCGCTAAATGTTCTGCTATTAACAACCAAGGCATTCTTAAAATAAATAAATAAATGTTTTTTAAAGATTCTCGCTGGGGATGGAGGCCCCTGACTGGAACTGCAACACTGAGGAGGCGGCCACAAGAGTATTGCAAGTTCCAAGCTAGTCTGGGTTATATAATGAGACACTGTCTCAGAGAGAGAGAGGGAGAAAGAGAGAGAGGAAGAAGAAAGAAGAGGAAGAGAAGGAAAGGAGGAGGAGGGGGAAGGGAGCGGAGAGATGGAGAGAGGCGAATTTTAAAATATAGCACCAAACTGAAACATTCTCCTTACCAACTAGAAGAACTGCTTTTCATTAAATACTGTGTAACGTCATGTTATTTAATGCCATACACATTAAAATCTTTGAGTACCTCCAGGATATGCTTTAGATATTTTTAAAAAATAGAACCTTGTATGTTAGCAACTTTCATATCTCTGTGATCACAGACGGAAACGACTTAAGAGAGGAAAGACTTGCCTGGGCTCACAGTTTCAGAGGGTTTCAATTCACCACAGTGGGAAGGCACTGAAGAACAGACTGGTTCATGACGGTGGGAGTGTATGGCAGAGGTCTTCACAGTGGACCAGGAAGCAGGCAGAGAAACAGGGAGGATGTACACAGGTATAACCCTCAAAGAGCCACCCCTAGCAAGCTACTTCCTCCAGCTAGGCCCCATCTCCTTAAAGTTTCCACAGTCTCTCAAAATGGTGCCACAAGCTGGGGACCAAGTGTTCAAACCATGAGGCTGTAACAGCCATTTCCGATTCAAGTCATAATACTGCCTGTTACTAGCTCCCAAATCTCTTACTTTCTGACTTGTTACTCCCAGTCACCTTTGGATGTGGATACCTAGACATACCACAGTCATCTCAGATCTAACGCTGAGCTCCCTCAACTCCCAGCAATAGTCATAATACGTTTTTATGCCATATGCCAGCCAGTGTGCCACAGAACCTCAACACAAACACCTCCAGACTTGATCCTGACAAGGCTGTGCAGGGAATCTTGTCCCTCTCATTCATACCCTTGAAGAAGGAGGACGCTAAGGACAAGAAATGTGCACAAGGTCACAAATTTGAATACAGATCTAATTTCTCTTCTTTCCTATTTTACAAAGAAAACAAAGACCATCAAGCAAGAATGCATTTCTCAGCTGGCCGCTAAACGTCATTCATTGCCTACACATCTCCCTTCATGCCTCATTTCCATCTACGCTATGCCTGGACCTCCTGGAAACCTGTCCTCCCAGTTGGTTTCTTACTTGTCCCCTCTCACCTGACTTAGAACTCTTAGTCTGGACTGGTGAGATGACTCAGTGGCTCAAGGCATTTGCTGCTAAGCGTGGAAACCTGAGTTTGATCACCAGGTTCAACATGGTGGAAGGACAGAACTAACTTCTGCGAGTTGTTTTCTGACTTCCACATGCCCACCACGGCACAGGCACACACACACACACACACACACACACACATATACAATTAATAATTTTTGGGCACCTCTCAGCCTCACTAACTTGAGGCCTGAGCTCACTTTTGAACCCATTAGAGGTCTTACTTTCAGGACTGCCTACTTGATTTCTCTTTACCTGTTAAAACAGTCTTTTCTCCACACTAGATTTCAGAATCCCCTTGATTCTCTGGCCTTTCCAACATTTTTCTTCCTCCTCTCCTCCACTTCCTCTTCTTCACACTCGGCTGATAACCTGGGCTCCTTGTGAAGCCTCCCCAAGAGCCTAAGAAGTAAGCTAAGCTTTTCGCTTTGCTCTGACCTCCCAGGTACCATGCTGCACACAGATGTCCGGTCCAGTTTGTGGGTCTGTCTACCAGCCTGCCTGAGAGAAGCAGCGTGTGCCATGTGCACAAGGCAGCTGAATATGCTGGCCAGACCGCCTTGAGCGCTCATTCCTACGTTTCTCTCTTCTGAGTGGATTTTGGAAAAGACCTTGGACTTTCCATATCAGACCCCACACCTTGAGATGCTGCTTCTTGTGCCCTGCCTGGCCAAAGACGGCTCCTGACAGAGTAAATGAGCCTATGAGCCCAAGAATTCAACTGCTGAGGTCGGTCACCCTGTTCAAATACAGACAGTCCTCACTTAGGATTATTCAATGTATGTGTTTTTTTAACTTATTTTTTGAAATATTTTATTTATTATTTTTATTTTATGTGTATGAATGTATTGCCTTCATATATGTAAGTGCATCCGTGTCATATAGTGCCCGCATAGGTCAGAAGAGGGTGTTGGATCCCCTGGAACTGGTGTTACAGATGGTTGTTAGCTGCCATGTGGGTGTTAGAAATTGAAACTAGGTCCTCTGCACAAGCAGCCAGTGCTCCTAACTGCTGAGCCATCTCTCCAGTCCTGCCTTTTTTTTTTTAACTTCATATCAACAAGCATGTACTAAAACCATATTTCAGATTTTGAATTTTGATCTTTCTCTAGGACATGTGGGCATGATATATGCTCTCTTGAATTTGGGAAACACACAACACAGTACACTGTGTTCATGCACTGTGTTGCTCCATAGATTAAGTGCATTCGTCTTCGACTTAGGGTACTTTTCAAGCCACAATGGATTTATTGCTATGCAACCTCATCATAAGTCAAGCGGCATCTGTACTTCTTGGATTTGAGATCTGGGACAGGTCACTTACAGTCTCTAGACCTCAATGGCTTCATAGAATTAATAATGGACTCACTAGAGTGCTGTGGGCCTTCAATGAGATCATGTGTGTGAGACATTCAGCTTAGCGCCTGGATAAATCAGAACAGCTCTTCAGGGAAGTATTGTGATTCTATGAAAGTGCCTACTGCGTGTAAGCCCTTTCCTTCCAAATGATTCAAGGACTTGCACAACTCTTAATCTGTCCTCCCAGCCAGAAAACATGCATACAAAATGCAACTGACTATAGTCACATGAGCACTGAGACCTCAAACTAGAAATTACTTTCTGAACTAGGGTTAAAAATCTACCCATATTCAAACCTCCTACTGGGAAAAAAACATTTAACAAAACATTTTCCCACTAGAGAATTTCTACTTCTTGTTGAATGTTACCAGTTTCCTCACTGTGGTGGCGAGCACACCATGTTGGATGCCAAAGCCTGCCGGGGTCATTCTCTCTCACTCTCCCAGGCCCATCAGAGTCCTTCACCTTAAGTGGCCAGAAACTCAGACTTCGGTTCAAAGAAACCAGAATTCAATCTGGGCTCTGCAATGCTTTAACAAATTCTACATCTTCTCTAATAATCTCATTCCCTCATCTATGGATTGGAATAATATTACCAGCAAATCTTAGTAGAAGGAAAAGTCAAAGGAATAAAATTTGTGAAATGACTAGCTCATTGCAAAGACCATCCCATCATTATCACCACTATTATCAGCACCACCATCATCATCACCATCGTCATCACCAACATCATCGTCATCATCATCAATTCCAGAGCTCCATCTTCCTTTGATACAATCCTGAACCTGAGTCCATACTTGAATCATAACTGTATATAAGCTTGGAAAATCTCCCAAGTCTCCATACCTCCATTTTCTCAGCATGAAGCAAGAACAGTAGCAGCCACCGCCGCATAGAGCTGTTGTGCTGATTAAATGAGTTAATATATGTAAAGTACTTAGAACAGTGCCAGGCACATAGTGAGCACTCAGTAAATGTCAGCTTTAGTCAGCAGCATTGGAACTCTTATTTGAGGATGTCCAGGAAATGGAAAATTCCTTTGGCTTATCTGCCCAACCATCAGAGGCACTTCTAGGCACTGCAGAATCTCAATCTCTCTCTCTCCCTCCCTCCCTCCCTCCTTTCCTCCCTCCCTCCCTCTCTCTCTCTCTCTCCTCTCTGCTCACTCTGATTTCACTTTTTGTCCATCTGTAGTGCTCTGGCCCCCTACAGTCCTTGGGCCCCAAATCAGAGAAGGCCAGAAGGGAAAAGCAATGAGGCCAGCTGTCATTTGGGCCTCCACCTATCCAGTGACAGAAGAGAATATAAACATACACTGAATTCCAGTCCTCAGAAGCCCCAGCTGGAGGCAGCCTTTGGCAGGGTCTTACCATAGAGATTCGCCCCATCTCGGTGCTGGCACGCTCTGCCCATACCCCTCACAGCGCTGTGCGGCCCCTGCACACCTGCTCCTTCCTCTCTCTGTGCTGACTTTGCTTGTAAAACACTTCTTTTCTAACCCACATTATGCCCCATGATAAGCAGTTCCTTTTCCCTGGAGTATCAGGCCACCTCTTGACACAGCTATCTGACACTTCACCCAATGGCAGGTCAGGCCAGGCAGTTCTACCAAAACCAGTCATTCCATTTGTAAAAATCCCTTATACTATGCTTAACACTCTATTTGGAGAAAGCAACTTTTGTCTGTGATATGTTAATGCTCAAAAATGATAAGCAAAGTAATCTTGGGATATTGTGTTGGGGTAGGAATGAAACTTCTAATTAGGACGTCTTCAAAGGAGGGCATTTATATCATCCCTAAAAATAAATGAAGCCTCCGTACAGTCCACAGGCCAACTTCATGAGCCTCCAGGGCCTCCTGGTTGTGTGCTCACAGCGTCTTTCAAATCATGCTGCCCATTCCCACATAAAAAACACAATTTACATTTTGACCCAGTTCATCCATGCCTACATATGGAAACATGAAATAAAAGACCCACGAAACAATGCTTACCCTTCCTGAGGGTGACACATTCTCGTATTTTCTATTCTAGTTTTTCACAGTGTGTATGACTTACTAAATTGATTTCATGACCCTTTCGTGAGTGATGAGCCACAGCTTAAAAGAATAGATGTAGAAGGGGAACTGGAGAGATAATTCAGTCAGTAAAGATACTTGGTACGGAGGCGGGAAGAACTGAGTTCAAAGCAGCTAGGACTGGCAGTACACACTCGTAAGCCCCAGCCATGAGGAGGCAGAGGCGTGGTCCTGGGGGCTTGATGACCAGCCAGATAGCCTAGTCAATGAGCCCCAGGCTAGTAAAGGCCCTCTCAAAAAAGAAATGAGGTGGACTGTGCCTGAGGAACGACATCTGAGGTTGTTGGCTGGCCTCCACATGTACATGACACGCCCACATGTGAATGTGTGCACATATACACACACATACAGAGGAACTCACATACATACACAAAGGTCCCCGGTATTTGGGGGGGGGTTGTTTTGAGCATAATCTCACTACACAGACCAGACTAGCCTCAAACTTTTGATCCTACTTCCTGAGTCTCTCAAGTGCTGAGATTATACACATGTACCACCATACCAGATAAATTTATCTTTTGTGTATTTGTATGAGGTAGGGAGGGAATCAAACCTGGGACCTTGTGCATTCTAGGCAATCTACCAATAAGCTACATCCTCAGTCCCCCTCCCCCAATGTATCAATCCCAGCTCCAAAAGTCAGACCAGTTTTGGCCTCCATTACAATGTGCACCAAGATTCAACTTCTCCATTTCCTGCCACCCTCGGCGACAAGAGCAATTCACCCAATAAACCACTTGCATGCAGCCATGATCTTTCAAACCCTTTCAAAACAAGGTAGCAATGATACAGCCAGAGTTGTGGGAGAGCTGAGAATAGGGCCTTCAGGACACTTTCACAGGGGCATTTTTGAGAAGTCTGTTTACAGAGCTCCCAGGGATGAGCAGTCATAGGCTCTCTGCATGCCTCATCTAATCCAATGGCGCACTACGAAGGTAGACTCTATACCATTATCTTTATTTCACAGATGAGGAAACCAAAGATTAAAAGTAAGTTAAGCGCTCAAGGCCCTGCACATGGTCGGTGGGGGAGCGGAGGTCTGAACTGATGCTCCTAACCAGTGTGTCACATCACCTCACCATTCTGTGATCCCACTTGCCACAGGGTATTGCATAAACCCCCCTGCATGTCTGTCTCCTTCCTGGATCTCTCTGTCCTCAAGAGCAGAGGCACCGTGTTCTCTTCTCTGACTCCCACGCTCTTAATGCAGTACCAAGTGTTTGGTGGCCGAATCCAGGAGTAACAGTGGTCATATTCAGGGTACTAACCTGGCTGTACTCTTCACATAGAGGATCTCACTGGACCCCTCCCCAACCCTGTGAGTGCAGTACCACTATTACCGGGAATGAGCAATAAGATGGCCTACTGTGAGTTGAAGTTCATTTCAGGAGATGGGCATTAACTGGAGTCTGTTTTACAGACCTAAGCTTTCCTAACAGATTATATTAAAATTGGTGGGGTAGGTTCCCAAAAAATGCCCCCAATTATTTAAATCTTTACCCCATCAAGAGAAAGTTTCTATTCTCTCTGTTATTTCCTCCTTTATTTCTGGGATGAGCTTGTATTTGGCTTCTGCTAAGATTACAGAAGAAATCCTACAGCCATTTCTGAGTTTAGGCCCCGATCACACACCAGGAATGCATCCACCAAGAGATGAAGCTGACTTTTCAGAAGATCTAGAGACAATCCCTCAGGTCCCAAGCATCCCAGCTGAGGCCCCGGCATGTGAATGAGCCCAGTCAAGAAGACACAGACCACCCAGCTGAGCCCAGGTCAAACCACAGACCCTCGGGAAATAGTGCCAAATAAAATCACTTTTATTTTAATGCTCTAAGCTTTGCTGTGCAATAATTGAGCAGTGATTTGTGAGGTATTCAAATATCTGGAAGGATTATTCCATAGGAGAAACAGCAACAAACAAAAAGGGAGAACTTGCAAGTGCCTTTGCTTGCCCCGACCCAGACCACAGTATGTGGAATGCACACAAGCAAGAATTCCAGTTGACTGAAAAACCAGAAATTCTAATAAGACTCAGACAGGTTTAACAATTATTTCACTCCTAGTAAACAGACAGAACTCACTCTCCGCCCACCATGCACCAGTATGTCCAGTAAGATTAAAAGGTGTAAAGTTTCTCATCTCAGTTTTACTAAACAAGTGAGAAAGAAAACTAGCTGCCTCACTCCAAAGGCAGGAAAAGGAAGTCATAGCTTTGGGGACTGGCTATGTTCTCCAAAGCCTGGAACCAGCCCTGGACAATCTGTTCCCCTCAACCTCCCCATGTGCCCACTCCCTGGGGCTAGCGTGACCTTGTGCCTGAGTTCTGACCCACAGAATGAGAGCAGAAGTGACAGATGTCCCTCCAGGTCAAAGTGGTTGTGGAATGAGTGAGCTTTCTCACACTCCTCCTCAACCCACGGGCCCAAATGAGAGGCTGCTCTGGGGCCCTGTGTGGCCGTATGGAAGACCACCTGACCAGAATCACCTGCACTGGGCTCTGATGCAAATGAGATGCAAATGTTCTGTTAAACCACAGAGCCTTGGAGGCTTATCTGTTACAGCCACTTTGAGATTCCCACTAATAACTAATACAGACTTTTCAAATTTTAAGTTCTAAAAATAGTTTGTGAACTCAAGTTTTCCTAGTATTAACAGAGCTAAGTTATTGGGTGGGAAAATTGTCAGAATGCCCTGGTTTCTTTACTGTACAGTTTGCAACCGATAGGCAACACTGAAACAGGAAGCAGATGTCACCCCCAAGAAGACAAACGGCACCATCCTTCAATGGGTGACTCCAGAAGGTGCCTGTCTCCCATACAGAAGTCATTTCCTTCTGCAAGGCTGAGAGGCCTCAGCTAACATTTCTCAGAACCAGCCTCAGTAGCTTAGAACCCTGTACCTTGTGGCTAAGTGTGGTGGTGGCAGGAAGATTGCCAGCTTCAGGCCAGCCTGGGCTAGTAAGACCCTGTCTCAAAAAATAAAATAAGGACTTCCAGGGTAAAATGCAGATTAGAAGCTTCCTCTGTGTGATAATGGTAAATGAGAAGAGTCAGGATAAAAAAGGATAGACTCTATCCCAAAGAGAGAAAGATGGCAGCTGGGCATGGTGGCACACACTTTTAATCCCAGAACTCAGGAAGCAGAAGCTGGAGCTGCCTCCTGGTCAGCCCAGTCTATATAGTGAATTCCAGGCCAGCTGGGGCTACAGAGATCATGGGTCAAAAACCCAAAAGTCGGAGGAGCGGGGAGGGGTTGTGAGAGCACTGGAAATCACATAGGAGATGCTAGACACTGAAAAGCAAAAAGAAACAAAGGACAAGTAATGCAGAGGAGTGAGTACCACAAGGTTCCAACACCTGGCGCCCCAGCAGCCAGTGGAAAATAAAGGCTGTATACCAAAGTAGTCAGGTGGTCCTGATCAAAAGAGACTGAACACACAGACAGGCCTGCAGTTCTCAGGAGCCTCAGATTCAGCTGAGGATTTTGGGAAGATAGTGACTTCACTGACTGCAATGGGAAGGAGGCACATATTTTCATTCCCCACGCATGCCTCAAAGGGCTGTGGTCGGACGCCATCTTAAGAGGGAAACTCTCGTTTAAAGCTGAGCTCCTTGAAGGGAAGGAGCATCTTAAAAACAAGGAACAATCACAAATCATGGATCCGGGGGTCAACCTGCCACAACCTGAGAGTGGAAGTCAGAGAAGACAGTCCTGGAGAGAAGGAAGCCAGACTGGCTGCAGGAGGCTTGCACAGTGAAGAATATGAGGATGGTGAGTTCAAGGCCAATCTGGACTATTTAATTAGACCCTGTCTGAGAGGGAGAGAAATACATGCACTCACACGCACACACACACACACACATAGAAAATATGGGTATACATTCCACAGAATGGTTTCTTCCAACACACAGGACAGAAGGACTTTCAATACAAGGCTAGCCATAAAAATCCCAACGAGCCAAAATCCTCCAGATTTCATCTACCACTTCAGCCATGCTCTTTGTTGGTTTCTTCAGCCCCAAAGAGCCCAAAACCATTCACTTGAAAGGTAAAGGAACACACATTGAAAAGAAGAAATACATCCCAGCATTCAGGACATAGAAGCAGAAGGATCTGATGTTCCTCTGCTACTTAGTGAGTCGGAGGCCAGACTGGACTACTTGAAGCCCTGTCTCAAAACATCAAAAGAAAAGTGAAAAAGTGAAGGTGAAATAATCAGACATCTGTTTAATGCTGAAATGCTGTCAATGCACTTTCAAAATGAGGGGAGCGGATGGGGCAATCAATGATTTTAATTTAACCTTGTGAGGTTTTCCACAAATTAAAGCATTGCTGGGCAGGAAGGGGTTCCTCAGAAAGCCTCAGGTTCACTCCTGTTCACATCCCCTCTCCTATCCCGTCTAAGCCATGATGTCTTGGCTCCATCATCAGTTGTAGTTGTTGCTGCTGGCCATGGCGTGGTCAGCACATAGATCCCTACATTACCTTCCTGATACAGAGAAAATCATCTGACTCCCCCAACAAGATTATAAACTCAGAACACACAGTGACAGAAATACCTGACATTTATGAACTGCTTACTGTATGTCAAAATGCCTATGGAACATGACATGGGCCCTGTAAAATAGGTCCTATTACTGCCTCCTTTTATCCACGAAGATATGAGGCTCCAAGAGGTTAAGACATTTGCCCAAGGTTCACGGTGAGAGCAAGATTCAAAGCAAGGTGGGGGACAGGTGAGGGGGAGAGAATGTGCGCCCAAGCACCTGTGGAAGCCAGAGCAAGGTGTCCTGCTTTGTCACTCTCCATTTTGCTCCCTTGAGACAGGGTCTCTTACTGAGCCTGGAGCAAGGATGGTAGCTAGCTAGCCCCAGTGGTCCTCCTGTCTCTGCCCCTGACAGTGCCACGGTTACGAACGAGCTCAGAGTTAGAACTTAGGTCTTTATGCTTGCACAGCAAGCAAGCGCTCTTACCCACTGAGCCACCCTCCCCATCCCTAAACCAAAGCCCCTTATGTCCCCCAAGGACAGACTTGTCACCACTGCACGGCATGTGCTCAATCAGCACATGCTGCAGGGTAAGTGACAGGAGCACAGAGGGAGAAGGAGTGGGAGGATTCCTTTCAGAGAAAAATAATTTATTTCTATGGTCCTCTGTGCTGAAGGACTCCATGAAGAGAGGCGTCCCTATTGTTAGAATCACAAAAATAACCCAGTAACCACCCCCCAAAATAGGACAGTCAACAATATGGTGGACATGAAATCCCAAGTGTCTCTTTAGGATGCGAAAAAACAGCAGCAGCCTCTCGGTGCTTGGGGGACAGGCACTACTGTTCTTCAGTGGCCGTTTCAGCTTCTCCCAGCTGACCTCCAACTCCACAAGCCTGGAATTTCAGGGTCTGAATCATGGCCATGATTGTTTCAAATGTATCTCACACTGGTTCAATCCCCCCAGCCCCCATAACACATCTGGCCTTGAAACAAAGACAACAGTCACTTCCTAGACGCTCCCATCACCTGCATCAGATCCAAACCACAAGACCTGACGATGTGACCTTCATCTCTCATTAGCTCCTCCCTCACGTGCCCTTCTGCTCGCTCCATGCAGGTGCTGTTTCTCTCTCCCCGCTTATCTCCACATGTGCTGTCCCCACCCCCTTGTCATTCTGGGAACTCCTACTCCTATGGTAAGGCTGTTCTTAAATGCCACCTCCTCTGTAACATCTTCTCTACCCTTCCTCAAGGAGTAGTGATACCATCCAGAGTGTTTTCACACCCTTCGTGGAGCAATTTTGATTATGTATCAGAACAAATTGGTAATGTGCCATACTGTCCTCAGAAGAGCAGGAGAATCTTCAAAGGCAAGAACAGTACCTTCTTTCTCTTCAAAGCCCCGATTGCAACCTGATGCTACATCGTGGATTTATTCTATGCTGCCTTCTCTTGCTAGAATGCAAATTCTATGAAGGCAAGGATGCTGTTTTGTTCCTTTCTGTATTCCCAGTATCTAGAAGGGTACCTGATACATGATACACACTCAGTAAATATTTACTGAATGAATGGATAGATGGACAGACAGATGCATAAAGGGACGTATAGAACGTCTCTGGATAGATGGATGGATGATGGATGGATGAGTGATTATTTTTGACAAAGGACAGTGTTTTACTTGCCCCCAGAAAAATACAGTCAGAGAGAGGGAGGGGGGAAGGAAAGGAGGGAGGGAGGAAGAGAGGAAGAGAGAGAGAAAGAGAGAGAGAGAGAGAGAGAGAGAGAGAGAGAGAGAGAGAGAGATTCCCCCAGGAACACGGTTATGGTTGAACTAGAGATATTGTTGCACCTTGAGTCAAATAATTTCTACCCACTTAGCTAATGTCAAGATTCAAAGTAGCTCATTGCTCTTCTGATCAGAAGTTCTCCTCTAATTTAGAAAGCTAAGTTTCTGCATGTAGACTGAGGGAAAAGGAGATACTAAGAACCAACAGGGCAGAGGACAACTGAAAGGTAATGAGGTGAGAGACCGATGCTTCTGAGTAAGCGTCACCGTCTCTCCTAGATCCTGCAGCGACTGTGCCTTTCGACCCTCTGGAGCACTGAGCTTCCTTCCAGCTCAAGCATTTCCAGGAAAAACATAAGCTCTCCCTCCCTAGTCACAAGGAAGAGGCACAGCTATTGAAAAATCAAACCCAGAGGTAGAACAGAACTGACTCAACAATGGGTAGCAGTGCAAAACTGCAAATAACTAAACAAGGTGGGTTACTGGTAAAAATGAAGATACCCGTGTGCTCTCATAAAGAAAACTCAGTGGATGCTTATGCCCAGATTTGTGTCAGGTGTTAAAGACATGTTAGCACCAAAGCGAAACTTTCTCCCCTGTGAAGCCAGGAAGACGGAAAGACAGTTAACAAAAGATCGGTCTCCATATGTGATTTAATGTTGCTTACTGCGAAGCTACTTAAACACTAATTTCCAAATGAGAGAATAAACTTTGTAAGCCAAGGGGATTATATCATGTCGCATTTGGGCAGCAATACCAACAATATAATACAATCCTGTATCCCTAAAATGGTATTCAGCTCACAAACACTCCTCACTGAAAGGCCCTGCTCTTTCTTTTTATTTCTGTTTCCATCAACTGGCTGTGACTTCTCTACCACCCCTGAAATTATCTGATTTTTCTGCATTAGAACAGCCACTTCAAATTGTAACCCCTGGACAAAAAGCCAGCTAATTATCTGAGCTACTAGGACGTGGTGAAGTTCTCTGGAGGTCGCTATGAGATGCCATCTTGAGGTCACAGTCCAAACACTCTCCCCTATCAGCCATGGCACAAAGAGAGATCTGGGGCTCTTCCAAGGATGTCACAAAGATAATGCTTCTAGCTTTACCCAAGATAAGAGCATTTCATAATACAGTTTTTTTAAGATTGTTATTTTCAATTATGTGTGTGTGTGTGTGTGTGTATGTGTGTGTCTAGATATTTGCACATGAATGCAGGTGCCTCAGAAAGCCAAAGGTGTTGGATTCTTAGGAGCTGGAGTTGTGAGCCCCCCAGTGTGGGCTGATGTTGCATGGAATTGAACCCTGGTCCTCTGGAAGAGCAGCATGTGCTCTTAACCACTGAACCCACCTCTCCAGCACAGCACAATACAGATTTTTAGCTCTAGATCCTTGACAGCTCAAAATGGAGCATGAGAACTTGGGCTTCTTAATTCCCAGATAAAAGAACTGCCCAGCTTCACTCCAAGCATCACATAGGTTAGCCTCTCATGACACAATCTCATATTACCTGGTATATTTCTTTCAAAGTACCTAAACAACATGCAATTAAATCTTGGTGCAATGGAAAGTACTATCTCCCTTCACTGTACTGTGACAATGGGATCCTCTCAATAACATTCACCATTGTGTTCAGCTAAAGTAGTTCTGTACACATAGAATTTAATCAGTGAATTTGTTGTTTAGAAGGATGCTTGCAAGGAAGGAAGGAAGGAAGGAAGAGAGGGAAAGATAGATGGACACATGCATGTATGCATGCATGGAAGGATGGGTGGATGGATGGAAAAATAGATGTATGCATGCATATATGAATGAATCAGTGGAAATGGATGTATGTGGTTAAAAGACAAATTCCCTACAAGATTTTCAAGCAGCATCACACCTCCAAATGCCATATGTAAACACTCTGGATGTTGTAGACTCTATAAAAAAAGGTCCAGCATTCTATCTGTGGGATATCACACAGTTCCAACTGGAAAGATGGAATGACTGAAATCAATTATTTCCTATTAAAGAACTCTGGAACGCGGCAGGGGATCCAGCAGTAGAAGGTATCGCTGAGAAGGATGAACTTCCTGACTTCTCTTCCTGCCCACCGAGAACAAACTGCACTGCAGAATCAAAAGATCAGGCATGGATTTGAAATTGCGCTTGGTGACTTAACTCTCTGTGGCTGAAAGGTATCACCACGAGATGTATGGTCTCATGATTATGACATATTGATCTATTTTTATATGTGTGTGCACATGTAGGATGGGGGAAAAAGAAGCAACAAGAGACACAGACACAGAGAGAAGAGAGACCCCAACATCAACAGGATATATAAATCATTTTCAAATGTTCGGTTCCTCTGACCAGTCATCTTCTCTTACCCTGTTCATACTGACGTACACTGTGTACAGCTGCATCTGGCTCTGGGCAGTGCCTTGGGTGACACTAGTATTGGAAATAATGTGTTTTTCAAATTAGTTTCTAAGAACCTATGTATCATATCAACTAGATTTCCAAAGATCATATTTTCCATATTTACCTAGGAAGACTCTCTACTGCTTAGTGGCGAAGCTCTAGGCTTCCCTGGAGGGCTATACCAATCCAAATGAATGTTCTGTTGTCTCTCTAACAGGTCCACCCTCCTTTCTCAGTCTACTGCTAACCCACTCAGATTCTTATTTCAATGGGGACATTGTACCTGAAATCCTACTTCAGGTAGGAAGAAAGGAGCCAAACCATGAAACACAAAATTGTAATGCTTCTGTACCTTTCAACCACATGGAAACCCCCAGGACACAGTCAGAATAAGCCAGAGGGTGAGTGGAGTTTGATCCATGGGCCTCAGCGATCTGGTTCTGAGATGGAGGAAATTACAGCAACCTAAACAGTGCCTACCAATTTGCAGCCCACTTTGCTGATTTGTACTTGATGGCCTTCTATATGATTTTAATAAGAAAGTTCAATCCAAACTGCTCAGTGACAGAAAAAACTATGACCAAAATTAAATTATCTTTTGGTTAATATTTTATTTTATTCTTTTCTTTTTCAATGCTAGGGTTGGAATCCATGACTTTGCACATGCTAAGGAAGCATTCTGCCACTGAGCCACATCCCCAGTCGCAATTCATAGTGTGGCTGCTACAGTTGTTTGAAAGTACATACTCTAATCTGCATGCATTAACTACACACTACATTAAACATATTCAATAGGGGTGTTCTTGATAACAGTGGTAGAGTTTACGCAGTGCTTAGAATTTGTTGTGCTTTTTTAAAAAAATAATTCACCCAAAAGGTTAAGAGCACTTGTTTCCAAATCTGCACAGGAAGGGAAGAAGGCGTCACTTGTTATAAGCATCAATTCCAGCTCTTTGCAGTCAGAAAATGAGTGCCATGGGGTTTTTCTTCAGAGTCAATGAAGAGTTCAGATCTTTGTCATGAGAGAAGATGGTGCTAACCAAGCCAGGCTCTCTGGGTTCAGATGCTGAACACTACACTTGCTGGTATTACCCAGAGTCTACAGAAAAACAACCCCACCTGAGTACATGAAACAGACACAGTCATTTAATGACTTCCAGAGTTAACTCTGTCCCACCCTGGCATATTTTCCCACGACAAGTAATAAAGATCACCTTGTTTAGAGTCATTGGTATTCACTGCGGATATTTCTCTTGAACCACCACATTGCTTCCTCACCCCAACCCTACAGAGCAGACACTGGTATCCCAGTTTAAGTGATAAGGACAGAAAAGCTACACTGGGCGGATGGTTTTCCCAAGTCATAGGGTGAGTAGATAGCAGATCAAAGATTCGAGCCCAGCTCTGTCTGACTAACCCCAAGCTATCAAATCTAGATCTGAACATTTTACTTCTCCATTTTTACTGAAGTGACGAAGAAGAAGAAAGAAGAAGAAGAAGAAGAAAGAAGAAGAAAGAAGAAGAAGAAGAAGAAGAAAAGAAGAAGAAGAAGAAGAAGAAGAAGAAGAAGAAGAAGAAGAAGAAGAAGAAGAAGAAGAAGAAGAAGAAGATCTCCTCGTCTCCCCTCTCTGCCAAACTGCAGTCTTCTTTGGTTAAAAAAATTAAAGCATGAAATGCAGTTTCTCTACAGAATGCTTTGTGGAGAGGTCTGTCTTGTGTAATGGACCCACTTCTAATCCAGAATCTATGCAGTTTCACAAGAGGGATCCTCAGCCTCTGTCCAGTCACCAGAGGCATTGTTAATGGACCTCACAGGAAGTGGAGTTGGGATGGGGGAGGTGAAGTCACATGGCAGTCAACCTAGGGTTCTGTCCTCAAGCAATAAAAAACAAGAAAGTCTGTTCTTAAGTAAGCTCTCCCAAATATATGAAAGTCCCTAATTCCCAACAGTTTCTGGATGTTCCATCTTTCCCCATGCCCAGTTTCCATGACCTGGCAGTTGAAAGGGTTTCTTGATGGTAGGATCCTCTTACACACTTCCTACTCCAGTGTACCAAGGCCATAGCCTCTCTCTGCTTCCACTTTTGAGATGGAAACACCCCTCCCCTAGCTTGTGGCTAGGAGTCTGGCTTTCTGAAGTAAATACTACCTTTCCCCCTCGGTTCCCTGGCAGCCAAGTGTGGCTGTGGGATTAGGTTCCAGCTAACAGAATTTAGAACAAAGCACCCTGAGGCAACTCCTCTCAGGTGACACTGAGAGGTGTCTTTTAACTTTCTTTGCCCCTTTCCCGCTCCCTACTGGCTGAAAGGACTGGGAAATCTAGGTCTTCTCAGACTGTGAAAACACTAGCACCTCCTGGGGATGGAAGCACAGAAAACAAAAGGACCAGATGGTAGAACAAACCCTATATATTGTCTATGAAAATGCTGGTCCTGTTTTAAGTGGATCGCTTTAAGGGGAAATATCAGGTATCAAAGATCATCAGATAATAAGGAGCTCTTCCAGGATTCCAGAATTAGTCCCAGCAAATGCTGAGTTCCAGGGAAAAACACCCTTGCCTCATTCTGGGATACACCTCACCCTAAGCATCTCAGCTTCAGGGACCGTCCATCTAGCCTACCTCCTTCTCCAGTCTCCTCCCCACTCCAACTCTGATGGGATATACTTGTCAAAGCAGTGACTGGGAGTGGTGGGGGACCAGATGTTCACAGATCTGGAGGTGAAAGGATGAAAAGAAAAAGTGATTTTCAAAATAGTTATTCATCCTCTCTGTCCCTCCCTCCCCTGCCCTTCCTCCCCTCTTTCACCTTCATCCTTTGTTAGAACTGGAATCCAGATCCTCAAGAATGCTAAACAAGTGCTCTGCCACTAAGCTACACCCCTAGCCCCTGATACACTAAGCTCCAAAGTGGGTCATACTTTATTAGAAACTTTAATTCTGAGTTTTTTTTCTCATTGCCAGAAAATTCCTAGGCTTTGAGTAAAAGGATCTCCAGCTCCATTTGTACCATCCCCACACATTCCAAAGCTGACTCTCCCAGCAATCAATAACAGCAGAGCAGGTGTCACAGAAGAGCCTCAGAAGGAATGTTTAAAAATCACCTCTGACCTCAGCAACAGACAAAAACATGGAAGTGAAAGGCAACCTCACAGAGACAACACAGTTCCAAAACCAAGTCACATCAGTGTTTTGTTTGGGAGGGTCAAAGTTCTAGAAAACAACCCAAACTGTTTTCACTAGGGGCCTAACCTGTTGCCACCGAGAGGGATTTGGGAAGCCCTGTCATGTGGTGCAAGAAGTTAAGGCTCCAAATTTTGGCAAGGGAAGCTGGAAACCTTTACAAGCTTCCCCCATCCCATTCCAGATCTCAAATGAGAGCTGGCATTCTGTACAAGTCACAACGCCATCTCTCCACTCACTCGGGCAATGGGGGGGCGGGAGTGTCTCTTTACTTTTCCCTGGAGAGGCGAAGTTATGGCTACTCCATACCCAAATGCTTTCTTCTCCAGATCTAAACCCAGTTCACTAGGGGCATCAGTTCACACCATCTCCTCTCCCCACAAATCGAGCGCATTCATAATCCCAACACTTGGGAAGCCAAGGCTAGGAGGAAGGATAGTCAGTTCAAGGTCAGTCTGAGCACAAAGTGAAATGGAGTGGGGGGATTGTGAGAAGAGAGGAGAGGAGGAGATCACTGGGGAGCAGAAAGGAGGGGAGGGAAGAGAAGAAAAGGGAAAAAGAAAAGAGAATGGGAAGGCAAAGGGAAAGGGACGGAGAAGGAGAGAGGGAACGAGGGGAAACCGTTTCTCACCGAAGGTCAGAGGTAGAGGGACAGAGATAGCAGTCTTGGGGCACAGATGCCCTCAGTTACACATGATTGTGCCAACGTAAAAGTGGAGCCATTTCTCAGGAAAGTTCAAGGTGTGTGTGTGTGTGTGTGTGTGTGTGTGTGTGTGTGTGTGAAGTCTCCCAGTTTTCAGATGATAACATCACGTTCACAAAATATTTATGACCTGCTAAGGATGAAACAAGTCTACAGGTGAGCCAGCGTTGGGGAGCCTGTTTAAAACCCATCTCTTCCTCTCCTCAGCTTCGGATGCTTGGGATCAAGCCCAGAGCCTCTCTGTGCTAGGTAAGCACTCTACCAGTGAGCTATATATCCAGACCACTGCCCACCTTGTAGACACTAGCCTCAGAGACAGCTGAGGTCACCACGTCTCTGCAGCTGGACACCTGACCAGAGTCACCTCTCTCAAACCAGTGCCTTGGACTCCTTCCCGTGCCTCCTTAGAAGTGAAAAGGGGCAACTTCAGTAGGGATCTGAGAGGCACCCCTTCTGGAACCACCACTTTGAGAGACGGAGGAGGCCCAGGGGAACCACAGTTGCTTTTCTAGGGGATGTGCCATATGCAGAGGAGGCAGCCACCTGCTGAGACCTCTGCAAAGCAGGGGAAAGAGGCAAAGCCTGACTCAGGGAGGCCAGCAGTGCGCAAGAAAGGGCTGGAATTAGGAAGAAAAAGGTTTCCCCTTACCAGAGCCATTAAAGACACCTCCGCCCTTAAGCAGGAGTCACAGCCACCCCAGGAGAGCCTTTCCATTCAGCCAGTGCTAGGAAGGGAGAGGGGTGGATGCACTTTTTGACATTTAGGACCTGGCAGCTCCACTGTCCTTTCCTGGATGGTGCATCTATTGGCCCAAACACACACCCCTTAAAAGGACCCTTCGTGGTGAAAGATTCCTAGCCTGAGCGGTCTCGCTGACAGGCAGGATTACTTCACTCTGCCTAACTCTGGCCACTTCTAGGAAGTCTTGTTTTATGCTCTCTTTCCACCATCAGCAACCCCAGAGCCCCAGAACCTACCTTGACACTGGAATCCCTGCTTCCCGAAGCCCCTGCAAAAGCACAAGGAGGCCTATCAGTCTGAGGGGGTCCAGTCACCAGCTAGTTACAACCAGTCCACCCCTTCCACCCTGTCCCTCTCTCCCAGGTGCAACCTCCTACTCATAGGCGGGTGCCCAGGAGCCTTCCAACCTGGAGGGTGGGTCACACTGTGGGAGTCAGCGGTAACCCCCACCTCGCATCTCCGCGGAAGAAGAGAGGAGACTGCGACCACCAGGTGGCGGGACGCGGGGGTGCATTTCCGTCGGGGTGGGGGCGGAAGGCGGGCAGGATTTCTGCCCAAGGAGATGCTCTAGAGTGCCCCGGGGGTTGGGGGGGGGCGAGTCTAAAGAGAGGATGAGAGGGACTCCTCTGTGACAGTTTCCCCAGGGGGAAGGGGAGAGCTGGGAAAGGGAAAAGAACGCCCCACGACAGGAGAGACGGAAAAGAAAGAGGCCCACGGAAATGTGAGGGCGAGGACTGAGGAGTAGAAAGGGCACCCAGGACTGGGAGAGGTGCAATAAGACACAACCGAGGGCAGTAAGAGATAACCTGGAGACCCAGAAGAGGGAAGGATGCCCGGTGCCCGAGCGGACCTAGAGGACACCGAGAGAGCTGCCCCAGAAAGGAGGGGTGAGGGGGAGCGCCTCGAGCCCGGAAGGAGGCAGAAAGACAGGGAACCCCAGGCAAGAGAGACACCCGGGGAGCTGCCCTGCCGGGGAGGGACTGCCACCCTGCGCTCGGGGCCGAGAGGCGAAAAGGCGCCCGCCCGCAGCGCTGTCCCTGCGCGCTCGGGAGGTGACGGGGTGCGAGAGGCGCCGCGCGGCCACAGCCGTCTGGGACCACGGACCGGGCACCTGCGGGACTGGCCACGCGGGAGCGCGGGGCAGAAGGGTCCACCAGCCGGGGATGGGGAGCCCGCGGGGCTCCTCCCTCGGGGTGCGCGGGGGTCCCCAGGCGCGCCGCTGCCCTCGGGGGCGCTCTCACCAGATGAAGTCGGTGCAGTGGCTGCAGAAGGTGGGCTGCTTGAAGAAGCGGGCGGTGAATTTGTGGTTCTTCACCTCGTGCACGTTCTTCTGCCGGAGGGCGCCTTTGCGGGCGAAGCGCACGGTGCTCTCCTCGCCCTCGCTCGGCGGCGGCCCCGCAGCCGGGTCAGCCATCTTGCGCGCGCGGGGACACGGGGAGCCCCGAGAGGTGGCGGCCCCGGGGCGGCGGGACCGCGGGGTGCGGGCCCGGAGAGCGCGGGACGAGGCGGCCGCTGCTGCCGCCCGGGGACCGCGGGGCCGCGCTTCCCCTTCGCGCCGGCTCTGGCGGCGGCCGCGCGCGGAGCCGGGCTGTCACTCGCCCAGCTGCTGCCGGCGGTCCAGCTGCGCTTGGCACCGCTGGCCCCAGCTGCGGGGGAGGGAGGCGGAGCTCCGGTGACCCCGCCTCTCTCATTTGCATCGCGTCCAGGCCCCGCCCAGCGCCGCCAGCTGCTTTACATATTGGCACCCCCCCAACCCCAGCCCCCCACCCCCACACGCACGCCGAGGCTCGCCAGCCTCCCAGCCAAGTGTTCTCAGCCGCAGCGCTGCGGCGCGGGGACCGCAACCTGCACTGGCAGATCTGAGCCGCGCCCCTGGCACCGGGTCCTCGGCCCCAGGGTGTGTAGAGGGCACCCCTGGGTGCCCCCGCGAGAACTGAAATGGAAGGCCCCGAGGGGCCCGGGATGGGGATAAGCTTAGAAGCGATTGGGCACAGCCAGTTTCATCCTGGCCTCTGCAGAGACTGGTACCCAGCACCCTCCATCCATCCCATTGGTCATTCTGCACGCGTATCCTGGAGGGATGGGCTTTTGCTGTCATTCATCCGGAAAGGCCTGTGGCTACACACACACACACACACACACACACACACGCACGCACGCACGCACCACGTTCTGTAGAGGTAGGGGAAGAGAAAGCTTATATACGATCTCCGGATCTCCACCACAAAGAAGATTCTGCCTCTCTGAATAGTTAGAAGAGAACTCCTTCCAAGAGACTCAGTTTTCTCAAGAGTAGAATGGGGCCAATGAGGAGTTGAGAGAAATTTAATAGATGGGTATTTCCCCAAATTTTGCTCACTTTGGCCCTGTCTTTACAAATTCTGATCGTATTTATGCATTATCTTAAAACAAAAGGTCAAGTTTGAAAGGTAGGCGATGTTAAAATCTCCCCAAGTGTCCAAGACATGTGAGACTGAGGCCTTCTTTGATTTGTCAGGAGAGGAGGTTTCAGATGGTACAGAGATGTTCAGGTCACATTAATATCAAACAGAACATTCTTCTTGATGCAACCTGAAGGATGGGAAGGTAACTAAGAAGGTAAAAATTGTCCTGAAGTGACAGTGGGTGTCACTTAAGGCACTGAGTTTAGCTCTTCCTTGCCTGCCATACCCTATACCCTGGGAATGAAGGCCAGCATCAGACAGTGAAAGCCTTCACTTGGCCTAGAAGTTGTCATGACATCTTCATGTCACCTCGTGTCAAGCTCAACACCTCACATCTCCTAAGAGCTCAGTGAATACAGTGAGTGAGTGGATGAAGGGTACCTGTACCCTGTGACCAGGAGGTATTCAAAAATAAAAACAAAAAACCAAGTGCTGGGTGTGTGGACTGTCTTACTCAGTCCCAACAACTGTATGCAAATCCGGTAGTTCTTCTATAGATAACTACAGTGAAATAGAATTGATTAAGATATGCATACACAGTCACACTGCTGTGAAATTTTGGTGGTTGGGCTGTCCCAACTACAAAGCACACCGATGACAAAGGAAGGGGTGGACCTCAGTAGTGGTAGAGCTTGGTTCCCACCCAGACAATTCTGCCTGGAAGCTACTGAGAGGTAAGTCCTTATTAAGTACCAACCAAGTGGAGAGCCATGCCTATAATAATAGAATGTCCTTCCCCTACATAGTAATTCAAAGGTAACAAGGAAAAAATAGCATTCACTTTTAAGGTTGACATGTTTGGGAAACTGGATGTGCCTATCTATTCTTAGTCTTTTAAGAGGGCCCAGCACCTCCCAGCAAGGCTTGGGAAAACATCCCAGGAGACATTTCTGCTGAAGGAGATTTCCTTTGAACCCATGAGCTGGAAGCTCACAGCCCACATCCTGCCTTTTGAATGAAGTGCCCTAGATGACTTTATCTGTAACAACAAACAGTACCTCATGGTGTCTGGGCCCAGGGATGCAATCGCTGCACTCCGCAAAACCATTCAGTTCCTGAGGGCTGTGCCATGAGAAGATGGGGAGCAAGGTTCCCAGTAGACTCACATCCCTACAGGCCAGAGGTCTAATTGTGGCCTTTGGGGACCTCTTTTTGTAGCCAGCCCAGTGAGGTTTTTTTTTTCTTTGTTTTTTGTTTTGTTTTGTTTTAGTTCACATATCATAGAATTTTAGCTAAATATCCAAATTATAAATTCTCTAGAGGAAACAAAAGAAATGAATAAATGGAGCCTACAGTCCTGAACTCAGTCATTCCTTTGTTCATTCATTCATCAAAAATTCTCCACATGATGCTCCAGACCCTAAATAAGCCAGGCAAAAGTCTTCACCTTTGTGGAGTTTATAGACTACCAGATGAGAATGATAAACTAATAAATTTTTACTGGTAGTATGGAGATCTGACCTGCAAAGAAAATCAAAGCCTTATAAAGAATAAAGAGCATCTGTATCTAAGAAAAACCTTTATAATTAAGGACATTTGAGCAAAGGCCTGAATAAAGTGAAAGGAGAACTATGGTGCTATCTGAGGCTAGAATATTCTAAATATAGAAAGGAGCAAATGCAGAGGACCTGGAGCAGGAGCAAGCTCACCATGCCTAGTAAGAACAAAGATTAGATCAGTTCTAAGATGAGGCTAGGGAGACAGCCAGGCCTTCCCAGCAAGGCCTTGTAAATGTGGTAAGGAGTTTGGCATTTATTCTGGTGGCTGGAAACCATCGGAGTGTTAGAAGCAGAGAGGTGGCCAGATATACCATAAGTTCTTAAAGATTGTCCTGGGAACCACATGGGGAAATGGGTTATAGAAGCAGAGAAAGAGGTGACGAGGTCCTTGAGAAGACAAAGCAGGGAATGTAAACAACATGGCACGGTGCCCCGTGAGCCTGAGGGGCGGGAGCTCCATGTAGATAGATGGGCACAAGCTGTCCTGATCACCAGAGCCTCTATGTGGCCCCCTCTATCTCTAAAAAGTGAATGCTGGTCATTTAAAAGATTTCAGAGGCAAGGAAGAGGCAGGTTGCTGTAGAGCCAAGGTCTCTTCCAACCAGACTCCATAGCTAAATGCTTGCATTTTCTGTGGCTGCCAAAAACATCACAAAATGGAATAAATACAAGTGGAAATTTATTGTTTGTGATTCTAGAGTGTAAAAATTCTAAATCAATGTCATCAGGGCCACACTCCTCCTGAAGGACTCAACCAGAAATCCTTCCTTGTCTGTTTCAGCTTCTAGTGGCTACCAGCATTCACATCTTCCTCTGTCTTCACATTCCTTCATAAGGTGCCTTTCTTCTGTCTGTCTAATTTTCCACGTGTATAGCTTACAAAAACACTAGTCATGGATTTCAGGCTCAGTCCAGTAACCTGAATGATCTCTTTATCTCAAGATCTTTAAGTTAGTTATATCTGGAAAGACCCTTTTTTTCAAAAAAGATAGCATTCATAGGTTGCAGGAACTGTATGATCTGGGCATTTGAGGGGAAGAGGACATCATTCAAACCAACGCATTGCCTGACCCTGAGCAGGTCTCTTCCTTTCTCCGTATCGCATTCATTTTCTGCCTCTGTAAAATAATATAGGGATGTTTGTCTTCCAGTCCTTTCATTCTAGAGCTACACTTTCTAATGTAGGAGATACTAGCCACATATGATTGCTGTGCATTTGAAATCCGGCTGGTCTGAACTGATTATAATTTACATGGAATCACTATGATTGTGTAAGACAGCACTCTAAGTTTCAAGTATGCAGGATGTAAAGGAATGCAAAATATCTCATATTTTTATTTTAGTTGCATGTTGAAGTTATAATATTTGAATTTCTTTTATTTTATGTGTATGAGTGTTATGCCTGCACATGTAGAAGTGCATCTGTGTCATGCGGTGCCGAGGAGGGCATCAGATCTCCTGGAACTGGAGTTACAGATGGCTGTTACCGACATTTGTGGGTGCTGGGACTCCAACCTGGGTCTTCTGCAAGAACAGCCAGTGCTCTTAACCACTGAGCCATCTCTCCAGTGCCCCCCTAAATTATAACATTTTTGATATATTGATGAATTCTGATATTTTTATGTAATCAAATTTCTCTCTAAAAGGAATTTGATCTGTTTGCTTTTATTTTTGTGGTACAGCTACCAGAAAATGTAAAGTGGTATTTGTGACTCATGCTATATTTCTTTGCACAGCTTTGTTCTAAAGAATGGATTAAGTTAATTTCCAAAAGGATAAACTGAGGGCACATCTATTCCATATGGCACCAGCAATGGTCACTTGACAGGAAGCTGAGGTGTCACTTTCAGAATTTTCACTCATCCACAGTAAGTGCTGGCTGTCAACTGTAAGTTCACTCAGGTCTTTACTAGGGAGGTCAGTTCCTCTTCATGTGGACCTGGGCTTCCTCACAGCATGGTGGCTGGACTCCAGAGTCATGTCCCCAAGGACTGGTATATGGAGAAATATATTTATTTTTTTGAAGTCTGAGGGAGAAACTGGAACAGTGACACTCTTAACATACTATTGGTCAAATAGCCACAAAGTCTATATTCAAGGAAAGACCTCATTTCTCAACAGAAGAGAGTCAGAAAAGTTGGAGACCACGTGGAAAGAATTCAGTAAATATTTACTGAATTAATAAATCTCAAATTCCCATTTGACAAGCCAGGAAACAGAACCTTGAAAATGTTAAGTGATTTTTCAAGGTCACTATAGAACTGCCAACAGTAATTGAAAACCAGTATTAAGAATCAGTGAAATATTCAGAGGAGAGTAAACCAAAAGAAACCATCCCAACGAATGTCCTGATGGAGTCCAGACAGTAACGACAAAACTTTAAAGTAGCTTTAAAGATGCTCAGCAAAGTGTGGATAAGGGCAGGAAAACAACACACAAATAAAATGGAAATATTAATAAAGAGATAGGAAACCTAAAAACAGGAACGAAAAGAAATTCTAGAGCTGAAAGGTACGGCAACTAAAATAGAAAATTCACTAAAGGGATTCCAAGGTAAATTTGAGAAAGAAGAGAATAAATCCACAAATTTCATATATAACAATTGAAACTATTAAACCGGAGGAAATTATTGCAGTAAACAGGATCTATGAGACCCACGTGACATTATCAAGCAAATCAATATAATATATGTAGGAGTCTCTGAAGGAAAGGGCAGGGAGGAGGAATTATTAGAGGGGTTGAATTAAAAGTTAATGGCCAGAATCATACCCAAACTGATGAAAGATGTGAATATCAATATCCAAGAAGTTCAACAAATTTCCTAGTACAATTAACTCAAAGAAACCTCCACTAAGATATGTTATAACCAACCTGTTCAAAGACAAAGAGAGACTGAGAATGTGGCTCAGTCATGGAGCACTTACTTAGCATGTACCCTCCCCTTTGCCTTCAAAATAAATATATAGACAAACAAAAGGAAAGAGAGATTCCTGAAAGCAGTAAACGAGGCAGAAGCACCTGGTGACACACAAGGGATCTCCAGTGAGATGATTTGAAAAGTTCTCCTAAGAAATTTTGTATGTGCTGTATTCAAAGTGTTACAGGAAAAATGACAACCAAGAATCCTATAACTGTCAAAATAATCATTCAAAGGTGAGGGGGAAATTAAGACTATCCCAGATAAACAATCACTAAGTGTTTGTCACCATGAGGCCTGCCCTCCAGGAAATGGTAACAGGAGCCCAGCAGATTGAAAAGAAAGGACATCAGAGAAGAGAGATGGAGAAAAAAATGAGGATTTCAGTATTGTAAACACGTGGACAAGTATAAGGCTAATGTTATCCCAAATGGTCTGTAACCCCACTTCCTGTTATCTACATTATTTAACAAACTGATGCAATTTAAGGAATTTATTAGTTTAGATATGGAGTCACACCGTGTATAAAGACGTAATTTCCAGAGATCCGTGACTGAAAGATATGAAAACACGTGTGTAGGAGCAGAGTTTTTGTGTGTTACTGAAGTTACACTGCTATAAATTCAAATTAGAATATTCTAACTCCAAAATGTTAAATGTAATCTCCATGGTAACCACAAAGAAAATAATTATAGAGTATACACAAAAGAAAATGAGAAAGGAGTTAAAACATTCCACTAACAAGGGGAAAAAAAGTCAGATAATTACAAAACAAGGCAGAAGTGAAGAAAATGAGAGAGAAAAACTGTAATGCAATAATAGAAAACAAGTAGAAAATGAATAGAAGTCCCACCAGTCCAATAGTTAAATGTAAGCCAATTGAACTCACCACTCATAACACTAGCTGAATGGAGGTTAATTTTAACACAAAGATATGATCCAACTACATCCTGTTAGCACTTTAAATCCAAAATGCAAATGGGTTACAAGTGGAAAAACATGGAAAAGCAGAATCCAGAAGAGAAATTTGCACATATGTCCTTAGTGGCATAATTCACCAAGCTAAAATGTGAAGTGAACCCAAATATCCACTGGCAGGTGAGTTAGCGGTTAAGCAAATGAGGTGTGCACACACGATGCAATGCTAGTCAGTATTTCAAAGGAAGGAAACTCGAACATGTGCTACACATCGTGGGTGAACTTTCAGAACATTATATAAAGTGAAATAAGTGATTTGCTGATTAAAAAAATACTTTATTATTTCACTTATATGAAATACTTAGTCAAAAACATAGAGACTGAAAGTAGGATGGTGCTTTCCAGGGAGGAGGTTAGGGAATAAATGCACTTAATACCATAAACTACAGACTTAGAAATGACTCAGAAGCACATTTCATGTACATATATTTTACCAAAATAAAAAGATTTTAAGGAGCTAGAAAGACGGCTCAGTGGTTAAGAGCACCCAGGATTGGTTCCCAGCATCCACATGGTGGCTAACGACCATCTATAACTCCAGGTTGACTCTCTTCTGGCCTCCATAGGCATTGCTCAAGATGGGTGCCCTTAAATAAATGCAGGCAAAACACTCCTACACATAAAATAAAATAAATATTTTTTTTCAATTTTAAAATGAATATAGACTCATAGCAAGCCAGATTCCAGGTCATACACTCTACAGCACTCCTGTCCTTGTCACATTAATTACATTCCTAAATTACATACAGACAAGGAAACTAAAACACAAAGAGCTTTAAAAAACCTTTTTCTCCAAGGTTCCATATAAGAAACTGGCAGTACTGGGTCTTAAACCTAGATCTTCTGATTCCACAGCCAACCCTACACAGCTGCTTCCTGACACACCTGGGAAACATTCATGTTTATTAAGGATGGAGAGTTTCCACATGGGAAGACACTATTACAAAAGCTACTTTAAAGGAGACTAATACTGAGCTCAGTGCTTAAGAGCACTGGCTGCTCTTGCAGGAGACCCCGGTTTGATTCCCAGCACCTACATGGCAGCTAACAACCACCTGTAACTCCAGTTTTAGGGGATCCAACACTCTCTACTGACCTCTGCAGGCATTACACGACACAGACGCACTTACATGCAGGCAATACACTCATCCACATAAAACGTAAAAATAATAAATATTTTTTAAAATAAAGCTGTTGAACTTTTAAAAAATAAAGACGAAGAATAATGCTACCTTCACCTTTTCTCTTTGCATTGAATGGCAGTAAATGTAGACTCATGACTGATCAAGGCTCTGAGCACAAGTGACTCTTGAGTGCTCAGCCTTAAATGGGACACGCACATCTACCACTCCAAGGATAGGGAACATCAAGGAAGAGCGGGTGGAAAGAAGATTAAGTGTCAAATGACAGGGAGGAAGGGAGGAATGAAACAGTGGCCTATGGGCATGACAGGGCTGTGGCACTCATGAACTCCCAACAGCTGCGGTCGCCTACATAGGGTGCAAACAAGACCAAGTCAATAAGCATTCATAGAGAGGGGAGGTGCTTGTGGCACCTGGTACTGCCCAGGAGAGCTATGGAAGTCAAGGTTCCGGGGGAGGACGTCATCATCTTTAGTGATGGAGCCACTGGTTGGTTACTCATGCCCCGATGGACAGCTTCACAGCCATGCCCTGGTCAAGCCCAATGGGTCACAAAGCAAAACAAGAGCTATGGAAATGGAATGGGGTCTTGGTGGGAGGAAGATGAGGGATTTGTGGAGTTGGGAGGAGGGCAACCGTTGGATGTGTGTGACCAGAATGTATTATATACATGTGTGAACTTGTCAGAGAATAATGTATTTTTAAAAATCTTTTTGTGGCAATGTAACATATATACAATATGATGCAGTTAATTTTAAGTATATGACAGAATGTTTTCACATGTGCATACAGCCATGTGCCTTCCATTAGGTCACGATACAGAAACATTAGCACCCAAGAAAACTCCCTTATAGATTTTCCCAAGAGATATCACTTCAGAAATGAACCACTGTCTGACTTTCATCACCACCGATTAGATTTTTCAATGACTTTTAAAATTATGGTATAATACAGATAACACAAAATTTACCATCTTGGGCTATGGGTGCAGCTCAGTAGTCTATTTAGCATGCATTGTGCCTTAGGTCTGATCACTGACAGAAACTAAGGAAGAGAAAGAGGGAGGGAAAGAGGAAGGAAGGGAAGGAGGGAGGGAGGGAGGGAGGGAGGGAGGGAGGGAGGGAGGGAAAGGAAAAATAAGAAAAGAACAGAAAAAAGAAGAGCCCGTGAAGGCATGCTCTTGAAGGGTTTATTTTGTCTCTTCCTTTCCTCTCTCCTCCCTTCTCCTCTCCGTCTGTCCCTTCCCCGCTCCCGTACCGCACTTCTTGGTAACCATGAGATGAGCAGCCTTATTCTATCACAAAGGATCTCCAGTGATATCCTGCCCTGCCATAGACCCAAAAGCAATGGAGCCAAGTGACCAGAACCTCTGAAACCATGAGCCAAAATAAACATGTCTTCCTTGGAAGTAGTTTGTGCCACATGTTCTGTCCCAGCAGCAGAACACTGAGTTATACACAACAGCCTAGACATAATGGCTGACTTGCTGTGTGGAACTCTAGGTGGCATGCTCCTCGTGAAGAGGCCTTCAGGAGAAAAGTCAGGAGCCTGTCCATCAAGTTTTAGAGAGGTGATTAAAAAACAAACAAAAAAACACATTAGTACCCACCTGAGACTTCTTCCTTGAGGTTTTGAGAATCACCTAAAGCAAGTTAAATAAGGACATTTCATTTTGAGACTCAGTGGGGTTTGGAGCTGTGTTAAAGCAGCACTGACGTCACCACTGAGACCTCATTTGGGAAGCAGGATTCTGAAGGCCAACTATGACTAAGTATGGAGTTGCCTTCCCCTGTTTGTCTGCACTAGAGGAACCAAAAGGCTTTCTGCACAGACAGCCGGACTGAGGCCTAGATAGCACTGTCTTAACCTTCCACACTTGGCATTCTTTGGGAGAGAAGAAGAAGGCACTTGCTTTGAGTGCAAAATTAACAGGGTGCCAGAAATCAATAGCAAGATAAATGATATTTCAGTGCCATATTTTTAAAGAGCAAAACTCATGCGAAAAAAGAGGAAAGTATTAACTGTAGGTAAAGACAGGATCTGATAGCCAAGCTCAGGGTGATATAACCAAGGCATGTGGGTGCAGGGTGAATACAGAGACACTGTTAGGGTTAAATGAGCAAATGCATGCAGTGTATTTAGAACAAGCCATCCTCATCACCATCCGCATAATCACCGTCATCACAATCGTCCTCATCACTATCATCATCACCACTATCCCATCACCACTGTCTTGATCACGACTACCACAAAACTGTCACAGTCGCCACCATCACAGCCACTCCCATCCCCACTATCACCATCACCACTATCACTATCATCCTGTCACAACCATCACATCACCATCACCACTGCCTCCTTCATCCTCATCACTCACCCTCATCAGCATAATCAGCATCATCACAATCATCCTCATCACTATCTCCGTCACCCCCTTCACCATCATCATTCCTGTTACCAGTACTGTCCCTAGGCTGACTGTGGCTAAAGGTGGCACACACCTTTAATCCCAGCACTCGGGAGGTAGAGGCAGGCAGACCTCTGTGAGACTGAGGCCAGTCTGGTCTACATAGAGAATTCCAGGCCATCTGGGGCTACAGGGAGACCCTGTCTCAAAACAATCAAGCCCAGAACCCTCCCTCATACATCTTTGTCACTCTTCCTGCTACTGCTACTGTTTTTGCTCAGAGAGAGAGAGAGAGAGAGAGAGAGAAAGAAAGAGAGAGAGAGTTATTTCATCATCACTGGGTAGAGAGGACCAACAGTTTCCATCTCTGCCTCTAAGAAGTTTTTCCTTATTCCTGGAGTTCAAGTTAGAGGCCCTTTGCCTGTGGTCCTCGATCATTCTGAACTGACTGGACGCATTCACACTGCTTCATGTTTTCTAGTCACTTACACATTGCTTAATTCAAACTGCTATAGCAAAATACTGTGGCCAGCATGGCCTACAAAGCACTTCTCAAAGTTCTGGAGGCTAGGAAGGCTGAGGTTAGGGTATGACAAACCACTGTCTGATGGGGACTTCTGCTGTCCTGGCTGGTGGCTGCCTTCACACTGAATGTCACTGGATGAAAAGAAATCAGTCTCTGATCTTTCTTCTCTTATAGGGACAATAATTCCAGGGGTAGAGATGGTACTCCCTCATGATCTTGCCAAAACTAATTTCCTTCCAAATGCTTCAACTCTAAGTTCCATTGCATTGAGGGTTAGGGTTCAAATCTGCAAGAGATACGTTCAGCATACCACCCTTAACTCTAGGCAGCCTAAGACTTCTATACCGTCAAAGGTGATTCTGTCTTGCTGGTTTATCATCCTCTGGCTCTAGCATGGAGCCTGAAACATAATTGTCACTGAAACTAAATTTATTATCTTAGACAGTGCAAATCCGTGTTTAAATGCTTCTCAATCTTTCAACACAATTGTGCTAAATTGGTTGCAGGAAGGGAGGAGAGACATCCCTTTTTGTACCTACCAATTCTCCTACTTAGTATGAAATAAAATAAAACAGTAATTCTCTTTTAGTGTCTTTCTAAGTAGTGTCTTCTTTTTTATTTTATTAATTATGAGTGTACTACCTGCATGTATGTAAGTGCACCTGTGTCATGCAATGTCCACAGTGGTCAGAAGAAGATCCCTGGAACTGGAGTTACAGGCAGTTGTAAGCGGCAATGTGGGTGCTTGGAACAAAACCGGAGTCCTGTGCAAGAGCAGCCAGTGGCCTTAGCAGTGTAACCACCTCTCCAACCCCCTATATGCAGTATTTTCTAAACTTTCTCTCACTCAGAACTAATAATAATGATAATGATGGGTAATATCATTAAATCTTTATACAAATGAGAAAACAGAGGCACAGAGGAATTAAGCGTGTGCCCAAGGTCACTCAGTTACCAATGCAGAAGAGCCGAATCCTTCATCTGTCTCAAGACTATACTTCTAAGTACGGAATGAAGCTGGGATCCTTGAGCTATCAGAACCCCATCACCTACATTTATAAAAGGTGCCAGTTTGGGGCTGGAGAGATGGGTCAGTGATTAAAAACACTAGCTGCTGCTGTTGTATCGGACTCAGATTCAATTCCCAACACCCACATGATGGTTAACAACCGTCCTTAACTCCAGTTCCAGGGGATCCAATGCCCTCTTCTGACCTCTGTGGGCATTGTATGACATAGGTGCACTTACACATATACAGGCAGTTCATTCATACACATAAAATAAAAATAATAAATAAAATGTTTTTTAAAGGTGCCAGCTCAACATTCCCTTGTACAAAGTCCCAAGCAATCTTTACTTACTCCTGATTTTTACTCCAAAGTACCAAGACAAGAACAGGTGAGGAACAGAAAATAGATTTGCTCATTGCTCTAAGAGGTCACCAAATCCCTGCAGGTTAAAAAATTAATCTTTAATATATTGTCTCTTTTTGTCCTGGGATTCTTTTATATGCTTGACCCGTCAGTTTAATCTTTAGTTGGCCAAGCAGAATGTCCATCCATAAAACTGTGTTTGCAAGATGCGGTGTAACTGACAGAGAGGATGTGTTAATGAACAACCACAGCCTCAAGCATAAAGGCACAAAATAGTCCATGTAGAGGACTATTTATTACACACTTTCTGTGACTTTGGTTTTTTATCAGTACATTCCAGGTTCGGGTGGGTTTAAAAAAGAAACAAGTGTCCAGATATCAGCATGGCATGCTTTCTTCCCATTGCCAGGGCTCCTTCAGGAAAATAGGTAGAAGAAAATGATATATTCTCATTGAAGTAATGAATTTTCACTGTTGTTCATTTTTAGAACAGTTAATGCACTCACATTTTCAAAATTCAAAATGATATTGGAAAGCCATCATTAAGAGTTGTATTTTCTGGAGCTGGAGAGATGGCTCAGCAGTTAAGAACACTGGTTACTCTTACAGAGGACCAGGACTTGGTTCCCAGCACCCACATGATTGCTAACAACTCTCTATAACTCCAGTCCAAAAGATCCATGCCCTCTTCTGGCCTTTGTGGGCACTGCACATACATGGTGAACTTGCATACAGGCAAAACATTCTTACACATAAAATAAAAATAAGCGGGGTGTGGTGTCACATGCCTTTAGTCCCAGCACTTAGGAGGCAGAGGCACTCAGATTCCTGTGAGTTAGAGGCTGAACTGGTCTACATAGCAAGTTCTAGGCCTGCAGAGGATACCAGGAGTCCCTGACTCAAAAAGACCAAAATTAATTAAATAATTAAAATTAATAAGTAAAATGTCAAAAGCAGTTGTATCTTCCACGCGGACCCTCTTTCTACCTCCTTAGAAATAAGCATGTATACATACTCCTTTATCACTTCCTTCTTCACCTCTTTATATTCCCTTAATTAAATCTACTTCTCTAAATATAAGAAAGCAAAAATAAATGTTTCTCTCCTCTACCATGCAAAAAGTATCACAGCACGAGCAACATTCTATCATTCATTTTCCACTCATTTTTTCTGGGGTTCCTTCCATATTAGGACACAGAGAACTCCTTGAATCATGACAATGGCATCGTTTTCCATATAAGGACATATTTAGTCTAGTCAGTCTGTGTGTGTGTGTGTGTGTGTGTGTGTGTGATCATGTGTGTGCATGTGCGTGAGTATGCATGAGGAGGCCTGATGTCAATGTCTCTTCCTCTCCTCTTTACCTTATTTTTTGAGGCAGGGCTTCTCGCTGTCTCAGTTTCATTTCTGTTGCTGTGATAAATGCTCTGACAAAAGCAACTTACGGGAGAAAGAGTTAATTTTTACTCCACAATTCTAAGCTATTGTCCACCATGGAGGGAAGTCAAGGCGGCAGGGACTTAAAATAGCTGGTCACAGCACACCCACAGCTAAGAGTAGATAGAAATGAGAGCCTGCGTGCTCACTTTCTGTGCTCTTCTACAGTTCAGAACCCACACCCAAGGAACGGTCTAACCCAGAGTGGTCTGGGTCTTCCCACATCAATGAATGTGATCAAAACAATCCCCCCCAGACATGTCCACAGCCCAAATGACCTATACAATACCTCCTTGTGTCTCCCTTCCCAGATGATTCAAGGTTGTGTCGAGTTGACAACTAAAACTAATCATCCAACTCACTGAACATGGAGCTCACCGATTTAGCCAGGCTGGCTGGTCAAGGGGCTCCAGAGAGGCTCCTTTCTCCACTTCTCCAGTGCTGGGATTACTGGCCTGTACCACGGCATCCATCTTTTTACATGGATGCTAGGGGTTAAATTCAGGATAATGCTTATATGGCAAGTTCTTTATCAGTTAAGCCATCTAAGCAGCTCCTAACCAGTTCTGATGAGTGAATACTTGGGGTGTTTCCTAACACAAGCAATGCTCTATCCAGTGACCTTGGATCTAAGACATATCTTCCTATCATGTTTGGTTCAGATGTCAGTTTGACTCTCCTAGGAAAAGGGAAGCTGAGTTAAGAAATTTCCTCTATCGGATGGGCCTGTGGGCATGGCCGTGAGCCATGTGTGCAAGAGTCCAGCCCACTGTAGGTGGTGCCACCTCTGGCTAGGTAGCCGTGGGTTATGTAAGAAAGCCAGCTGAGGACAGGCCAGAGGAAGAAGCCAGGAAGCAGTGTTTCTCTGTGGTCTATGCTTCAGTTCCTGCCTCCACGTTCCTGCCCTGGGTTCCTGCCTGACTTCCCTCGAAGATGACTGCCACTTGGAAGTTTAAGATGAGATACACCCTTTCCTCCCCAAATTGTTCTTGTCAGAGTGCTTTATCACAGAAACAGAAAGTAACTAGGACAGTCTGCCTGCAGCATCTCTGCAGCGAAAACCCCCATAACTAGAGATGCCTGTTCAAAGCGTAAATGCAGGCTCAGGGGTGATAGATGCTGCCAGCTTGCCCTCTGGATGGGGCTAGAACCTTTTGTGCTCACCCATCATGACAACACTTTCTTCCCCACACTACAAACAACAAAATTGTCACACGTTTCTATTTTTGCCTACCTAATAAGTGATAAATGGTATTTCCATGTAATTTTCATTTTCATTTATCTTATTATGAATGAGGCTGAGCATTCCCTTAAAACACTTATTGTGAGTGACAGAAGTTCGTTAGAGCTAATTTAAGCAAATGAAGGGGGAAATCACTGTAAGAATTACAGAGGTATCTCATGAAGCCAAGAGCAACCAGCCAGCCAGGCCTCCAGATCTAGAGAGTGGAAAATGTTAATGAGATCTCTCTCTCCCTCCCTCCCTCGATCCCTCTGTCCTCCTCTCCTTTCTTCTCTCCATCTCTCCTCCCCTCCTCCTCCTTCTGTTTCTGTGTGCCTCTCACCCCCTCTCCTACACCCCTCATTTATGAAATTCTTTCTTTGTGAGCAGAGGAGCCGAGCTCTCTTCACCTCCGGCAGCTCACCTGACACATGCTCTATCAAATACTCAGAATTCCAAATATCCAGAGAGAAACTCTGGTTGGTTCGTTGCACTTGCGCAGTGCAGCATCCCTCGCCCAGTTTGTCAAGCTGCAGGTGAGGAGAAGAGAGACTCAGAAAATGCAATTGCTAGGGGTCACCTATAGCAGATGCCAATTATAGACCTATAAAAAAATTGCCCCTTCACTGGTAGTCCCTCCTCCAAATGGAATTCAGCCAAAAAGACAAAAGCCTGCTTTTGTCAGCAGAGTCACATTTCTCTGTGTGGGCCAGTGCCTTTCCAAGCAACCTTATCCATTCCGTTCCCTTTGCTATCCATGGGCTTAGGAACAGACATGGGATTCAGTTTGAGCTGAAGCTATACGAGGAAGCATTCAAGCAGCTAAAACAGACACAGTGTCAAGATGGCTACTCTCCTGTTAATTTGTGTTCTTGATTCTGTATGTAATTCCATTTTTGCTACCTCACAAATTACCCCCAGAGTTGGTGACTTAATACAGAAACATTTATTATTTCATGTGACTGTGTGGGTTGACCACATGGTTCTTCTGATCTAGACTGGCTCAGTTGGAGCTATGTGGCCTGAGATAATGTTGTCACTCACTCGTCTGACAATGGATAAGCTGGTTCGTCTGGAGGAGGTCAGCTGAGGTGACCACCTCTGCTCCACCAGTGAGCTATTCCAGGCTTTGTCACATAGCCTCAGAACTGCAAGAGAAGGATGAAGCTCCAATGTAAAGATACTTTTGCAGTAGTGTGTGTGTGTGTGTGTGAGAGAGAGAGAGTGAAATTGTGAAAGAATAAATAAATAACAATTTGGTTATATTACAAAAAATAGCAATAGGCTCTGGTGTTCTGCTTCACAGTAGGGTATCCATAGCTAATGCTATTATTTCAGGACATTTGCTTAGGTGTCAAGCTGACAAGAAGTGAATCTGTGATAGTCAATATTATCAACTGGATTGGTTTGAGAACATCTAGATTAGTGGAGCACAACTCTGGGTGTGTCTGTGATGGCATCTCCAGGGACAATTTGTATCATGGGAGCTCTGACCTAATGAATGGGTTAAGCCCTCCACAGATTCATAATATGACATCCTTGGGAGATGGTGGCATGTAGCACAGGGCATTTCCTCAGAGGCTGCATCTTGCCCTGACTCCTTCCTGTATTCCCTGTCTACGCTTCCTGGTTACCAAGATGTGAACTGCTCTGCTCTGCCACGCCCTCCATGATAGTCTGACACTGTGAGCCAAAATATACCTTTCCTCCTTTAAGTTGTTTCATTAGACACTCTGTTATAATAAGAACAACTCATACAGATATTGAAAATATAATACATATTTTGAAAAAGCCAAAAGAAAGCAATCTGAAGGTTTTATCACAAGGAATTTATAAGTATTTTTAAACATTATTTATAAACAAAATTTACAAACATTATATAATGCATACATGTGCTTAAACTTCCAACAATAATCCAGGAGTATTTACCATTGTTGTACCATTGTTCTTTTGTTTTTTTGAGACAGGGTCTCCCCTCTAGCCCAAGCTGGCCTCGATTGCCTGCCTGCCTCTGCCTGCCTCTGCCGGCCTCTGCCTGCCTCTGCCTTCTGACTGGTGGAATGGAATTAAACATGTATAGTACTATACCTGGCCATTGTAACTTTTTTTTTTGGTCTTTTTTGAGACAGGGTCTCCCTTTGCCCCAGCTGGCCTGGAACTCACTCTGTAGATCAGTATGCCAGCATCAGCATAGCGCTGAATTCACAGAGACACCCCTGCCTCTGCCTCCTGACTGCTATGATTAAAGGCATGCACCACCATGCCCAGTGGTACCGTTATTTTTTCATCAATCAATAAACCAAAATTTTCTTAAAGTTCAGCTCTGGAGTTTGAACAACCAAGTATATATCCATATAGTTAGAAATAATGTATAAGATACAGTGTGTAAAAAAATGGAGTGCTTTAAGCTTCGTGTGGTGATATAACTTGTCTGATGATATGCCTCACCATCTCTAGTGTGTAGTAGATGTTACCCTGGTTGCAATCTTGAAGGACACATGAGACAGATGTCATATGACTACTGGGAAGAAAGGACTTTATTTAATGTCAAACGTGGTACAGAGGCTAAGTTCAGAAAGGTTTAAAGGGAGACCATAAAATTTTATTACTAGTCACCTGAGCAAGAGCAACTTCTATGACACAACAAATTTCAGAACAAAATAAAGGAGAGAAATGCCTCCTGTTCACCTCTGATTCCAGCACAGCTGCCACCACATCTGCCACCATGCCTTCCCTGCTGTAGTGGACTGTATTCCTTCAAACCCTGAGCTGAAATAAACTCCTCCTCCTCCCTTCGGTGGCTCCTGTTAGTATTTGATGTTGGGATGAGAAAAAGTAACTAATACAGGTGGGAAACTTCATCCATTTGTACCACAATCAATAAAATAAATAAGAAACTGGAGAGATGACTCAGTGGTTGAGAGCACTGGCCTGGCTGTTCTTGCAGAGAACCCAGGTTCAAATCCCAGCACCTACATGGCAGCATAACTCCAGTTCCAGGGCTCTGACATCCTCTTCTGACCTCTGAGGGCATTGCACAGCATGGCTGCACTTTCATACATACAGACAATACACTCATACACATAAAAAATAATGAATAAAATATTTTTTAAAAGATAAAATAACACTAAAAAGGAGTCAGGTGTAACGGTCAAGGCCTCTAATCTCAGCGCTCAAGAGACTGAGCAGGACAATTGGGAGTTGAAAGCCATCCTAGGCTACACAGTAAGTGCCAGTATGAGCTATGTAGCAAGATGCTATCTCAAAAATATAAAGAAACTAACTAACTAAATACATACTCACCATGCAAGCCCAGCGTCCTAGTTAGCTTTGTCAATTAGACACATCTAGAGTCATCTGAGAGAAAGGCCTCAATTGAGGAATTTCCTATACCAGATTGGATTGTGGGAAAGTCTACGAGGAGTTGTCCTTGATTTTTAATTAATTCGAGAGGGCCCAGCTCACTGTGAATTGCACTTATCATTAAACAGGTGGTCCTAGGCTATATTAAAAAAATATCTAGGCGGGCTGGAGAGATGGCTCAGGGGTTAAGAGCACTGGCTGCTTTTGCAGAAGACCTGGATTCAAATCTTAGCACCCATGTGGTGGCTACCAACTGTCTGTAACTCCAGTTCCAGGGGATTCCACCTTATCTTCTGTCCTCTGAGGGCACTGCACGACATGGGTGTACTTATATACATCCAGGCATAACACTCATACACATGAAATAATAAATAAAGTTTTTAAAAATCTAGGGCCTGGAGACATGGTTCAGTGATTAAAAGCATATACTGCTCTTGCAGAGGACCCAGATTAAGTTCCCAGCACCTGCATCAGTCAGTACACAACTACCTGCAACTCCAATTCCAGGCCTCTGAGTGTACCCACACTCACATGCACACAGCCACACCCAGATACATACACATAATTAAAAATAAATCTTTCTTAAAAAAGAAATGAAGGATACTGGAGAGATAGCTCAGCAGTTAATAATACTTGATACTCTTGCAGGGGACCCAGGCTCGATTCTCAGGACCCACATCATGGCTGGAACTCCAATTCCAAGAACACCCTCTTCTGGTCTCTACAGGATATTACATGCACATGGTACACTTACATACACGTAGGCAAAACACTCATACATAAATGAAAATAGTAAAATATAAAAAAGAAAGAAAGCTAGATAAGCATGAGTCAGCAAATGAGCCCGCAAGCCGCACTCCTCCATGGTTTCCACTTCAAGTTCCTCTTTGAGTTCCTGCCCTGACATCCCTCAGTAATGGACTGGAAATGTGAGCTAAATCAACACTTTCATCTCTTAAGTTATCTTTGGTTAGAGTATTTTATCGCAGGAACAGAAAGAAAACTAGAATATCCAGTAAGTGTGCTCTTGGATAAAAATCCTTGATAAGCAAAAAATTTATGTACACACACACACACACACATGCACAAACACACACACACACACACACACACACACACACACACCTTTCATAGCAGTTTTATATGTCAAAGCCCAAGCTGGAAACAACCCAAATTTCCTTTGAAGGGGAAATGGCGCCACAAACTACACTGTATCTGCATCAGGAACCAGGAATGCTACTCAGAAAGAAAAGGTATTGGCGTGTGAGGGTGATCCACCTGTGGCCTCTGTCACCGCAATGGTGATTGATTCAGGTGATCGCATAGGTGTCCCTTCCTCACTCCCTGCACCACGTATCCTCCCAAAGCTGCACACTGAGTCCAGAAGGAAGGCTGCCTGACAGAGGAGGACCGTTCTTCAGTCAGGGGTGTGTGAGTGCTTGCTCCCCTGCTAGGACCTGCAAGCAAGCTCTCCTGACCCTCCCCTCGGCCCCTCTCCAGCATTTCCTACCAGTGTGCGTCGCCACAACTGGCCCCCAACAGACTTTCAGGGATTAAAAGGTGATGAACTGTAAACGCACACACTTGGACGAGTCTTGAGACTTGTTCTAGGTGAAATGTCAGTCCCAGAGGTTTCCTATTGGATGGCCCCATTTATGTGACATTCTTGGAAAGACAAAATTATAAAACCAGAGAATGTGTTAGTGATGGCTGGGACAAGGAGGTTAAAGAAAGGAGGCAACCGTGGCTATAAAAGGATATATGAGGGAGTGTGTAATGACCGAATTATTCTTTATTTTGACTGCTGGTAATCATATGAATCCAAACACGATTAAATCTCATCAAGATCCATACACACATATGCACACACATTCATATGCACACATATGCACACATATAAACAGACACATACCCATAGGTAACACTGGTTGAATCAGTGCCTATATCCTGGTCCTGATGCTGTGTCATATTTACGTACCACGTGTCCACAGGAGGAAGCTGGTTGGAGGCATGTATAAGTCTTTGTATTATTTCTTGGAACTGCATGCAGACCTATAAATAACTCAAAATAAGACATTTAGGAGACTATAAAGATGAGTTAGCAGTTCAGAGTACTTGACGCTCTCACAGAGAACCCAAGTTCAATTCCCAGCATCCTCATCACGTAGCTCACAGATGCCTGCAACTCCAGCTCCAGGGGATTCAACATTTTCTTATGGCCTCTGCAGGTACCTGAATGTACGTGTGTACACAGACATACATATAAATAAAGACAAAGTAAATCTTTTAAAAATAAAATAAAAATGTTTTTAATACCTATACTACATATACATTTTCCAGAGGCTGAATGATGATGCAGATTGAAATGTGATTGTGATTTGAGGTCACGATAGGATGAAGAACAGAAGTTGCTGGATTTTTTCTTTTTCTTTTTTTTTTTTAGGTAATGCAGACATCTGTGAGATCAGGAGAAACAAGAATTAGCAGAGAATGAAAAGAGCAAAGCATAGAACCAATCCTGTCATTCCAGCGCTCACGGGAAAGCTGAGGCAGGAGAACCTCCAGTTCAAAGACAGCCTGGGCTACATAGTGAGATCTCATAGAAATAAATCAACAAATAAATAGATAGCAAAGTTCAAAACAGAAAACTACTTGCTGGCACAAGTTTTCTGGGGAGAAGAGAGAAGATAAGATGAAGGAAGAGACGGGAGGCTGAGAAAGTAGGAGTTATGGAAAAGGATGGAAAGTGTGATTGACCACAGGAAAGAGGTAGAAAAATGGGAAGTTTCGATGGCAGGTAGAAGCATCCACTCGGACAGTTTAGATGAAGCAGCTCTGGTTGATGGCCCAAACCCAGGCTATGACCACAAGGAACTAGAGGAGACTCTTCTTAGTTGAAAGGATCACTGAACAGTAATCAGGAATGCTGGGAAAGATGTCTTAGGGACACAGAACCCATCAGGACAGTCACAAAGAACAGAATATAACATCCCAAGAGAGCCAGTTCTTAATGTGATGGTTTGAATCTGCAATAACTCCCACAGACTCATGTGTGCAAATATTTGGCCCCCAGCTGCTGGCACAGTTTGGGGAGACTGTCTAGCTTGTGGAAGTGGATTACCAAGATTATAGCCCCCTGGTTGTGCACTCTGCCTTCTGGTCTGAGTGAAGAGTTGCCGTCTTTCCCTCTCACCCCCACAACTGAGCTGCTCCACCATACAATTTCCCTCTGTAATGGACTGAAATACCATGAAACCATGAGCCACAAAAACCTTTCCCCCCTTAATTTCTTGTCATCTACTGTGGTCACAGTGACAGGAAAGTAACTGACACAGTAAGGTTCTAGAACCAGCTTTCTGTAAGGACTTTCACTGGCCTCTCCAACTTTTTGACATTGTAACAAAGCATTGTCACATTTCTTAAAAACTGATAGTGTTTAAAGTAAGTTGACCATTTTATGCTGAGCTACAGCCGTGGCTGTCCTCAGCTGCATGCCTTTGCATGCCACATGTGAGCCACAAGTTGAAAACACTTGCTATAACATCATGGTTACATTTATATGCTTAATACACACATGAACAAATAGACACAGTCTAAGTCCATCTGTCCCTGGTCCCCAGATTTCTAGACGCTCCCTGGTTCCTGGAATCACAGTCTGATCTTTATCTGCAGCTATATTGTCATTTTAAATTTTTTAAATTTTATGAATATTTTTCCTGCAGATGTATAAGTGTCCATATGTCGTACGATGCCCACAGAGGGCAGAAGAGGGTATCGAATCCCTGGAACTGGAATTACACCTGGTTATGAGCCACCCTGTGGATGCTGGGAACCAAACCCAGGTTCTCTAAAAAAGAAGCCAGTGCTCTTAACCACTGAACTGTTTCTCCCACCCCTCATTTCAAATATTTTATTTGATTATTATTATTGTATGTGTATGTATGTGTGTGGGTCCATGTGTGCCACAATGCATGTGTGGAGGTCAGAGGAAATCCTTCAAGAGTTGGTTCTCTCCTTTCACCTTGGGTCTAGGCATCAAACTCAGTTCATCAGGCTTTCATAGCGAGTACATCTCACTTGCCCTTATTTTGTAACAATTCCCCTTCCCAATAGAGTGTATTTATTTTTAATGTACATTTTCTTGAATTTTTGTGTATTTCATACAATGCATTTTAATCCCATATCTGTACACCCCGCATAGCCCACCCATGGGATTTCATGCATTCTATGTTATATGTTAAAGCCTATCTAGTCAAGTTTGAGTACCCAGCTGTCTCTCGGTGTGAGTTCATCCACTGAAACCTGGTCAACCTAACTAGCATCACTGCCTTAAAGATCAACTCTCCCTCACCCAGAAGTGATCAGCTGCTAATAGTTCTTGGCTACAGTTAGGATATCCTGCCCATTTCCCCAGTTCTGGGCTGGTTTATATCTGATTGAGTCTGCATGGGTCTTCTGCATGCTGTCGCCATTGCTGTAAGTTGATATGAGCAAGTTCCCAGGAGCATGTAAAACTCTGTTTCCTTATGGTCATGCACTAACCATGGAAGAGCCTATTTCTTAATCAGAGCATTCTGAAATGATTCACAAATGCCATGGCTCTTGCAGCCAAGGCATGAATTTGACCACCACAGACATGCCCAGTTCCATAAGTCACATTTCAGGAAGGACTTTTGACAAAAGAAAACACTAGAGATTTCTATTTCCTCCCAAGGGAAACCATGACTATGAAAGAGGTTGGTTACCAAGAGGCTTTGCAAGTCTCTCTCTGTAAGGAAGGCCTTCCTGTGAATTAGAGATGCTTAACAAGTTGATGGCATGGAGGAAGAGAAGGCAAAGCTACTTCAACGCCATTGTCTCTAGCTCCTCAGAAGCTCTACCAGGCTTGGTAGCTCTGGGCATCTCACCCTCTGGGGGGCACCCACAGTCCCAGGAAAGAGACGTTTTCCTTGTCTTGAGCTAATTTCAGCTCCCCCTTAGCATAATAAATCCATTCTGTCTGCTGCATGAGAACCTTTCATACACTGGAAAATAGCTCTCATCACCTGCCTTTCTCCCAGCAGTTCTGAAGGTAAATGCTCTTTTATTATTTCTGTGGCGTGGTAACAAATTCCTAAACACCTCAGCTAACCTTTCATCTTACTTTGCTTCAGTCTCGTTTCCTAGTGATGTAGACATAGCTCTGTGGCAGAATGGTTGCCTGGAATATACAGGGCTGTGGGTTCCAATCCAGGCATCACAAGAAAAAAAAAAAAAAGGTTCATGCCTAAAACTGAACTTTGGCCTCTTTTTCTCTTCTGGTTAGATGCCCTCACTTCGCATGCTTAACTGATCCTGCCTGCCCGTTTCTCTCTACCTCTGCATATCTGTTTCTAGGTTATGGTGACCCCAGTCTCATTCTGCTTTCTTCCTGCTCTGTAATCTTTCCCTGACCTTCCGTTTCCCTGCCTTCTTTTTTTTTCTTTTGAGACAGAGTCTCCCTGTAGCCCCAGCTAGCCTAGGAACTCGCTATGTAGACCAGGCTGGACTTGAACTTACAGCGATCTGCCTGCTCCTTCCTCCTGAATATTGAGATTTTAATTTTAAGCCACCCCATCCGGCTTCCCTGACTTCTTGATCCAGCTGAGAGAAAGCAGCAGCAATAATTCCGGAATATTGAAACAGTCACAGAAACATAAAAACTGGGAGAAATCCTTGTACCTATGGTCCTCGCCTCGGTTCTCTCCAAAAGTAGAGCCTGGGATAAAAGTGTGTACACAGCCAGTCTAATTTAAAAGTGACTCTGAGGAAGAAGAGAGGAGTGGTGGTGGGAAGCTAGGACTCAGTCCCACCAGAGTCCTTTAGAAGAATCATGGAGGATGTTCTTCAAACAAGGGGCTCCAAGGGAAGATATACCCATGACTCTCCACCTTCTTTGTTGTATGTATGGTAAGCTTACTTTTCTTTCCAGGTATGTGGATGAGTATGGCTCGTTCATAAGGCTTCCCACAGTCCTACCCATTGCAGGAGGCAGAAAAGCCCCAGGGCAGTGATAAGAGATGTCCAAAGTCACGAAGGGAGATGCTGTGTACAGCTCTATGCTGAGCCTGAGAGCTGGAGGGGTGAAATGAGGCTCTGTGAGGAAACAAGGAAGGATGTGCGTCCTACCTGCTGGTTCAATGTTGCGTTTTCATTCTATCTGGAGATAACGCTTCATGATTATATTTTGTTGTTGTTCTGTTTTCATTTTTTGACACAGCATCCCACGGAACCCAGGCTAACATCAAACTCAAAGTATTAGTTACTTTTCTGTTGCTGTGATAAAATAGCAGACTGAGGCAACATATAAAAGGAAAGTTTATTTGGCATTTAGTTCCAGAGAGATAAGAATCAATCATGGATGGGAGGTGGGACAGCAGAGACAGTCAGAGCAGAAAGCTGAGTGCTCCTATCTTCAAACAGGGACAGGAAGCAGAGAGTGAAACTGGAAGTGAAGTGTGCCTAAGAACTCTCAAAGCCCACTCCAGTGACATACTTCCTCCACCCTATCTTTTTAGGGATTCCATGACCTTCCATGACCTTCTTCTTCATTTTTTTTTAAGTCCTTTTGAGACAAGTTCTCCCTGTAGCCCCAGCTGACCTAGCATTGTCTATGTAGGCTGGCCTTGATCTCATAAAGACTCGCTTGCCTTTTTGCCTTCTGAGTACTGCAATTAAAGGTGTGAGCCATCATCATGCCTGGCTGCATGGCCTTCTTAAAACACAGTCACTAACTGACCAAGTGTTCAAATACTTAGAGCCTGTGGGGGACACTCTCATTCAAACCACTACACTTACTATGTTAGCCAAGGATGACCTTGAACTCCTGATCCTCCCATTGCCTCCAACTTCCAAATACTGAGATGATTACCATGCATCACTAAGCCTAATTTATAATTCTCAATATCTTTAAATCCCAGTAGCTACACATAGGACCATCTTAAAAATATTGTCTTTCAAAGCTGAGTGTGGTAGTGCATGCCTTTAATCCCAGCACTCAGAAGGCAGAGGCAGGTGGATCTCTGTGAATTTGAGACTAGCCTGTTCTACATAGTAAGCTCCAGGCCAGTCAATGCTATACACTGAGACCATGTCTTAAAAAATTGAAAAACAAAATTGTCATTCAAGTCCACATCTTATTCCATGCTAACCCATCACCAGACTGCAGAACCACTGCCCATCTCCTTAGGGACAGTGACAGCATTAATTATCAACTTGACAGAGCCAAGAATCACCTAGGAGATGGGCCTCTGGACATGTCTGTGGGGGATTATCCTTACTTTGTTCATTGAGGTGAGAAGACCCACCCACTCTGGATGGAACCATTCTCTGACTGGGTTCCTAGACTGGATAAATGGAGAGAGGGAGCAGAACAGAGTTAGGCATTCCTTGTTCTCTGCGTCTTGACTGTGGATGCAGTATGACCTCCTGTCTTCAGCTCTTGCAGCTGTGACTTTCCCCCAGCGATGGACTGTAACCTGAAACTGTGAGCTGAAACAAACGCTTTCTCCTTTCAGATAAAACAGGGTGTTTTTGTCACAGCAACAGGAAAAGAAACGAAGGCAAGGACTTTGCTCACCAAATACTCCCTAGTGTGAGCTGTGAGTAGAGCTCAGTGGTAGAGCACTTGCCTAGCATTCATGAAGCCCCGGGTTCCATCCCCACCATCAGAAACTAAATCTCCTAATTGCATGACTCTTTAACTCTACTTCCATGGTACTCAAAGAAGTTAGGTTCTTCTTTTTCCCTCCAGACCCACCACACAGCACCAAGGACTCTTCTTCTCAGCCCCACGCTCTAAAGCAGTTAAGTAGCTCTCTCAGTGGTCCATGGCTGCTGGTGGCTTCAACCCTGAGACTGCTTCTGAACCCCCAGCATTATTGCATTATTCTTCCCTGTCTTTGGCTTTTTGTCCTTCTTTCCATTTTTCACACATGTCTGAATATTAATGTTTTAATTCACCAGTGAAAGACACACTAACAGATTGGATTAGAAGACAGGATCCATCTTCTTGCTGCCTCCAAGAAATACACCTTGCCATTAACAATAGACATCACCTTGAGGTAAAGGGATGGATAAAGGTATTCTAAGTAAGTGAAACTAAGAAACAAGCAGGCATAGCCATTCTACTGTCTGACAAAATAGACTTCAAGCCAAAGCTAGTCAGTAGAGATAAGAAAGGTTACTTCACACTCATTAAAGGAAAAATTCACCAGGAGGATATTACAATTCTAAATGTACCTGCACCAAACGCAGGTTCATCCAATTTCAAGTTCATCCAAGTCCTCCTTGCAGGACTCCTGCCTTGGAACACTGCTCCACTGAGAACTCTGTTTTCATCTGCCGTTGCTTCTTCCCAGATCTTCGAAGCTAGCTTCCTTTTCGAGCCTCATTCATGAAATCCTGCACAATTCTTTTCTGAATTGCCTGAAATCTAAATAGCTCACACTTTACATTACAAAAGACAAAAACTGAATTTATTTGGAAAAAAGAGTATGGGGTGCTGTACACCTTGTTTTTTGAGGCAGGGTCTTTCATGGGCCCCCAATTAGGCTAGACTGACTGGCCAATGAAATCCAGGAATTGGCCTGCCTCTGTAACCCCAGTGCTGAGATTACAACATGTGCTACCATGCCCAGCTTTTAATTAGCTTAAAATTCTTTGTTCATTAAGTTTGTCCTTTGACAGTCTCCATACGGAGATAGTACATACTGACCACTCTCACTCCACCCTGTCTCCCATCTGCCCAGTGCCATTCTGCCCTCTTCTTCCCTACAAATCTATTCACAGTAACTTATGATGCACTGAATTTAACCAGGGCCACCTATGTGAACCAACCTTTTATCTCATTGATTTTTTAAAGGCACTTTGTTTGTTTCTATTTCATTCATTTCTGCTCTGATCTTAATTATTTCTCCCTCATCTACTGCTTTGGGTTCTTTTCCAAGGCTTTAAGGTGCATCATTAAGCTATTTATTTGAGATCTCTCAAATGTTTTGATGTAGGTATTTGTGGCTATCAGCTCTCCTCTTAGGATCATCTTCATTGTTGCCCTTAGATGGTGGCATGTTGTGTTTTCATTTTTCTGTCTGGATGACCTGTCTATTGGTGATAGTGAGGTCTTGAAATCTCCCATTATTGCCATATTGAGGGTAATCCATGGTTTTACATCTAGTAGCATTTGTGTTTTGAAATTGGATGAACCTGTGTTTGGTGTAGGTACATTTAAAATTGTAATATCCTCCTGGTGAATTTTCCCTTTACTGAGTATGAAGTAATCTTTCTTATCTCTACTCACTAGCTTTGGCTTGAAGTCTACTTTGTCAGACAGTAGAATGGCTATGCCTGCTTGTTTCTTAGTTTCACTTGCTTAGAATACCTTTATCCATCCCTTTACTTTGAGGCGGTGTCTATTGTTAATGGCAAGGTGTATTTCCTAGAGGCAGCAAGAAGATGGATCCTGTCTTCTAATCCAGTCTGTTAGTAGGTCTCCTATTGGTGAATTAAAGCATTAATATTCAGTTATTATGGGTATAACAGTCTGATTTGGTAGTTATTATCTTTCACAACTTGGGATACATATTTCCAGGGCTTTCTGGCTTTAAAAGTTCCCATCAACTAATGACCTGTTATTTTGATAGGTCTGTGTTTCTGCATGATTTGGCCCTTCACTCTTGATGCTTTCAATACCTTTTCTTTAGTTTGTGTTTTTAGTGCTTTAACAATATTATGTCATAGGGAATTCCTTTTCTGGGCCTGTCTGTTTGGTGTTCTGTGGGTCTTTTGTACCTGGATGAGTATCTCTTTCTTTAGATTTCAGAAATTTTCTTCTATGATTTTATTGAAACATTAACTCTGACTTTAGCCTGAAATTCTTCTTCTTCTTCTATACTCATAATTTGTAGAGATATGATATCCCAACATTCCTACATATTCCATTAACTTTTTTTAATTTATCATTGTCTTTGATTGAGTGATTGAGTTCCTCTACCTTGTCTTCAAGCCCTGATGTTCTGTCTTCAATGTGATCCATTCTGTTGATGAAGCTTTCCACCGGGCTATTTTTTAAGAATATTTTTATTGATTCTCCAAGAATTTCATGAAGTGCATTTTGATCATTTTCAGACCCCCTCCCCCATCTCTAATCCCACTCTATTACTTAACCCTTGATTTTATAGCCTCTATTATTTTTCTTTCTTAAAGGCCTATTGAGTCCACAGCCATACCACCCTGAATGCACCTGATCTTGTCTTAAGGGCTTATTGAGTCTCTAACTTGTGTTCCCCAGATGCTCTTGGGTATGGGTCCATCCTGATCAAACTACCAAGCATTATGTCATTAGAGAAAACTGACTTTCGCTTTCCTAGAAACTATCAGTTGCTAATAGATCCTCATCTAGTGCTGGGACTTCTTGCCCACGTTCCCCATCCATGTTGAGTTTTTGACAGGCTTGGACTTGCACAGGTCTTCAGCATGCTGTCACAAGTGCTATAGGTTCCTATGGGTATCTATTCTGCTGTATCCAAACAACATGGTTTCCTTGTATTCATCTACCACCTCTGGCTCCTGCAATATTTCCACCACCCTCCTCTGCAATGATTCCTGAGCTTTGAAAGAAGAGGGTGTGATATAGTTGTCCCATTTAAGGCTGAGCACTCTGCAGTCTCTTACTCTTTGTATGTGAGGTTGTGTGTCTCCATGTTAATCAGTATCTGCTGCAAGAAGAAGCTTCTCTGGTGAGTGTTGAGAGATACACTGCTCTACAGGTATAACAATAAGTCTTCAGGAGTCAGTTTAATACTATGTCTCTTTAGCAGAATAATAATATTAAATGTTCCCCAAAAGCTCATGTGTTGAAGGTTGGTCCCAATGTGCAGAGGTGACTGGGACTTTGGAAAATGACTGAATCATGAGAACTCTGACCTCACTGGTGGCTTAGTCCAATGATGGGATCATAACTTACTGGGAGGTGGTGGAGGCTTTAGGTGGTACCTAAAGTTAGAGAAAGTAGATCACTGAGGACATACCTTTGGAGGCATACCTTTCTCCTTTCTCTCTCTCCCTCTCCTTTTCCTTCTTTCTCTCATTCTTCTCACTCTCTGCTTCCTGGTTACCATGAGGTGAGCAGCTTTCTTCCGCTACATGCTCCCCACCCTGATGTTCTGCCTCCTCAGGAAGTAGTAAGCCACATGACCATGGACTGAAACCTCTGAACCAGTGAGACACAATAAATTGTGCTCCTTTAAGTTGATTTTCTCAGGTATTGTTATCACAGTGACGGTCCCCCTCCTGTCTAATCTTTTTTGTGTATCTCTTACCACATATGTTATGTCTCAGGTTCATCCAGATAATCCAGAATGGCCCTTCCATCTCAAAATCTTTAGTCAGTTATTTCTGCAAGGAGCCCTTTACCAGCACTGAGTATGAAGTGTTGGACATATCTTTCAGAGGCCACCATCAAACTCATGACAATGGGTTCCCAGCCACCATATAAGTCGTGACAACAAGCTTGTGGCCTGTGCAATTTCAAAGGACTTAGTGCAGAGCCCTGCTGTCCCCATCTCCAAATTCATTATTGTTGAATGAGAGATAGCCATTTAATTTCATACTGGGTTCATAAATTATATGTCTAATCCTGGTCTTTTTCAACATTTATTTATTTAGTATGTGTGCGTTGAGTATGTGGAGGAATGCGGTACATGTGCCACAGCATGCCTGTGGAGGTGAGAAGACAACTTTTGGGAGTTGGCTCTCTCCTTCCACTATGTGGACTCCAGAGATCAAACTCAGGCTTTGTGGCAAGTGCCTTTACCCACTGAGCCATCTCACTGACCCATCTAATCCTGGTCAGGAAGAAGACAGACAATAGGGTTTTTAAAAATATTTTACTTATTATTTTTATTTTATGTGTGTAAGTGTATTGCCTACACATGTGTAAGAGCACCTGTGTTGTGCAATGCACTCAGAGGTCTTTGGATTCTCCTGGAGTTATGGATGGCTGTTAGCCATCATGTGGGTGCTGGGAATCAAACCTGGGTCCTCTGTAGGAGCAGGCAGTGCTCTTAACTGCTGAGCCATCTCTCCAGCCCCATAATGAAAATTTTTACTTGAGATTTAGCCCAGACCATTTCCCAGACCATCAGACCCCTAGAATTTGTCTGACTTCCTGACTACTAAGGGAATCGAAGGTTCTGTGGAGCATCCGGCTTAAAGTACCTAAGGACAGTTTGACATTGGTGATTGCTTTACACTCAGATGTGAAGGGTTAGGATTTCCAGACAAAGAAAAGAGGGAAAGTCTCGAAGGCAAAGGGAAGAATATATACAAAGAAGTAAAGCCAAGAGAGAAGAGAACAGATTCGAGGAACTTGTTTGTCCAACATCTCTTTGCTAGAGGTAGGACCAGGTTGCCAGGGATACTGACCACAGGCGATGTTCCCAACTAGGTAGGATGAAGCCAGGGTTAACCAGAGTGGTAGGAGGCGGATGGTGTGTCTAACATGACACACTAGCTTCCTGCCAGGGTTCCTTCCTGTACTTCCCCTCACCATCTTTTTCCATCTGGTCGGCCAGAATTTGGCTTAAGGTAACAGTTCCTCTAGATATTTCCTCTACTTCTTGCAAGACAAAAATGCCAGCAAGAAAAATGAAGAAGTTGCCAGGATTTCAGTGTTTAGTTGCCCAAGACTTTCTGTTGGAATTGATCTGAGGACCAGAAATGCATTTCAAATCAGTATGAGGAAGATGTATCAACAATAGATGCTCCTAGAGCTGTGCTTGGTGGTGCATCCCTTTGATTCCAGCACTCGTGAGCCAGAGGCAGGTGGATCTCTGTGAGATTGAGACCAGCCTGGTCTACATAATAAGCTACAGGAATACCCTGTCTCAAAAAGACCTAAATAAATAAATAAATACTCTTAGGAGACTAAGTACTCATTCACACTAAAGAAAGAAAGAAATGCAGAGCAGGGTAACTCATGCCTGTAATCTCAGGACTCTGGAGGCTAATACAACCTAGATCACATAGTAAGTTCAAGGAGAGCTGGGGCTGCACAGTGAGCCCCTGTCTCAAAAAAAAAAAAAAAGACCCTCTACCTGAGTCCCCATGTCTTACCTTACTCCTTATATCAAAATAAAGTCTAGATATAGCAAAAATGTCAGGGTTTAAAAAACACATACTTTAAGTATGTACAAAATGATAAATGTTTATAACCTTGGGAAAGACACAAATCTAAGAAGTGAGAAAAGATGGATAAGCAAATTTCAGTATGCCTAGGGAGATGGTTCAGTCAATGAAGTATTTGCCACACAAGCATGAGGACCTGAACTCAGATCCCCAGCACTCACATAACTAGCCAAGCACCAGACTAGCAAGATGGCTCAGCTGGTAAAGGTGCTTTGCAGTCAAACCTGATGACCTGAGTTCAATTCCCAGAACCTGAATAGTGGAAAGAGAGAAGTAACTCCTGAAAGCTGTCCTCTGACTCCTACATGCTTGCTAAGGTACACACACACACACACACACACACACACACACACACACACAAATAAATATTTTAAGCCCTGACTCTTTTTTTAACAGAGACATGGACATGTAACGCCAGCATTGGGGATTTGGAAACAGAAGGATCCCGGACCTTGCTGACAACCATCTAGTAGACCAGATAATCTCTGAACCAGCAAGAGACCTTGCCTCAAAGAACAGGTAGAGACTGAGGAAAATACCTGAATGTGTGTGTGTGCATGATACATACACACCATGAACACACACACACACACACATATACATAATAAATAAATTTCAAGAGGTAAAAACTGTAATCATTTTCCACGGGGCAAAATGATAGTTAACAAAACCAAAAACACACTGAAATTTAGAAAAAAAAATTCACAGCGCAGTACCCAAACCTGAGCTAATTTTCTTAATAAATATAAAAAGACCTTTGCAGAATTAAAAAGAGGAAATCTAACCTAAAAGCAAAATGAAACCGGTAGGGAGTAAGAATGGGCTACTGACAGGAAAAGAACCCCGAATGGTTCGTAAACACATGAAGCGATGCCTAGCTTCAGTGTGGAGTCGGGAAATACCGAGACATGTTCAAAAGCTTGACAAGAGGTTAAACAGGAAATATCAAAACAAACACCTTCACACATTGCCGGGTGAGCATACGTTGGTACAGCATCTTCAAAAGGAAATGACGAAACAGCTCTCAAACTTAGAAATGAGGAAGGAGGAAGAAAAAGAAAAACCAACTCTGACCCAGGAACTGTCCCTTTGAGAATTTACTCTCACATACATCCAAGTCTGAGTCAAGAAACTTGCCTAAGGTTGTTTGTTTCTTTTGATACTGGCAGGCTGAGGAGCCACCTCCACCTTCCCTGCCAGTAGGGGAAATGTCCACTTCATCCCTGAGTTTACACATAGAATGTCATATTAAAATGAGGTGAGATTTTAGGCTTTGACATGAAAAACTTTCCAGGATATACTGTGAGGGGCAAAAAAAACGTCTACACATAGTACCAAAAGTGGAGGAGGTCACAGAGCCAGGGACTCCACAGAAAACAGGTCCAAACCCAAGCACTGCACTATGGGTGGGACTTGGTAGAGGACTTGGTAGTACGCACAAGGCCATGGGTTCCATCCTTAGCACTACAAGTAAATAAACAATAGTTAGAAATAAAGCTCACTCCCTCCACGTTAACCTCTGGAAAACAACTGAGTTTGAGTTCTTCCCAAACTGTTTCTGTGTCTATATAAAGGTTGTTGAATGATTTCTCAATTCTCATTCATGTTTTGGGGAGGTGTTTTGCTTTGGGAGGAACGGTCTGTCTTTGTAGTGCTTGGGCTCAAATTCATCATGGTCCTGCCTCACCCTCACAAGCTTGGGACTGGGGTGTGCACCACCACACCAAGCTTCACCTGCAGATTTTTATGCATTCCCTCTCCCGTTTTCTCCCACATAAGTAAGCAGAAATTCAGCTTTCACCTTCAAAATTCCGTGGCAGACCTGAAAAACAGAACTCCCTTCAAGACTGTTTAGATTCTCCTCCAAAAATCTAAGCCCATAGGAGGAAGGAACACAAGTAAAGGACATGGAACGAGACGATGGTTCGTTTGTGTTTCTAAACTGCTATAACCAATACCACAGATGTAAAGGATCCTCAGAGGTCTGCTGCAGAGAAGTAAGTTTAAGTGCGAGGCATCTACCTACGGAAATGGGTAGAGGAGGACGAAGAAGGAACTTAAGCACGTCTAGTATGCTAAAAATAAAACTTGTCTGCAGAGCTGAGTAATAAAGCAGTCCGATTAGAAAGGAAAGGAATGAACAAGAACAGGTGCGATGTCAACTTTGTGTCGAGTGGAGCTTCTTAAACCTTCGACGCCATGACCTCTTTTTGACTGAGAAGTTTTTTACCTGTTTTTATCAATTAAATTTGTTCTTTGACAGTTTCACTCATGTATGTAATGCATATTGACCACTTTCACCCCCAGCTCTCTCCCACCTGCCTTCGACCCATCTACCTGCCCTGTTCCCTACAAATCGGTCTCATGCTCATGTCCAAGCATTTTGTTTTGGAACTGTCTGTAGGAGCCCAGAGGACTCAGCAGTGGGTGCACAACTGAAGACAATGGCTTCCTGTCTCCCAGAATCTATCAATAGCCAACAGTTCCGTAGTGGGGATAGGGCCCTGTGAGCCCCTTCCCTGTCCATGACTGATTATTGACAAAGCCAGTCTTGTGTGAGCCCAGGGCAGGTAATCACAGCTGTAAGTTGGTGATGAGGAGTGTAGAGGACGACATTGTCTCTTCCCCGTCTTGCATACTTCCTGCCCCCTCTTCTGCAGAATTCCCTGAGCCTCAGAGGGTATATGGCATAAATGTTTTCTTTAGGGCTAAGCCTTGGTCCACCACTTACTTGACTGAGAAATTTTTATAGAACTCCGAATACATAGATAGGTAAAATATGTATACAAACCAGATGTTTACTGATAATAAATTGTGAAGATATTTACTTTTAAATAACTCTATACATATTTTTACCACTTATTATTAATATAGTTCAGTGGTAGAGTGCTTGCCTGGCATACATGAGGCCCTAGGTTCAATCCTCAGCACTGCAAAAATAAATAAATAAATAAATCTTGACTGAAGAGTTGATACTGGACTACATAGAATGTGGGCTTTTTAATAGACAAGGTCTCCCTGTAGCCCCTACTGGCCTGGAACTCACAGAGCTCAGGCTGGTCTTGATCTCACAAAGATCCACCTGCCTCTGCCTTCCCAGTGCTGGGACTAAAGATATGCACCACCGCCCCTGGTATGATCAATGTTTTTAAATTTATTTTTGTTTAGTATGTGTGTGCATACTGTGTGAGTGCAGGTGCCCTCAGAGGCAGGAAGAGCAGCAAAGGCTCCCAACCACCGAGGGATCTCTCCAGTCCTTTATTTTCATTTTATACTCATTAATGCTGAGAATGCCACTTCCCATAAATACTTAGTACAAAATGGCAGAAATATCTTTAGGTCCATTTCAGAAATTGTTGGAGATTCTGTACTAATTCCAAGTCTGCATTTAATGAATTTTTTTTTAATGAAACACAAGTCAGCAATTCAAACAGCAATGTGGTTGTTTTAATGTTTTATTATTTTTATTTTATGTATGAGTGTATTGCCTACATGTTATATGTAAGTGCATCAGAACTGTACAATGCCTACGGAGATCAGACTAGAGGGCATTAGGTCCCCTGGAACTGGTGTTACTGACAGTTGTTAGCTCCATGCTTGCAACGGAACCCGGGTCCTCTGCAAGAGCAGTCAGTGCTCTTAACCTCTGAGTCATCTATCTCTCCAGCCCCCAAGCAGCAATTTGTAAAAGCAAATATTCTAACACAATATAATAAAAAAAATGCATTAATTTGATACTGAGGAATGACTGAAAGAATAGCAAAGGTTTTTGTTTTCCAAAACTGAATCACGGTGTTTCTATCAGAGCAAAAAACTTTGCATGTGCCGTTAAAATGCTGCAATTTTTGACATGCAAGGGTCTCATTCTTTCAGGCCGCCTAGCCTGAAGGTATGCGCAGATCGAAATGTGCATGGCATGTGTTGCCAGCGAAAACTGTTCCAAAATCCTGTGACGCAACACCGGCGAGGGCTTCCAGAAACACCTCGGATTCCTCACGTGTTTGACTTGGAGCTGATTGTTGGTCGCTGCGTATTGAAAAACCATTCACTGTTGCCAAATCTTTCACGCCCCCCGCCCAATTCAGTTATGTGACCCACAGTGGAAGGAGCTGTATTGTAAGAGAGGCAGAAAGGAACTCACAGGACCGAAAATACAACTAGCTTACAGACTCAGGAGAGAAAACACTCTGGGTCCCACGCACAATTAAGGGAATGTAAATGAGAGCGATAATGAGGTACTATTTTCTCCTATCAGAAGTGCAGGCACCGGTGGATGCTAGGCTAGGCTGCGCGCCACTCCGCCACTCCGTCCGTTCAGGAAGCAGCGCCGAGTGCTGGGCGCGCGAGCCTCCCGCAGGGCCGCAGGCGCATTCTGAACTTGAGCCCACTCTGGACTTGAGTCCCGCTTGCTCTCTAGCCTGGGCCTTTTTGACACTTCTCTGCAAAACACTAAAAGGGTTGAGAATGTATTCTGTTTAGAAGGATGTGGCTGGAGCCAGTACCCTGCCACACCGCAGAAAACCCTGCTTGGTTTTAACTGGAGATCACACCATGGCTCTGCATAACTGGTGCGTCTTTCGGCTTTCCTTTGTCAGCTTGAAGCTATGTTGTCTGCATTTCTGGGAAATACGTTGCATTGTGGCCCTACCGCACTACCAACCTTTGCCTCTTCTCAACACCAGTTTTGTTTTGGCGTTGTTGGCTGATTTCTGTAGTCAGTCAGGAAATATTTGCTGAGAATCTGCACACTGTAAACCTTTTTCTAGAAGTTACTAATTCTTAAGGCGTTGTGTGTGCGTTTCATTTTTGGTTTTACTTTTAGCTTTAGGTTTTGTTTTTGAGACAGTGTCTTGCTGTGTAGCCTAGGCAAGCCTCAAACTTATGACCCACCTACGTCAGTTCCCTGAGTGCTGGGATGAGAGGTGTGCACCACCTAGCCCTGTGACTCTGCTATTTTTAATCTTTTAATTTGCCTATATGAGTTTAAGTAATATCGTTAATCATTCTCTATCATCCTAATTTATACCAACCCTGATTTTTGTTTTAGTTTTGTGCTTTTGCAAGTTATAGAAACCAATTCTATCCTAAAGAGAGTAGGATGATAGAAAAAAGAAAGATCATGGGACAGAGTCTTGAATATATATATTTTTTTCTTTTTTTTTTTTTTTTTACAGAGTCTAAAGAGGTCATGAACGACCTGCGCAGCTGCCAGAAACTCGGCGGCAGGAATGGACTGGCTTGTACCTTCCACTGTAAAGTTTCCAACCCTGGTCGGGCGGTACCAACCTACCTGGCTGAAGCAATGGCAGAAAAGGATAAGGTCTTGTGTAGCCTTCCTCAGATTTGCTGCTATAACACAAATGCTAACTTCCCATCAAAGTGTTGCTAAATTAAGAATGGATTCAGAACCCGTTTAAAGGAAAAACAGATAACCTGTCCACTATTTTTGACAAAGTTCCAGGAACTGAAGATCAAACTGCCCGGCTCCCGTGGGCTTGATTCTGTGTCTCTCAGGCACGGGGAACTCTTCTTTGCCCTCGCTCCTCCAGGTTTATCCTCCCTGAAGTTGATGGGGTGTTTTAGTAGTCTTAGTTTAGGAGCTGCTAAACGGCAATTTTTCCCTTTTAAACACAGAAGTTCAACTCTGCCCCCTGGTGGAAGCCACCCGCAACTTCAAGGAGAAAATGACTCCCTAGCCACCCACAGACGAAAGAGGCCAGCTTTGGGAATCAAGCTAAGGTGGTCAGCCCTGAGCTCACAAACGGAGCCCAAGTACACGTTTGTTTGGTGTGTGTGTGAGTGTGTGTGTGTTTATTTCGTGAAGAGCTTTGACCTAAGTTCTCACCTAACTGAGACCAAGTTCCAGGCCTGCCAACATACCACTTTGGAAGCTCAGGCAAAACATTCATACACTCAAAATAAAAACTAATAAATCTCTTTTAAAAAAGTGTTAACAATATATAATCTTCTTATTCTGGAGGTGGAATGTCCGAAATGCAAGTGTTGACTGAGCCATGCTCCTTCTGACACCTGTAGAGGAGTCCTTCATTGTCTCTTCCTAGCTCTGGCAATTTCCAGCCATCTGGACTTGGTCACAAATGTGCGTAGATCTTCACAAGGCCTTCTCCCTGCATCTCTTCACCGTGTCGTCCTCTGTGCCTGTCTCTGTGTCTGCGTGCCATGTGTTCTCGAGGGACACCTCTCCTGTTGGATAAGGGACCCCTTACTTGTCAGGCTCACCTAAATAAAGCCCGGGCCTTTGTAATTTGGGGTTAGAAAGTCAACATGCCCCAGAAGAGAGTGCATAATGCAGGCCACCTCATCCCCTAAGCCTCAGCTTCTCCAAATGTGGAGTGTACAGGATCATAGCTAGCTCTGCTATAATATACCCTGACAGACATTGTTTGAGATATGTCCCCTAGACGTGAAGATTCAGAGTAAAATGCATTCCAGTGTCGATGCGAAATACAACTCTTGCTTCAAAGGGAGTAAGAGTTTCTCTGAGCCAAATATGAGTGGTCATGGCCCAGAAACACAAACTGCTCTTAAGGTCCAGGGATTTATAAAGGGACACAGGAGAACAACAGTTGCCGGCACGAATCACAATGCAGTCTCCGCCGTGGGCACCGCAACTCTCAACAGAATCACGGGGCCTGCTTTAGCAGTCATGGAGAGACCTTGCTCTTCTCTGCCTGCATGGACCTCCACAGGGTGACCCACTGCCTGGTGTCACCCCAAAATACCATCACACAAGCCAAGTCAATGTTCCATACGTCACCAAAATGTCAGGATCACAGGAGACCACAGACTTTCTATTTTAGGGAAGGTGAGATCAAAGGATTTTTCTTGTTCTTCTTAAGCACAAATGAAATTGCTGGACAGGTGCACAGAGTAGACACCAGAAAACTCTGGAAGGAGGAAAGAAGGTGGTGGTCAGCTACAGCTCTCAGGAGGCAGGGACTGACATGATGAGAGCCCCTGGCTTTCTTTTTTACCGAATATCACCCTCACTCACACGAGAAGCTGGAGAGAGGTCAGTAATGCCAGGGGTCACAGCAGAAAGAGCTGGACACAACCGGTTCTCCCCATCCAAAGGAAATAGAAACAGGCAGGTGCACTAGAAAACTTGAACCAGTCGCTGCTTTTCTCCATGAAACACTGAAGAAAAAAAAACTGTGTGTATACTGATACCCAGGTGCCCAAAGGCTGCAGGAGGAGCTTCCCGCAGGTTGCAAGGAGATGTAGCCCGATCCTCAAGCCAAAGTGGCCTCTGAGAACACCAAGTGGGACAGGGGCTTCTATCCCCATCAGGGAGTAACAAGGCCTTCCTTTCTTTTCTGGGACATTTATGGTGGGCTGATGGGAAGTAGAGAGTTTTACTGGCTCTGAGTGGCAATGTGGACAGAGCACCAAGGACATTCCCAGACTCCCCAGCCAGGAAGGTACCCATAGAGGTCAACGGGGACCTGGGAGTGTCAGTCCTGTTCAATAACAACCAAGACCTACACTTCAAATGTCAGGGGAGGCTGATCGGGGAACCTGAGCTTCAATCTCCATCAGGCAGTAATGAGGCAGTATCTCTCCCTCTGCCTTCCTGGCATGGTACTCAAAAGAAGAATGCTCCTCCAGAGGTAAAAATGCTGGATCTCGTGAGCACTCTAAATTCTGTTCCACAAAAGACCCTGTTAAGAGAAGGGGAAGACTATTGACTGCAACTAAACTTTGAAAATGAGTTATCAAAAAAAGGACTAGTACCTAGACTATGTAACACTCAAAGCTCAACAATAGAAAAATAATTCAAAAATGAGCAGAAGGTGTTTTAGTGATGGGATTTATAAATGGCAAGCAATCACATGGGAAGGTGTTCCGAATCATTAGTCATGAAGAAATGCAAATTAAAACCAGAGTAGGATTTCATTTCGCATCAGAGGAGTGACATGAGAAGTCACAATGCAGGACGTCAGCAAAGATGAAAAGGAATAGCCATCGCTGGTGATAACACAGACACGCTACAAAACCGCTCGGCGGCTTCAAACACTAAGCATGCAGCTCCTGTGCCACCTCATTACTGCACTTCATAGATTCATTCCAGAAAAAAATGAAGTAGTATCCTCACACAAAACCTCTTGGCAGATATTCATGGCAGTTTTATTTTTAATAGCCCAAAACTGAAAACAACTCAGATATCTTGCACTGGGAAAATGACTGAACGACCTGTAGACTTTCCACACCATGGACTCAGTAATGAAGAAGAAATTGCTTCGTGACTTTCCCATGAATTACACTGAATGAAAGATGGCAACCCTAAAATATTGTGCAGTGTTCAGTTCCATGTCTACACTGTTCTTAAAAGGGCAAAACTACAGAAATAGAATAGATTAGCGACTGCCCACCAGAAAGTAGTGGGCGGGGTGGAAATGCAGGAGAGTGAATGTGGCTGGAACAGGGTTGACATCTGGCGCTGTGCTGATGCAGATGTTCCATCTTTCCTTATTGCCTTTCCTCTTCCCCTCCTTTTTCCTCTTCCTCCTCCCCCTCCCCCTCTTCCTCCTCCTCTTCCTCTTCCTCCTCTTCTATCTGGATCTGAACTTTCACCACTGACTGCTAAATGCAGCATCAAAGAATTCCTTTATCATTTGTTCATTCACTTATTCCAAAACTATCATAGAGTTCCTACTATGTGTTACTCCACAATAATGCTCCTAATAGCCCTCAGGAGATGAGGGCAGACCAGGGAAATCTGGCCTTGAACCCAAGTTCATCACTCTCTCCCCACTGCGTCCCTCTCCAGGTTCTGGGCACTGCCCTTAGGAGCCACGAGGATGTCCACAGCAAAAGTCTACTTAAGAAAGCTCTGTTTACAGTATACCCTCACCCCATGACCTGAATCTGAAAACATTCATCAGAGGCTTCTGTTTGGAACCTTGTTCGCCAGATGGAGGCACTAGTTAGGAGGCTGTGGAACCTTTGGAATGTATGACTTGGCTGGAACAGACCTTTGACAGTGATAGTGATAGCCTAGTTCCTGGTTCTCTCTCTCTCTCTTTCTCTCTCTCTCTCTCTCTCTCTGTCTCTCTCTCTCCTCCTTCCTTCCTGGTCCTCCACTATATGAACAGCCTCACACTCCCACAGCCTCTATGCCTTCCTGTTATGAAGGCCTGAACTGCTCTAAAATTATGAGAAAAAACAATCTTCCTTCCATTAAGTGGGGTAAGTCTGGCAGTTCAGTCCCAGCAGCTAGTAACACACCCAGCTGGCCCAGTCCACCTCACTTTGTAAAGTTCCTCCATTTTGGTTAAACTCTGACAATCCTGAAATTAAGTAATTTAGTTTCCCGAATTAATTTTTTTTTTCTAGATTCTGGTCCTCCCCACCCTCATTAGCCAATTCAAAGGCAGCCTAACTGCACGTACCATACTATGGGCTACTCGGCAGTCTTATGGCATGGAACCTTCTGAAACCTGTAAGAAGCAAACCCTCCCCCAACTCTGCCTGAATTCAGAGCTCCCACTATGCTGTTGTCTGTCTGTGGTGTTAATAACTCTCGTAATAAATCTCTTACCCAAAGGAACAGCCTGTCTCTCTGTCCCCTTTAAGCCCCAAATCAGAATGAGACCTTTCAGGCCTGGCTGCCCCTCAGAATCTTCCTTCCAACTTAATGCCATCCCACCCCAGTCTTGCAGTCCTTTCAGGCAGTGAAGACTTCAGGCAGATCCTTGAATTTCTCATCCAGTTATCTGGCCCAACATGGCAGCCTTGTTGTGTGTCTACAGCCTGCCTCACATCCATCCATCTCCCTTCGCTTCAGTAGCTGGAGTGGGAGGAGTAGGCCTTTCCTTGTCTCCATGTGTTTCCATCCTCTTGAGGGGCAGTTTTTCCCTAAGTACACTACCCTAATCAGGAAGTTTTTATATCTGTTAGGCCCTTCAACGTCCTATAGTCCCAAGAGAGTCAACAGAGCATGCTGGAGGAGTGAGCAAGGAGGGACGGTGGGGAAACAGTCCCTCCTGGGAGCAGCCAGGTCTCTGGGGAGGAACAGGGTGTTCAATGCTTTGGCTCAGCTGCTGAGCATCCCTGAGAATAATCATTTGAATCCACAAAACTAATGAGCAATTTGAACTCTCTTCCTGCTAATGGTCCGGCCAGCGCCAGCGCGTTGTGCTCCCCCTAACTAAGGTTGATTGGCACCACATTCAAATGCAAATCTCAGTCTTTGTTTCTTACATAGAACCTCTTTTTTTTCCTTTTAAAGCAATGCTCTAAGGGTGCTGAAGAGACTCAGCTTGATTGCAGATCTAAAGTAGAGGGTTGAGATTTTATTCCTTCAATTCCCTACCAAATCTACCTGCTAACCCCATTTTCTCAGTCATCAAAAGGATTTTTTTTTTCTGAGTTTGCCTTAAACTTAAGAGATGGTTGGCCCAAGAACTGAACAGAAGTAGATGCAGACTCTAACCACATGACTGAGAAAGCAGGACTGCACTGTGCCCCACGAGGAACTACGCTTCAGGTCCCCCGGCCCCCTACTCTATGATTCACAGTGTCCTACCATCTCCACGGTTACTATAAGCAGGCGTGGGGAGATGGCTCAGTCGGTGAAGTACTTGCCACTCAAGTGTGAAGACCTGAGTTCGATCCCCAGGGATCATGTAAAATGAGCCCAGACTGGCTGCAACTCTGGTGAGGTAGAGACTGGCCAACCAGCTTGGCCTGGTCCCTACAACCCAGGCTGTGTCCTCAACATTCACCTGTCTCCCATGAACATGGTTTTGCAGACAGCACTGTTGATAAACAAGCTTAGCCCTGGAAGCAACCCAGATGTTCTTTGATGGCAGGGTGAGTTTGGGTTGGTTTGTTCGGTTGCTTGATCCATTTTTTAAAAAATTTATTGCATTTATTTATCACGTGTCTATGTGCGAGGATGCACATAGAGGTCAATATTTGGGACAATATTTGAAAGTCTGCTCTCTCCTTCCACTGTGTGGGTCCTAGAGATCAACTAAAAGGGTCAAGCTTGGCAGCAAGCACCTCTACTGGCTTAGCCATCTCCCCAGCCCCAAAATATTCTGTTTTGTTTTCCTAAGGGAAGTTTGGACTAGGGGAAATGAATCATGGGTAAAGCACTTACAGTGCAAGTGTGAAGATGAGAGTTTGGAAACCTATTACCACATAAAGACCAGGCAGGTTCAGTGGGCCGTCTGCTGTCCTAGCATCCTGGAGGCAGACAGAGGGAGAGAGGGGATACCCCTGGGGCAAGCTGGCCAGCTAGACTAGCAAAATTGTTGAGCTCCAGGTTCAGCTGAGAGACCCTGCCTCGGCTAACCACAACTGGATCGCCATAGAAATAGGAGTGATGTCCGTATCCGGCTTGGGTGTAAGTCCTACCTGGAACAACACTAGACTGCTTTGTCATAAGTTGGACCTCTGGTCACCTTTCACTTCTTCTCAGCCTTAACTTGGTCATATTTCAGGGATAGATGTGGACTTGTAACTTCAAGGAAAGGGTGACATGCAGTGATGGTGTCTTCATCACCAACCTATGAGAGTGTTTCCACCCTGAGTGGGGGGCACCATCTCATGGGCTGTAGCAAACGGAATAAAAAGAGAAAGCAAGCACCTGTCTCTCCTTCCTGCCTGAGCACACGACCAGCCACCTTACTGCTATGCGCCTCCATGGCAGACTGCATCCCTTCAAACAATGAGCCCAAATCAACCCTTCCTTCCTTCAAGTTGCTTTTGCCAGATAGTCTGACAGCAATGAGAAAAGTCCATCTTTATGCTCTGTGTTCTGTCGGTCAAGAGAGATGAGAGCGGGGTCTTGAGGAACGCCACTCAATAGAGGAAAGGCAGGTGAGAGAGGACCTCAGAGGAAAAAAGGAACGGTCACCAGGGGGTGGTGTCTGGAAGAGCCCAGACCTCAAAGTGTGGCTGGCATTTAAATGTGGCAGAGTCATATAAGGTACAGATGGAATCAGCTCAGTTCCCAGAGCTGGAGCTCCCTTGAGCCAGCATTTCTATAAATTATGCACTTGTGTAGCAAGACTCCATTAATTTAAATTGCATTAAAAAAAAATAGTTCTGGAAGGATGAACACAAAACTACCAGCAGTGGCTGTGATGGGTTTGGGACAGTCCCTGCAGAGCAGAGAGCACTGTCAGCCTTTAACTTCATAGACTTCTGAGTCCCTTAAATGTTTACAAAGAGCATTCCTGCATTTGAAAATGTTAAGTGAAGAAAATAAAATCAAACAGCTAAATGTTTAAGGACTCTAGTAGTGTGTTATTGGGAGAAGGGACAAGTGGCCTTTGTGAGTGGGGTGAGCGGCGGGGGGGGGGGTTAGGGGGCTGTTGACAGCAGCTGCAGACTCACAGGGGAAAGCTAAGCATTGACTAGAGGCATGAAGAATTGACTGATGCCACATGGTTTGGTCCAGAAGCTGGGCGAGTCACGTGGTCTTCACTCATTCGGGGGTAGTGGAGGGTGGTAGACCAGCAGGATCAGGTCTCAGGGCATTTAGAAGTTTCTCTTAGCAGGCTTGTGGAGATGGGTAAGAAGTACAAAGCACAGGGAAGGACTTACATGTGAGGTCACAGGCCTGTAACCCCAGCACTTGCAAGGCAGAATCAGAATGATCAAAATGATCAAGGCTTGTCTCAATTACAGTGCTTTTGAGGCCAGTCTGGACTACATAAGACCCGGCCTCAAAAATAAACAAAGTAAATGGAGGAGAGCATTTGGGTTCTCATCAGCATTCAAAGCTTGGGGGACACATCTGTTGGTAATTTATGTCAGATCATGTTCCCCCAAAGCTACTGGGGAACTAGGAGGAAACTGTTCCCTGCCTCTACCCTCACCTGTAAGGGAAGTGTGTTAGTCAGCTTACGTTACTGTAACAAAATACCTGAGATACACAACTTACGAGGAGGGCAGGTTTCAGGGTTCTTTTGGCTCCGGGTTTCAGAAGGCCCAGTCTATGGCTAGTTGTGGGACCACTGTTATTTGAGGACAATTGGCGAGGCATGTTGGTTCGATGGTTAGAGCACATGGTGAAGCAAAGCTGCTTGTCGCAGCTGCCAGAAACTAGAAGGTAAAAAGGTAAAATTAAATTAAAAAAAAAAAAGAGAGGTAACAGTCCAGGTAGCCCCTTCAGGCATGTATAGGTTGTTTTTCTGTTGCTGTGATAAAACACCATGACCAAGGCAATTTATAAAAGGAAGCATTTATTTGGCTTAGAGTTCCAGAGGAAGAGTTCAAAAATGTCAGAGGAGGCATGGCAGCAGGAGGTGGCTAGAGGAACAGAGAGTCAATCAATTACATGTTCAGGAAGGCACAGGAAGCAGAGAGGAAGTGGAGATCCAGAAAGGCTTAAGAACTCTCTAAACCCACCCTCAGTGACTTGCTACCTCCACTATGGCCACACCTACTGAAGATTTCAGTGCCTCCCCTAGAGTGCCAGGAACTTCGGACCAAGTGGCCAAACACTTAGAGCCTGTGGGGGGCATTCTCCTTCAACCTGCCAATGACCTAACTTCCTTTCCATCTAGCTCTGCTTCTTACAGTTTCGTTGCCATTCAGTAGCACCAACCTGGAAACCAAGCCTTTATCATACAGACTTGAGAGACACTGGAGCAAACCATAGCAGTAAGACCTACCTAACAGCTCTGGGCAGAAGACACACCTGAGGAAGCAATAACAGCATAAAGTCAGCGTGGCCTAAGTGTACTCCAATTTACCTGACATAAAATACCTACAATGTGCCCTCTGGCCGGTGTGGTGGCACATACCTTTAATCCCAGCACTAGGGAGGCAGAGGCAGGTGGATTTCTGTGAGATCCAGGCCAGCCTGGTCTAAATAGTGAGTTCCAGGCATGCTGGGGCTACAGGAAGACTCTGGCTCCAAAAATAAAAGTGCCCTTCTATAAAACATTTTAGAAGTTTTTATTTATTTTTATTCAGGGAGGTGGGTTGTCCCAGCACATGTGTGGAGGTCAAAGAAAAACATTCAGAAGTCAGTTCTCTCCTTCCACCACGTGGGTCCCAGGAATTGAATTCAGGTTGCCAGGATTGACTTCAAGCACTTTACTGGCTGAGTCATCTGGTCCCCCAACCCCCAAAGTGCCTTTACATCTCATAACAAGCACTAGTTATATCTGGCTTGTTTGTTTTTAGTAACTTTATTGACTTTATTGGGACACAGGTAACGTTCTCTCTAAATTGTTTGCTCATTCAGATATTTGAGAGTGACATAGTGATTTTAATCTCTGTCTTACAAGCATGTCAGCTGACAGAATTAATGAATGAAAATACCATTGCATTGTTGGCTTAGCATAAAAGTGGAGCTAGAGAGATGGCTCAGCAGTTAGGAGCACTTGCTGCTCTTCTAGAGAATCCAAGTTCAGCTCCCAATACTCCTATTGGGCAGCTCACAACTGCTGTAATTCCAGCTCCAGTGAATGCAATGCCTTCTTCTGGCTTCTGCGGGCAGCTGCACACATGTGGCATGCACTCACACAAACACATAAAATAAAAATAAAATCTTTAGTGAGGCATAGTGGCACACTATGTGGCCTTTAATTCCAGCACTCCAGAGGCAGAGGTAGACATATCTCTGTGATATTAAAGCCAGTCTAGTCTACGTAGAGGGTTCCAGGCCAACCTGTCTCACTGCCCCCAGCCCCACAAAAATCCAAAGAAAGAAAAAGAATCTTTAAAATATAAGGTTTAAGAAAAGTATAATCTGGGGCATATGTGACTCAGAGTTGTATAAATCCATGTAGACAATAGTTGGCAACTTATTGCAGAGGGTTCGCCCAGGGTAATTGGTTGGTGTTGCAGTGTACAACCCTGCAACCGTTTTGGGTCCACCTCAGCAGAGGCCAGAGATGTTGCCACCAGAGGGCATCTGTAGATCTCTGAGAGAGGCTGATGAAACAGGCGCAGAAGGCAGAGGGACGTTCTCTCTTTCAGGTGTCCAATCCACAGCCTGTTCCCGGTTTACTAACTTTGCTTGCCACTGTGTAGTTTTTAATTGATTGTTTGGTGTTGAGTTTTTGTTTATGCAGTACTAGGAACCAAACCGAGGGCTTCACACATACTAGGTTAACACTCTACTGCCGAGCTATATCCTTTTTTATTTTAAGGTTTTGTGGTGAGATAGGTTTTCACTAAGTTGCCTAGGGTGGCCTTGAACTCACTCTGCAGCCCAAGCAGTCCCTGAACTTGCAATTCTCCTGCTTCACCTTCCTATATAGGCCTGTGCAACCAGTCCCAGCTAAATAAAATGTTACTGAAACACTGCCATGTGTGTTTGTTTACATTTGATCTACAGTGGTTTTCACAGTACAGGGGCAGAGTTAAATAACGGTAACAGAAACCTCAGAGCTCTAAAAGCCAAAAATATTACTGTTCATTCCTTTGTAGGTAAAACTTGTCCTCTCCATTCTAGACACACAGACCCTAGAACGGTCTATGGGACTGAGCCCTCAGAGAAGAATCTATGTCACTGGGTGTGGCATAACAACTCTGTGAGCTAAGGGGTAATTAGAGTTATCCCTGCTTTACAGATCTGGAAACCAAGGCACGAAGAGGCTAAATGAAACTCCCAGAGTCACATAGCCAGTAGTTATTGGAGCTTCGATTCAAATCCAAGTAGGGTGGTACCATAGTCCACACATTTAACAGACATCCACCATGCCTCCCAAAAGTTTATGTAAGGGACAGAGAACCCCAAAGTTGCCACATATGAGCCACCTTCAAAAGCAACACGGGAGGATTCAAGAAGAGTGACTCTGACCTGTCCTGTCAGATTCTTCAAGTGAAAAAAATGTCACCTTAAAAATCAAGACCATGACAGCCCACAAGCAAGTGTAACATCAGAGCCAAGGTGACGGCAGCCATGCCAGCACACAAATCTGTCTCACCAAGGCACTCTCTGTTAGGAATTACCTCACAAATAGCTCAGTCAAAATGACAAATGAGGGGACTGGGAAGATGGCTCAGTGGGTAAAGTGCTTGCATAGGACCCAAGTTTGGACCCAGAGCACAGCACCCACATAAAAGTCAGGTGTGATGTGCACCTGACAGGCAGATCCTGGAGTTCACTGGCCAGCCAAGTGTAGCCATATTCACTCCCAGATTGGGAGATCCTGTCCCAATAAACTAAGGGGAAGAGAGATTGAGGAAGACACCTAATACCAGATTCTAGCTTCCGTATACACTGCTGCAGATTTGTGTATACATACCTGCAAAACACACACACACACATTTTTAATGAGTATTAAACCTACAAAAATGAAAACAGGAGGTTCAGGAGGAAAAAGAAACTAAAGAAAGAGAATCCCTAAGATAAGATGAACGTGAAAGGCTGAGTTCAGCAGCTGGGGAGCAGCTTGCTCAGCTCCCGTGAGATGAGGAGTCTGGACAGGAGGCTGTATTGGTTAGCTATCACTGGGTAACAAAGGATTCCCTTAAATTGGCAACCACAGGCATTTATTACCTCGCACAGCTTATAAGGGTCAGAAACCAGGGAGACTCTAGTTCCAAATCTTTGTGGAGGAGGGACTTGGGGATGGAATTCAAAGCCTCACACATACTTGGCAATTGGTTGCATCTGGTTCCAGGCCTTTTCATGAGGTCTGCAGGCATCTGAAAGCTTAGCCAGAGTTCAGATCTCTGCTCATTCTCGTGAGTGCTCACAAGAACTCTCAATTATTTATCATGTCAGCCTCTCCATAAGAGTCTACCCCACATAGAGGCTGGCTTCCCTGCATGGGGAAGGGACGAGACGGACCTCAGTTGCTAAAGTTCTTATACAAATATGAGGACCTGAGTTCAATCCCCAGTACCCATTGTAAAAACTGGGTGTGCACCTATAATCCTCACACAGGGGGACAGTGGGACAGAATCCAGCACCATTCTGGGCCCCTAAGAAAACAGCAGTCAGGCTCCTCAGTGTTATCAACTTTGGGTAATGCAAAAAAGATGAGGCTTTGAGTCCGAAGATTTAAGAGCCTGCATGAAACTGACACATTTAAAATATAGATGCTGGCATATGTTGGTTAGGACTAATAGCACCCAAAGCAGGTTCAGAAAACCGTTTTAATGCGTTGAATTTGCATATCATGCATAAAGTATTTCTGGAAGGGCTGGGGATGTAGCCCAGGGAAAGAGCACTTCCTAACACTTGTAAAGTCCTAGGTTCCATCGCCAGCACTGAAAGAAAATGTTTTTTTCCTGAGCAATTTCTTCAATGTTCTGCTTGGAGGGAGATGGTGATTAAGGCGAAAACTTTGGAAGCTGCAGGGAAATGAATTTTTTAAGATTTATTTGTATTTATATTTGTGTGTGTGTGTGCATGAGAGAGAGATAAGTGTGATGGTATTTGAAGAGGCCAGAAGAGGGTGTTGGATTCCCTGGAGCTGGAGTTACAGCCGCCTGAGGTGGGTGCTAGGAAAGGAACTTGGGTCCTCTAGATAAAGCATGGAGCACTTTCAATGGCTGAGCCACCTCGCCAGGCCTGGAAATTATTTTTATTTCTAGAGTTGGTATAGTGCCAGATTGGACTTATAACCAATTACTAGCCACAGACATCCATGCTGGTAGGCTCGGTTACTTAGCTTTATTCTCTCATCTAAAAGGACAACTTTGGCTTCACAAATCCACGCAGCTATCTGGGATCCTGGATCCCTCTTGTATCCTTAGTAGATCGTCTCAAAGCTCTGGGTTATTCACACTTACCATATGTCTCCAGAGCTCGCATTCCAGTCAGGCAAACAGGACAACGACGGGGGCAATCAAGAAGACACAGACCTGAACCTGGCCGCCTCGCACTCCAAATGAAGCCACTTTCTATCAGTGGAGACAGGTGATGGACAGCTGCCTCTTGCCATCTCTGCAGAGGGCACCCTCTCCAGGAGAAAGTGTGATCCCATCTAAGTAGGCACAAAACCTTCATCTCCCAAACTTAGTTCTTCCCTGGAATCCTCCTTCATCTACGTAAGGTGTTGTTCTCCAGCCACATGCACAAGCCCAAGTGCAGAACCTACAACCTGCCTTTGGTTCTTTGATCTCACCCTCACGTTCCGTCTGTGACTATTCTTTCTTGAGTCTGCCTCCAAAGCAGGCCCGGGTCTTTCTGAATATTATCTCCCTTCCTCTCCACCTAGTGTACTGCCACAGCTTCTACTTATCTTGCTTCTTCCTCTCCTAACCACCAATCTGCTTTTAGTCACTGTGGTTCATTGATGTTTTGCACATTGCATATGAATGAAATTATGAAATACAGCGTCCTTCATGCCTGGCTTTTGTATGAGTCTTCTGTATGACTAAATAATATTTCATTATATGGATGTACCACATTTTATCTGTTCATGTGCTGATGGACATTTAGGTTTCTCCTGACTTTTGAGTGCTATGACCAGTGCTGTGAATACTCACGCACACACTTTCGGTTAATTAAACACCTGTTTTCGGTTCTTAGGGGGATGTATCTGGAATGGATTTGCTAGATCATACGGTAATTCTATGTTTAAGTTATTGAAGAACGGCCAAGCCCTACTTTGCTTCCTGCCTCCTTGTCATGTCTTCTCCAGACAGCAGCTAAAATGACTGTCTAAACATTCATAGCAGATCATATTCACTCCCACCCTAGACCCTTCTGTGACCTCCACTTGTTTTAAAATAAAATCTGAACTATTTATTCTGGCCTGTGTAGGGCAGTCCCATCACGGTCCCTCTGATGCATCTCTCAACTATCTTTCCCCATTTACCAAATATTTTGTGGTGCAAGCTCAGGACCTTTGCATCCTGCTTTTCTCCCCTGGCTGGAAGGTTGCAAAGAAATCGGCAATAGTAAAATGTTTCTGAATGCATGGCAACCAGAAATGAATTCAAAAGCAAAAGTGTGATGGATCCCAGGTGTTTCTGGCAGCACTTGCCCATGTTTCATCTGCTACTGCTCTGCAGCCCTGGTTCTGAACACACAACACATGTGCTTTGCACGGTACATGCTATCACACAGCACCATGCCAGAAACATGGTCTGAAACACCTTGACGCAGATTCAAGACTACTGCATAGTATGTATTCGTGCAGGTGCACAGTCTGTACATGCATGAGGATGCCAAAGGAGGATAGCACGTGCCCAGCTCTATCACTCTCTGCTTTATCCCCATGAGACAGTCTCTCACTGAACCTGGGGCTAGGCTGGCAGCCAGAAAACCCCAGTAGTCCTCCTGTCTCTGCCCCACTTGGCACTGGGGTTACAAGTGCCTTGCTATCTTTTTGAATACTGGAAATTTGAACCCAGGTCCTTGCACATGCACAACAGACACTCTTACCCAGTTAGCCATCTCCCCAGCCCCACACTATGAATTTTAATGTGCTTACTGTACATACAAAGGTTTCTGCTCATAAAGCAACATAATGGTTTTTTAATTATGACTAAAAAAGACTTTTAGTATTTTCCTACCATCATCCTTCAGCATATAAGTATCAAATTAGTGTATCTTTGGATTTTATAGTCTTAGACAAACAAGCACATCCATCTCATTAGTATGCAAAATTGCTTTCTTTGTTAATAAATACTGAAATAATATATACACCAAAGAACTGTTTTAAAATATGTTTTAAGATTATTTATCAAATAAAGTTGTATTTGTATGCTGACTGTATGTGCCCACATACCTAATGTCAAGTAAAACTTTCCCAGGCAAAGAAGGGTCTTGAGTGGTAAAAGTTCAAGATTGCTCTCAATTGCTGTTTTCAAAAGCGTCCATTTTAGAACCCTTATGCTTGCTGAGGAGCTATTGGCAGTTGCTGGTTACTGGGAAGAAGAGATTCCATTTTCTCCAGGGGTGTGGCCCCTGGGAGGTTGCCCATGCTCCAGTGGATGATCCCAGACCATGTGCACACAGGTACTAATTGGACTCGGTCCATTAGAAGAGAAGGAGGAGGAGAAGGAAGAAGGGTGTGCAGTTGGGAGGGGAACATATTCAGGAGAGGTGAAGAAAGGCAGTGGGTACCATCAAAAATACATTGTATAAACCACCGAAGTTCTCAAATAATAAATAAAAGAAAGACATTCAAAAAGCACCTTGTTTTATTTTATTTATGACTGTCTCTATCTGGACTTCGCCTGCATATCCGTTCACTCTGTTTCTTGCCAACCTCTCTAGAATACAAGTGAGAGGCAGTAGGATCATCTGTCTTGCTTATTTCTGGAACACTTGCCTTTACCTCATACCCGACATGCCGAAGTATTCATGAATATTAATAATTAATTAATTAATCATTCATTCAAAATGGAGTCTAAAAATATCACTCAGTGTCAGAAAGGAGACTGGTAGTTTCAATGAGAAGCTGATAGTCTGACTATGAAATTAAACATCTTTTGTGAATTACTTTTGTGCTAAGAGGTGACATACTCACCTCTTAAATATTAAATTAGAATGCACTGAAGTGCAGTTACAAAAATTCAAATATAAAGTTGGGGAAATGTTTAATTGAAAAATACTCGTGTGACTGCTCAGAAACCAGCGATTTCCTAACCAGAAAATAGGACTTAATGATTAGGAGTAAGCACAGAACCAGGTTTGACCTTACAGCATGACCTTGAGAATATTACTTCACATTCAGAACTTGGAGTTCATAAAACAAGTACCCAGCTCAGTTTTTTAACATTTATTAATTTTACCTTAATGTTTATGAACGTATTGCTTGCATGTAAGTAGGTACACCCATGTTGTGCAATGCCCCCAGAGGTTAAAAGAGGGCATCAGATCCCCGGGAACTGGAGTTACAGACAGTTGCTAGCCACTATGTAGGCGCTGGGAAATGAACTTGGGTCCTCTGCAAGAGCAGCCAGTGCTCTTAACCACTGAGCATCTCTCCAGCCCCCATCCCATTGTCTTTAAATTTCCATGTGTGTGTGTACATAACATTTTAAATGATACAGTTTTAGAGTAATGAAACTACAAGAAAACTTTGGTCATCATTTAAAAGAAAATTTTAAAATGTATATTATGCCCATGTACTGTGCACCAGGCAACTGTCAGACTCAGAAATGGAGTGGCCTCCCTGCTAATGGAGACTACACTCTAGTAAAGGCTATCAAGAAAAGATAATTCTAAGACAATATCATTACAATGACTGAGGAAATTCCATAATGTTCCAGTGGACCCAACTACTGACAATCATCAGAAGTTGTCCTGTAGGTGAGTGAGACTTTTGGGTGGCTATTGTTTTGTTTGTTTTGGTGGGGGTGGGTTGGTCTTTTTTTTTTTTTTTTGAGACAGGGTCTCCCTGTAGCCCCAACTGGCCTGGTACTCACTATGTAGACCAGCTGACACTGAACTCAGAGGAGTCACCTGCCTCTGCCTCCTGAGTGCTGGGATTAAAGGTGTGGGCCACCATGCCTGGCTGTCAGTTTTTAAACGCACTGGGATAGATACTATGAATGGTTCCCAGAATTCATTTTCCTTTAAAAAAGCGGCGGAGGTGGGGGACTTTTGGGGCTGGAGAGATGACTCAGTGGTTAAAAGCTGTCTGCTCTTTCAGAGGATCCACTGGAGAATATGAAAGCAAAGAAGAGAGGAAAGCAGCTGGAGAGGTGGCTCAGCAGTTAGGAGCACTGACAGTTCTTGCAGAGGACCCAGGTTCAGTTCTCAGCACCCACATGAGGGCTAACAACTGTCTGTAACTCCAGTTCCAGGGGATGCAGCCCTATTCTGACCTCCACAGGCACTGCATACATGAGGTGCACTGATACATACTCAAAATTTTTTAAATGAAAAAAAAAAATAGGGCTTTCAGAAAAGATTTCATTCACCAGCCTCTCGTGCAGCTAAGCCAATTAAGTTCTAGTCAACATGAGGGAAGTGGTGTGGGCAACTTCCCAGCAGCACACTTCCCAGTGGAAGGTGTGTGTCCTCCCGTGTTGCTCTTCCGCTCCTCCCTGACCAGAATACAGATACAACTATAAGCCATCCTGAACCACACAGAGAAGAGCAGCTTCCTCGGGATAGCAGAACAACACCACGGAGAGAGCCTGGCCCGTGGACAGCCTTTCAGAGCAGCTCACTTTCTCCTCTTTATGCAGCTTGGACCCCAGCCACAGTTAGGGTGAGTTTTCCACCTCACTTAACCCAGTCTAGAAACTGCCTCACAGACATGCCCAAAGTTTGATTCCTAGATCCTGTGATTTGATGAGCAATCTTAACCATCACACAGAGAAAATCAGTGTTCATGAGATCCAATGGGACATTTAGAAACAGCAGAGTATTTGACCCAGCAGTTGCAAAGTAAAAGACGAAGATGAACCAGTGAGCTAAAGCCTGTATAAACTGGCTTGAGTTGGTGTCACTTCCAGAATCACATAGCCAGTAATAATTGGAGCTGAATTTAAACCACACTCCTAATTGCTGCTTCCTTCCCAACATGATACAGTGAAACCCTCTGAAACCAGGAGCCAAAATAAGCATCCATCCCTTAAGTTAATTCTGCCTAGTATTTGGTCAACAGTGACATGCAAAAGTCACTAACACAACAATGGTGCCTGCATTTGTGCCACACTGTTTCCAAAAGCACAGTGGGCACTTGGGAGTTGGAGGGTCACAGACTCAGGGTCTGAACAACCTCTCGTCCAGGCAGGACAACCAGTGAGTGGCCCATCACTGGCTGTTCTGAGAGTGTCCAGCAAGGGGTGGAGAGGGGCAGGATTTTGCATCTCAAGCCCTGGCCTGACTAACAACCACCTTAAGTGATTCCAAGACTCCAGGAAGCTTGGAGAAAAAGGGAGCCAAACTCTCTTAAGGAGAAATCTTTTTAAAACACTGGAAATGCCTGCTGGTTTTAATTTGCAGGTAAACCTTGCTAATGTAGAATACATTACCACCAAACTCCCCAAATCCTAAAATGATACTGAACTTAAACTTATGTTTGCTCAGTAAGAGTGCCAAACTACTCTTCTTGGGGGAGGATGTTGCCAATGTAATGTCTTACCTGTGCTCTTGAAGAAGCAGATAGTACACGATCTTCTCTACAAAGATTGTGTGTGTGGAGAAAGCTGTGGAGGCCCTTCATGGGTGGCCTAGAAAAGGAAAGTGTCTCTTCCAGGTTGAGAGTTGAGAGGCTGCTGGAACAGAACCTGTCAGATAATCTTTAAGAGCAAAATATTTATCAGTTAATGACTGGACAGGGTAAGTCATTTTAATGGGTATTTAATATTGAATATTGGGTATCAAGTTTAGGGATCGTGATGGCTTAGACACAATATGAAGGTCATAGCAACACTTTAGAAGGGGCCTTTTGTCTTTCCCACATTTGAGAGTAGGCAAGTGTCACCTGAAGAAGCAGTGGGGATAATCACCTATTATCACTTAGGCTTCATGGAATGTTTTAGTGCTTGAGGTCCCATTTTGATTTATACTGGGCCAATTGCTATTCTAATGGGAGGTTTATGGGATCTCACAATATCAACCAATTTGTATGTGCCAAAGACCTACTTTAACATTAACTTTCATTTATTATTTATTATGTCAGTGTACCTATGCCCAACATAGAATATTTCATAGTAATGAGTCCTATAGATGGAAAATTTAGGCAGGGGCTACAGTTCAAGTGAAAAATAATTTTTTCCATTTTATATTTAGTTTCCATTTACTTATTTATTTTTATTTTACATATGTGATATGAGTGTTTTGCTTGCATGTATATAAGTGTATCACATGTGTGCAATGCCTAAAAGACACCAGAATGGGGCATCAGATCCTCTGGAACTGGAGTTACAGACAGTTGTCAGCCACCACATGGGTGCTGGGAATCCTGGCCCTCTACAAGATCCCTAGATACCTTCTTCATTATTACATTATAGAGTCAGAATTGGAGAAATGAGTCAGTCAGTAAAGTGCTTGCCTGACAAGCAGGAGGACCTAAGTTTGACCCCCAGAACCCACATTTTAAAAAGCTAGGCATGGTGGCACATGCTTGTAATCCCAATGCTAGGGATGCAAGGAAAGGAGATTCCTGGGACTCTGGCAGGCCAGCATAGCCTACTTGGTGAGTTTCAGGATGGAGAGAAACACTGTCTCATTTAAAAAACAAAACAGGGGGAAGGGTGGTGGAGAGATGGCTCAGCAATTAAGAGCACTGAATGCTCTTACAGATGACCCAGGTTAAGTTCCCAGAACCCACATAACAGCTAACAACCATTTATAACTCCAATTCTAGGGGATCCAATGCCCTCTTCTGACCTCTGTAGGCACTACATAATGCAGGTGCACTTACACACATGCAGGCAATACATTCATGCACATAAAATAAAAGCAATAAAAAATTTTTTTCAATGGTGTAAAGCTGGAGAGATGGCTCAGCAGTTAAGAGCATTGACAGCTTGTTCTTGAAGACCTGGGTTCAAATTCTAGCACCCACTTGGCATCTAACAACGATCCATAATTCCAATTCCAAGTGATCTGACACCCTGTTCTCCGTTCTGACCTCCACAGGCATTACACACATGTAATATGCTTACATACATGCAAGCAAAGCACTCATACCCAAAAAATTTTAAAATAAAACGTAACAAAAAAATTTAAAACAAACAAAAGCTAAGGTGAGTGGATCCTGAGGAATGACACTCACAGTTATCCTCGTACACACACATGTGCAGCCAAACACACAACACACAAACAATAAAAAGAAAAGATTATAGAGTCAAAGTGTATAATCTTAGCAGTAGTCCTTAGGTATAACTTAGAAGTTACATTTGGAGTTCCCAAATGTAAATATTATTAAAACTCCTGGACTTTGGATCAGAAATGTGTCCCATGGCCCCATGTGTTAAAGACCTGGACACCAGCCTGGGGCACTATTGAGAGGTGATGGAGCCTTAAAGAGGCGGGGCCTAGTGGGAGGAAGGTGGGCCATTGAGGATGTGCCCTAGAAGAGGATATTGGGATACAGTTCCTTCCTGTGTCTTTCTCTTTGTTTCCTGACTGTCATGACAGCAGGTCCCTGCCATATAGCACCACCGTAATAAACTACACCATCACAGGCCCAGATCAACAGGGTTACATGGACTGAAGCTTCTGAAGTCATGAGCCATAATAATGAATCCTTTCCATTAATAAACTGATTATCTCGGGCATTTTGTCACAGGGGTGGAAAGTTGACCAATGACATTTTGTCAATGGGTGCATTTCAGCAAAGGTTAGTGAAGTTAGAACTGAAGCTGTAGAAGCACAAAAGCCCATAAGTGCCATTTAAAATCTTTTTTTGTGCTAGGCAAATTAGTATATAAATTTTGAATTGCAAAATGGGTGTTATAGAGATTTTATTTTAATTTAATAACATATATGTATACATATTCAGTTCATAGATATTTAAAGTAGTAGATATGTATATATAATTCATAATGCTTTCTTTCACCTCCTTATGTCTAGGTGTTTGTTTCTTAATAAGTAATCTAGGTTTTATCATACTCAACATTTCTTTTTTGATTTTTTTCTTTTTAATTTAATTTTTTTGAGAATTTTATACTTGAGTACTGTCTTTATGTCTCATGTAACTCAGGTGGGCCTTGAACTTATGATGTAGTGAGGATGAGCTTGAAGGACCCTTCCCCAACTGTAGGTCCACCTTCCAACGTTCTCCTTTTTAAAATAAAATCTTTAATATGATCTGTATTTATGGGCAGCTAAAAGTTTAATTTCTCCTCTGTTTCCCTAGGGGCTATGAGTAACCCCGATGTGTTCATCAGTTTCCATCTGTGGCTCAAGTCAGCCCTATTTGTTGGCAGTCACCTGCCCTCAGTGTCCCAAACGGATCTCCTTAAGGTCAAGGGACACAGAGCCTCAGCAGTAAGGGAAGGCAGCAACGTAGGGATCACGGGTCCTCAGTGATCATTGCTAGTATGTAACCACCATGGTCCATGCCCATTAAAGGCAGTGCCCCTCTCCCAGGCTGGGAAGTCCAGCCACCTCCTAGGCACTGCTCCTAAGTGAATGAACAGTACATGACTCACCTATTACACCTGCCAAGCCTCCCACCAGCTCAGCATCTTCCCGACAGCCATTCAGAAGTTGTTCCTTTCAATCTCTCAGTAACAAGGCACTGTGGCCAACAACACCTTGAAAATATAACCAATTTCACCATAACCAGTAGTTCATATAGGGGATCCACACCAGAAATGGTGTTGAGAGTGTCTAAGCCTTGCTTCTGAAAGGAGAAAGCTAAACTCATATGCAAAGCGGATGCTGAAGCAATGTGAAATCATAGAATTTCATTGTGGAGCCATCATTATGTTGTCACTGTCATGTGCATAGACCTCTAGAACCAAAATAACACCATGCCCTGGTTCTATGATGCTCTGGAAATCATAATATAGTAGATCTATAGTAAATCCCAAATATTCACTTTCCTCCAGGTAATTCACTTTGAATTCAGAGAATCTAGGGAACTACTGAGTTGAAAACCACTTCCCAAAACACTACCAGAAAAGGTCCTGAACAAGAGGAGGAGGAGGAGTAGGAGGAGGAAGAGGAGGAGGAGGAGGAGGAAGAAGAGGAGGAGGAGGAAGAGGAGAAAGAACCATGCTGAATAACTGCACACCTGTCATAACCACCTAATTGAATGTTATAGCCCAAGTCAGTGACGGATTCAAGACCTGCTGTGTTTCATGATTGCTTTCTCTTGATTCACTTTCTGACTCCACAGTCAGATTACTATCTAAAGCCTAGCCAGCCATCAGTCCACTGTCCTTTCCTGCTCCCACATTAGCATCACTGGAAGAAGGCAAAACCATTATGCACAAGCTGCCCACAATTCTGCCAGACTTTGAGATCACCTCCTAAGCAGACTTCTTGACCACAATGAATGAGATTCCCATTGAACACATGGGACTTCAAGGAACAAGGATCTCTCTTTGTGGTAACATCGTGAGCCATCATCTTAAACGATAAGGTTCCCCAGGAAGCTGAAAATGTTGCTGAAGATTTTTAGTCTCACAAGATGGAAACAGGGAAGGAATTCAATTTGAATCTCCCACCTGGGTTTACACAAGGAAGCCAACCGATATGAGCGGCTGGCAACACACACAACTGCTCAGTCTTCTTGCTTCTTTTATTTTTATGTATGCATGTGAGTGTGTGCAGTGTATGTACATGCTATTGTGCACATGTGCATGTTTGTACACATGTATGTGGAGGTCAGAGATTGACACTGGGTGTCTTCCTCAAACACTCTCCACCATTTTGGCTTGGTTTCGTTTCATTTCATTTCGTTTTGTAGTGAGAAAGGGTCTCCCTATAGCCCCAGTGGGTCTGGAACTCACTTTGTAGACCAGACTGGCTTGGCTCTCACAGAGATCTGCAAGCTTCTGCCTCAAGAGTGCTGAGATTAAAGGCATGCACCACCACCTTCCTGGGCAAGAAATCTCACTGAAAATAGAGTTCGTAGATTCAGCAAGACCCAGGGACCCTCCAGTCTGGGATTCCTGCTGCACCCAGCTTTTAGCTTTTTATACAGGTGATAGGGATCCAAATCTGGGGCCTTCATGCATGCACAGCAAGCACTTTACTCACTGATCTTTCTTCACAGCCCCCATCTTGCTTCTTAACAATAATACCGATCTTATAGCATCATTTCGAGTGGCTAAATACCATCTAGTTTTATGAATTTATCATCCTATTTGTAACAAGTCCCATCCTGGTCACATTTCAGATTAGCTCAGTGGGAACTATACTACCAAGAAATCTGTTTCCTATAAGAAAAATGTACAAGTTTTGGCAAGCAAAGGGCTCTGAGGGTGAGGGAGTGGCATCCTCACACACTGTGCAGCTGATCTGGGGTTCCGATGGGCACGTGGCGTCAGCCAGCTCCTCCCACTCCTTGAGTCTCCTTCAGCTTCCCAAACTCTAGGCCAGGTACATGTGATGGGCACCAGCCTCTCCTGAAGGTCATCCATGTTGGGAAGTGGAAACAGACACATTCCAGTCTGTCTTTGGGCTTTTATACTGTGCCCCCCATGGGTGCTGGGTTCTTCTCCTGGGTTGCACTTGTCCTAACAGGTTCTTGCTTGTCCTTGCATTCCTCCTCTTCATGCACTCCTTTTCTGCCTTAGAAGATCTCATTTGAGAAGTATGGCCTACTCCCAGTTACATAAGGCCCAGTTCCTGGAATGTGTCTCTTACTCCATGCCAGGCTCAGTGGTCCTGCTCCTCTGATTAAACACTCATGATTTACATATGACTTGAATGTGTACACTGAAGGGTATGCTGGGAGTTCTGGTGAGGTGGGAGAACCTCTAAGAGATGGGGCCTTGGTAGCTGGAGAGATAGCTCTCTACAGTTAAGAGTTCATGCTGCTCTTCCAGTGAACTGGAGTTGGGTTCCCAGCACCCACATCAGGAAGCTCACAACCACCTGTAACTCCAGCTTCAGAGTATCTGATCCTTCTTCGGGCTTCTGCAGGTACCTACGCATACATGACAGACACAAACACGCATACACGTAAATAAAAATAAATGTGAATGGGAGGACCTAGTGGAAAGTGGTTAGGTCACTGGGATCATTGTCTTTGGAAGAGATTAGTATAATTCTCTTGAAACCCTGGTCAGTTCATATGGGAACAAGTTATGGAAAGAGCGAGCCCAGTCTCTGGCTTCCTATTCACCATGTGACTACTCGCTCTTCTTCCTGCACACAGCCAGCTCCCTTTCTGTTTCTTTACAGTGTTATGACACAGCTATGCTGTTGGGCCCTCCAGCCACCATTGTAAGCCAGAGAAATCTCATTTCTTTATAAAATACTCAGCCTTGTATATTTTGTTACAGCAACAGAAAACAAATAGATGCAAACTCTAACTAAACTCTAACATTTTGTGTTGGAGTTGGGTTCTATGAGAAGATTGTACTTCAAGACTGCATTCATATTCACATATACTTTTCTCTAAATCATTTGATTTTGCATTTACTGAAGTAAATCAGAGATCTAATAGGTAAATACACAATAAAAAATATAATATATAAGTATCAAGGAAGTACTAATAATACACAGTATTAAGGGGCTGGAGAGACGGAGTCAGTGGTTAAGAGCACTTGTTGATCCTAAAGAAAATCCAGGTTCAGTTCCTAGCACCCACATAATGACCAAGAAGTGTCTGTGACTACAGTTCCAGGGGAGTCAATGTTCTTTTCTGGCTCTGCAGGCATTGCACAACACAGGTGTACTTAATACGTGCAAGCAAAACACTCATACACACATAAAATAAAATTTTAAATAAAATAAAATGAATAATAATATACAGCATTAAGAGAATAGAGATTTGTGGAAAATAACAGCTATGAAAAGACAAATGATAACCAGAGAGAATCTCAGATGGCAATGTGAATCTAGCAGAGTTTCAGTCAACCCCAAAGAAAGTTCTAGAGCAAACATTTCCAGCTCACAATGAGCAGAGACAGCTCAGTTCTTGGCCAGGGCTGCCTGAGGGGAGACGGGATAGTTGGGGCACATCCTGAAGCAATGGTAGCTGGGATGTCTCAGCTACTCTTCTGCCTAGATCCCAAAGCACACCCTAGAGCAACCCCACCTATGCTGGCACAAGGTTGATTGACCCCCATTGTCCACTTTGTCACAAACAACACGTAAAAGAGCTGTTTGGCAGGCCGGTTGTTTTTACATCCTTAATTACTTAGGATAATTTCCGACATGAGCGTATGAGACGAAGAGGCTGCCCGTTTCTAGGGGCTTTGATATGTGAAACCAAGTGACCCCCAGAAGAATCATAGATCTAATTATTGTGATTCAGTCAACACAGAAGCTGAACATTTCATTTGCTTTGGACATTTAAAGATTTCTTGTTCATTTCGTTTCTGTTCACTACTTAGCCTTATCTAACTGAAAAAGCTCCTTATATGTAAAAGATCACAATCCCTTATTTGATACCTATACACATAATTCTTCAAATTTCCATCACCTTAAAACTTCTAATTTTGTAAAGTTAGCACTGTTGTTTTCTTTGGTGACTGATGAAAATCCCCTACATCTCTAAATTGTGTGAATACCATGTCTTAGTTACCTTTCTCATTGCCTGACAAAGAACAGCTTAAGAAAAGAAGGTTTTTGTTTTGTTCTTGTTGTGTTTGTTTGTTTGTTTGTTTGATCGGTGGTTGGTTGGTTGGTTGGTTGGTTGGTTGGTTGGTTCACAGTTCGAGGATACTCATCAATCATGGTGGGAAAATCAAGATTGCAGGAGCATAAGGCAGATGATCACATTTCAGCCACTGTCAGTAACCAAGGAGCAGCGAAGGCTGGTATCCAGACTGCTTTCTCCTTTTTGTTTAGACTAGGGACCCTAGCCGATGGAATGATGTTGCCCACATTTAGGGTGAGTCTTCTTACCTCACTTAACCAAATTTAGATGATCCCCTGGAACTGGAGATACAAATGGTTGCCAGCTGCCATGTGGATGCCGGGAATCAAACCCAAGTCCTCTACGAAAGCAGATGGTGCTCTTACCACTAAGCCATCTCTCCACCCCCCTTAGCTCAGTTTTTAAGGGTTAAAGGCTTAATATCTACTTAGCTCTGGTGAAGTTCTCATAAGAAATGACATCATAGGTCTAGAGAGATGGCTCAGTGGTTAAGAGCACTGACTGCTTTTGCAGAGGACCCAGGTTCAATTCCCACAAGGTGACTAACAACCATTCATTACTCTAGTTCCAGGGGATCTGACACCTTCTTCTGACCTCTGCAGGCATTGCATGACACAGGTGAACTTACATACATGCAGGCAATACACTCTTACACAGAAAAAATAAAAATAATAAATAATATTTTGAAAGAAATAGCATCGTGATGACAGAGAAAGAGAAAGAGGCATATCACATGATGGGTGCAAGATCATATGGTAAAATCTACAGTTACCACGGAGGAACAAAAATTGTCCTTATATATATATATATTTCTTTAATTTTTCTAATTAGAGCTTTTTGGAAATCAGAAGACAACTTTTGGAAGCCATGTGGGTCCCAGATCATCAGGCTTGGCAGCAAGCGCCTTTACTTGCTGAGCCATCTTGCTGGCCCCAAGCTTATGTTGTAATAACTTTCTTCAGAACTAATCAGGACCCCACTGAAACTGTATCAAATCCTTCCTAGGGCAGTATATTCAGTGCCCTGATTCTTCCCAGGAGGTCCCTCCTCTTTAAGGTCTCACCACCTCCCACATCACCAGCCTCCAACTCCTTAGGGGACACATTTAAATCATATTCAAATTATAGCACTATTTGCTACAGATTAAACATGGACATAAAATCTTCAACACTCCTCCCACCCACAGATGGAGTCTAACTCCCCTCTTCTGAGGTTCTATGGCTGTTTGTCCGGATATGTTATGATGGAAATGCTATTGAGCTGTTTCCAGACCCAGGCGTTGATAGACTGGTATATTCTACTTCCTACCTTTGTAACACTCTCTCCGAACATAAAATCCTGCAGCCTCTAGGGTGCGATGGGGGAAATCCCAGCCTCCAAGGTGCCAGACTTCTGCTTAAAGTCAAGCTAGAACCTCCAGAGCAGCTACCAGCTGAAAATCACAGTGACCCCAGTCAACACCACCTGGAGCACATGCTCAACTGAGCCCTGTCAAATCCCTGACTCAAGAAAATGGTGGCTGGTTTAAGCAGCTAAGCTTTAACCAATAGCATCCAGCTTGGTGAGACTCCCAGCAGATCCAAACAGAAACTTGGAGAGCCAGTGTTTCCTGCAGCTCTTTCACTCTTTCCCTTTACCATGATGTGGCATGACAAGACTACTCCAAGCCAGGTAGATGCAGGCAGATCTCTGTCAGTTCAAGGCCAGCCTGGTCTACATAGTGATTTCCAGAGCATCTGGGGCTACAGGGATTCCCTGTTTCAAAATAACTGAACAACAACAACAAAAAAAAAAAGATAAGAGACAGAGACAGAGACACACAGAATTGAGCTACAGCTGGCCTACAGAACTTAAGCAAGAAATAAACTATTGTTGTAAGTCACTGAGATCTGGGCTGTTTGATCTTTGTTGCTGCCAAACCTAGAAAGACCTACAGGCCGGAGAGATGGCTCAGTGCTTAATAGCATGTACTGCTCTTGCACCCACATCAAACAGCTCACAACGCCTGTAATTGCAGTTAAAGAGACTCTGACACCCTCTTCTGGCCTCTGTGGGCACCTGACTCATGTATACACACACACACACACACATACACACAAATAAATAAAAATAAATCTTTCATAAAAGCTTAAATAATATATGACATAACCATCGTTTCCCTTCTGTTTCATCATTTTTGGCAAAGCCTATCCCTCATGATACAATCTGAAAAAAATCAGAGATTCTTATTTTCCAAACTCCCCTTGTAGCTTTGGGATTCCAATCCTGTATTTGTCAATAACAGTTCTAGAGGATATTCTTTCAGGAAAAAGATTTTCCTCAATGTTCTAAGTAGAAAGATGTGAAAGGGGTTGTCCTTAAGTGCCCTGGTCACTCACTTAGGGACATTGTGACAGTTTGGATCTGAGATGTCCCTAAAGGATCATATGCTAAAGGTTTGACTGGTGGGCATTTCCCATGTTAAAGCCTTGGCTGGCAGACATCTCACACGTTAAAGGCTTGGCTGAAGAACGTTTGAAAAGTCAATGATTCATCAGGACTCTGACCTAGGCACGGATCAATCCACTGATGAATTCATAGCTCAATGGACCATTAGGCGGAGGGGCCTAGCTGGAAGAAGTGGGTCACCGGGTAATCTCTGGAAGGATGCATCTCATTCCTCATCTTGCTGCCCCTCTGTGTTCTCACCACTGTGAAGTAAGCAACTTTGCTCTGCCACTCACTCCCTACCATGATGTTCTGTCTCACCACAGGCCCAAAGCCACGTGGCCAAGTGACCATGGGCCTAAACCTCTATACCTGTGAGCCAAATTATGCCTTTCCTCCTTTTCAGTTGTTTTTTTTTTTTTGGAGCATTTTATCATAGGGACAAAAAAAGGACTAACTTGTGGATGTTCTGCACACTCTTCTGTGAGTGTGTGATGACTGGCACTACAGAGACGGTGAACTGGTAAACCTGAGAATAGAATCAAAAGCCATCATATTTGGGAAAAGGAAGGGTGGAGCCTCTTAGGTGCTTAAAAATATTTTTTGAGTCACTTAATGTAGGGTCTGGCCCCCCCTGCATTCCCTTCTCTCTTAGTGCTAGGCTCTTAGCCAAGAGCTAGCAGGATCTTGTCAGTTACAAAGTTCAAGTAAACAACTTGACCTTTAAGCTAGCCCGACAGCAACTTCCTTTTTCCTGTGTACAGCTGTGTGTCATCAATAGGGGATGTCTCCTGAGAACCTGAACTTTTAACCCTCCTGCAAAGCCCCTCTTCAGGGTATATAAGGCTTGCTGCCTCTCAATAAAGTCAGTCAGTCATTCTCCTTTCCTCCTACCTAGTGTGTGTGTGTCTGTGTCTCTGTCTTATGTGTTTCATTCAATCCGCAGCCCTCCGCCGATCCGGACTCGCCAAGGGCGCTACAACTTAACAACTTTAAGACTGCCTGACATCACAGACATCTTACACTATGTGAGAACTGTCTTAATTTTTAAGCCACTACCAATCCTGATATTTATAACAGAGAAGCAAACCACTGCCAGTTACCTGATGATTTTACCTATCCAGTATGTGACTTTCCTTTTCTAGTGATAATGTTGGAGAATCAACATATACATACATACATACATACATACATACATACGTACATATATTGCATTGCAAGTAGCAGTAACTACAATCTTCAGGTCTATAGTGAGCATATGCTCAGATTTGGCCAATCAAAGTGTTCCCTTCACCAGACTACAGTAGGTAGCCCAGTGAGGTTCAGTTCTGGGACTTTTGGCAGAACAGTGAGGAAAAGAGCTATTCCATTCATTGGGATTGCTGCTTCAGAACGAAGTCAACATGGGATCCCAGAGTAGGGAAACGAGAAGGCTCATTTCCGATGATATCTCCAAGGCTTTGAGACACTCCTTTGCTTGGGCCACCTTTGGACTTCATTTTCAGTTATACAAACCAATAAACTTCTATTCTTTTATAGGTCAGTTAACAACTGACAGAAACTTGACTGACACAGGTCAGAGTCCAGTCTTACAGAGGGGACTTAAGGCTTCAGTGGAGATAAAGCAGACAAGCAGAACAGTTCTTCGGGGTAGCTGCTGTTCTCTGGCCCTCTCCTACACAGAAGCAAAAGCATAAAGCAGTATAGGTTGTACAAAGGCAAGTAAATGAACCCAGATACAAACTCAGACTCAAGAGGAGTCTGTGATGGTTAATCTTGATTGTCAACTTGATGGGACTTGGAAACAAATATCTGGGAGTATCTGTTATGGATTATCTAGATTAGGTTCACTGGGGTGGGAAGACCCACCCTAAATGTGTTGGGATTATTCCATTAGCTGAATTTCTGGACTGAATGAAAAAGGAGGAGATACTCTGAGCACAAGCATAAGGTTTTCATCTCTCTCTACTTCTTGACTATGACTACAATGTAGCTATCTGCCTCAAGCTCCTGTTACCATGATTTCCCCACCATGATGGACTGCACCTTCAAACTGTGAACCAAAATAAACCCTTCCTTCCAGAAGCATATTTTGTCAGGCATTTCATTACAGCAAAAAGACAGGTGTTAACATAGAATCCAAAACTCAAGTTACTTTTACTAAACAAAGTTTATTTGCAGGGGCAATCTCTATCATGGTCAAGACTGTTTGTTGACTCTTAAGAAAGAAGAGAGAGACCAGGTCCACATGGTGATGCATGCCTGTAATCACAGCACTCAGAAGGCTGAAGCAGGAACATAAATAAATAATAAAGAAGGACTAAGGCAATGACCCACTGAGTAAGAACATTCTCTACCCAAGCATGAGGATCTGTGTTCAAATCTATAGCACCCATGTAAAAAGCCGGGTGTGGCTGTGCCAACTCCAGTGCCTATAACCCCAGTCGTGCGGGGGACAGAGACAGGAGAATCACTGGAACTTGCTGGCTTCCAGTCTAACTCCAAGTTCAGTGAGCAATCCTATCTCACGGGAATAAATGGAGAATAATAAAGAAAGCCATCTGACATGTGACATTCTGCTCTGGCCTCCAAATGAGCACATAGGTGTGCATATTTGCACACATCTGTGACATGTATATCACACACACACACATATGCAACACATACACTAAAATAAATAAAGTAAAATTAAAATGTAAAGAAAACGGAAAATCGGGGTTCCCCACTATTGTCACCAACACTCATCTGTCACAGCTGGCACTGGGAAGGTGAGGCCGGCCCCTTGTCCCACAGCAGGCAGGCTGACCCCCCTCCCTCACATGACAAGGGTTTCCAGACTCCTCTGCTCTTATGAACTTGAGTCTTTTATGCAGAAGAAGGGTAGAAAATCTCCATTCCAACCACCAGGACAGTGAGGTGAATGTTGGGGCTCGCTCACCCCTCCAACCATATCAGGTTAGGAGCTCCATGCCCAGAGCAGATACATGTAAGTCAATGGGGAGACATTCCTTAAAGACCTGTCAGAGATCATACTCAGGGCATTTGGGTGCCAGATACCATGTAGAGACATGGACACAGGTAGTCTGACTGAAAGCTTTAGCCTGGTATTTCTCAAAGTTGGGCCTTGGAGGGGCTGGAGAGATGGCTCAACAGTTAAGAGCACTGGCTGCTCTTGCAGAGGATCCAGGTTTGGTTCCCAGCACCCACATGGTACTAACAATTGTGTATAACTCCAGTTCCAGGGGATCCAGCTCCCTCTTCTGACCTCCTCAGACATTGCATGATATGGGTGCACTTACACACATGCAGGGAATACACTCATACACATTAAAAAGGATAAAAAGAATAAATAAAATATTTTTTTTAATTTTGGCCCTTGGACCACGGTCATTTATTAAAGATATAGATTTGGGAGTTGGAAAGATGGCACCGTGAGTATGGGGACCTGAGTTCGATCACCAGAAACCACTTAAAAAAAAAAAAAAGCCAGGCATTGTAATACATATTGTAATCCCAGTGCTAGGGAGATAGAGACTGGCAGATACCTGGAGCTCACTGGCAGGCCTGCCTAGCTGAATCAGCACACTCCAGACAAAATGAAGATACCCTGCTCATAAAACAAGGTAGACAATTCCTGAGGAATGGTAACTAAGGCTGACCTCTGGCATAGGCACACAAGTGTACCCATACAAACACATACACAAAAAGGAAAGAGAGAGGGTGGGAGGGAGGAGACAGCGAGAGAGAGAGGAAGGAAGGAAGGAAGGAAGGAGGGAGGGAGGGAGGGAGGGAGGGAGGAGACAGAGAGAGAGAGGAAGGAAGGAAGGAAGGAAGGAAGGAAGGAAGGAAGGAAGGAAGGAAGGAAGGAGGGAGGGAGGGAGGGAGGGAGGGAGGGAGGGAGGGAGGGAGGGAGAAGAGAGAGAGGAAAGAAGGAAGGAAGGAGGGAGGGAGGGAGGGAGGGAGGAGACAGCGAGAGAGAGAGGAAGGAAGGAAGGAAGGAAGGAAGGAAGGAAGGAAGGAAGGAAGGAAGGAAGGAGGGAGGGAGGGAGGGAGAAGAGAGAGAGAGGAAAGAAGGAAGGAAGGAGGGAGGGAGGGAGGGAGGGAGGGAGGAGACAGAGAGAGAGAGAAGAAGGAAAGAGGAAGGAAGGAGGGAGAGAGGGAGGGAGGGAGGGAGGGAGGAGGGAAGGAAGTGGAAGCTGGAAGTACAGTTCAGTGTATGCACAAGGCTATATAAAATAATGAATAAACAAATAAATCCCCTGGAGACTCAGTATTGCAAATGGACATAAAGGGTAGAAACTTCTCCATCATGCGAACTTTCTCATCATGACAATCTGAGAAACATTATGATGGAAAAAGAACAGCTATAAAGACCTGTCTCTCAAGCTGGAGAGATAGCCCAGTGGTTAAGAGCACTGACTGCTCCAGCAAAGGACCCAGGTTCAGTTCCCAGCACCCACATGGCAGCTAACCATTGTCCATAACTCCAGTTCCAGGGGATTCAATGTCCACTTCTGACTTCTGCGGGCATTGCATGACACAGGGGCACTTACATGCAGGCAACACACTCACACACAGAAAATAAAAAGATCCTAAAAAGAAACTCTCTTTTCTTTCTCACTTTCTCCCTGCCTCCTCGTCTCCTTCCTTCCCTCCCCTTGGCTTCTCTTTACCATTCTCTTCTCACCATACTTGGATACAATACCCATTGAATTTTATTCCCTACCCTCATCCTTAATTGGGGTCAAAGAGTAAACAGAAAGTCCTTGTTGATATAGCAACCCTCTAACAAAACCACACACCTCTGTAAGGGATCAAATATCCCCTTGGCACCTCCTCCCTGGGAGTTCCTCTGTCAGTCTCCCGCTATAATAAAAGCATAAAGGTGGAAATGGGGTTAATAAAACAACCCAGACAATTCCAAGGTCCTGGGGTCCCAAAGGTGCACAGGTCTTTATATGACCTGGGGCTCCTTAGACTAAGATGGTGCCGGGGATTATGCAATATTTCACTACAGTGCTTCCTCGATGTCTCGGGGATTTCCATGGCCGAAGCAAGCTCTTCAGAAGAGTCTAATTAGAAACATGTTAGGTTGAGTGTGGCTGGGAGCAGCCTGAGAAAGGATTTGAGATCCAACAAACCCCGAGGGCTGTGAGGAAGCGAGATGCGGAGGGGACACAGCTGGTACAGGGCACTCTTTATTTTTTATTATCTTTATTTACTTGTGTGTGTGTGTGTGTGTGTGTGTGTGTGTGCGCGCACATGTGCCATGGTGTATGGGTGTGTGGAGGTTGGAGGAGGCTGTATGAGTGAACTCGTGGGAAGACACAACACGCGCGCACACACACACACACACACACATCTACTCCAGAAAGGGAACCCAGGTCAGACCAAAGTAATGATTGCACCCGAATCCCAACTTAATGAAGCAATGAGGTTTTACTGGGGTTTGAACAGGAGAATGGGAGAGGGGTTACTTACAGGGGCAGGGATGACTCAAAACAGCATCTGCGTCACTGAAAAGCCCACTCCAACACAGGTGAGGACAAAGCTGGGGAGGGTCCTTCTGGCATCCTCCAAGTTTCCGCTTCCCCAAACGTTGATCTTTTGTTTACCTCTGGAGTCTCACAAGCCTTCCCATCCCTCCTGGAGGGAGTCTTTTAATTGGAGGAAACTATTATGAAACAGGGTCAGGTGAACAGCACGGGCAGTTGTAGGTCAGACTCTCTGGAGATTTCTATGAAAATGGGGAGAATATGGCTCTCACTAGTTCCAACTGAAGGGTGAAGTCCATCTGTAACAACGAGACTGTTCCTAGGGTCACTAACTACTGTCACTCCCACCTGTCAGTAGCACATGCCAAGTGCATGTCTATGACAGGGCCAAGACCACACAGAGAACAGCGCGTGTTTGGAGGAAGACGCCACTAGCACAACAATGGTGAGCGCCCAGCAGCTGCTGTGATGATGAATACTTAAAACTGGCTTTCCTGGGGGCAGAGCTCTAGCCTGTTGATCTGCCAATGTCTGTGGTATAAATATTTCCACCACAGCCAGTTCTAAGAAACTATGTAACAGCACTCAGAGCAGAGTTGAAAAGCCAGGAGCCAGTTGTTTCCTACTGGTTGATATAAAAATAATCTCCAGTTACCCCTGGAAGAGAATGAGGCAGATGTTTACAACACCAGAGTACCGTGCTACATAGAATCCCATGGTTTATGTTGACACGCTCAGTGAGACATAGGCCAGGGACACAATCTCACACTGCTGCCCACAGCAACCTGAGTTCTTTTCAAAAGATCTCTCTCTACTCTGGTGAAACCAGGAGTCTCGACTTTGCCACAGAAAAGAATTTCAGAATGAGTCACTATGAAGCAGAGTTGGGGGTTATTAGGAAGACATTTTTAACACAGATTTAAGCAGGAAGCAGGGACATGTATTAGAGAGATGCTCAAGGTAAAGATAAGACCGTTTCAAAATCCCAACAGGTCCTCCCGTCTGCGGTGCCTCCTTCAATCTCCTGGAGGATAGTTCCTCTGTTACCCTGTTCTCAAACACCATAGAGTAAGAAAAAGAAAAAGAACCTCCTAAAGATACCTGCCTGTTGATTCCCAGATCCTGTGAATCTGCCACAGCCCATGACAAAGAGGGATTACGATGGAATTCTGGTTTCACATTAGCCAGCTTTTTAAAGAAGGAGATAATCAGATTGCAGAGATAGCTCCACAGTTAAGAACATGTACTGTTTTTGCAGAGGATTCAAATTGTGCTCAGCACCCATGTTCTGTAGCTCACAACTGCCTATAACTCCAGCTTCGGGAGAACTGATGTCTCTGGTCTCTGCAGGGACCTGCACTCACATGCATGTAACTACACACAAAAACACACAGATGTACATAATTAAAAATAAAATAAATCTTAGAGAAAAAAAAAGGACATTGCCCTAGACTATGAAGGTAAGTCCGTGTACCAGGGTCCTCGTCTATGGATGAGGAGGAGAGGAAAGGAGGGCAAAATGGAGGGATGTGAGAGAGATCCACTGTCCTCTTCGGTTGTGGCAATGAGGGAGGGACTGAGCCAGGAAATGAAGTGCCCTCTAGAAACTGGAAGAAAGGAAAACAGATTTTCCTCTAAAAAGGAATTCAATCCTGTCTACCTCACAGCGTTAGCCCAAAGAGATTCTTTTCAGACTTCTGATCCTCAGAACTATAAGTAAAAATTCGTGTTTATGACCATGTGTGTTAATTTGTTACATCAGCCATAAAGAAACAAATATAGAGATTAGTGCTGTAGTGGAAAGCACCAATGTAACAGCTCTGTGGTAACAGACACCTCTGTAAATGATAGGTGCCATCATACAACAGTTACTAGCACGATAATGAAAACATAAGAAAGAGAGTTTGGGCTAAAGGTCCAAAACTTTCTGAACGTTAGAAATGTTCTATACTGTCCCACACAGTGGCCACTAATTACATTTGGCTAACTAGCATTTGACATATGGCTAATGTGTCTGAAAAATTGAAGTTTCTGTTTTATTTCACTTTAATTTGAGGGCATGAGGCCATGTGACTCATGTCACCACATTGAAATGGATAGCTTCGAGCAACTTTATGCAGAGAACGTGGCATAGAGGAAGAGCTTTCTCTTGTAAAGTAAATCCTCCTTCTTGCTCCTGAGTCCTCTGTCTTCAAAATCAAATCCATCCTTGGAAATATAAGCAATAAAATGAGATGGCTGGGAGCTGAGACCCTCATTTGACTGACTTTCAGTCATACAACCCAGAGCAGATGACCTGACATGTGGTACTTCATTCCCTCTGCATTGAATGACATGGGTGCACCTTTGTACATACAAGCAATACACTTAGACACATAAAATAAAACTATTAAAATATTTTAAAATAAATTAATTTAAAATGTTTTTATTTATGCTTTTTGTTGTTGTTGTTGAAATCGGGTCTCCTTATATAACCCAGCCAGGCCTGAAACTTGTGATTTTTGTGCTTCAACCTCCAGAGTGCTGGGATTACAGGTATGCATTGCCTGTAATCGCCTGAGGGAGAAACTTCCTCAAAAAAATAGAGTGGACAGCACCCAAGGAGCAGCAGCCAAGATTGTCCTCTAGTCTCCACATGTATGTTTTCACATTTGACCACACATGCATAGGCACACCCACACACACACACACGGGAAGCACTGACCTCCCTGCTCATTCACTGCAATTCCTTATAATCTTAAAGACGCATACTAATCACTTTAATTTTTTGGTTATACTTTCCTTTTGAGTGTTTAAGATCATATAATTTGGCCCAAATAAACTAACTTAATTTGATTCTTAAGGTCAGTTGAGTATCTGTTCCTCAGGGGGATCACATGGGCTTGAGGAGGCCCTGGCTCCACAGGCCTTTGTTTTACCAGTTCCACCTATGTGAAGATAAGTCAGAAGGTCTTGCTAGACCATAGCTTCACTTTGAAGCAAATCAAGGAAACGTTTTCCTGTGCTGACCCTCTTCTTTGCACACCGGATACTGGCTCAAGTCCTTCTAGTGGGGTCTCCACGACCTCCCTGAACAGGAAGACAAGTGACACATCACAGTTATAGGACATTTCGAGAGGTGCCCGGTAGTCCCCTGGAACTTAAGTTGACCTTGGAGGGCAAGAGACAAAAAATTGTCCCTTTAAGTCCCTCTGACCAGATTACAGGCCTTTTAATATGGTGGTTAGACACCCAAGAAGGTTAGTTCCACCAATACTGAACTATTAATTACTGTATTCTATGTAGCTAAAGCTTGGGCAAAAGCCAAACATTCTTGAATAAACCTTGACTAGACATATATTTGGTTCCTTAAAGTATTTGACTGAACTATTACTTTAGAAACTTTAAGACTATTTATACATTATTTATCTAATGTTTCCTATAACATATAAATTCAGACCTTTATCACTTGTATAGGCTTTCTTATACAAAAAACTCTTGCAATAAAAAAATTTTTTTTCATCTTCATTTTCTTTTCTTAAGATCATGAGACATAACAACATTAAGAAAATTTTCTTCCTGGGTGCATTAAGCAACGTTTATTCCCTTTCCAGGGCTCTAGTATCAAACCAATGTTTGATCCTATTAAAGTTCACCCTGTGGAATGAATGACTTTACACATACAGATGGGTGAGGTGTTACTAACAGGTATACAGGTAACCTGAGAGCCGATGCTCCGTAGTCTTTAGCATGGATGTTGATTTATATATATATATATATATATATATATATATATATATATATATATATATATATATAAAACCTCATAGATCAAGTCCTTTCTTTTAGCCTTTCCCAAGTTTCCTCCCCAAATGCAGGAGACCATTTGTGATTAGGGCAAAATTACATACTGCTGGCTGGGAAGAGTAGCTGGATACTCAGGTCGGGGGGTCCAGCCTACTCCTCCTTCAGTTAAAGAATACAACGGTTTGCAAAACCAATTGTGATGAACTTCTGGAAGTAGGCACAGCTGAAGTCACGAGCATGGCACTTACTCAGGAGTGCTGTGCAGCATCATCTTAACAGGGAACATGGCATTTAAACTACACACATAGGATAATGTACATTTTACTTTGTAAGTTTCTAGTAAAACCTTATAGAAAACATAAAAACCATTAAAATCCTTTTTACTTTATCTATTTTAGAGAGTTGGTCTACCAAAACCTTGCTTTAGGTCTTGAGAATGTAGATACTAGATAGAGAGAAGCAATTGGTACACAGAAATACATTATCGATCAACTTGACTTTAGAATTTCCAACGTAAATCACTAACTGAGGAATTTTTGACACAGGGTGCTGTCTATCTATATATTTGCATTAGTCTGTGTAGGGAATTGTAACTAGAAAGCGAAAAGCAGCGATGCTCAGGACATGGAAAAGCAAGCTTGAAGCAACTAAACGTCAGAGAGGCAAGTACTCTATTTCAGAATACCGGGCTTTGACTCATAATGCAAAAAGCAGGAATCAAAACCAGTGAAGGCCGAATCTCATAGCTCCCATCCAAGCAGGCTATTCCTCTCTTTACCTCCCAATTGCTGTAGCTGTTTCCTGGTAGCAGCTTGTCTCCTGTAAAGTTTGGTACCGGAGTACTGCAAATTCACAGGAGCTTCCTAGATTTAGCCATCACAAAACGTCAGCTCACTATGTACCTAGCTAGTCCTGGAGGGCTATGGCTAGAAAAACTTTTTTAAGTTCCCTTTAGAAACTGACAAATTCATTATGCAAAACAATGTAAGATTTTAAATAGTCACATTTAGAGGGAGGGAAGGGAAGTTCCCGGCGCCCCAGGGCGGCTCGGAGGGAGCGGGGTGGGTGGCCCGCGCCGGCGGGCCGGGTACTCACAGGCACTCAGCGTTTCGAGGGATGCCCAGGGAACAGCGGAGGCCCAGCCCGTGGCAGTCCATGCTGGCGGCGGAGCAGGTACACTTGGTGGGGCAGGCGGCGTGGGGGGACCAGCTCAGGACGCTCGCCCGTGCCAAGGCCAGTGGTAGGCGAGCGCGCACGGCGGCGTCGACCCGGGTACGCCCGGGAGCCACGGTGTGCAAGCGCCCGCGCCCGGAGGACGCGGCCTGGGCGGCAGGGGACGCGGGAATCCCGAGGAAGAGCGCGGGCAGCGGGCAGCGGGCGGGCGGGCGGGGAGGAAACCGGATTCTGCGCTCAGGTGCTCGGGGCCTGGGCGGAGAGGGGCGTCCGCGGCAGAGTGGCGTGCGCCACCGACGGCCGCCGCACGTGAGCGGAGAGGAGCGTGCTCCGCCGACGGCCGCCGAAGCACGTGGACGGAGAGGGGCGTGCAAGGCGACGGCCGCCGACGCACCAGGGCAGAGAGGGGCGTGCGACGCGGACGCCCCTCTCCGCCCAGGCCCCGAGCACCTGAGCGCAGAATCCGGTTTCCTCCGCGCCCGCCCGCTGCCCGCTGCCCGCGCTCTTCCTCGGGATTCCCGCGTCCCCTGCCGCCCAGGCCGCGTCCTCCGGGCGCGGGCGCTTGCACACCGTGGCTCCCGGGCGTACCCGGGTCGACGCCGCCGTGCGCGCTCGCCTACCACAGGCCTTGGCACGGGCGAGCGTCCTGAGCTGGTCCCCCCACGCCGCCTGCCCCACCAAGTGTACCTGCTCCGCCGCCAGCATGGACTGCCACGGGCTGGGCCTCCGCTGTTCCCTGGGCATCCCTCGAAACGCTGAGTGCCTGTGAGTACCCGGCCCGCCGGCGCAGGCCACCCACCCCGCTCCCTCCGAGCTGCCCTGGGGCGCCGGGAACTTCCCTTCCCTCCCTCTAAATGTGACTATTTAAAATCTTACATTGTTTTGCATAATGAATTTGTCAGTTTCTAGAGGGAACTTAAAAAAGTTTTTCTAGCCATAGCCCTCCAGGACTAGCTAGGTACATAGTGAGCTGACGTTTTGTGATGGCTAAACCTAGGAAGCTCATGTGAATTTGCAGTACTCCGGTACCAAGCTTTACACGAGACAAGCTGCTACCAGGAAACAGCTACAGCAATTGGGAGGTAAAGAGAGGAATAGCCTGCTTGGATGGGAGCTATGAGATTCGGCCTTCACTGGTTTTGATTCCTGCTTTTTGCATTATGAGTCAAAGCCCGTTTTTCTGAAATAGAGTACTTGCCTCTCTGACGTTTAGTTGCTTCAAGCTTGCTTTTCCATGTCCTGAGCATCGCTGCTTTTCGCTTTCTAGTTACAATTCCCTACACAGACTAATGCAAATATATAGATAGACAGCACCCTGTGTCAAAAATTCCTCAGTTAGTGATTTACGCTGGAAATTCTAAAGTCAAGTTGATCGATAATGTATTTCTGTGTACCAATTGCTTCTCTCTATCTAGTATCTACATTCTCAAGACCTAAAGCAAGGTTTTGGTAGACCAACTCTCTAAAATAGATAAAGTAAAAAGGATTTTAATGGTTTTTATGTTTTCTATAAGGTTTTACTAGAAACTTACAAAGTAAAATGTACATTATCCTATGTGTGTAGTTTAAATGCCATGTTCCCTGTTAAGATGATGCTGCACAGCACTCCTGAGTAACTGCCATGCTCGTGACTTCAGCTGTGCCTACTTCCAGAAGTTCATCACAATTGGTTTTGCAAACCGTTGTATTCTTTAACTGAAGGAGGAGTAGGCTGGACCCCCCGACCTGAGTATCCAGCTACTCTTCCCAGCCAGCAGTATGTAATTTTGCCCTAATCACAAATGGTCTCCTGCATTTGGGGAGGAAACTTGGGAAAGGCTAAAAGAAAGGACTTGATCTATGAGGTTTTATATATATATATATATAAATCAAATATATATATATATATATATATATATATATATATATATATATAAATCAACATCCATGCTAAAGACTACGGAGCATCGGCTCTCAGGTTACCTGTATACCTTTTAGTAACACCTCACCCATCTGTATGTGTAAAGTCATTCATTCCACAGGGTGAACTTTAATAGGATCAAACATTGGTTTGATACTAGAGCCCTGGAAAGGGAATAAACGTTGCTTAATGCACCCAGGAAGAAAATTTTCTTAATGTTGTTATGTCTCATGATCTTAAGAAAAGAAAATGAAGATGAAAAAAAAATTTTTTATTGCAAGAGTTTTTTGTATAAGAAAGCCTATACAAATGATAAAGGTCTGAATTTATATGTTATAATATTAGAAACATTAGATAAATAATGTATAAATAGTCTTCAAAAGTTTCTAAAGTAATAGTTCATTCAGATACTTTAAGGAACCAAATATATGTCTAGTCAAGGTTTATTCAAGAATGTTTGGCTTTTGCCCAAGCTTTGGTTACATAGAATACAGTAATTAATAGTTCAGTATTGGTGGAACTAACCTTCTTGGGTGTCTAACCACCATATTAAAAGGCCTGTAATCTGGTCAGAGGGACTTAAAGGGACAATTTTTTGTCTCTTGCCCTCCAAGGTCAACTTAAGTTCCAGGGGACTACCGGGCACCTCTCGAAATGTCCTATAACTGTGATGTGTCACCTGTCTTCCTGTTCAGGGAGGTCGTGGAGACCCCACTAGAAGGACTTGAGCCAGTATCCGGTGTGCAAAGAAGAGGGTCAGCACAGGAAAACGTTTCCTTGATTTGCTTCAAAGTGAAGCTATGGTCTAGCAAGACCTTCTGACTTATCTTCACATAGGTGGAACTGGTAAAACAAAGGCCTGTGGAGCCAGGGGCTCCTCAAGCCCATGTGATCCCCCTGAGGAACAGATACTCAACTGACCTTAAGAATCAAATTAAGTTAGTTTATTTGGGCCAAATTATATGATCTTAAACACCCAAAAGGAAAGTATAACCAAAAAATTAAAGTGATTAGTATGCGTCTTTAAGATTATAAGGAATTACACTTCCCAGACATTAGGTTTAAGTTTATATAAGATGTTATTTACACAGTTTGTCACTCATGATTTTGTTCTTAATAAGAAAATGCCACTCAGACGTAAGACTTCAATTCTTGGCCTATCTCAACACTACAGTGCATACCTGTGGCCAAGAAAGGCAAGCCCAGCATTGTTCTAACCCCCAAATTAAATGATTTCTATTCTCTCCCTGTGTAGAAGCCATTTGGGAGGGAACTCACCCTGATTCTAGCCACTCCAGCTATCAAGGTACCTGAAGACAAATCCTGACTTCAAGACTCTCAAGTTCAGCCTTGGCAGTCAAAAAGGAAAACAAAGAGGAACCCAAAAGATGGAAGCCTTTGAAAGTCCTTAAGCAAGATATTCTAATGGACTTTGAATTGGACATCTGAACTCTTCCCTGTTATGACTATTTTAATTTCATCTTCCAGGGACCAGTGAAGGACTTTCTTTTCCCCTACAGCTAGGAGTTATGCAAGTCAGGGGTCTTTTAGATAGACTCGCTGAAGGGGTACCCCTGTTGCCACAGTCTACGACCCTATTCAGCCTGAAGAAGCCAGAGCGGTCGGCGCCCCAGTTCCCTATTGGCAATTAGGGTGTCCTCTTCAGAGGGTGGTGTGGTGAGAATAGGAGGTAGAATTTGGCTAGGCAGTTTAGGGTAAAAAGACCCCAAAAGACCAAAAACTGTCCTTGTGCCCTTCAGCAGCCTACCCTATATCAAAGGCCAAATATGTCCAAAGCGTTTGGGGGCTCTTATCTAATTCCTAAAAGATTTTAGCGTTACCTCTTCAAAAGGGGAACGTTAGAGAACAAATAGCTAACGGAGAGATTATAAAAATTCTCTCACTTATACCTTTCAGAAGTTCAAAAAATGAACTTAAAACCCACTGTACCCCCTGGCTTGCCAATTCCCTCGTGGCCTGGCTCTTCCCTTTACAGGGCCTTTATATACCTCCCATTATATATAGGGGGAGATGTGGGGATCTGTGTATTGAGCAAGACAAGGAACTCCGAATACCCTAAAGGGATGGGAGGTGTCTGACCTGCTCTGCCTGATGTGATATGGATCTTCCTTTCCCCCGGACCGGACCAGAACCAGGTTTTGGGGTTTCGTTTCCTCGTTCCTGAACTTCCACAGCCTTCCCACCCTTTACCCCAAAACCCCACCTCCAACTTTCCCGCCTTCCGTATAGGTCAGGAGGCCTCCGTATATAAGCCCCTGCATTGGCTCTAATAACCGAACTACCCACCGACGTAGTCTCCCCGGAGGGAACTCCTCCTGCCGCACTCTGAGCCACCTGAGGTCCCGTTCGATCGTCCTCCATTCTCTGGTGTGGCTGGAGCACAGCAGCCGTGCTGCAGATGGAGACGCACCCACAAATGGCGCCACCAACGTGAGTGGATGGAGACCAACAATGGCGATTGAACAAGGGACGCTCCAGGACGCGCTGAAGAAGGTGAGTGCTCCCACGAGGGACGTTGGCTTCGGCCCCCGCCATCTCCCTCCGAGGACAGGCGCGGTTTCTTTCTTTCTTCTATCTTTTTTATCAAGCTGCAGGTGAGGGACTGAGATTCCATTAGTTAGAGCTTGTTATGCCTCAGGGCAGGTGAAAGCTGTATTGTTGGTGTCTGTTTTGGTTTTGTCTTAAGTGTTGTGATTGCTTCCTTGTGGGCGAGAGTGAGTCCGAAAATGTCAAAAGGTCGCTACTTTTAAATGTATAGTGACCAATTCTTCTAAATGCCTTTATGTAGCTTGTTATCTAAAAATGTGATTGCCTGTCTACAGAGGAAAAAGGTTTTTAAAGTTATTTCTTTCCTTAGACCTTTTCTCCACCATGGTTCCCTCTTCATGGATGAGGGAAAAGAGGTGTTAGAGGGCCTGAACTTTGGACCTCAGTCACCATGGTCCCAAGAGGGCTGCCTTTCTAACTACAGCTAAGCATTTTAAGTTTTCGTGAATAGGAGAGTCATATACCATGCAGTATAGAACATTTAACTGGGTGCCTTTTAAAAGTAAAAAAGAGGTTTCTATTGTATACTATGTGCTTATTCATGATCATGGCTCGGTCACTTACTAGGAGAGAGGAAACCATGTGGTCTGGTCTCCATATCTTACGTGTGTAATTTCATCAATATGGTGACAGTCACGTGGCCTGACTTGAACTCAGCATGGTGTGGTTTATGCCCTGTTATCCCAACCCATGAGTGTCTGAGGCATAAGGATCACGAATTTCAGGCTGGCTTGGGCTACATAGTAAAATCTGGGCTACCTTTAGCTACATAGCAATACACTACCTCAAAAAGAAAAGAAAAAATTCAATTTGTATGTACTTGCAGTGAACAATCCAAAAATGAAGAAAACATTGCATATAAGATAATATCAAAAGAAACACTTGAGAGAAGTGTAATGTTTATAATGTGAAAACTATCAAGAGTTGTTGAAAGAAATTTTAAGGATCATAACACCTAGAAAAAAGTTCCAGTGGCCATGCATTGGAAGAGTTAATATTATTATGAAGGAACATTTTGCAGATTGGTCTCCACATTGAGCACACTGTCTTCTAAAATCGTAGCCATGTTGTTTTTTATAAAATGAAAAGTATATTTTAGTATTCATGAGATTAAAAGGTCCCAGAATAACCATAGCACTCTTGAGAAAATCATCTAGAAAGGTTATGCTTCCTAATTTGACTCCTTTTTACAAAGAAGCAATAATCAAGACAAAGTAGCACCTGCAGAAGAATCGACTTGTAGGTGCGTGTAATGCATTTGGGAGTTCAGGTGTGCATCCTAATACTGAGTTCTGACAAGAATGCCAATCACATCAGTGGGAAAAGTGGTCTCAATAAATAGTAAAGAAAAACTGCAACAGCAATCAAGGTATTTGCTAAAAAATGACAAATTGCTTTTCAGAAAGATTCCCAGTGCATTGGGAAGTTTCTAAAGTAAAGGTAGGTTACTATAAACAGGGTGCTGTATACTCAGAATTTGCCAAAATTTTAAGAACCAACACTTCTTGTTCTAGCCTCATTTTCTGTTCTTAGAAGTCATCCCTGTTTGAAAGTCAAATTATATGGTCACCTTATGTGTAGATCACGTTTATAAATAGAGAATTTTAGAAACATATTGGAAGTAGCTTTAAGACTAAGCAAGAATCCTGCCTTTTGACACTTTGTTTTAGTATTTGAGTAAAAGCCATGTTTGCAAACATGAACAGATTATATGTAAGTATATTGTATCCTTATAAATCTGTGAAATACCTTAGAATTTACATTAACAAAGTATGTGCTCATTGATAAATATTCATTTGGATCGTCTGAAATAGGAAATTGGAAATTACTTCAACTTTCTATTTATGTTTATGAATTCTGAAAAGTTCTGTGTTCAGCTTTTTTCCTGTTGTTGAGTACACAAAAGAGCAGCAGATGGCATTTTCTCCCTCCGATTGTAGGGCATCCCATTATATGTTACTAACAGTTACTTTTATATTGAATAGGAATGCACTTGACTAATGAGGTGGACAAGCATTAACAGTAACTTAAAGAGACCTATATGTGCAGTATATTGTGGAAATAATATATTAGCTCTTGTTTCTGTTTCTAGGTACTTGGATATATTCTGGTTATTGTAAAATTCATTTTGTATTTAATGTGCAATTTTTAGGAAAAGTAGAATTTTGACTTTAGTAAAAAAAGCAGCAGACTCGGCCTTCATGGCGGCGGTGGTGAAGGTCCCTGCGAGGGTCCCTGCGGTGAGCTGGACGCCGCAACCATCAATCTAGGAAAGGGAGTGGGTGGAAGTGGGGAGGCAGAGAGGGTGGTGGGTGTGGGGATTGAAGAATTACATACCCTTGGGGCTGGAGAGATGATGGTCAGTGGGCAGAAGCACTTGCTGTGCAAGCATAAGGACTTGAGTTCAAATCCCTAGAGCCCGTATAAAGTGCCAGGCGTGGTAACACATGCTTGTAACCACAATACTGTGGTGGCTGGAGGCAGGAGGATCACGGGGACTTCCTGGCTGCCACCTCAGCTCCAGGGAATAAGGTAGAAAGTTATGGACATTCGATGTTCCGCACTCTGTAAGTGCACAGGGGCATGCACCTCCTCCTGTGTGCATGCACCACACACATGTGCACATACACCCTATAGAAACACATACACACAAGTTATTTTTGAGACAGAGTTTCACTGTGTAGCCCAGGCTGGCCTCAAACCCACAGACAGAGCTCCACCTGCCTCTGTCTCCTGAGTACTGAGATTAAGGGTGTGTACCACCACACGCAGACTTCTTTGTTTATTTGATACAGGGTCTCACTATGGAGCTCTTGCTGTACTGGAACTCACTATGTAGAATAGGCTGGGCTTATACTCACAGAAATCTACCTACTTCTGCCTCATTGCCTCATGAATACAGGGATTAAATTAAAGGTGTGCACTGCCATTTCTGGTTCACACACAGAAACTTTTTTTTTTTTTTTAGACAGGGTCTCCCTGTTTCCCTAGCTAGCCTGGAGCTCACTGTGTAGATCACACTGGCCTCAATCTCAAAGAGATCTGCCTCTCTCTGCTTCCTGAGTGCTGGTATTTAAGGTATGTACCACCACACACAAAATTTTAAAAAAAGTTTTTAAAAGAAAAGAATTACAAGCTCCTTAATAATAGCTGCCCTGGGAAAAGATGGGGTCTGAATTGTTTGCAGAAGGAGAAGCAGACCACTGGAGTGAGAATGCCCTTGGGAGGAGAATTTGGGGGTGCAGAGGAATGAGTATTACTGGGACTCAGGCAAGCCAGTGAATGACAAGAACTACAACCCTGTGTGGAGCCCATTACAGAAGCTGCCCTGGGGCCGCAGGTGGAGTTCAGAGGACTTGCTTTCTTAGAGCTGAATCAGGAAGGGGCCGAGGCCTGAGGAAAAGCAGCATGCAGCTGAATACTGGAGGCAGCAATGGAGCCTCAAGCCAAGTAGACTGCAGTCCCAGGAAGTGCATGGCAAGTGCAGATTTGGCATGAGGAAGCTGAGGAGTAATTGGAGATACTTGCTTGACCCAGAGCCAAAGAGCAAGAGAATCTTGGAGTGAACACTAAATGCACACACTCCACCCCTGAGCACTTCATAGTAATTCACAGGGTTTGAGGGGCTTGATTATAGGATGAAACCAAGCAGCAATGTGAGGAATGCTGAAACTAAATAAAAACATACCCAGATAATTTGTGACTATCATCACCAAATACATTATTTAACACAAATGTTAACAACATCACCAAGGTATAATCACTTTTTTGAGACACATATCCCAGGCTGGCCTTGAACTTTTGATTCTACTACCTGAGTGCTTAGATTACAGGCATGTACCACCATACCTGGTTTATGTAGGGCTCAGAATGGGATCCAGGGCTTTGTGCATGCTAGGTGAACACTCTACTCTGATCTATCATGCGAGCCCTTACTTGATAATAATGATGATGAAGATTTCTCCCAATTCAGTGATACAGCAAACTGGGTGTTATACCCATTTGAGAAAATGGATAGGCCCTTCAAAAGCTAGCAGACAACAGAGTTTGATCTACAAGCAGTTATATCTACATCCAGAGACCTTAAAATAATTTTTAGAAATCATAGTAGAAGACACTTGGAAAGTGTCTTAAAATACCTATTTAAATTATTTATATTTTTTACGTATATAAGTGTTACATTTCCATGTATGTAAGTACACCCATTTTGTGCAATGCCCTCAGAGGACAGGAGACGGCATTGAACCCCTTGGAACTGGAGTTATAGATGGTTGTTAGTCACCAGGTGGGTACTGGGATTTGAACCTGGGTCTTCTGCAAGAACAACCAGTGCTCTTAACTGCTGAGCCGTCTGTCCAGTCCCTAAAATACCTTTTTGTTATTTTATTTAGGTTTAGCCATCCCACTATCTGTGGCTTTCTAATTTGACTTTGAAATCAAGTTATGTCCACTTCTCTCTTTTCTGTTTCTGACTATCCCTGTTTTGTTCACTTAAGCTCACCATCAGGTTCACAGGATGGCTGGACTTGCTCTGAAGGACTTTGATGTCTCTTTTGGCTCCAGAAGGTGACCCTTGAAGGCTGTATCTGAGCATCCTGTGAGGTGTCAGGAGGGCTTGCAGATGCCAAAGGGCTCTGCTGCTCTGCTAGCTGCTGCTGCTGCTGCTGCTACAACACATGGGTTTTAGAGAGCTCAAGCCTTCCTCCTGATGGGCCCCACACCTGTGCCTGAGATGGGTCACCTTGAAGCTTGAACTTGAAGAACACAAGGACAAAGAGTTGGGAGAGCTCCTGGGAGGAAGGCAGGGCCAGTTGAAGTCAGGTGAAAGAAAAGCAGAGTTCTCCCTAGGAAGACTCTAAGATGGACAAGGTCAGGATGTTGGGCTTACCTGCTTCATCAGGTAGAGAATCCAGCCTCCCAGGAGGATGGTAGTGAGGCTCGCTGCCAATAGGTCTTGGGATCCCAGCCCTGGAGAAGAGTCTGAAGTTTTGGCTTCAAGATGCATCTCTGGGTCCCAAGGTTCTTCCCTGCTCAGGCTTAGGAACTGGAGACACAGCAGTTTTCACTCTTCCACTCCCTCCTACTGTGAAACCTCTAACCCCTTATCACATAGTCCAGGGCTAAAGGGGCAGGAAGTGGTCCCTGTATGAGAAGTGTGGTGCTCTCCGTGGTGCTGAAATATCACGGTACCCAGGAGAGGGCATATACCAAAGATTTACAAAGACCAGCATGTCCTTGAATGTCATTACAAACTCATGTTTTTCCGGGATATTATTGACAACAGATATTCATCCCTGGGGATTAAAATTTTGGTGGATCTAGGGCAAACTGTCCTAGATTATTTGAGAATTATTGCTCTGAAGACACAGCAATTCTTTCTGACCTTGAACAATTTACTAGCACTTCTCCAACTCCCTTCCCAGGACAGCATGTCTTTTAGTTCTTCTGTTTTCAATTTCTTACTTGATGAATATTTTACACTGTTTACACTGAAGAAGAAGGAATAAAACCTGGGAACTATGCTTCACGATGTGCTTCAGTCAGTATCTTTTTGATGCTTCCAGCATGTCTGGCAATAGCATCAACAACAAAATATTTGTTTCCTGGGAACGCGCATAGATAGAATGGGGAAAAGTTCCAAGGGTAGCTTTCTAGGCCCAACAATGCCCTCTGCCGCCCCAGCACTGACCTCTAGGAGAGCTGGGGCATGGAGGTCCTCTGGGGATCTTTTCCCAGCAGACCCTTTCCCTGGGGTAGGGTGGACCCTCAGCATGGTAGTGTGCAGAACTGGCGGTGGTTCATGGTGTCCTAAGTGGCAGGATAAAAGAAGGTTGAAGATGACTTCAAGTCAGAAACTGGATTTACAGGTCTTTTATCTTTTCCAAATTGGAGATAGGGAACCTCACCAATGAGTAGCCATTGGCTGGGGAGAGCCACACTGCCTGAGGGGTATCTGACAGCAGTGCTGGGTGAGCCCTCTCGCTCTCCTGAGACTTGAAGTGTCACCTCATCTGTTGTGGGGCCATCCATTGGGGCCAGGGTCAGTCCGCGGGGCTATGGCAAAAGATAGAGAGACTTGAGAGTCAGAAGTTCTTTCCTGTTCCCTCCCTCTTTCTGGTTCAGGGAACACACTCTTACCACAAGGGCCACCCCTGTATGAACCAGTGCTTTAGAGACATAGAAACCGGCTTCATCTTTCCCCACATAGAGCGTCATCCTAAAGGGGAAGAGAAAAAGAGGATGGGTAATGCTGGTGGGTAGCTTCAGTATTTCTGCACCTGCATCCTTTTGTAATTCCCTTCCATACTGACTCTAGGACTGACCATGTGACTTGCTTTAGCCAATGAGAGAATAGTAAATGTAACATAAGCTTAAACAGGGCATATGTGTTGTTCTTTGCAGCCCTCCCTGAGACTACCACTCGAGGAAATCTATTTTCACACAAGGGAGGAGAGAATTTATGTTGTATAAAGAACCATTCTATCTGACACCTTCTAAGCCAAATAGTTAACCAACTATTAGGTAGGTGAGTGAAGCCATCCTAAATCATTGGCTCTACCAAGTCACCATCTAATTATTAGAGACCTAAAATACCACCCAGATGACCCACAGAATCTTAAAAAAATACCAATTTTTTTTAAGTTCTAAATTTTGGAGTGGTTTGTTATGCAGCAAAACTAAGTGATTCAGTGTCTACAGTCATAATTTCTAAATCTATGTCTAGCCTTTTTATTAGACACATTCTCACTATATAACCCAGGAAAGCCTGAAGCTCACAAACCTCCTTTGGCAGTATTCTGAGTACTAGGATTACAGATATGACCACCACACTTGGCCCAGAGCTCTTATAAGAACTCAATTTTCTGGGCCTAGAGAGATAGCTCAGCAGTTAAGAGCACTGGTTGTTCTTGCAGAGGACCTAGGTTCAATTCCCAGCACCCACATGGCAGCAAACAATTGTCCATAACTCCAGTTCGAGGGGGTCTGACGCCTTCTTCTGACCTCTACGGGCATTGCATGACATGGGTGCCCTAACATACCTGCAGGCAATACATTCGTAAATACACTCATAAACATAAAATAAAAACAATAATAAAAAATATTTTAAAAGCCTCAGTTTTCTAAATCCGAACCCATCATCTTCCTCTTCACCTTTGCACTTCATTTTCTAGTGCTCCTAATCTCTACAAATGACATTCATGCTTCCTCTAAAAACTGGAATATGTATATATTTGGGAGCCTCCTTCGACTCATTGCTCACACTGCCCAAACTCTCCAATCTCCAAAATCTTACTAATTCTTCACAGTCCTCTCGTCCTCTACTTATCTTTATTTTTCTGCTCCAGTCCACGGTATCATCTTTTTGTTTGTTTTGTTGAGATAGGGTCTCACTATGTAGCCCTGGCTGGCCCGGAACTTACTATGCAGAGCAGCTGGCCTCGAACTCACAGGGATCTGCCTGCCTCTGCCTGCGTAGTGCTTCAATAAAAGGTGAGGGCCACCATGCGAAGTCCCACAGCATCATCTGTCTCCTGAACTCAGGCGATGTCTTACAAGCACCCATTCCTCCCCTACTTCACTCTGAAATACTCTTCACACCAGACCCAGGATGATCTTTCTGAAATGATAACATGACTCAATCCCCCTTTTGCTTGAGACTCTCCAATGACTGCTCCTTAGCCATGGAAGAGAATGCCAAAGCCCTTTGCAAATAGTCCCACAAGATCTCGGCTTTACCTCAACCTCACGAATCTCTGCTCAGATCTATTGTTCTGTACTCTACCTATCATGCGTTCTCTCATTTTCTGTTGATCCTTTGGGTTTCAATTTATATGCCTCTTCCTCTAGGAAGCTTTCCATGGCTGCCTCCTGTCTCTAATCTCAATCTGGGTATCTTTCCTATGTATTGCAATCACAGTCTGCCTGTCTCTTATCCCTTATCACACCATGTTATAATTGCCTTTTTATAGATCTGTCCTCCACTAGACTCTGGGCTCCTTGTAGATAGAAGTACTGGGTCTATCATTTACTATTACACTCACAGAGTCTGATGAATGACTGGCACACAGCAATGCTTGAGTAGCATTTGTGGAACAAATTGAATGAATGGGCAACCCTAACTTTTTCAGTCTGTGTCTACGGGATGGGATAAGGAAGGGTGGCATTAAACTATTTAACAATCAGTAAGGAACAGCATCTACCAGTCAGCGCAGGCAGGCCTAGAAGGCCCTCTCAGGACACCCAATCACCAGCTAGATAGTGAGTATCCAGAGCGCCCTAGGGACACTTGGGAGCAAATTTTGACACTAGTGTCAGTTATATTTGTTGGATCAAGGCCTGGTCAGACCATTGAACATCATGTCTGGTCATTGGGCCTGGGCTATAGCACCTCCAGAAATCCAGACTCCCTGGGATTCAGGTATGGACACGTACAGAAGCTGGGTATCCGAGGCAGAGAAGTCGGTGGCTGTGTCCTGGGAGCCCGAGGCAGGCAGTCGGATATGGCCCCAGCGGAGGACGAGGAAATGTAGGGTATCCCGTGCCAATGTGAGATGGGGCATCTGATGCAGGCCATCCTGGTGCCAAGTGTAGATGCCCATTACAGGCACACCCAGGTCCTGTGTCCACAGCACAGTCCCACTTCTTGGGTCCACAGTGAGCAGCAAGCCCATCCCACAGGATGTCAGATGGTTCATGTCTGCCAAGAAAGGTGAGTCGAGCTGCATGGCCCAGAGTCATACAGGTCCCTTAGGAGGCACCTGGAGTATGAAGGGGTCACCTGTGACATGTCAGGGTTATCTGCATGGTGTCATGGGAAGAATGGCAGAGTTGGGATTTGAGGATCACGTAGGAGCACTTGTGAGGGCCCTCAGGAAGTTGGGCAGGACAGGTATAAAGATCAAGGGGTTATAAGGTCATATGGGAGTCACTTAGATCTACAGGGATCACTCACCGTGTTGAGGTCAGTTAGGACTTGTGGGAGTTGTCTAAGGTTTGAAGTGATCGCTTGGGGTCTCTTAGGATTCAATGAGTCACTTCAGACTAACTGGCGGGGTTAGGGCGTACGAGAGTTCAGAGGCTGAGGCAGTGCTTAGGATATATGAAGATCAGCCTGGGTGTTGGGAGTCACCCAGGGTCATCTGTCAGGCTGCATTATTCAGCATGTTAGGAAACAGGTTGATAGGCATTGTTGGGACTTGGTCCTGGATGTCACTCAAGGATTGGAGGTCTAGCTCTGAGGTGGGGCTGAGAAAGGTGACACTTACACTTCCCAGGTGAGGCACCCACGGATGTTGCTGAGTAGCGGCGGTAGGTCGTGTTCCAGCGCAGGGCTGGGGCCTTTGGGTCATGCATGGAGACCGTATACTCTGCGTGTCAGAAACAAGGAGTTTCTGTGTACCAGGAGCATCTGTGTGATGCTCCCCGTCTCTACTCCAGGGGCTGTCTGTCTTGTGGGATTGGAGATTTCCCAGTCATCCAGCTTGGCAGCCCTATGACCAAGCCTGTATTGTTTATTACTACCTTCAGCTCCTTGTTGGGTATCAGTAAAATAATTGGTGATGGCTCTCAGATTAACTGACAGGCCTGAATTCAACTTGAATAGCAATTGTCAGGCCTGGGTAGAGAAAAAGAGGGGACCTCCTATTTCTTAGAGCTTGGGGATCTGACTTACGTGTTCGGCCAATGTAGAGTTGAGGTGTAGAATGGCCCTCTGTGGTCAATGTCATCTGAGTCTCCCCTGACTCAGGGTCCACCACAAACCAGGCATCCTGCTTCCAGCCTATGGAAGTGGAAAATCTGCTAGGTTTCAGGATGGTGTCAGAAAGGGTGTATGGCTTTTTGTTCATGACCGGTTGACCTGACTTGACCCAAGTCTCCATCCCTACTAGCCAGATTTGAACGTCATGGGCTGGAGAGGAGCGCACCTGTGTAGAAGACCCCGTCAGAGCTGCGACAGGGTGAGGCGTGAACCAGCTCTGGGATGGTGAATGGAAGTTTCTAAGGATAGAAGAAAGGCCCAGGAAGGAGTAAGAGCAGAGGCACTCGGTTTGCCACACACTCTTCCAAGGTTAGCCCAAAACGACCGCTTCATGAGGCATTTTATCATCTTTCCAGGAGAGCAATATGGAGTGCAGATGGGCTCAGATCACTCAGCCAGTGAGCGACAGAGTCAGGATTTGAAGTCAGGCGGGCTGAGTTCAGGGCCACTATCTTTCATCACTGTGCTGTAGAACCTCTTGAAGAACTGTATAAAATCCCATGCTCAGTTCCAGGACGACACAGAACCTCCTTGATCATCACCTGGTGATCTCCTCAAAAAACCAAACCAAATCAAACCAAACCAAACCAAACCAAACCAAAACCCCACTAGGACTTCAAAACTGTCAGTAGCCACGAAAGACTCAGAGAGGTTTAGGAGCTGTTTCTGACTCTGTTGGCTACGAGTGCAGGCTGCCTTCCCCCCTCCTTTAACCCACTCTCTCCCTGAAGGAGTTAGACTATGGATTATATGAGTGAATGCTCTGTTTTCTTAGAGGTTTGGGTAAGGGGGACAGGGTGAGATAAGACTGTGTAAACCCTGTTACCCAGCAACCACCAACCAGCTTTCAGAAGCAGGGCTATCTAGCTGAATCACATCGGTATGAAGCTCAGTTCAGACTAGAAGAACTACCTAGCTGAGGCCAGCCTATTTTTGAGTTATTTTGGTTTTAAACATTTGAATTTGGGGGTGATTTGTTATTTAGCAAAAGCTAACTGGTACATAGTGTTCTGTTTGTTTAATGCTCTCAGAGTCCTGGAGATATTCCCACAATGCTGTCAGAGGCCTGACAGTCTGCTCGGCTGACACAGTCAAACTGTTCTCCCCTTTAGCAGACAGCCTCCTGCACTGCTCAGAGCCCTGACTTACAATCTCTGTAGGACACCAGACTCTGACACACTGTCCCTTTTTCCTCTGTCGGCACCCTGGCTGATGGAGGCCTGACCCTCACCCATCCCAAGCAGAGCAGGAAAACACACCATCAACCCCTGTTGTTTCTGGGTCCCCAAGATGTACAGGCTGCCATCAGCTGGGTCAGAGAGAAAGGCCGCTCTGTGGAGCAGAGAGGAACAGAGAAGGCTGGATTGCACGGCCCTGGCTCCATGAAGATCCCCATTTCCTCACCTTCTCAGTTAGCAGAACCCATCATCGTGGGAGACACCTTGGAGCACCAGGAGTCTCTCTCATATCATATCCAGACTAATTCTTTTTCCCCCTTCTTCTGACAAGCTACCCCCCGCCCCGCAAGCCCTCAGACAGCTATGGCTCCCCCAGCCACTCCTACCTTAAGAGGTCCCCAATTCACTTACTCTGTGAAATATGTTGGTCCTTGGATGATGGGGTCTGCAGGGACAAAGATACAGAGCCTGAATCTCTTCTTGACTCTATTGAAAAGCTCTATTGAGTGTTTACCAAGTGCCAGATACCAAGCTCGGCAAATGGCAGGAATGCCACATCCTCCTTTCAGGAACACTGTGAGGCAATGTCATTCCACTTTGTCCCATTTTGTCGGTGAGGCCATAGACGTACAGTGAGGGAAAGTAACTTTCCTGAGGTCACACTGCTGCTAAGTATGGAAGCCTCCTAAGGACACCGGCTTGCTAGAGTCTAGTACCCTTGTTCTTTTGTATGTGTGTATGTGTTCCTGTGTGTGTATGTGCATTTGTGTGACATGTACACGAATGTCATAGGTTGACATCTAGTGTCTTCCTCAACTGCTCTCCATGTTACCTTTTTTTTTTTGGAGTCAGAGCCTCTCACTGGACCTGAAGCTCACTGGTTCAGCTATACTGGTTGGCCAGAAAGCCCCAGGGAACCCCCTGTCTTGGCTTTTTATGTGGGTGCTAGAGATCAGAACTCAGGTCCTCCTGTGTCAAGCACTTTCCAGTCTAACAGTCTCCCCAACCCCCTCCCCATCATACCCACGTTCCTAACTTCTCTGACAAGGTGACTTCCCACCCCCACCTCCATTAAACCAGAAGTCTAAGGAGAGAGAAACAGTTGTTCCCTTCTCACCGTCCTTCAGTGTCCACTTCAGGTCCCCTGTCTGCTTGTCCAGTGCATGGAGACTTCCATCTAAGGTAGACACGAGCAAAAGGTTCTCTGGCCTGACGGTCTGGACCTGGGGTGGGAAACAAAGTCAGCTCCTCTGAGGATCCTGGGACCACCTTTCCCCTGTCCCCGAGGGCTGACTATGACTTCTCTGCTCCAGAGGGAGAGAGGGGCATTGGCGAAGCTGCTGGCTCCACCAACATCTACTTGACCCTACGTGGGTTTCAGTGGGAGCTCGGGGAGCTTTGACTCCCTCTTCCTCCTCTCTCAATCCCTCCTATTTCCCAAGGAAGACCAAAGGCCTGTGTGTGTGTGTGTGTGTGTGTGTGTGTGTGTGTGTGTGTGTGTGTGTGTCCATGAGTGCCTGCACGTGGAAACCGGAAGTCAATGTTGTGTCTTCCTTGATCACTTTCCACCTATCTTTTGACAGGGTCTCTCACTAAACCTGGGCCTCACTGACTGCTAGACTGGCCAATGAACCCCAGGGATCTGCCCGTCTCCTCCCCACATCCCTCCCAGCACTGGGGTTACAGACATACCCACAGACGCCTGGCTTTTCTCTGAGTGCTAGGTGAGGCTTTGATGCTTGAGTGGCAAATACATTATTGAGCCATCTCGCCAGTCCCAGACCAGAGGCTTTTACAAAAGGACTTCACTGATCCTTACAATTTCCTTCTGGAATAGGAATTAGGAGTCTCCCCGTTGCACAGATGGGTTGACTGAGGCTCAGGAAGATCTGGTACCTGTGTGACTAAAGTCACACAGATAAGGAATGGTACAACTGGAATCTCTCTGATTCCAAGCCTTGGTTTTTTTCTCCCTAGCCATACGTGTGCCTCTTTTCAGAGGACCCTTTCTGCCTCCCCAAACTGGCCCAGCTGCTTTTGGTGCCAAGCTCCACTGACCCCCTAATGGCTGTGGAAGGGTGGCCTGGAACCGAGCTACCTTACTTCTGGCCCATGCTGGGCTGACTTGCCAGTTCTGGGCCCTCCTTGAGCAAACAGGGTGAGGTTGAGCTCAAGCAGGAACCCTAACATCCGGGTGGCCCAGCCGCACCCCTGCAAAGGCCACGTCCTGCTGGGGTCCATGGCAGAGCCAGTGGTATTGGTAGAGAAACAGGGGATGCACCACCCAGTCCCTTTCCCTTTGAGCCTCAGTTTCACCATCTGTAATGTGACAGGAGAAATGAGCCATAGAGAGGCCTCTGACTGGCTGCCCCAAATGGAATTTTGTTTGATCCTTACACTGCTTAATGTTTTGCTTTAATGAATTTTTTGTTGTCTTTTTGAGGCAAGGCCTCCCTACATAGCCCTGGCTGGCCTGGAGCTTGCTGTGTAGACCAGGCTGTCCTCCAACTTGCAGGATCCTCATTCTCATTTCTAGTTTTCCCAGAAATGTCAGATCTGGCCCCACTATACTCTCCTGGTTTTGTAGCAACTGTGGATGAACCCTGAGCTTGCTCTCCCTGATTCCACTGCTCTCCTTTTAGCTGGGAATGAGATGGCAGGGACTCAGGTGGGACACCTGGACCTCAGGCTGGACCACTTCTCTCTTCTAGTCATATTTCTGAAAGTGGACCACTCGGTTTCCAGGTGACAGTTGGACCAGATCCCAACACTTGAAGCTCATTTGTCTTAGAAGTTCTGAACCTGGGGTAGGGGATGACGGTCCAGTCGTCAAAGGAGAAGGGGCACCTTGTGAAGTACGGAGATTCACAGCCAGATTCTCAACCTACCTTCAGGAGATCATAATTTTCAAGGAAGCTGGATCTGCAGAAGCTTTAAGAGGCCGGACTCTACTGACCCTCTGCCTCCTCCCCACCTTGGGGCCGAGTCCCCTTCCCTCTCTCCCAGCTGCTCCCTCTCTCCCAGCTGCTCCAGGTACCTGTACCTGTGGCTCACAACTTTCCCCTGCTAGATGGCAGCAGGGGGAAGTGACAACTCCTCAAGTTTAAGAGGGGTTCACTCTCTAAGAGCGACCCAAGCCCCAGCGAAAGGGGAAGAGGAAGCCCCACTGACAGTGCCTTGTCTCCAGCACACCCCCTGGCACCTTGCTCACCCGTGGCCGCAGTGTCCCCAGCAGAATCACGAACTGCAGCCAGAGGGGGAGCAGGGACCCTGAAGCCGCGCCCGCCATCGCCTGTGGGCAGCAGCAGGTCGCCTACTCCCTCTATTCCTCTCTCCTGGACGCCTCAGGGCCCCGCTGCACCTCGAGGAGACTCCGCCCCTCGGGCTGGGCCAGCCTGGGACGCATTGTCTTGGCCACCCCGCCCCTCCTATCGCGTTCACACCTGCATCCCTCACTCTGGCCCTTCCACCCTGACATCACACAGGGCAAGCTCTGAGCTCTCCCCAGAGGGATTTTACCAACTGAGGCTGACTGTGGAGACCTGGCCAAGGCCGTTATGTATGGATTCATCATATCACCTCTCCCTCACGATGGCAAGGCTGGGCTCAGAACTGGCCCTGAAATTCAAATAGGCTTGTGTTCTTTACTGGCCTCTACTGAGCTATTATGAAACACAGATTGCCCCATTCACCTGTCCAGTAGATACTGATCGTTGTGTATTATGCTAGCCTGTGAGCAAGGAGGAAGTCTCAGGCCTTGTAGAGCTTAGAGACTCACATGGTTAAGACACTAGACAAAGGTGGTATGGCAAGGTGTTCAAAGTCTTCTCTGGCACGTAATGAGTTTGAGACCATCTTGATAGTTACATGAGACCCTGACTTAAAAACAAAAGCAAAGACAAGACAAACAAACAAACAAAAAGACACTAGACATTACAGAACAAAGTGCATCTTGATCTGGCAGTGACCATATGGCAGTACTTCAGGTGCCCCGCTGGTTTGGGAAGGTCTTGTGAAGGTTTTTGAAGGAAGAGTCTATTCTGTGTTCAAATTTAGGTTCTGTTATTTCTCCTCTATCCTTGTATAAAAATATCTGCTGAGGGGGTGGGAAAAAGCCTTGCTGTAAAAGCATGAAGACCTGAGTTCAAGTCCCAGCACCCATGTAAAAAAAGTGTCTGAATTACCAGCTGAGGAGGTGGACACAGAGATCCCTGGGGCCTGCTCGCTGCCAGTCTAAGCGAATCAGGTGAATCCAGGCTCAGTGAGAAACCCCGTCTAAACAGAGAAAGTGAAGCAAGATCTGATGTCAATCTCTGGCTGCTACACATTTTTGCATTCATGCACACACAGATACACACACATACACACACACACACATGTGGATACACACAAATGCCTGCTGGTTTCAGGGTCACACAGCCAGGCTTGTCACCTTCCTAGTCACACCCCCATAGTCACACTGAAAATAAGGTGTCTGGCCTTGGCTTTGATTTTCATCCCAGATTCAGTTATTGACTTTGATGTCAGTGGCCACAGGGACAGTGCAGCCAGCACCAAAGCCTCTACTTTAGCGACCCTGCCCCTCTAGAGACCTTATCTTTTATACCAAAGTTCAGTAAACTGTGGGTTACAACCCCAAATGCCTGTGTGTGTTGCTGGGGAGAGGACTCTGTTTCATAAATATATCTGGGGGTCATGGAAATTTGGCAACAGTAAAAGGTTTCTAAATGGGCAATGACCGAACACCAATAAAAATCAAATGTACAATAGATCCCAGGTGTTTCTGCAGCCCTCATCCATGGTGCATCTGACCTCACTACAGCCTTGGTTAGCACACGTCATGGGAACTCTGCACTGTGCATCCCGTCATGTTAAGCAGCACCCACGAACACTGCCTGAAACACGTCAGCCCAGACTTGAGGCTGTTGTACATTATGAATCGCAGTGTTTTTACTCTACATACAAAGTTTTCTGCCCTTACAGAAGCATAATGGTTTAATTATGAAAAACACAGATTGTTAACGTTTTCCCACAGTTCACTCAGTGTGTAAGTATCAAATTAGTAGATCTTTGTATTGTATTGTGTTAGAATACTACTCTAGAAATTACTAGAGTCATTTTAAAAATTACTCTTTGAGTTGCTGACTTGAGTTTTGTTTAAAAATACCAATGAATTAGGGTAGCATTTCCTACAATTTCTAAAATGACCCTAAACACACTTCTGTCATTTTGTTCTAAGTATGTATGTGAAATGACTTTTTCTTAGTACCGATGATTATACAATCAAAATACTGACCAAATTTGAACAATGTTGAAGATGTCTATGTATGTCTAGCAGTAGCAATCATTTGGTCAAGATTTAATTCTTCATGAAAAGAATAAATAGGCATACTCATCTCATTATTGTGCAAATTGGCTTTTGTCTTTAATAAGTGGCAAAGTTGTATATATACCAAATAATTACTTTATTACATTTATTTATTTATGCGTGTTGTATACGTATGTGTGTGTGGGAATTTGTGCCATGTTATGTGTGGAGATCAGAGGACAACTTCCAGGAGTCAGTTTTTCTCCTTTCACCATGCTGGTTCCAGGGATCAAACTCAGGCTTTCAGGCTTACTGGCAAATGCTTTTGCCTACTAAGCCATCCCACCTGATCTAAAGAACTGTTTTAAAATGGAAGTCTTTATGATTTATTAGTAGTAAACACTTGACTTGTATCCTTATTTTATATACTTACATGTTCACAGTCATGTAAAAATTTCTTGGGTGAGAAGAGATTGAGAGTAGAAAAAGTCGAAGAAACTCTACACGGCTTGGACCAAGCCACATTCCAACTAGCTCCAACCTCCCTCTCTCCAGTTGTAGCTTCCTGTCCCTGCAGTTGTTGGATGCAGTCCTGTGCATTGCACCTGTTCTATATGATAACATCAGTCCCTTGACATCACTGATTCCTCGTCCTTATCCATCTTGGACATTCACAGGTGATCAGAAGCACACTACTGCCTTGGGCTGGTTTCCTTAGAAGCATAATTCAAGGTAGAGATTGTTAGGAATGCTGTTTATTGAAGTAATGCTTCCTAGAGAAGGAAGAGCAGAGGGATTCAGGATAGAGCTAGGGAAGGAAGGGGAAAAGACGACTACCAGCTGATCCCATGAGGGCAGGGGCCATTTGTCAGTCATAAGCAAAACAAACCAACAAAAGATGCTTCCAGTCACCTTCTTTACTCTTTTTCCAGGGTCCATAAATGTCAGCTCACCTCCTGGTCTCCCGGTCATCTCACCTGCTCTCTTTGGTCAACTCCTCTCCCCTCTCTCATTGCCGTCAGATACTCTTCCCAACCCATAAAAATGTGTCTCAAATCTTTCTACATTTAAATTAAAAAAAAAAAAGTTTATGTGTACGAGTGTTTTTCTTCTGCATGTATGTAAGTACACCATGTGATGCGATGCCCACGGAGAGCAGAAGAGGGCGTTGGATCTCTTGGAACTGGAGTTGGGTGGCTGTTAGCCATCATACGGGTGCTGGGAACTGAACCTGGGTCCTCTGCAAACGCAGCCAGTGCTTTTAACGGCTGAGCCATCTCTCTAGCCCAAATGTGAGGTTATTGTACACAATATCACTCAAATTCCTCTGTGTTCTACCTGTAGCTGGCATCTCATATACACCCACACACTTCCTTATCTTCTTCCCCCAAGTTTCAGGGGACACAGTACTCCTGGTTCTTTTCACATGCAACCGTTTTGCTTTCTCTGATGTTATAATTACTTCTATGAAGGACAATAACACTTCCAGAAAAAATGTTTTCTCCAGGGCATGGAGATGGCTCAGTTGGTAAAATGCTTGCCAGGCAAGCATGAGGACCTGAGTTCAGATCCCCAGTACTTACGAAGACAAAAGAAATCCAGGCAGAGCCCAGCGTTGGAGAGGCAAAGACAGGTGAATCCATGGAGGTGAGCGGCAGGTCACTCTGACCCAACTGAGCAACTCCAGGTTCAGTGAGAGACCCCGACGCAAAAGTAGAATGCAGAGTGAGTGAGGAAGACACCCGACCCTGACCTCTGTGTCCACATGCAGGAGTACACGTTCCCATACACACACACACATACATACCGTAATCTCAGGTTATCTCACATAGGATGGAGAGTGAGTGAGGAAGATACCCGACCCTGACCTCTGTGTCCACATGCAGGAGTACACGTTCCCATACATATACATACATACATACCATAATCTCAGGTTATCTCACATAGGATGCAGAGTGAGTGAGGAAGATACCCGACCCTGACCTCTGTGTCCACATGCAGGAGTACACGTTCCCATACACATACATACACATACATACCGTAATCTCAGGTTATCTCACATAGGATGCAGAGTGAGTGAGGAAGACACCTGACCCTGACCTCTGTGTCCACATGCAGGAGTACACATTCCCATACACATACACACACATAGATACCGTAATCTCAGGTTATCTCACATAGGATGCAGAGTGAGTGAGGAAGACACCTGACACTGACCTCTGTGTCCACATGCAGGAGTACACGTTCCCATACACACACACACACACACATACATAACGCAATCTCAGGTTATCTCACATAGGATGGAGAGTGAGTGAGGAAGACGCCTGACCCTGACCTCTGTGTCCACATGCAGGAGTACACGTTCCCATACACACACGCACACACACATACATACCGTAGTCTCAGGTTATCTCACATAGGATGGAGAGTGAGTGAGAAAGACACCCGACCCTGACCTCTGTGTCCACATGCAGGAGTACACGTTCCCATACACATACACACACACATACATAACGCAATCTCAGGTTATCTCACATAGGATGAAGAGTGAGTGAGGAAGACGCCTGACCCTGACCTCTGTGTCCACATGCAGGAGTACACGTTCCCATACACACACGCACATACATACCGTAATCTCAGGTTATCTCACATAGGATGCAGAGTGAGTGAGGAAGACACCTGACACTGACCTCTGGTCTCCACATGCAGGAGTACACGTTCCCATACACATACATACATAATGTAATCTCAGGTTATCTCACATAACCCTCTGAACAATATATTTCTCTTAACGTGGCTACATGGCCATGGTTAATCTCAGCAGAGTCTTTGTTCTATGTAAAGTAATAGAGTTGCTTATGAGAAATATTGCTGCTTCCATAGATAGAGAAGAGGAAGGATGGAGGCCAGATCACCTGGGTCAGTGTTCAGGAGACCCTCTCTCCCATTGTTTTCATTTCACTCCACTTTAACCTTTGACTTCACCTTTACCCTACTCTCACACTCTGCTTTACTGACTCCTGCTTGGCTTTGACCTTAATCCGAATCCTTGTTGCAACCAGCTCACGTTGGCCAGGATCACCAGAGCCCCTAAGTGACTCTTGTGTGGCTGGAGCCCTGCCCTAGATGCTCCAAGCTCACAGGAGCCAACTTCTTTAGAGAATTGCCTTTGGCTGGCTGGGGTTGTCTTGTGTGCAGCTCTGGCCATGATGTAGTGGAACAAGGGCACAAAAGGTGGGTCCCTTGTGACAACGGAGAACCAACTCTGTGCAGTTTGTGCTTCAGAGGTCCTCAGCTGGCATTCTTCAGGCCTTCCCAACACCCCTGTAGAGAGCTCTTCCCAGTATATCACTGGGGCAGAAATCCTTGTCTCAGGGATTTCGGATCTAATTTAAGGCACCCTCTAATTATTCCATGTAATCACGGGTAACCCTTTTGCCTCACGATATGAAACCTCTTTCAAAAATTTGCTCATTAGGGACTGGAGAGATGGCTCAGTGGTTAAGAGCACTTGCTGTGCTTCTAGAGGACCCAGGTTGGACTTCCAGCACCCATATGACAACTAACATCTGTCCTTACTCCAGTTCCAGGGAATCCAATATCCTCTTCTGGCTTTTGTAGGCACCAGGCACAATTGTGGTGACCTTCATACACGAGGCAAAACACCCATACACAAGGGCTGGAGAGAGGGCTCAGCTGTTAAGAGCTCTGAATGCTCTTGCAGAAGACCCAGGTTTAAATCCCAGCATCCACATGGCAGCTAATAACCATCCATAACTCCAGTTCCAGGGAATCTGACATCCTCTTCTGTCCTCCCGCACTGCATGACTCAGGTACATTTACATAAAAGCAGGCGTAACACTCATACATATAAAATAAAAAATAAAACAAATTAAAGAACAAAACAAAACACTCATATATATGATAAAATAAAATTTTATAAAAATATGTACATTAAGGGACTAGAGCATAATAAGGTGACTATAGCTTACAGTAACCTACTGAATATTTTATGAAGAACTCTAAGGAATGAACTCAAAAGTCTAATCAAGAAATAATGAGAAAACAAATGTCAGTTATGTTGATTTAGTCATACTCTGCATTGATATACTGAAAAGCATTCAATAGGGCTGGAGAGATGACTCAGTGTTTAAGACTGTACTGTTCTTGCAAAGGACTTGAGTTCAGTTCCCACCACCCATGTTGGGTGACTCATACCTCTTGTAACTCCAGCTCCAGGGATCTGTCACCCTCTTCTAGCCTCCAAGGGCACCTGCATACAAATGCGCATACCTCCCCCTACATGTACATATAATTAAAAATATTTTTAAAAGGGGTTTGGGAATGAGCTCAGTGGTAGAACACTTGTCTAGAAAGCACAAGGCCTTGGATTTGATCCTCAGTCCTGGAAACAAAACAAAAGGTAATAAAATAAAACAGCTCGCAACCATCTATAACTCCAGTTCCAGGAGATCTGACACCTTATTCTGGCCTCCACGGGCATTGTACACATGTAGTGTGCCCATATACATGCAGGCAAAACATCATTCACATAAAATAAAATAAATAAACCTTTAAAAAAATAAAAAAATATAATACTGTGTCCCATAATTATGCATATAAAGAAAAAATATAACATGCAGCCTTGGGGTTGTTTCCTGCCTCACGCTGAGTCCAATCTCCTTGCATTTTCCTAGCTTTATAACAAAAGCAATTTCGTGTCACATTAGAAAGTAAGTCAAGCTACTCAAGTGTGACTGAACTCTCGCTTTATTTTTCCTACACTGTGCATTTGTTGTGTTCTGTAAAATGTACTTAGATTAAAAGTATTTCTTACACAGTAAATTTGATTTGCATAGAATAGAAACTACAAATGAACTGGAATAAATGACTTGTACATATGATGAGACGGTCATATGTATTCCAGATACTTCATAAAATTTAAAAACAAAATCTGTTCATGCTTCCTCGTCCTGGATGTGGAGGACCTGCGTTATCTTTCTGCCTAGTCTCCTGTTGCTCTTCCTTCCAGCTTGTGTGTCTGGTGAGAACTAATGTTGAAGGCTAACAATACACTTTTTTTTTCCTCTGGAGATGATTTTCCCATCCAGGGCAATTCTTTAAGTGAGGCTGTTTATAGGAAAAGGATCAAAAAGTAGAAAGAGAGAAAATATCCTAGCTTTTGAGTTATCAAGCCAGGGTGTAAACGTAGATTCAAAAGAATAACTAATGAGACTAGAACAGGTCCTCAGATTTGGAGAACAAGAAGGAAAAAGAGGAGCAGGGAGAAAATGTGGCATGTGTTATCCAAGAGAGGGAGACTGGTGACTGCAGTCCTTTCATTCAAGAACAGAGCTCCAAAAGGCCTGTGGAGCCCAAGAGCAAGTAGATCTGTGTATGACTTCCTATGCAGAGCCCAGGGAAGGATCTGGACTCCAGAGAAGGTGCAGGCTCTGGGAGGGGCTGTCCCCGAGGGTACAAATGGAGGCTGGTGGATGTTAGCATATGCCTGAGTGGCTCGGAGAAGAGACAAGTATACAGTGCTTTCACCCTAAGGCTCCTGTGTTAGAAACTTAATCTCTAGATTCCTATGTTGTTAGTGTCTGGATGTGGGGCCTTTGAGAGGTGATTAGAAAACCGGATCACAAGAACCTCATGGTGTTATTCTTGGCTTTACATGATAAAAAAGAAAGACATAATCCCTCTCTGTAGCAGTGTGATGCTTCCACCAGGGGATGATGCAGCGAGAAGGCCCTAGGCAGATGCCTGAAGCACCATGCTCTTGAATTTCCTAGCCCTGCAAATGATTTGATGAACACATTTCCATTTTTTTTTCCCTGTGGTCCTGGGGATTTAACTCATGGCCTTGAGCATGCCAGGCAGGTGCTCTACCACTGAGCTACACTCTCAGCCTCCAAATAGACTTCTATTGTTTTGTAATTTACCTAGTTTATAATAATCTGTTATAACAGCATAAAACAGATTAAGGCAGATAGAACGATGATAGATGAAGAACGAGAGAGAAAGAGACACAGAGAGGGACATGGACAGAGGAGAGAGAGGTTAGAAGGGAAACGGTGACACAGAGATGGGACCCAATGACACCATGGCGTCTCAGGAGTGCCAGTTAGGACACACAGTGCTTCTGGCACCGTGCCAACACTACGGAACCTAACCCCATGCTGGAGAAAGCCCGAGACAAGCTACATGGATCTGAATTTCTTTGACACAAAGGGAGTTCAAAGTAAAAAGTTAAATTTTTATAAGGTTTATATATTTTTACAAAGTTATAAAGAAATGAGTTTGCAGGTAGAGGGCGGAGCTTAGTGGCAGAGTACTTGCCTAGCATTGTGTGAGGCCATGGGTTCCATCTCAGCACCGTAAACAACAAACCAAAACAAATTATCTCCCCTGGCACCTGGGTTTGTGCCTAAAAATGTTTCTATATGTACATACACAGCCAAAGGTTCTGTATTCATAGAGTCAACCAATTGTGGAATGAAAAAATTTATTTATTATTTTTATTTTATGTGTATGAGTGTATTACGTACATGTATTAAGTGCACCCATTTCATGCAGTGCCTGCTGAGGTCAAAAGGAGGGTGTCAGGTCCCCTGGAATTGGAGTTATGGATTGTTGTTAGATACCATGTGGATTCTGGGAATCAAATGTGGGTCCTTTACAAGAGTAGTCAGTGCTCTTAACCACTGAGCCATCTCTCCAGTCCTGAAAAAAAACAATGTGTGTGTAAAAGAGGGGATCAGATCCCCTGGAGTTAGACTTACAGGAGCTGCCTGATCACATGCTAGGAATGAAACTCCAGTCTTCTGCAAAAGCAGTGTGTGCTCCTAATCTTTGAGACATCGCTCCAGTCCCTCCCCCAAAATATACTTTAAAGTTATATTTTAAAATATTTATATATTTAGTTACATATAAAATATATATTTATAATGTATAAATATAAAGTTATGTTTTAAGATATAAATATTTTATTAAATATATATTTAAAGTTACATCTTCACTGAATAAGCACATTTTTCTTATCATTCTTTAGTATGGTATAACAAGTGTTTATACAGCATTTGCATCGTATTAGGTATTATAGATAATCTATAGATGACTTAAAGAGGATGTATAGGTTATATGCAAAGACTAAGCCATTTTGCACTATTGTCTTGAGCTCCTGTGAATGTTAGTATCCCTGGGGATGCTGGGGTCCATCCTGTGGACACTGAGGAACAACTGCACATACATCAATGGCTTTAAAAATAGAATAGAAATGGGAACGGCATTATAATCATAAGAGCAATAAAGAGAAAATGCTTAGGAATCAATTTAAGTAGAAGGGCACAGAATCTACAGAAATAAAATTGTAAAAATTTATGAAGGACTTAAAATGTGAACAAGTGGAAAGATGTCCCTGTACGGGAAGACTTAATATAATTAAAATGTCGATTCTCCATAAATTAAAATATAAGTATAATGAAATTCTTAAGAAATCAAGTCTTTTTAATGGTTAAAGATCACATGCAGTACTAACTGCTTGCCAGCATGGTGGCGCACACCTTTAATCTTGGCAGGTGGATATTTGTGAGTTGAAAGCCAGCCAAGTCTACATTGTGAATCAGGCCAGCCAGTGCTTTGTAATAAGACCCTGCCTTAAGAAAGGTGAATTCTTGAGAATAGTCAAGAAAAGTGAAAATAAAGAATAATGGAAGCGGGGCTGGAGAGATGACTCAGAGGTTAAGAGCACCGACCGCTCTTGCAGAGGACCCGGGTTTGATTTCCAGCACCCACATGGAGGCTAACGGCCGCCTGTAGCTCCAGTTCCAGGGGATCTGACGCCTTTTTCTGACCTCCTCAGGCATTGTACAAGATGACACGGATGCACTCGAATTCATGCAGGCAATACACTCATACACATAAAATAAAAATTAACAAATAAAAATATTTTTAAAAGATAACGGGGGGAGGGATTGTCTTATTCTATAGATTATGCATAATCCCAATATTAATATGAATTTAACACAGAAACTGTTCTAGGATAACTAGAACAATACTTTTGGCTTGGATACGAAGTATGTCCTAAAACCAGGCTCATGTATTGAAGGCTTGGCCCCCGGTTGGTAGTGCTATCAGAGATTGGATCCTGAGGGCTCTGAACTAGACAACAGATCAGTCCACTGATGTATTTGTAATTGGATGGCGTTACTGAGAAATGAGGTGGGGGTCTAATTGAGGGAAGTTCATCACTGGGTGTATGCCCTTCAAAGGCACACCTTGTCCTCCCCATCTCTCCTTGCTTCCTGGATGACATGAAGTGAGTAGTTTCCTTCGCCATGCCTGCACTGCTTAGTTTTGTCAAGTTGACACAAACTAGAGTCATCTGGGAAGGGGAAACCTCAGTTGAGAAATTGTCTCCCTCAGACTGGCCTGTGGACATGTCTATGGGGCATCTTCCTAATTGCTGGTTTATGTGGCAGGGCCTCTCCACTGTGGGTGGCGCTGTCCTGGGCAGGGAAAGCAAGCCACGAAGTAGTGTTCCTCCATGATTTCTGCCTCAGCTTCCGCCTCCTCGCTCCTACCCTTGAGTTCAAGCCTTGGCTTCCATCAGAGATGGACAGTGATGTGGGAGTGCAAACTCAATAAACCGTTGCTCCCCCCACGAGTTGGTTTTGGTCATGGTGTTTATCACAGCAGCAGGAAGCAAGCTAGAACAGTGCCCTTCTGCCGTCGTGGTCCCTCTTGCCACAAGCCTAAAAGCAATGAAGCCAGCCAAATCCAGAATGAAGCTTCTGAAACTGAGCCTAAATTCTTCCTCCCTGTTTTAGTTTCTTTACCTGTTTCTGTGACAAAACACTGTGACAAGCCAGACCTAGTGGTGCCTGCCTTTATTCCCAGCAACCAGTGTTCACTTTGAAAGGACCAACTCTGGAAGGAGCCGTTTCTGAGCTCCCTCTTGTGGTTGTTGGTAGATTCTGTTCCTCCTGGGTATTGGACTCTTAAGGACTAAGTTCCTTAAGAGCTGTTGTTGGAGTCTACGATGGGGCTTTCCATAAGGCAGTTCACAACTTGGAAACTGAGTTTATCAGAGAAAAGGGGGATGGGGGAGGAGATGGAGAAATGAGAAGAGAGAGAGAGGAAGAGGAGAGAAGAGAGACTGAGGCACAGAGACAGAAGGACAGAGAGATGCTAGCAAGACGGAGAGCAGTCTTTTATAACCTAATCTCAGAAATAACATCTGTGATGTTAGCGTTAATCACTAACTCGATAGGCTCTAAAATCACCTGAGAGATGGGTGTCTAGGCCTGTCTGTGAGGGATTGTCTCTTAATTGTAGGAAGTCCTGTCTTGACTGTGGACTGGACTCTTCTCTCAGTGATCCTGGACTGTATTCAATGGAGAAGTCAAGATGAGCATCAGGCAGCGTCTTCTCTACTCCCTCGTTGTGGATGTGATGTGACCAGCTGATCCAAGCTCCTGCTGCGTTGACTCCCTGCTATGATGGACTGCACGTTGAACAGTGAGCCAGAGTAAACCCTTTCTCCCTCAAGTGACTTTTGTCATGGTATTGTATCACGGCAACAGAAAAGGAAACGAAGACAGCATCCTATGACCTTTGCCATATTCTTTGTTAGCAGTAAGTCAGTTCCAGCTTCCAGTCATGGGGAGGGGACTACACAAAGTCCTGGATACAGTCATCTGGGTATCACTGGGAGCCATCTTAGAAGCCTGTCTGCCACAATATACTCTGATAGATTAGAAATCAGTGTTCACAATAAGATTTTCAGAGGATGCGCTATGATACTAGGTGAACCATCTAGGTATTGGGAGATGAGGAAATTTATTTCGTATTCTCTAATAAATGTCTTATTGAAGTATATCATACCTACAAGGGAAGTGTGTAGATCACAGGTCACGTGGCAAAAATGTCTATTTAACTTGTTATACATCAAGAAGTGGAACCCAGGCTGGGGAAATGGCTCAGTGGGTAAAGCACTTGCTGAGCAGGTGTGAGGACCAGAGTTTGGATTTCTAGAACCTGTGGTGGTAGTGGTAGTGAGTTTGGTGTTTGTTTGGGTTTTTCGAGACGGGGTCTCCCTATAGCCCCAGCTGGCCTGGAACTCGTTATGTAGACCAGCCTGACCTCAGACTCACAGAGATCCTTCTGCCTCTGTCTCCTGAGTGCGGGGACTTAAGACATGTGCCACCGAGCCTGTCTTTCTTTCTTTCTTTGGTGGTGAATTTTTTAATGCAATACAAAAAACAGACGCTATGAAAGGAAAACAAATATCTGTGTGTGTAACATAAAATATTAAAAACGTTAGAATGATAAAAGACACAATGAATAAACACAAGATTAGAAAATATTGGTGGTCTGGGTGTGTAGCTCAGTTGTAGAGGGAATGTAGGCATGTACAAGCTCAGTCTGTAGCACTGAATTAAAACAAAACACCCTCACCTAATACTTAAAAAAAACCCAGGAGACTATTTGTAACACAGATGACAGGCGAAGGGCTAACATCTATGATCTATAAACTGCTATCTCGAGTTAACAAGAAAGAGACAAACAACCCCAAACTAATCAATGTCTCTGATCAGGCAGCCACAGCAGATCAGGCCCTAACTTTCGACAAGGAGCTCAGAGTGGCAGTCACAGACATCAACAAGATGAAAAGGAACTGCCACTCTGTCACTTTTTTTTTTTTTTTTTTTTTTTTGCCCATAGATGTGCAAAAGTTAAAGACGTCTATAGGAATGGTAGAAACTTGGTCATTGCTAAAGTCTAGTTCTCTTAGGAGGTTCATCCTACTATCTTATTTGCTTTGGGAATGTTAAAAAATATCCACAAGAAACAGAAAATAATGAAACTCCAAACAAAGGCAAAAGTAAATGTGTTAAGAATGCTAAACGTACTGCAACTCAGCAAGGGGGCCACCCAACGTTCTCACAGGGCACAGGAAGCTGCCCAGACCCTCTGAAAGCAATTTGCTCACAACTGCCAGAAACCAAAACCACATCACCTCTTGGACTTCACTCTGGGGGGCCTTTTCCATTGTAGTAAGCACCAGGGTTATAATGATATAGAGTGTGAGAGTTTTCTGACCACATTGTGGTCAGAAAATAGAAATTAACAAATAAATCCCCTGCAATGAGAAAGAGGCTGCTGCCTGCACTTCGAAGTATTATACAGCAACTAAAAGTAATAAATGAGAATACATTTGTTAACTTGGAAGAATTCCTGTGAGTTATGTTGAAATGCAAGATGCCCCCCAAATAAACAGCACTACAGGAAGCAGTTTATGTGAACTCATTTTCTTATGAGCTTGGAAAGATAGGGAATGTAATTTAATTGTTTGCTAATAAGGTTTTGTGGTAGGCCAGAGGGAGTATATTATAGGTAAAACTAGACAAAAAGAAAACTCAGTTACTCAAAATTAGAAAATAAAGCTGGGTTTAGTGGCGCATGCCTATTTTTCCAGCACTAGGTAGACTGAGGCAGCAGAATTGTGAGTTCAAGGCCTGCCTGGGCAACACAGTGAGACTCTGTCTCAGAAAACAAACTAAACCAGCAACCAACTAAACAAGCAAACGAAAGAAAACACTTTCATGACCCGTCTCTCTCATTTATATAAGCTTAGCTGCATCCATGTGGCAGAGGCATATGCGTCAATGCGCAGACTTATTTCTGACCATGCCCGGCCGGTTGAATGTCCTCTGCGATGGTTTAGAGGTCTGCCGACCCAGAGGCTCATGCTCTGTTGGCTTGGTGCCCAGTCTGGTGATGTTGGGACGTGATGAGGGCTTTAAGAGTGGGAGCCAAGCAGAAAGTCTTTAATTCAGTTGGGAGTGGCCCAGAAGAAAGTGTGGGACCCCAGTCTCTGGCTGCCTGTTTTGATATCTCTTGACTATACCCACAGCTTATCAAAGGTTCCTGCTGGAACTCATACTGTTTGGCTTTCCAGCCTCCAAACCTGCTAGCTAAATAAACATCTTTTCTTTAATTAATTAATTAAATGTTTGTGAGCATGTGTGCCATGGCATGTGTGTGGAGGTCAGAGGACAGTTTGCTTTGTGAGAATGGGTTCTTTTCTCCCACTATGTGGATCCTGAGGGTTGGGTTGTCAAGTTTGGTAGCATGTGCCTTTACCCACAGAGGCATCTTGCTGATTCTAAACCCATCTATCATCTATCTATATATATATATATAAATGTTTTTTTGGTCTTTTTGAGTCAGGGTCTCCTTATATCCCCAGCTGGCCTGGAACTCATTATGTAGACCAGGCTGGCCTTTAACTCATGGAGATCCACCTGTCTCTGCCTCCCGAGTGCTGGGATTAAAGGCGTGCACCATCCCACCCAACTAAACTCCTATTCTTTGTAAATGCAGCCAGCCTCTGGTATTTTATGACAGTAAGAAAAATCGAGCAATACATCCATGCTTCCCTCCCCTGCCGGTTCTGCACATAATCCCCTCTAGAGTGCCTTTGGACACAAAATAAGAGTCTTATTTTCATCCTCTGTATACAAAAATAATCTATTGAAAAAGCATCTAAGACCTTCTTTTTCATGTACACGATTTACTTAATCTGTTGACTAACTCACAAAGGAAACTTTATGGCAATTTACAGATGAACAACCCAAGTTGCAGAAACTAAGTAACTTACCCAAGTGTACAAAGCTAGTAATTGATGATTTAATGATTTAGATCTAGCTCTGCGGGTCCCTGGAGCCTTTGAACTGACCACCGTCCTTCATTTTCGTCCTCCCATATTCCCGTTGCTGTGTTCTATGAGGATTCTCCTCTCGGTCTGGTGGTGTGACTCAGTGAGCCAGGATTAAGGTTTAGACCCCCAGTAAAAGAATGGTCAGTAGAGCCTACTGTCTACTCATTTGGGCTATCACAGGCACACCAGGCCAAAGGACCCGCTGGGGTTCCCTTATCCTTGGTCCCCGTACTCCCCTGGGGATCCTGTGGCTCAGCTATCTCCCCCGAATTGACTTAGACATAGATTTAGGACCCAGAGATTTCGCCATATCTTCTCAACCTGAGACTCAAGGGTGGGATAGTCAAGGTGTGCTGGAAGCCTTTTGCTTTGCTCAGGGGAGGCCTCTAGTGGTAACATCTCAAACTGCTTATCCTTCCTTTTGAATGAAGAAGGCCAACAGGCCAGGGAGTCATTGATGACTAAGTCCAGGCATTGGCAATCTAGGAGGTGGAAGGGAAAGGGAGGGATGGAAGGAAGATCGAAAAGAACGGGAAGGCTTCTGGGGATCTGGTCATGTTGTATTTCTTTTAAAGACTTTTATTTATTAATTATTTTTATTTTGTGCATATGAGTGTATTGCCTGCATGAATGTAAGTGCACCAGTGTTGTACAATGCAGGAGGAGGTCAGAAGAGGGCACCGGATCCCCTAGAACTGGTGTTATGGACAACTGTTAGCTGCCATGCAGATGCTGGGAATCGAACCCTGGTCCTCTGCAGGAACAGCCAGTGTTCTTAACCACTGAGCCATCTCTCCAGGCCCTACTGTCCCCATTTTGTAGATGATAAAACTGAGTTACAGAGAAGGTTAGAGTTATCCTTTCCTAGACACATGATTTGGAAGTGAAATTATAAAGCTAGAGTCGAAACCTTGGCGGATCTGATTCTGAACAAATCCCCACCCCCTCCTTTTTTAAAGAAAGTCTCACTCTGTAGCTCAGGCTGGCTTCAAACTTGGGCCTCCTGCCTCAGCTTCCTGAGTGCTAGAGCTGCAGGCCTGAGCTCCCTTCAGAAGAGAAGATTCTCCAGACAATACTGTCATGTCCTGTCGTGTGTCTTCCATCTTCTCCCCCGGTTTTCCCCCTGGGACTAAATATCCTTGCTATGAGTTTTATATTGCTGTGGAAGCAGGAAAGAGGATTGTGGGGTAGTATTTACAGGACGCAGGTTTATTTGGAGTCATTGTCATTATGGGTTTGTCTTACGCAGGCTCTAGGGTTGCCCTGTCAGCGGGGCCCCTGGTTTGTCTGGACTTCATCATGGAGCTGTATCTGACATGGGGGCATTAGAGTGAGTTCTTGGCCTGGTGTCATGGTGTATCCTAAACAGAACTATTGAACTCATCCACCTTAGAATTGTGTGGACACGACAGGGACATCCTAGAGATTCTTCTATGGTCCCTAAGTTGACCTGTGGTAATGTTTCAGCTTGGCGTCTGTCTGTCTCTCTCTCTCTGTCTCTCTCTCTCTCTCTCTCTCTCTCTCTCTCTCTCTCTCTCTCTCTCTGTGTGTGTAGTTTAGAGAGGTTCAGTTTCTAAGTACTTTCTTCAGAAAAAAGTCCTTTGCCTATCTTTACTCAGCTTTAAAATTGTGCTCTGGAGTCTGGAGGTTAGGTGTGGTGCAGCGCTTACTGACAGCAGAGGGCAGTAGAGTGTAACAGCTAAATGTCAGCAGCTGATTCATTTCAGCCCTGGGTCCTCAGCCTCTATGGGTACACACCTCTTTCAATGAGAAATTTTTGACTATGCATCCTCTGATACGTACAGTTATTTTAAAATTGTACACATAATTCCTGCCCTAATATTACATATATACATATGATAAAATATAACAAAATTAAAAATGAAAAAGATGAAATTCACCTTAACAACTTTATTGAACTATAACTGACAATCAATAGAACAAATTAAACATGCACAGTCTGGGGCTCGAGAGATGGCTCAGTGGTTAAGAGCATTTATTGCTTTCACAGAGGACCTGGGTTCGGGTCCCAGCACCCACATGGCAGCTCACAACTGCCTGGAACTCCAGTTCCGGGGGACCCAATGCCCTGTTCTGGTTTCTGTGGGCTCCTGTGTTTATTTCATCTACTGAGGTCTAGTTAGCCTATCTAGAGTCCCTCACTTTAGGAAGATCAGTTCTTCCTCACCCAGCAGTCATCAGCTGCCAATATTTCTTTATCTAAGGGGACACTACCTTGACATAATAGGCCTTAACACAAATGACAGAATATGTGAATTCCAGTGGGGGGCTATGGAAGGGTGCCAGTGGGGCGGTGTATAGAGATGACTAAGACTGAAAGAGGTGTTCTCTATCAAATACATAAAATGCAATGAAAATTAAAACATATTCTCTCTCTCTCTCTCTCTCTCTCTCTCTCCAGTGGGGGCATGCCCATGCACATATGTTGGTCAGAGGACAACCTGCAGAAGTTGGTTTTCCCCTTCTACCATGTGGGTTCCAGGGACTGAACTCAGATCCTCGTCCTAGTGGCAAGTGCCCTTCATCCCTGAGCCACCTCACTTATTCTGCATTTTGTCAAGTTTCACATACAACATAGATTATTTAAAACATATTCCCAAATTACATTTATGTGTTTACTTTTGTGTGCTTGGGGTGCATGGATGTGGGTGTGTAGACAGGCGCATGCCATACATGTGTGTGCAAGTCAGAAAACAATTTGTGGAAGTTGGTTTTCTCACACACTGTGTGGGTTCCAGGGATCAAACACAAGTTTGTTGGGCTTGGGAGCAAGTGTCTTAATCTGTTGAACCATCTTGCTAGCCCCAGCATAGATTCACTTTTTGAAAAGTTTTTATTTATTTTTATTTTATGTATGTGAATATATTACTGGAATGCATATAAGCACTCCCAGGTCTTGCAATGCCTGCAGAGGTCAGAAGAGGGCATCAGATCCCCTGGATTGTCAGCCACCATGTGGGAGCTGGGAACAGGATCTCTGCAGGAGTAGCCAGTGCTCTTAACGATTGAGCCAACTCTCCTGTCCTAGCATAAATTCTCTTTGTTGTTCTGGCCTCTTTTACACTGCACAATTAATTTGAGTTTTAATATATTTATGGATGGAATTGAGGGTGAGATAATGCTGAAATTAACTTTAAAACAAAACTTTGTTTTCTAATAGTATAAAATATTTTTGCTTTTCAAATTTATTTTTAAGTTGAATTTTTAAAATTTTATTCATTTTTTGGTGTGTATGTATGCATGTTCTTCAGTGGATGGGTTTTCAGGTTACCTGTGTGTGAGGTGGTCAGGGGACAACCTTAGGTGTCATTTCTCAGGTATCTTTTGTTCAAGACAGGGCCTTATGCAAGATGTGGTGGAGCATACCTTTAGTTCCAGCACTAGGGAGACAGAGGCAGGCAGATCTCTGTGAATTCCAGGCAAGTCTGGTCAACATAGGGAGTACCAGACCAGCTAGGGCTACACAGTGAGACACTGCTTCAAAAAAAAAATTAATTAAGAAATAAAACAAGACAAAATGTCTTGTTGACCTGGAACTTCACCAAGGAGGTTAGATTAGCTGGCCAGTGAGCTCCAGGCATCTGCCTTCCTGTTTCTACCTCCTGTCTTGTCTCCCCATTTTTGAGGTGAAAGGCATGCACCACAGTGCCAGATTTTTATGTGTCTTTTGGAGTCTCAACTACGGTCCTCACACTTGCTTACCAAATGAACCATCTCCCCAGCCCCTGTTCATTTCTTAAGACAGGGTCTTGCTATGTAGCCTAGCCTGGCTTTGAACTCTCAGTCTCTTCTTCCTCTGTCTCCTGAGTGTTGGTGTGATAGACATGTGCACCATGCCTGGCTTAGAATTCAGTTTTTGAGTTGGTTCTATAATCACATAATTTCAAACCTAGGCACACGGAAAAGTATGAAGTGGGAAGACTCTTTTAACTGCTGCTGCATTTCCAGGTCATACACGTCCCTCCCACTGTGCAGGTAGTGTTTATAAGAAGTAGCTTTCAGATCACTTATGCATGTGTGACTACATAGGAATGTCTGTGTGTTTGCCCACATTTTATGGAAAACACAGTGTATTCACAAGAATGTGCATGGCCTGCAACTAGCATTTCCCACCTGGTATATCTCAGAGGTGTTCCCCTACGGATTTGTAGAAAGCATTTCTTTTCTAGCTTCCTCGTGTTTCATTAACCAAATGGTCACTTGGGTGATTTCCAGGATTTTTTTTTTTTTAAAGACAATGCTGCATCAGATAACGTTGTGTGTGTGTGTGTGTGTGTGTGTGTGTGTGTGTGTGTGTGTGTGTGTGTATATTGTTTTACAGGTGGGAAGAGTATCCTTAGTGCCTTGCTGGATCCAAGAAAGAACTTGTCTGTGATTTTGTTACATAGTGCCCATGTCACCATGAGACTGAGGCAAAGTAACTCTCTCACCTGTGGTGGAGATGTCTGTTTCCTTAGAGTCTCATCAACAGTGTTTAACCAACACCTGGAAGGTGTTTCCAGTTTCCAATCTCAAAAGTGAAAAATGGGGCTGGAGAGATGGCTCAGCAGTTAATGGCACTGGCTGCTCTTGCAGAGGACCTGGGTTTGGTTCCCAGCATGCACATGGTGGCTAACAACCACCCATAACTCCAGTTCCAGGAATCTAATGCCCTTTTCTTACCTCTGTGGGCACTGCATATATGTGGTGCATTTACATACATTCAGGCAAAATAGTGATACACATAAAATTAATTAATTAAAAAAGTAAAAATAGTACCTTAGTAGAGCTTTACTTTGTATTTATCTTAATAAGACTGAGGTTGAATTGTGTGTTTTGTTTTTAAATGTCTTGTTAGGGCTGGTGAAATGACTCAGCAAATAAAGGCACTTGATGCCACGTCTGATGACCTGAGTTAGATTGCTGGGACTCACATGGTGGAAGGCGAAAACCAGTTTCTACAGGTTACCCTATGACCTCCACATGAGCACCATGTTACATAAGTGCAAATGCACATACAACCAAATAAAGACAAATAAATGCAATAAAAATAGTTTCTTAAAATTTTAAAGATTTATTTTTATTTTCAATTGTGTGTATTTGTGTCTGTCCATGAGTATGTGGCTGAAGAAATCAGAACCACCAGATCTCCTGGAGCTAGAATTACAGACAGGTGTGAGTCACCCAATGTGGTCCTGGGAATTGAACTAGCGTCCTCTGGAAGAGCAGAATGTGCTTATAACTAGTGAGCCATCTCTCCAACCCATAAACATGTTTTTTATGAAGTCTTGCTAATTGTGATGACTTCATAAATCGTTACCTACTGTTCCAAGACATGAAACATGCCAAGTATGTCATGGATATGGTTTTCTAGACCTTTCCATGAGCCTGGAGATCGTGTAACTGTCTAGATTCTAATCTCCTGGAGTTACATGTACCATTTACCACATGAGGTTATGGTTAAATCCACACTCTTTGTGCACAGCAAAGCTGTCTTTCCTCAAATGTATTGTATGGCACTGGGTAATTGTGATTGTACTTCTTTTTTTTTTTAATCATCTATTTTATTTTATTTTAATTTGTGGATATTGGTGTTTTAAAGGAAGTTATTAAATGTTACCCATTGCTGGCTGGAAAGCGTACATGTACCTATATCAAATTTTACCAAAATTTTAAGAGAAAAGTCTATATATATCTCTGTATTACATCTAACATTGGACACTAGCAGTTTTTCCTTTTTTGTGTTTTTTATTATTTTTATTGAATTTTTGTGACTTTCATACAATATATTTTGTCTTATTGAGACCCCTCTCCTATTTGTGCCCCTCTTCCAGCTCCCCTACCAGACTTCATGGTCTCTGTCATATATTTAGGCCTTCTGAGTCAAATTTGTGTCCCCAAATGTCCTTCAGTTTGAGTCCATCCACTGAAGCCTAGTTAACCTGTCTAGCATCACGCCGTTAAAGAAAACTGACTCTCCGTCTCCCAGCAGTTATTGGTTGTTAATAGTTCCTCCGCTAAGATTGGGATCAACAACTTAGACCCACAACAAATAAGGAAATAAAAACGTAATACAACAACAACAACAAAAACCCTGTCCCAATGAATTCACAGCAGCATTCTATCAGACCTTCAAAGAAGAACTACAATCATTACTACTTAACTTATCCAAAAAGATAGAAACAGAGGGAGAACTCCCAAACTCCTTCTGTGAAGGTGTGAAGCCTTTATCACTCTAATAACAAAACCAGGTAAAGATACAACAAAGAAAGAAAACCATAGGCCTAAATCCCTAATGATCATACATGTAAAGATTTTCAACAAAATACTTACAAATTGCATATAGTTATATATAAAAAAGTCACCTACCATGATCAAGTTGACTTTATTCCAGAGATGCAGGCATGAATATTGAAGATTCAATATTCATAAGTTGATAAATATAATAAATCATACAAATGGACTTAACAGAAAAAAAATCACTTGAGTATTTCAATAGACACTGGAAAAGCCTTTGACAAAATCCAACATGCATTCATGATAAGAGTCTTAGAGGGAATTGGATTGGAGGGAACATACCTCAACATAATTTAAACTATATACAACAAATCCATAGCCAACATCACTCTAAATGGAGAATGCTTCGAGGTCTGAAAGGAACAACCTTGCTGACTCCTTGATTCCAATGCAAGATGACAAATTGGCACTGTTGAAACCAGCTATTGAGTTTGTGGTGATTTGACACAGAGACGATAGGAAACGAACGCCCTCTATAAAAGTGATTACTTGTGGGTTTCATTTCTCTTCTTCTTCAAGCTTCCATGACTTCCTGTTTCACTCTGAGTCAAGATGAAAGCCCTCAGAGGGACTCACAAGCTCATTTCCTGGGACTCTGAGCTCATCTGGTCGCACCCCCCTCCTTCTCCCATTCCTTTCCATGTGTCCTAAACTCCTTGTAAGAACACAGGTAGGTCTTTGCACACACAGTATTTTTCTTTTCTGCCTGAAATGCTTTTAGATAATTGCATGTCTAGATTCCTCGTGGCTTTCTAAGTCTTGTTCAAATGTTTACCTCACTGAAGCCTTCTCTAACTTCTCTATTGAAATCATAAACCTTCCTTTCTCTCTTCTTACTTTGTTCCCCATCCAGCTCCACGTCATAATCTAGTCTTCTGTATACTTGTGTGTGTTGCCTGTGTACCCCTTTCAGAATATAAGCTTCACAAAGGGGAAAGTACTATGTATTTAGCTGTAGTCCCAGCTCCTAACACAGTGCCCGGCATATAGCAGGCATTCAGTTAAGTCTTTGTTGGATAAATGAATGAATGAACAGTTAATGTCTAGCTCTTCTTGACTCTGGGCTCTGAGACTGTCTGCTTTGTTCTCTTCTCTAATTCAGTCTCCAGAACGAGTCTGCTCAGTGCATGACTCTCAAATGAATAAATGCAAAGAACAGAGTTGGGGCTCGTCCGTTTGAATCCACCAGAGCAGTGGCATCCTTGCCATTTCTTCTCCCAGTCCGTTGTTACTGTCTCTGGATCCTTTAATTGGGTCTCTGGCATCCACGATGTTTTATTTCATTGAGGTGTGTGTGTGTGTGTGTGTGTGTGTGTGTGTGTGTGTACATGTATGCAGGAGGATGCATGTGGAATCCAGAAACTGACATCAGATGTCTTCCTCAATTGCTTTTTTTACCTTATTTTTGAGACAGGGTCTCTCTCTGAACCTGAAGCTTTCCCGTTGCTTCTGGCCAGAGAGCTCCAGGGATCTACCTGTCTCGACCTCGCCAGTGCTGCGGTTACAGATGTGCAGGGCCGCTTCAGGGTTTTACATGGGGATTCGTACTCAGGCCCTTATGTTTACACAGCAAGCACTTTACCAACTGAACCATTTCCCAGAGCCTTGTAGTTTTTATGTGTCAGACAACTCTAACGTTGCATATTTCCTTGCTCAGGATGGCTCTTTGTATGAGAGTGTGAGGTAACCTCTGCACCCCATCTTAGCCAGAAGATGGAGAAGCAATGGCAGTCTCTGCAGAGGAGATGTCAAGGGAAGTCTGTTGGGAGAGTCTTCTAGAAAAGACTCACTTATCTTTAAAGGTCCCTCTGTTAATTTTCTTCTGTATGCATGAACAACTCTGGAAGGGCCACAAGGAAGGGGTGAAAATGATTGCTCTTAGAATGAGGATGTGGAAGTAGGATTCGAAGGGCACTTTTCACTATGGAAGTTTTATTGTTTGCATGATTTTAAGCAATGTTCATGTATTACACACACACACACACACATTTGAGACATAGTCTTGCTATATAACCCAGGCTGGCCTTGAGTTTGGGATCTTACTGCCTCAGTCTCCTGTATTCTGGAATTGAAGGTTTGTGTCTCATGGTTGGCTAGATTATGTTCTCTTTTGTGTGTGCGTGCATGTGTGTGTGATGTACATATATATGTGTGTGTGTAGAGGCCAGAGAAGGACATTGTGTGTCATCCTCATCACTTTTCACCTTATTCCTTTGAGGCAGGGTCTCTTCCCTGAACCCGGAGCATGGGTTTTCAGCTAGGCTGGGAACCAGCAAGCAGGCCCCAGATATCTTCTTGTCTTACCAAACACAGTGCTGGGGTTATAGCTGATTAAGGGAGATCATGCCTGGCCTGCTTATGTGGGTGCTGGGATCCAAACACATGTCAGAGTTGCTCAGTAAGTGCTCTTAGCTACTGCGTCATCTTTCCAGCCTCTGCAGGCTCTTTCAATAATCTGTGATGACTCCCGAGTCTTACTCTAACTCTCTCACTGCTTACTGAAGCTCTAAGCACGAGTGACTTTGAAGACATTAAGGCCATAGTGAATTATATCTTTGAGGCAAATTGGGGTCTTCCAAAATTGCCTGCTTTTGTTCCTTGCATAACTTAATTTACAGTTTCTGCCTGGTCTTGTGCTCCCCTGCTTGGAAACGTGCAAGCAGTGAGTGTAAACATTATTTGTTACTGGGGCTCTCTGGTGACATCTGTTGTTTAGTCTGTCCAGCATCCTTTCCTCTTTGGTTGAAAAATTTTTGCTTGCAGGAACTGCCTCTCTGGGTCACATGGGCTGTCAATTACAAGGTCTATCCCTCTTTCACTACAGGGTGTGTGAGAAAGACCCCATGTAGAACCTCAGTGATTTCTGTAGGTGTGTGCATGGGCACTCTTTTTCAGAGTCTGAATGTTAGGAATTGTCGTTTGAGTGTTCTCTCAAAGCTCCTGTGTTGGATATTTAATCTCCAGGGCCACAGTGTTGCAAGTGGGGCCTAAAGAGAGGTCATTATGTCATGAGGGTTCTGTTCTCGTAAATGGATTCGTGCTGTTATTATAGGAGTGGGTTAGTTATTATGAGAATAGGTTTGTTATAAAAGCAGAGTTTGGGGCTCAGTGCTTAAGAGCACTGGCTGCTTTTGCAGAGGACCCTGGTTCAGTTCCCAGCACCCACATGACAACTAACACTCATCCTTACCTCCAGTTCCAGAGGATCCGACACCCTCTTCTGGTAGCGTTAGATGTGCATGGTGTGTTTACATACATGCAGCAAAACATTGATGCACATAAAATAATAGTAAATAAATTATAACAGAAGATTTAAAAAAATACAGTTCTCTCTCTCTCTCTCTCTCTCTCTCTCTCTCTCTCTCTCTCTCTCACACACACACACACACACCAACAGCCACCCCCACGTCTTTCTACCACAGGATGACTCAGCAAGAAGGCCTTTACCGCAGACTGGTGTCATACTCCTGAGCTTTCCAAACTCCAGAATACAAGCCAAATACATTTATATTGTTTATAAATTGCCCAGCCTGTGATATCCTGTTGCAACAACACAACATTGACTAAGACACTAGGACATCAAGGAACGTCCGGCTTGATGAGTTGAGGTATTAAGGAGCAGTAACCTCAGCAGAAAAAGTTCCAGTGTCCCAGTGACACAACTGGAGTACCTGGATTGAGCTGTGTCTGAAGCAGAGTCTTGTAGATTTCCCCTAGGCTTGAGCTAATGGATTCTGTTCTTAATCTCAGCTCATGTTGGTGTCTGCCACTGAAGGCTAGAAGTTGCCCAACTAAGAGCCACTGGCTGGAATTCACTGATTTTCTTTTCAAGACCGTTTGGCTCTGAAATGGAGGTGGATTAGGGCAGGGAGAAGGCAAGAGGGAGAGAGCGAGTAGTGTGGTTAAAGTCAATGTGGATGATTAGCAGGTACTCTGTCTGGGATGCAGCTGCCATGCTCTGAATGTTTGTGTTTCCCTCAAATTCCACGTTGAAGCCTTATCCCCAGTGTGATGTGAGCAGGAGGCAGGGGCTTTGAGAAGTAAATGGCTTATTAGAGTGAACCAACACCACTGTTGCCTGTGATTAGTGCCTGTGTTAGACTTCTGTGACTGTGATAAACCAACTGAGGCAATCCAGTTAAAGGGGGAAAAGTCCATTTTGGCCCATGATCCTAGAGGTTTTGGTCCATGGTTGGTTGAGTCCATTGCTTTTGGACCTGTGGTGTTACTTTAGGGTTGAGAGTACATGGCCGAGCAAAGACAGGCAGGACATGAGGGTTCAGTAACTCTTCAGGGCACACCCCCAATGCTAACGTACTTTCCCTAGGTCCCTCCCTCAATGCACTCTGCATCTTCTCAGTAGCACCGCACAAGCGTGGGAGGCTACCTTAGCACAGCACCCTTCTAAGAGAGGCTTGAAGAGGCCATTCATTGTTTCCTCTCTGGCTGTCAGGAATGAGGCTATAAACATTCACGTGCAAGTTGTTATGTGACTGTGTTTTCATCATGCCTCTCCTCTCACGAGAGGTCTCTCTAAGTCCAGAGGCCATCCTTTCTCTGCTCCTGTGGCAGTTTCTCTTCTCAGAATCTCCAGAGCTGTCCTTGCCCGCACCTTATACACACCTGCATCCCTGATCTGCCTGCGGGGTCACCATGATGTTAGTTCAGAGACTCTCCTTCCGTGGTGAACCAACTTGTCTTGAAGGTTCATCAGACTGATGGTTCAGTCCTGGTGTGTAAAGCCAATTGTTTACATTGCCATCCACCAGGCTTTGAGACCCTCTAGCCAGTATGCCTGGCAGGGTTCTTGCTTATACCAAAATTCTAGTTTTCTTGCTGAACTCTGAAGAGAAAGTGTGCATCTGTTATTGAGTATAGATCTGTGGAGAAGGCCAACTCTTGCTAGAACCTGCAGCGCCAAGACAAGTTACTGAACAAAAGCAGAGCCTGGGGTTTTCAGTCTTCATCTCAAAACGCACGCCAGGGGCCGGAGAGAAGTCTCAGTGATTAGGAGTGACGGTTCTTTTGCAGAGGACCTGTGTTCCTAGCAACCCCACTGGGCAGCTTATGATAGCCGGCAACTCCAGTTCTATGGGCTCCAATACCATTTGGGGGCATCTAAGAGCATCTACATGCATGAGATATACATACGGACAAGGAGGCACACACACACACACACACACAAATAATTTTTTAAAAATTTAATAAAGGCACTCCATATACACGGATCCAGAAACTATGTGCTGTAGCTACATGTCCCATAAAGACTCATGAGTCAAAGGCTTTGTCCCCATCCAGTGGTGCTGCTGGTGGTAGTGGTGGGTTAACTTTTACGATATATGGCCTGGTGGAAAGAGGTTAGGTCACTGGGGTCTGACCTTGAAGGGACACCGTGACCCCAGCCTCTTCCTCTGTCTTTGCTTCCCACCCATCTCGAGGTGACGTTTTCCTCCGCAGGGTTCTTCTGCTATGTTCTATGTTGCTGCAGGTCCAAAGGCAATAGTGCCAAGCAATCATTACGCAACATCTCTGAAATGGTGAGTCGGAGCCAGCGCCTGCAGTACAGACCTGTAATATCAGCACTTGGGAAGCTGAGGTAGGAAGATTATGAATCTGAGACTGGCAGCACCCTGCCTCAAAACCCAAAACAGCTCAAACCAAACTTAACAAAGAAACTGAACCAAAGTAGACCTTACCTGTTTTTTAAGTCTATTTCCATTTTATGTGCATTGAGTGTTTCATGTGCAGGCATGTAAGTGCGTCATCTGCAGGCAATCGGATGGATTTAGAGATCATGTTAAGCAAAGTCAGAACGAGAAAGACAAATCTGATGTGTTTTCTCTCCTATGTGGCATCTAGACTAAACACACATTTGATATGAATGTGGAAAGCAGAAGTGACATTATTTAGGAAGAGAATGTAGAACAGAGGGAGATGGGGTTGACAGGAGAGAGTAAGGGGGATGGAATATGGTTCAAGGATGTGACCCACTTCTACAAAACCATCCTAACGAAATCCAAAATGTTCTACAATGAGTATACAGTAGTAAGAGTTTTCTTTAAAGGTACCACCTAGGCAAGGCGTCACTGTGGACCAAGCTATGATGGAAGATCTCTCCATCCTCACGTCGTGGGCCCGCCCCAGGCATCCCTGCCTGTGTGTACGCGCACCTACTGCTGACCAATGGCAGCGCGGATGGAACTAGACCAGGTGTCTATCAAAAAGAGACCATGCAAACAGACACGTATGTATTCACCCCATGCTACAGTATTCATCAATAACCAAGAACAAACTATGATACAATATTCTGAGTCAAAAAACTATACCACAAATCATCCCACCTAGGTGAAATGCTAAAGCAGGCCAGACTAACTTATGTAGAAAAAAAAAGTCAGGACAGTGGTTGCCTGGGAAAGAGCACAGGGAAAAATGCCTGTGTCTTGAAAGAGGATTAAGGTACCTAGGCACTTGCATTTATTAAACTAATCAAATGGAGTGTTTAAAATCACTGCATTTCACCATATGCTCTAAAGTAAATGATGCTTGCAACTTACTCCCCTATTCAAAAGACCTAATCATTGAAGCCATAAACACGTCTTATACCAACGCCTGAGCCCTTATTATTACACTTATTGCAACATCCCTCACAGTGTCTACAGCACACGTATCATCTGTTTAACATCTGAATATTCATCACCAACACACCACTTCTCTGCCCTATTAGACTTCTTCCCCTCTACATTCCACCGATTCTTACCAACTAAAAGTCTTAAACTCAGCCAAGATGTTGCCTCAAACCTTGTAGACTTAATCTGATTAGAAAAAGCAATCCCAAAAACAATTGCATGCTCTAATATCCTAGCCTCTATAAAAATGACTAACCAAAAAAGTCTGATCAAACTCTACTTCCTTTCATTCTTTATTACTATGATATTAATCCTACTTTCACAAACACCTAATTTCCACGAGTGATTTCAATAATAATAAAAATACTAATAAAAAGAAATCAACCAGCCACTACTACTATTCAACCAGCACAACTATATATAGCTGACACCCCTACCCCATCTTCCCCTACTAAACCAATCTCTTCCCCCTCAAAAGCAACTCAATCTCCTACATTATTAAGTTCAACAACCAATTCCACATTTTCTACACTTCCAAATCTCTCTCTCTCTCTCTCTCTCTCTCTCTCACACACACACACACACAAAACGCACACACAATACAATGTAATAAAAATCTTAATATAAGGCAAAGAATTTTAAGTCAGGGCCTGTGTGCCAGTGCTGCAGGCCCCGCCCCCTGGTGACCTCACAGAGGGGATGGGCAGAGTGAGGCTGTCAGCCCACAGTTGGGTCCCATGAGCCAGCCAGCCCCCAGGACAGAGCAATGGGGCAGCCACAGGTACGAGTCACTGCTCCTGAAACATGTAACGCGGGCCACCATCAGAGACTCAGGCACAGGTCCAGGCCCAGGCAGCAGTGCTGTGGCTCCAGGAGGCACAGCACAGGTCAGAGCCTTTGCCACCTGTCCAGAAGGGAAGGAGGGAGGCTGGACCCACCCAACCCCATGCATTGACCCCAGAGAAATAGCCCCCTACTGCTATCCCCTCCCCAGGCAAGCCAGAAAACCACAACTGCCAAACCAACATTATTTTCACCACCCCACCACCCCTACAGCCACGACCAGAACAGTAACGATTTTCATCAATCCCCACACCCACCACCCTCTCTGCCTCCCCAGTTTGGCTCGCTCCCTTTCCTAGCTCGATGGTTGCTTGCGGCGTCCCGCTCACCGCAGGGACCCTCACAGGGACCGTCGTCACCACCGCCATCAAGGCCGAGTCCAACGCCGCCTACCGCCGGAGCTACGGGCCATCGCCCGGTCCATTGCGGCCGGTACGCGGGCCAGCTCCCAGGTCAACGAGGCTGTGGCAACCGCCACGGCCGCGGTCCGCGACGCCTGGGCCGCTGTGGCCGACGCCGCGGCCGCGATCCACTACTCCACGGTCCGTGACGCCTGGGCCGCTGTGGCCGACGCCGTGGCCGCGATCCACTACTCCGCGGTCCGCGACTTCTGGGCCGCTGTGGACGACGCCCCAGATAACAACGCTGACGCCCGGGACTCCGCGGAGGACGACGCCGAGGCCCCGGCCCCCGGACCCTGGGGACGACGCCTGGGCTGCCGTGCACGATGCCGACCCCGCAGACCAGAGAAGGCAGACCGATAATGCCTAACTAAAGGCAGGGTAACATACAGCATGAATACACGTTCAGTATGTGCAAAGGCCCCGATTCCTAGATATTTGGAATAAAGAACTCCTAACCTTCAGTTTCTATTTTATTTTGTCTTTTGTTTTTGAGACAGGGTCTCACTCTGTATCCCACAGTGGCCGTGACCATACAATCCTCCCTTGGCTTCCTGAGTGCTGGGACTTATAGGTGTGAGTCACTACGCCCAACTTTTATTTTTGTTTTTGTTCTTTTGATTTGGTTTTTGGTTTTGTGAGACAGGATCTCCCACAGCAGTCACGGGCTGGTCCAAGACGCTAACTGTGACGAAATGCACTCTCTTGTCTGCCACAGCCCTTACCACTTCCATCTGGATAGCTTCATTCACTCAAGTTCCCTGCCTGCCCATGAAGATATGTGCTTCTCTGACTAAATGACAGACTGCTCCACCATACAATGTCATGCGTGTCTGAGTATGGACTATCATCATGCACATATGAGGCTCTGGATTTTGTATTTGATCATTCTCTGTGCTTTGAGGAACTTCTTTGGATCTTTACAGACCCCCAATATTTTCTCCCCTAAATCTTCTGAAACCTATGGAGGGAATCAATGAATAAAGAAGAGAATAAATGAAATATAATTGTGGGGATTAGTGCATGTATGTACTTTTAGGGGTGGTGCACAACTATGCCAGAGGCTGTTGTTCAGGTGTCTTTCTCAATCTCTTCTCTACCTTACTTTTTGAGACAGAGTCTTTTCATGAGTGCTGGGGAACTAAACTCAGGTTCCTCATGTTTGCACAGCTGGCACTCCACCCACTAAGCCATCTCCCTAACCTCTGAAAGAAGTGTAATTTCACTGACTGTTTAGTGCCAAAGGTCCTGCATCACAGAGTAATGATGAAGCCTAGATTTGGAATCAGTTTGACCCGAGTTCAAATCCTTTCTCCTCATCTCTACTCTGCTTTCCTGTAATGCAATCTGAAAATAAAAGTGCTAATTTATCAGCTGCTGTAAGAATCAATGAAATAACCTATTTAAACTGCCTTCTGCCACCAGGACAGTAGTTTATAATCACAGATATTATCATTATCATCATCGTCTCTCTCTCTACAGACAGGAGGTCAGTTCATTTTTCATTCTGACTCTCCAGGGTAGCAATTTGAAACCTCCCAGTTCCTGAGGGAAAATAGGATTGTGCCTAATAGAAGGGAGGAATTTCCTGACCCCAATGCACTTCTTTCCAATTAGTCTCCTTCTCAAGTGTAAATTTATTCACAAACAGGAGCCATGACTGAGCAAGAACTGCCCTCCCCATGTTTCCGAGGGCTTAGGGGACAAAAGCATTGGAGATCTCTAAAGACCAAATGAAGTTTTTCAAAGGGCAGAGAATAATTAAATACAACATCCAGAAACAAACCCTCAGACATGCACAGCATGTATGTCATACACACAATGCCATAATAGCATTGTATTCATATCAGTTACGGAAAGACAGATACAAATGATAACAAGCGGGAAGCCATCTGGACTGACACAACATCAAATCTTTTTTTCACAACCTTGCAGTAAAACAAATCCCAGATGGATCAAAGATTTACACAGAAAAATAATGGAACCATTAAAATACTAAAGGAAAAGGTGGAAATGGTTTTTATAAAATCTTGCTGAACACAAAGTATTATGGACTATTTAATTCAAAACTATACATGGCAGAAATATTTGAACAAATACACAATCTCTGACTTTTAGAAAAGGTTTTTAATCATTTTTTTTGCTAATTAGTGCTTTCAGGTCTCTGAATGGCAGATTGACAATAAAATTAAATTATTTATAGTCCAAAGAAAGTTTTTTTTGTTTTTTTTTCTTTATGTGTATGTGTGTCTGTGTCTGTATGTGAGAACACATGTGTGCAGATGCCCTTGCAGGCCAGAAGAGAGTGTTAGAGCCCTGGGGCTGGAGTTACACTTAGTTGTGAGCAGCCCAGTGTGGATGCTGGGAAACCAAGTAGTGTCCTCTGGAAGAGCAGCAAGCACCTTTAACTGTTGAGCCATTTCTCCAGCCCCCAAATGCCAAGTATTTCAAAGATATTTTAAAATTAAGGAAAATTATTCGTTGAATCAGAAGAAATAGTCGTTTACTACAGGTAAATAAATCAGGAATAAGTAAACCAGCAGCATACTAAGGATGTCACTCTGTGATGGAGCACGCACCTAACATATGAAAGACCTCGGTTTGGTCTCCAGCACCTCAAAAGTAAGAAAGAAAAAGGACAGTAGCTTAATAGAAAAGTAAACCAAATTTTCTTCAGCTAAGAAGAAAATGTGACTCTTCGACATATGAAAATATGTTCACCCACGCTAATTGTAAGATGAAAACTATGGCAACGTATTTTTAACTTCTAACTGGCAAAAATCAACATGTTTGATAACAAATTGTGGCGTTGAGATTGTGGGGAAACAGTCACTCTTTTAATTGCTTGTGAGATGATAAATGGATAAACATCTCTGAAGAGCAATTTGGCACAAACTTTAAAAGTTAAAAATGTACATACCATGTGACCCAGAGATTCCACTGGAAAAATTATTCTCCAGTCATACTTGAACTTGCATGAAGAGCTCTAAGTGTAAGGATATTTGTAGCATTGCTTATAATTACTGAAAAAGCAGAAATTAACTAAATACTAAGATTGACTGTAATAGATCCATGCAGTGGGACGCTCCTTTTTAGAGTAATATAGAAAAATCTCTAAGATTTGCTAAAGTTGGCATAGGAAACATTGACATGGACGAGCAGGCAGGCGCGGCAGACGTGGGTAGGAAAGACCATGAACTTCCACTGGTGCAAAGGATATGGGAAGAGAAATACACAGAGCATAAGTGCATACAACATGCCTCATGTACTTTTCCCGTTGCTCTGATAAAATGTTCTGGTCAAAGTAACTTAAGTGAGAAAGAGTTTATTTGGGATCGTAGTGCTGGGTTATAGTTCAATCTTTCCATTTTACACAGCCCAAGATCCCCTGCCCAGGGAACTGCCACCCACAATCAGAATGGGTCTTCCCACATGGCTTAACTAAAGCAGATAATCCTGACAGGTTTTCCCAGAGGCTAAAGCAACCCAAATCATCCCTCATGGGTATGCCTGGAGACCTGTTTCCCAGGTGACTTTAGATCATAGTATGCTGGCAATTAATACTAAACCATAGCAAGTGCATAGAATAGATCTAGAAGGACACAGAAGAAACCAACGTCAATAGTTGGCTCAAGAGAATGAAAATGTCCAGGGAGGCTGTACACCCACCAATACTGTATGCATATACAGCCTATCCAAAATAGATTATTTCAAATATACTGCTTTCCATTTCTAGATGGGATTAATATTTTAGCAGACTATGCCCAGAGAACATGAGACCAATGAGAATGGGGCACGCAGGTTCCTTGGTAATCCAGGAATTCTAGGAATTGTATAAACTTCATCAGCATTCTCTGATTTCACCATACTGATGAAGGAAAAGGCTGGCTCAGTGGCAAAGCATTTATCGCACAAGTGTTAGAACAGTTTGGATCCCCAGAACCCAAGTAAAGTTAGGCCCAATAGCACCTGTCTGTAACCGGTGTTCCTATGGTGAGATGGGAGGCAGAGACAGGCAAATGCCTAAAACTGATGGGCCGGCTAACGTGTCCCACACAGTGGCGATGAGACTCTGTCTCAAACAAGATGGAATGTAAGAACTGACACCCAAAGTCATCCTGTGACCTCCACATGTGCATACCACATACATACACATCATACACATATACAAATGGAGGAAGAAGGAGGAGGGAGGAGGGAGGAGGAGGAGGAGGAGGAGGAGGAGGAGGAGGAGGAGGAGGAGGAGGAGGAGGAGGAGGAGGAGAAAAGCATTTCCATTAGGTTTGTCTGGGCCTTTAAGTCCTCAAGCATAAAAAACAGCAGACAACTCTTAGGGTCATCCCACATCCTACTATGACTTTCTAAGCGGGCAGGATGTCCACCCACACAGCTCTTGATGACCATCACATACACAGAGGTGGGATACAATATTTCTCAACATAAATGAAATCTGGAGTTCTTTTCCATCTTACAACACATTCACACCATAATGTGAAGTCATTTTTAGCTTCCAAATGGTAACTGACATTTGAGGGTTGACTGTCTGCCAGAGTTTCATATGTGTCATCTTTCCTAGTCCTCACCATGGCTTGCAAGCATGCAGCTTGTATTTTCTCCATCTACAGGTGAAGAAACTTTGCCTCAGAGGTGTTTGTCCAAAGTCACAATGCAAGACTCAAAGCCAGGCAGTCTGGCTCCAGAAACTCATACTGGACAACTTCCACTAGTATATTGCATCACCGTGACAAAATACTTGGCAGAACTGAAGGGAAGGATTCACTTTGGCTCATGGGTTAAGAGGGTTTAGTCCACCATGACAAGGGTGGAATGACATGGCAACTGAGCTCACTGGCAGGAGGATGTAGCAGAAGTTGTTCACATCACGGCAGACCAGGAAGCAGAGAATGCAGCAGGAACAGAAAGTAGATACAACCTTCAAAGACCAGCCCCTAGCGACCTACATCCTCCAGGTAGGCCCCACCTCCTAAAAGTTTCACAGCCCCAAAAAATAGTGCCACCATCCAGAAAACAAGCCTTCAAAATATGAGCCTGCGAGTGGTGTTTCAGATGCCAAGGTATAGGGGTGGGCTTCTCAGGAAAGTGTGCCCAAGTGACTTTATCACAGCTACTTTGATGGCTTCTAGAGTTTTGTCTCAAATGATTGCTAATTTAAATGAGGTCATAGGGCAGTTCCTGACATGCATGGGATAGAATTACAACTAATAAGGTAAAACCCTGGGTCACAGGGTTGCACAGGAAGTTAAGATGATTTACCAAAAGCAAAAATTTATAGTCCTGTCTATAAGATTCCTAGAAAACATCTGGGAAAGGCATGGGTCATGCTGTAATGTCAAATATGTGCAGGCTTTAAGTATGGATCACTGCTATTTTAACATTTTTAAAATTACTTTTATTTTTATTTATGTATTGAGCCTTGCTTTTCTGTATGTACACCAAGTACATGCAGTTCCCAAGGAGACCAGAAGAGGGCCTCTGGTACCCTGGAACTGGAGTTACATGCAGTTGTGTGCCTGCCAACATGCATGCTGGTATCTGAACCCAGGTCCTCTGTAAGAGCAGCAAATGTTTGTTCTTAACTGCTAATCCATTTCTCCAATCCCTATTTTAACATTATTGTTTGAAATATCTCTATATAAAAGCAATGTTGTCCAAATAGGCAAATTTAGCAGTGTGTGTGTGTGTGTGTGTGTGTGTGTGTGTGTGTGTGTGTGTGTAATTCTTGACTCTGCTTTGACTCAGCTGATGAGAGACTTCACCCAGACTATGAGAGGTCCCTTTCTCTTCTCATGTTCCTTTAATTTCCAGTTGTTCTATCCTGGTTCAATCTGCCTTTTGTATTCTATTCTGCATTATATCAGTGTTTGAACATCTTACCATGAACACAAAAGAATGTCTCTACAGATTTTTGAGTAGCTACACATTCGAGGAACGTATGTATGCTTTATTGTTTCCCTCAAGCCACCAACCCCCACCACACTGTCATTCATCCAGGGGAATCATAGAAAAACCATTTCAGAAGCCGGAATTCAAAGTTCCCTCCATGTAGCCAACCAAACAGTAAGGGACATCTCTCATTTTGCCTGAGCAAAATCAACACACACACACACCCCACATCCCTTCTCTTATAACAGTACTTCATTTCCCTTAAAGCAGTCACCTCTTCAGATATCATTTCCTGACTTTAGGAATTAATATATGACACAGGCATGGCGTATTAGAATTCCATTCTCCTGGAGATAGAGAAAAGGCCCCAGCTGTGTCATGATATTGCTTGCTTGGAGTTCTCAGAATAAAGACTCTCTTCCCTCTGGGTTACTAAGCTAAAAAGATATGATCTGAGCTGTTGATGGCCCTTCTCTGCCATGAGGAAAGAACAATGCCAATACAGAAAGCAGTGGAGCTGGAGAATGGAGGTAACAAAGCTCAATCCTGATAACATTTGTGCCCTTGGATCCAGCTGACTTTGCAAACAAATACTTCTGGGCTTTTTAATTAAATGAGCCATAAAGTCCCTTTTTTACTTACGTCACTTTGGGTTGGGTTCTTGATAGATTACAACCAAGATTGCTGGCTGATTTGCAAGTTGAAACCAAATGGGTTAAACTTTTGTACACACGTTTCCAACTTTGGTTCCTGGGTGCTAAATAGAGTTCATGTTCAAGGTACAAACAGTTTATGGGAATTCTGCCTCCAGGGGGTCCGAAGATGAATCCCAAGCAATTCACATGAGGCAGTCAAAGACATAAAGGAGGTCACTTCAGGATCCGAATGCTCATTTTTTGCTCGATGTTCATCTTCTCTAAAGACTGGGGAGAGATGGGTGTGATCAAGTCAGGAGACTTGAATCTCAACACTACACAATTCACCTCCTCCCCTAGGGTCCTAGCATCTCCCAGGATCCCCCAGGTCTCTCCCATCCTCCAGTGAACTTCATTTCCCACACCTTTCTGTCCTAGGAACTCCTCAGCTCAACTCCTCTGGCTCTGAAGACATCCTTACCTTGGTGAACTCCAGGAAGGACACAGCCCCATCACCATCTTCATCAGCTTCCTGCACGGTGCGGTCTGTGATGCTTTCCAACTGCTCATCTGTCACTTGGACCCCAACCATCAGTCGGAGAACCTAGGAGGTGAGAAAAGAAAGTCACAAAGGCTCTGCCATCCCCAGTCCTTACCTACCTCATCTTGGAAGCGATTACTATTTCATTTACAGGTTCACCTCATAATCTCCCAAAATGCAGGCTGCTTCACTATTTAGTCTCCCACGAAACCCTACCCACACTTGCTTCAACAATGAGTGTGCCCCAGCACTCCAACTTTATAACCCAATTTCCATCCATCTTCCTCACTCCATTTCATCACCTTTCCAGATTCTCTTAATCTGACATTTGAGCCCCTTTGGTGTGGGAGGCTGTCCAGGTACTGTGGCATGTGCAGCAGTATTACTTCCTGACCTCTTCCCAGTAAATGTCAAGAGCATACTCTTCCCAGTTGTGACACCCAAGAATCTCCAAATGTTCTCCCAGGAGGCCAAACCGATTCCAAGTTGAAAATCCATGTTCTATTCCCAATCTCCTACCCACCTGCTCCCACCCCATCTCCCAACTAATCATACCCAACCTAATACATGATCATCTGCAACCCCAGTCTTCTCACCACTTCGTTCAACCACCCAGCCCGTCCGGCATCCCATCTCATCCACCCAGGAGTTTCCAACCTGTAGCATCTCATTCCTGGAGATCTTTCCATCCCGATCCAGGTCGTAGAGTTGAAATGCAACTGGGAAGGGTGTGGGAGAGAGGAAGGTGAGTCTTCCTTGTACTCTTCTAACAGAAGGTTCTCATTAGGTTACAAGGGGAGTGAGAGATTCCTGGAGCCTCCTCCTATTATGGGTAAAACTGGAATCTCACTTGGGTAGGTCCCCCGAGTGTCCCCCCTGCCCCCCCCCACTCACAGAGGAGTTTGTTCATTCTGCTGTTGAGGGGTTCAGGTTCCTTAGGGTCTCGGATTGCTGCCTCCTCCTCATCTACAGGTCGAAAATGAGCCAGGACCCTGGCAAAGCCCGAGAAATCCAGTTGCTGACTCCTGCAAAGGACGGAGGAAGCAAGTCGTCAGCCCAGCCTGCCGCTGTCTGTGACCTCCCTCCCACCCACGTCCATCTCCCGACCCCAGCAGAGATTCACCCATCTGGAAAGAAGCTGTCTATAATGCGGTCTCCCAGGGGGTTCACGGCCAGCGCTCCTATCTGCTGGAGATCCGTGCGACTGTGAAGACAAAATTTCAAAAGCGATGGGACAAAGGAGGCAGGTGGAGGCGGCAGAGAGAGAAATGGGAAACAGGGGCAAGAGATCGTCAGGTTAGCGACCCTCACCTCAGGAAGCCCTTCTTTTTTCTGTCCAGTGTTTGGAACCGGTCATAGAGGCGGAGCAGACTGGCTTGCGAGACTGTGGGAGGGAAGGAGGAGGTAGCGTTGGTCCTAAGTGCTTTGCGGCGCAGTACAGAAATCCCGGCCCTGGGACAGGGGCCGAGCATGCACAGGGCTTGCTGGGGATTCCGGTCTTTAGCTCCCCTTCCAGGCACCGACACCACAGGGCTTTCCAACTCCCCTCTCTTGGTACCGCCTCAGCCAAGGGAAGAAGCTGACAGGGGTGCGGATGGAGGGAGGGAGGGAGCGTGGTTCCCCCGGCCGGGGCGGAGACCACCAGGTCACTGGGAGCTTGACCCAATGAAACTCTAGGTTACAGACCCAGATTCCCAGCGTCCGGCACTCCCCTCTCAACCCAGGCACGGACGTCCTCCTTCAGCCCCCACCCGGGTTCCGGGACACCTTAGCCCCTGGCTGCATCTGGTCCCCAAGCCGGTGCACCCGGGCCCGCCTCAAACTTGGACTCGGACCGCTAAGTCCCTGTGATCCGGAGCACTTGGGTCCCACTCTCCCAGCTCCAGGCGCGGATCCCCGGACTCGCACTCCGAGACCCCAAGTCCCCGGGTCCGGGACGTCGTTCAACCCAGCTGTCTGGGGAACCCAACGCTGCGCTGAGCCTCCGGCGTCCCCCTCCTGGGCCGGTCCCCACGCAGAGCGCGGCGTACTCACAGCCCGTCTCGCTCCGAATCTGGTCCAGGTCGGGAATGAGCGCGACTTGGGAGCTGCGAGGGCCCATGGCAGAGCCCTCTGCTCCCGCCTAGGAGTCGCGGCCGCGCAGTGGCCCTAGGGCCGAAGGTCGCGGGCCGGGCCCGCAGCCAGGCTCCAGAACCCCGGCGTTCCTCGCCTCCCACCTAGACGCGGGCGAACAGAAAACAATGGCCGGGGTAGCAGGTCAGAGGGGAAGGCCGTGAACAACCGGTTGTTTCAGCCTGGAGATTGAGGTCGCAGTGGGTTGGGCGACGCCAGCGCCCCGCCTTTCTCACTCCTAAAGAGGGTCAGCTTTCTCACGACCTGCCCCCAGACACCCACCCACCTCCTCCACTAGGGCCTCGCAGATCCGGACTTACTCTGGGATGCTCTGCAAGAGTTCAGATCCTGCTGGACAGGATGGAGACGACCCTCTGAGGACTGGAAGCTGTCCCGGGGAGAGGGGATATCTCCTTGGACAGAAGTCTTGCTGGAGAGTCCCCAGCTCCACTAAGTGGGAAGAGTAGGGACTCCATTTGAATAACTTAGACTGGAATCCTAATTACCCTACCTACTCTACACAAGCCAGTGTATCTTGGTTCCATCCTCCCACCCCTACCCCCGCCTTTGGTCTACCTAGGGTTATTATGCGTCTGAGCCAATTCTTAAGATCCCGAAAGCCGGCCTTGGTGATGCACAGCTGCAAGCCTCCTTAGGTGGCTGAGGCTGGAGACTAGGCATGAGCTGGAGGCTTGTCTGGGCTACATAGTTTGACCCTGCTTCAAAGCAAAAAAATCAGCAAGATTTATCCCAAATCTAGATTTCTGGTTTCTCCAGAACATAAGAAGTTCTGGGGCTAGAGATGTAGTTCCGTGGCACAGTGTTTGCCCACTGTCCATACCCAAGGGCTTGGCTTCCATCCCCAGCACCGGGTTGGGGAAATTTCTAGAAGTTTTGACATCACTAGCCAGAGGTTATTTGCCATAGTTCCCACCCAGCCCAGTTCAGTCTGTCATGTGCCCTGGAGGCCATTATAGAACAACTGGTTTGTAATGACTTAGACTTCCAATCAGTCTCCAGCACCAAACAAGCCAAAGTCTGTGACTGAGCTTCAAATACTGATGACAGTAGCAAGGCTTATCATAGTGTACCCAGGAGTTCACTAGGACTTTACATGAACTTGCCAGCCTGACTTTCATGTGGTGGAGGCTGCCCAGGGTGTCTTATGAACTGGAAAGCACACTGCCCTAGGCCGTTTTCTGTGGCTGTAAGGGCACAGAATAATCTGAGAAATGTACAGAGAATAAAAGTTCACCATGTGAGGTGCTGCACGCCTGGAGTGCCAGCACTAGAGAGACTGCGGCAGAAGGATTACCCAGAGTTAGAGGCTAGTCTGGAATACATAGTGAGTTCCAGGCCAAGCTAGGCTACAGTGTGAGAGCGTGTCTCAAAAAAAGAGAGAGAGAGAGAATAAAGGATTGTTCAGTTCAGGCCTTGGAAGTGATCAAGTGGCTGCATCTGGTGAATCTCTCCACAGAGTCCTACACTGTTCCAAGCATCAGTTGACCAGCAGAGCTCCCCAGCTCAGGTCTCTCCTGTTCTTATAAAGCCACAGGCAGCCTAGGCTAGGGATGAAGGCCTGTCATCCTAGCTACCCAGAAGGCTAAAGCAGGAGGCTAACAAATTCAAAGCCAGCCTGGTCTACAGAGTGAGCTCAAGTCCAGGCTAGGCAACCTAGTGAGACACTGTTTCAAGATTAAAAGGTAGGGGCTGGAGAGATGGCTCAGTGGGTAAGAGCACTTGCTGTGCATTCAAGAGGACCTGAGTTTGAATCTCCAACATTCACAGAAAAAGCTGAGCATGGCTAGACATACCTGTGATCCCAGTGCTGTGGGGGGGTGGGGGGGTGAACACAGGTGGATCACTGAGCTTGCTGGCCACCAACCTAGTACCAAGCTCAGTGAGAGACCCTGTCTCATGGGAATAAAGCAGAGAGTGATAGAGCAGGATACCTGATGGCTTTCTCTGGCAACTGTGCATGTGCCAGTCCCACACACAGAGACACACACATTTAAAAAAAACCTTTTTAACTAAAAAGAGATTGAGTGTGTAATTTAGTGGCAAAGTGCACTTGCATGACCCTAGGTTCAGCCCCCAGTACTACCGAAGGCTGTGCCTTGCGCATGCTACACTAGTGCTCTCCCACTGAATTTGATTTTTCAGTCAGTTTTTTGTTGTTGTTTTTTTTTACTGCAAACTCCATAAAAATTGCCAACTTGGGTGAGCAAGAAGGCTCAGTAGGAAAAGACACACACTGCCAAGCCAGAAAACCTGGGGACAAGCTCCACAGGGGTCCAGTTTTGAAACTACACCCCCACCACTATAACCACACAGAATACACACATTTTCCTGGGGCATGCAAGACTCTTTAAGTACAAGGGCTCAAGTTCGTATCCATTTTGGAGAGAGAGAAACTAGAGAGTCTATTATCCTGCAGCTTGAGGCAGAAGTTTCAGTCTGAAGAGCCTTGAAAATATTGATCTAAAAAGTGCTTGCTTCTCTTGCAGATGCCCCAAGGACTACAACTGACAGAAAAGATGCTTGATGCCCTTGCAGATATCCCCCAAGGACTAAAGAATGTGGGAAGTCACCCTCCTCCCTCATGAAGCCCAACAGTCACTCCAGGCCAAGGCTGGGAGTCAGGATGGGAGTGCAACTGGAATTCAGAACCCAGGAGGGAGAGTCCCTGTCAGCGGCAGTAGCCATCGCAGGCCAGTGTGGGCTGCTAACCTTGGAGAGAAAGGGTCTTGCTGGCCTTGCTCCCTGAGTCAGAGCTTCTCTCCAGTGAGTCATTCTAGTGCTATGAACAGCCCATAGACACAGCCATATGCAAGCCTTCAGGAGTGGCCTGTGCCAGAAACTACTTCTGCTTTGTGCCTACAGGTGGAACTTAAACCCATTGAACAATGCATGTGCCGACAGCTTCTCAGTTACGTAAAGGAGAGATGTTTGGGGAAATAATTCTGAAAAATAGGAGACTAGCTTGAGGTTGAATTTTGTGTGTGTGTGTGTGACACTAGGGATGGAAACCAGAGTCTTGCGCATGCTAGGCAAGTGCTCTCCCCCTGAGTTTATTTATAAACTCCACAAAAGTTGCCAGGTTGGGGAGGTAAAAAGACTCAGTAGGTAAAGGCACTGGCTGCCAAGCCAGAAAACCTGAGTCTAATCACCAAAACCCACATGGTAGAAGGAGAGAACCGACTCCTAGAAGTTGTCCTCTGACCTCTGCACCTGTGCAGTGTCCTTCCCATAAATAAATAAATAAATAAATAAATGTAATTTAAAAAATGTTTTCAGTTGCCAGTCATCCTTGATAAAGTTTCAGTTAGAAAAATGAATGCTGAGTATAGTGGAGCGCACCTTTAATCCCAGCACTTGGGAGGCAGATTAGGCCAGCTTGATCTACACAGGGAGTTCCAGGCCAGCTGAAGCTACAGTGGACCAACTAAATATATAATTCTTATAGCTCAATAGTAACATAAATGTGCCAACTGAAAAATGGGCAAAGGATTGGAACAGAAATCTCATCCAAAAGGATATACAGATGGCCAAGTAAAGTAATGAAGAGTCTCAGTATCATTAGTCACCAGAGAATTAAGAATCCAACCACAGTGGGGTACCACCTCACACCACCCGGATGACTAGAATCAAGATAAACAAAAGCCACGGAAAACAACAGATCTCAGGGAGGATATGAAGAAATCAGAGGCCTCATGCTCTCTGGGACAATGGAAATGATGCAGTCACGGTGGACACCAATTTCAAGATTTCCCAAAAAGCTAAAATTATCACATGATCTGACAATTCCATTCCTAGAGAACTGTAAAATGGGTGTTCATTCAGTCAATGAGGAGATTCCTCAAAAAACAATAGAAAGGGGCTGGAGCGATGCCTCAGCAGTTAAGAGCATTGACTGCTCTTGCAGAGGACCTGGGTTCAGTTCCCAGCACCCATGGCAGAGAACAACTGTGGGTAATTCCAGTTCCAAGGGAATCCGGTGCCCTCTCCTAGCCTCTGCAAGCACTGCACGACATGGGTATACTTACATACATGAATGAATATTTCTCATGCACATAAAGCTTTAAAAAATAATAATTTTTTTTCAAAAACAGACAAATGGTCACTACTCGGTGACCAGCTATACCACGCCTGTATTTTTTGCTGAAGGATTGTGTCAATATATAAGAGAGATACTCGCACATCCATTTAGTGCTGCACTATTCTTGCACTATGTCTTGGCGCTGCAGGTTCTAGCAAGAGTTGGCCTTCTCCACAGATCTATACTCAATAACAGATGCACACTTTCTCTTCAGAGTTCAGCAAGAAAACTAGAATTTTGGTATAAGCAAGAACCCTGCCAGGCATACTGGCTAGAGGGTCTCAAAGCCTGGTGGATGGCAATGTAAACAATTGGCTTTACGCACCAGGACTGAACCATCAGTCTGATGAACCTTCAAGACAAGTTGGTTCACCACGGAAGGAGAGTCTCTGAACTAACATCATGGTGACCCCGCAGGCAGATCAGGGATGCAGGTGTGTATAAGGTGCGGGCAAGGACAGCTCTGGAGATTCTGAGAAGAGAAACTGCCACAGGAGCAGAGAAAGGATGGCCTCTGGACTTAGAGAGACCTCTCGTGAGAGGAGAGGCATGATGAAAACACAGTCACATAACAACTTGCACGTGAATGTTTATAGCCTCATTCCTGACAGCCAGAGAGGAAACAATGAATGGCCTCTTCAAGCCTCTCTTAGAAGGGTGCTGTGCTAAGGTAGCCTCCCACGCTTGTGCGGTGCTACTGAGAAGATGCAGAGTGCATTGAGGGAGGGACCTAGGGAAAGTACGTTAGCATTGGGGGTGTGCCCTGAAGAGTTACTGAACCCTCATGTCCTGCCTGTCTTTGCTCTGCCATGTACTCTCAACCCTAAAATAACACCACAGGTCCAAAAGCAATGGACTCAACCAACCATGGACCAAAACCTCTAGGATCATGGGCCAAAATGGACTTTTCCCCCTTTAACTGGATTGCCTCAGTTGGTTTATCACAGTCACAGAAGTCTAACACAGGCACTAATCACAGGCAACAGTGGTGTTGGTTCACTCTAATAAGCCATTTACTTCTCAAAGCCCCTGCCTCCTGCTCACATCACACTGGGGATAAGGCTTCAACGTGGAATTTGAGGGAAACACAAACATTCAGAGCATGGCAGCTGCATCCCAGACAGAGTACCTGCTAATCATCCACATTGACTTTAACCACACTACTCGCTCTCTCCCTCTTGCCTTCTCCCTGCCCTAATCCACCTCCATTTCAGAGCCAAACGGTCTTGAAAAGAAAATCAGTGAATTCCAGCCAGTGGCTCTTAGTTGGGCAACTTCTAGCCTTCAGTGGCAGACACCAACATGAGCTGAGATTAAGAACAGAATCCATTAGCTCAAGCCTAGGGGAAATCTACAAGACTCTGCTTCAGACACAGCTCAATCCAGGTACTCCAGTTGTGTCACTGGGACACTGGAACTTTTTCTGCTGAGGTTACTGCTCCTTAATACCTCAACTCATCAAGCCGGACGTTCCTTGATGTCCTAGTGTCTTAGTCAATGTTGTGTTGTTGCAACAGGATATCACAGGCTGGGCAATTTATAAACAATATAAATGTATTTGGCTTGTATTCTGGAGTTTGGAAAGCTCAGGAGTATGACACCAGTCTGCGGTAAAGGCCTTCTTGCTGAGTCATCCTGTGGTAGAAAGACGTGGGGGTGGCTGTTGGTGTGTGTGTGTGTGTGTGTGTGAGAGAGAGAGAGAGAGAGACAGAGAGAGAGAGAGAGAGAGAGAGAGAGAACTGTATTTTTTAAATCTTCTGTTATAATTTATTTACTATTATTTTATGTGCATCAATGTTTTGCTGCATGTATGTAAACACACCATGCACATCTAACACTACCAGAAGAGGGTGTCGGATCCTCTGGAACTGGAGGTAAGGATGAGTGTTAGTTGTCATGTGGGTGCTGGGAACTGAACCAGGGTCCTCTGCAAAAGCAGCCAGTGCTCTTAAGCACTGAGCCCCAAACTCTGCTTTTATAACAAACCTATTCTCATAATAACTAACCCACTCCTGTAATAACAGCACGAATCCATTTACGAGAACAGAACCCTCATGACATAATGACCTCTCTTTAGGCCCCACTTGCAACACTGTGGCCCTGGAGATTAAATATCCAACACAGGAGCTTTGAGAGAACACTCAAACGACAATTCCTAACATTCAGACTCTGAAAAAGAGCGCCCATGCACACACCTACAGAAATCACTGAGGTTCTACATGGGGTCTTTCTCACACACCCTGTAGTGAAAGAGGGATAGACCTTGTAATTGACAGCCCATGTGACCCAGAGAGGCAGTTCCTGCAAGCAAAAATTTTTCAACCAAAGAGGAAAGGATGCTGGACAGACTAAACAACAGATGTCACCAGAGAGCCCCAGTAACAAATAATGCTTACACTCACTGCTTGCACGTTTCCAAGCAGGGGAGCACAAGACCAGGCAGAAACTGTAAATTAAGTTATGCAAGGAACAAAAGCAGGCAATTTTGGAAGACCCCAATTTGCCTCAAAGATATAATTCACTATGGCCTTAATGTCTTCAAAGTCACTCGTGCTTAGAGCTTCAGTAAGCAGTGAGAGAGTTAGAGTAAGACTCGGGAGTCATCACAGATTATTGAAAGAGCCTGCAGAGGCTGGAAAGATGACGCAGTAGCTAAGAGCACTTACTGAGCAACGCTGACATGTGTTTGGATCCCAGCACCCACATAAGCAGGCCAGGCATGATCTCCCTTAATCAGCTATAACCCCAGCACTGTGTTTGGTAAGACAAGAAGATATCTGGGGCCTGCTTGCTGGTTCCCAGCCTAGCTGAAAACCCATGCTCCGGGTTCAGGGAAGAGACCCTGCCTCAAAGGAATAAGGTGAAAAGTGATGAGGATGACACACAATGTCCTTCTCTGGCCTCTACACACACACATATATATGTACATCACCCACACATGCACGCACACACAAAAGAGAACATAATCTAGCCAACCATGAGACACAGACCTGCAATTCCAGAATACAGGAGACTGAGGCAGTAAGATCCCAAACTCAAGGCCAGCCTGGGTTATATAGCAAGACTATGTCTCAAATGTGTGTGTGTGTGTGTGTGTGTGTGTGTAATACATGAACATTGCTTAAAATCATGCAAACAATAAAACTTCCATAGTGAAAAGTGCCCTTCGAATCCTACTTCCACATCCTCATTCTAAGAGCAATCATTTTCACCCCTTCCTTGTGGCCCTTCCAGAGTTGTACATGCATACACAAGAAAATTAACAGAGGGACCTTTAAAGATAAGTGAGTCTTTTCTAGAAGACTCTCCCAACAGACTTCCCTTGACATCTCCTCTGCAGAGACTGCCATTGCTTCTCCATCTTCTGGCTAAGATGGGGTGCAGAGGTTACCTCACACTCTAATACAAAGAGCCATCCTGAACAAGGAAATATGCAACGTTAGAGTTGTCTGACACATAAAAACTACAAGGCTCTGGGAAATGGTTCAGTTGGTAAAGTGCTTGCTGTGTAAACATAAGGGCCTGAGTACGAATCCCCATGTAAAACCCTGAAGCGGCCCTGCACATCTGTAACCACAGCACTGGCGAGGTCGAGACAGGTAGATCCCCGGAGCTCTCTGGCCAGAAGCAACGGGAAAGCTTCAGGTTCAGAGAGAGACCCTGTCTCAAAAATAAGGTAAAAAAAGCAATTGAGGAAGACATCTGATGTCAGTTTCTGGATTCCACATGCATCCTCCTGCATACATGTACACACACACACACACACACACACACACACCTCAATGAAATAAAACATCGTGGATGCCAGAGACCCAATTAAAGGATCCAGAGACAGTAACAACGGACTGGGAGAAGAAATGGCAAGGATGCCAATGCTCTGGTGGATTCAAACGGACGAGCCCCAACTCTGTTCTTTGCATTTATTCATTTGAGAGTCATGCACTGAGCAGACTCGTTCTGGAGACTGAATTAGAGAAGAGAACAAAGCAGACAGTCTCAGAGCCCAGAGTCAAGAAGAGCTAGACATTAACTGTTCATTCATTCATTTATCCAACAAAGACTTAACTGGATGCCTGCTATATGCCGGGCACTGTGTTAGGAGCTGGGACTACAGCTAAATACATAGTACTTTCCCCTTTGTGAAGCTTATATTCTGAAAGGGGTACACAGGCAACACACACAAGTATACAGAAGACTAGATTATGACGTGGAGCTGGATGGGGAACAAAGTAAGAAGAGAGAAAGGAAGGTTTATGATTTCAATAGAGAAGTTAGAGAAGGCTTCAGTGAGGTAAACATTTGAACAAGACTTAGAAAGCCACGAGGAATCTAGACATGCAATTATCTAAAAGCATTTCAGGCAGAAAAGAAAAATACTGTGTGTGCAAAGACCTACCTGTGTTCTTACAAGGAGTTTAGGACACATGGAAAGGAATGGGAGAAGGAGGGGGGTGCGACCAGATGAGCTCAGAGTCCCAGGAGATGAGCTTGTGAGTCCCTCTGAGGGCTTTCATCTTGACTCAGAGTGAAACAGGAAGTCATGGAAGCTTGAAGAAGAAGAGAAATGAAACCCACAAGTAATCACTTTTATAGAGGGCGTTCGTTTCCTATCGTCTCTGTGTCAAATCACCACAAACTCAATAGCTGGTTTCAACAGTGCCAATTTGTCATCTTGCATTGGAATCAAGGAGTCAGCAAGGTTGTTCCTTTCAGACCTCGAAGCATTCTCCATTTAGAGTGATGTTGGCTATGGATTTGTTGTATATAGTTTAAATTATGTTGAGGTATGTTCCCTCCAATCCAATTCCCTCTAAGACTCTTATCATGAATGCATGTTGGATTTTGTCAAAGGCTTTTCCAGTGTCTATTGAAATACTCAAGTGATTTTTTTTCTGTTAAGTCCATTTGTATGATTTATTATATTTATCAACTTATGAATATTGAATCTTCAATATTCATGCCTGCATCTCTGGAATAAACTCAACTTGATCATGGTAGGTGATTTTTTTATATATAACTATATGCAATTTGTAAGTATTTTGTTGAAAAACTTTACATGTATGATCATTAGGGATTTAGGCCTATGGTTTTCTTTCTTTGTTGTATCTTTACCTGGTTTTGTTATTAGAGTGATAAAGGCTTCACACCTTCACAGAAGGAGTTTGGGAGTTCTCCCTCTGTTTCTATCTTTTTGGATAAGTTAAGTAGTAATGATTGTAGTTCTTCTTTGAAGGTCTGATAGAATGCTGCTGTGAATTCATTTGGACAGGGTTTTTGTTGTTGTTGTTGTATTACGTTTTTATTTCCTTATTTGTTGCGGGTCTAAGTTGTTGATCCCAATCTTAGCGGAGGAACTATTAACAACCAATAACTGCTGGGAGACGGAGAGTCAGTTTTCTTTAACGGCGTGATGCTAGACAGGTTAACTAGGCTCCAGTGGATGGACTCAAACTGAAGGACATTTGGGGACACAAATTTGACTCAGAAGGCCTAAATATATGACAGAGACCATGAAGTCTGGTAGGGGAGCTGGAAGAGGGGCGCAAATAGGAGAGGGGTCTCAATAAGACAAAATATATTGTATGAAAGTCACAAAAATTCAATAAAAATAATAAAAAACACAAAAAAGGAAAAACTGCTAGTGTCCAATGTTAGATGTAATACAGAGATATATATAGACTTTTCTCTTAAAATTTTGGTAAAATTTGATATAGGTACATGTACGCTTTCCAGCCAGCAACGGGTAACATTTAATAACTTCCTTTAAAACACCAATATCCACAAATTAAAATAAAATAAAATAGATGATTAAAAAAAAAAAAGAAGTACAATCACAATTACCCAGTGCCATACAATACATTTGAGGAAAGACAGCTTTGCTGTGCACAAAGAGCGTGGATTTAACCATAACCTCATGTGGTAAATGGTACATGTAACTCCAGGAGATTAGAATCTAGACAGTTACACGATCTCCAGGCTCATGGAAAGGTCTAGAAAACCATATCCATGACATACTTGGCATGTTTCATGTCTTGGAACAGTAGGTAACGATTTATGAAGTCATCACAATTAGCAAGACTTCATAAAAAATATGTTTATGGGTTGGAGAGATGGCTCACTAGTTATAAGCACATTCTGCTCTTCCAGAGGACCCTAGTTCAATTCCCAGCAACCACATTGGGTGACTCACACCTGTCTGTAATTCTAGCTCCAGGAGATCTGGTGGTTCTGATTTCTTCAGCCACATACTCATGGACAGACACAAATACACACAATTGAAAATAAAAATAAATCTTTAAAATTTTTAGAAACTATTTTTATTGCATTTATTTGGTTGTATGTGCATGTGCACTTATGTAACATGGTGCTCATGTGGAGGTCATAGGGTAACCTGTAGAAACTGGTTTTCGCCTTCCACCATGTGAGTCCCAGCAATCTAACTCAGGTCATCAGACGTGGCATCAAGTGCCTTTATTTGCTGAGTCATTTCACCAGCCCTAACAAGACATTTAAAAACAAAACACACAATTCAACCTCAGTCTTATTAAGATAAATACAAAGTAAAGCTCTACTAAGGTACTATTTTTACTTTTTTAATTAATTAATTTTATGTGTATCACTATTTTGCCTGAATGTATGTAAATGCACTACATATATGCAGTGCCCACAGAGGTAAGAAAAGGGCATTAGATTCCTGGAACTGGAGTTATGGGTGGTTGTTAGCCACCATGTGCATGCTGGGAACCAAACCCAGGTCCTCTGCAAGAGCAGCCAGTGCCATTAACTGCTGAGCCATCTCTCCAGCCCCATTTTTCACTTTTGAGATTGGAAACTGGAAACACCTTCCAGGTGTTGGTTAAACACTGTTGATGAGACTCTAAGGAAACAGACATCTCCACCACAGGTGAGAGAGTTACTTTGCCTCAGTCTCATGGTGACATGGGCACTATGTAACAAAATCACAGACAAGTTCTTTCTTGGATCCAGCAAGGCACTAAGGATACTCTTCCCACCTGTAAAACAATACACACACACACACACACAAACACACACAACGTTATCTGATGCAGCATTGTCTTTAAAAAAAAAAAAAATCCTGGAAATCACCCAAGTGACCATTTGGTTAATGAAACACAAGGAAGCTAGAAAAGAAATGCTTTCTACAAATCCGTAGGGGAACACCTCTGAGATATACCAGGTGGGAAATGCTAGTTGCAGGCCATGCACATTCTTGTGAATACACTGTGTTTTCCATAAAATGTGGGCAAACACACAGACATTCCTATGTAGTCACACATGCATAAGTGATCTGAAAGCTACTTCTTATAAACACTACCTGCACAGTGGGAGGGACGTGTATGACCTGGAAATGCAGCAGCAGTTAAAAGAGTCTTCCCACTTCATACTTTTCCGTGTGCCTAGGTTTGAAATTATGTGATTATAGAACCAACTCAAAAACTGAATTCTAAGCCAGGCATGGTGCACATGTCTATCACACCAACACTCAGGAGACAGAGGAAGAAGAGACTGAGAGTTCAAAGCCAGGCTAGGCTACATAGCAAGACCCTGTCTTAAGAAATGAACAGGGGCTGGGGAGATGGTTCATTTGGTAAGCAAGTGTGAGGACCGTAGTTGAGACTCCAAAAGACACATAAAAATCTGGCACTGTGGTGCATGCCTTTCACCTCAAAAATGGGGAGACAAGACAGGAGGTAGAAACAGGAAGGCAGATGCCTGGAGCTCACTGGCCAGCTAATCTAACCTCCTTGGTGAAGTTCCAGGTCAACAAGACATTTTGTCTTGTTTTATTTCTTAATTAATTTTTTTTTTGAAGCAGTGTCTCACTGTGTAGCCCTAGCTGGTCTGGTACTCCCTATGTTGACCAGACTTGCCTGGAATTCACAGAGATCTGCCTGCCTCTGTCTCCCTAGTGCTGGAACTAAAGGTATGCTCCACCACATCTTGCATAAGGCCCTGTCTTGAACAAAAGATACCTGAGAAATGACACCTAAGGTTGTCCCCTGACCACCTCACACACAGGTAACCTGAAAACCCATCCACTGAAGAACATGCATACATACACACCAAAAAATGAATAAAATTTTAAAAATTCAACTTAAAAATAAATTTGAAAAGCAAAAATATTTTATACTATTAGAAAACAAAGTTTTGTTTTAAAGTTAATTTCAGCATTATCTCACCCTCAATTCCATCCATAAATATATTAAAACTCAAATTAATTGTGCAGTGTAAAAGAGGCCAGAACAACAAAGAGAATTTATGCTAGGACAGGAGAGTTGGCTCAATCGTTAAGAGCACTGGCTACTTCTGCAGAGATCCTGTTCCCAGCTCCCACATGGTGGCTGACAATCCAGGGGATCTGATGCCCTCTTCTGACCTCTGCAGGCATTGCAAGACCTGGGAGTGCTTATATGCATTCCAGTAATATATTCACATACATAAAATAAAAATAAATAAAAACTTTTCAAAAAGTGAATCTATGCTGGGGCTAGCAAGATGGTTCAACAGATTAAGACACTTGCTCCCAAGCCCAACAAACTTGTGTTTGATCCCTGGAACCCACACAGTGTGTGAGAAAACCAACTTCCACAAATTGTTTTCTGACTTGCACACACATGTATGGCATGCGCCTGTCTACACACCCACATCCATGCACCCCAAGCACACAAAAGTAAACACATAAATGTAATTTGGGAATATGTTTTAAATAATCTATGTTGTATGTGAAACTTGACAAAATGCAGAATAAGTGAGGTGGCTCAGGGATGAAGGGCACTTGCCACTAGGACGAGGATCTGAGTTCAGTCCCTGGAACCCACATGGTAGAAGGGGAAAACCAACTTCTGCAGGTTGTCCTCTGACCAACATATGTGCATGGGCATGTCCCCACTGGAGAGAGAGAGAGAGAGAGAGAGAGAGAGAGAGAGAATATGTTTTAATTTTCATTGCATTTTATGTATTTGATAGAGAACACCTCTTTCAGTCTTAGTCATCTCTATACCCCGCCCCACTGGCACCCTTCCATAGCCCCCCACTGGAATTCACATATTCTGTCATTTGTGTTAAGGCCTATTATGTCAAGGTAGTGTCCCCTTAGATAAAGAAATATTGGCAGCTGATGACTGCTGGGTGAGGAAGAACTGATCTTCCTAAAGTGAGGGACTCTAGATAGGCTAACTAGACCTCAGTAGATGAAATAAACACAGGAGCCCACAGAAACCAGAACAGGGCATTGGGTCCCCCGGAACTGGAGTTCCAGGCAGTTGTGAGCTGCCATGTGGGTGCTGGGACCCGAACCCAGGTCCTCTGTGAAAGCAATAAATGCTCTTAACCACTGAGCCATCTCTCCAGCCCCAGACTGTGCATGTTTAATTTGTTCTATTGATTGTCAGTTATAGTTCAATAAAGTTGTTAAGGTGAATTTCATCTTTTTCATTTTTAATTTTGTTATATTTTATCATATGTATATATGTAATATTAGGGCAGGAATTATGTGTACAATTTTAAAATAACTGTACGTATCAGAGGATGCATAGTCAAAAATTTCTCATTGAAAGAGGTGTGTACCCATAGAGGCTGAGGACCCAGGGCTGAAATGAATCAGCTGCTGACATTTAGCTGTTACACTCTACTGCCCTCTGCTGTCAGTAAGCGCTGCACCACACCTAACCTCCAGACTCCAGAGCACAATTTTAAAGCTGAGTAAAGATAGGCAAAGGACTTTTTTCTGAAGAAAGTACTTAGAAACTGAACCTCTCTAAACTACACACACACAGAGAGAGAGAGAGAGAGAGAGAGAGAGAGAGAGAGAGAGAGAGAGAGAGACAGACAGACGCCAAGCTGAAACATTACCACAGGCCAACTTAGGGACCATAGAAGAATCTCTAGGATGTCCCTGTCGTGTCCACACAATTCTAAGGTGGATGAGTTCAATAGTTCTGTTTAGGATACACCATGACACCAGGCCAAGAACTCACTCTAATGCCCCCATGTCAGATACAGCTCCATGATGAAGTCCAGACAAACCAGGGGCCCCGCTGACAGGGCAACCCTAGAGCCTGCGTAAGACAAACCCATAATGACAATGACTCCAAATAAACCTGCGTCCTGTAAATACTACCCCACAATCCTCTTTCCTGCTTCCACAGCAATATAAAACTCATAGCAAGGATATTTAGTCCCAGGGGGAAAACCGGGGGAGAAGATGGAAGACACACGACAGGACATGACAGTATTGTCTGGAGAATCTTCTCTTCTGAAGGGAGCTCAGGCCTGCAGCTCTAGCACTCAGGAAGCTGAGGCAGGAGGCCCAAGTTTGAAGCCAGCCTGAGCTACAGAGTGAGACTTTCTTTAAAAAAGGAGGGGGTGGGGATTTGTTCGGAATCAGATCCGCCAAGGTTTCGACTCTAGCTTTATAATTTCACTTCCAAATCATGTGTCTAGGAAAGGATAACTCTAACCTTCTCTGTAACTCAGTTTTATCATCTACAAAATGGGGACAGTAGGGCCTGGAGAGATGGCTCAGTGGTTAAGAACACTGGCTGTTCCTGCAGAGGACCAGGGTTCGATTCCCAGCATCTGCATGGCAGCTAACAGTTGTCCATAACACCAGTTCTAGGGGATCCGGTGCCCTCTTCTGACCTCCTCCTGCATTGTACAACACTGGTGCACTTACATTCATGCAGGCAATACACTCATATGCACAAAATAAAAATAATTAATAAATAAAAGTCTTTAAAAGAAATACAACATGATCAGATCCCCAGAAGCCTTCCCGTTCTTTTCGATCTTCCTTCCATCCCTCCCTTTCCCTTCCACCTCCTAGATTGCCAATGCCTGGACTTAGTCATCAATGACTCCCTGGCCTGTTGGCCTTCTTCATTCAAAAGGAAGGATAAGCAGTTTGAGATGTTACCACTAGAGGCCTCCCCTGAGCAAAGCAAAAGGCTTCCAGCACACCTTGACTATCCCACCCTTGAGTCTCAGGTTGAGAAGATATGGCAAAATCTCTGGGTCCTAAATCTATGTCTAAGTCAATTCGGGGGAGATAGCTGAGCCACAGGATCCCCAGGGGAGTACGGGGACCAAGGATAAGGGAACCCCAGCGGGTCCTTTGGCCTGGTGTGCCTGTGATAGCCCAAATGAGTAGACAGTAGGCTCTACTGACCATTCTTTTACTGGGGGTCTAAACCTTAATCCTGGCTCACTGAGTCACACCACCAGACCGAGAGGAGAATCCTCATAGAACACAGCAACGGGAATATGGGAGGACGAAAATGAAGGACGGTGGTCAGTTCAAAGGCTCCAGGGACCCGCAGAGCTAGATCTAAATCATTAAATCATCAATTACTAGCTTTGTACACTTGGGTAAGTTACTTAGTTTCTGCAACTTGGGTTGTTCATCTGTAAATTGCCATAAAGTTTCCTTTGTGAGTTAGTCAACAGATTAAGTAAATCGTGTACATGAAAAAGAAGGTCTTAGATGCTTTTTCAATAGATTATTTTTGTATACAGAGGATGAAAATAAGACTCTTATTTTGTGTCCAAAGGCACTCTAGAGGGGATTATGTGCAGAACCGGCAGGGGAGGGAAGCATGGATGTATTGCTCGATTTTTCTTACTGTCATAAAATACCAGAGGCTGGCTGCATTTACAAAGAATAGGAGTTTAGTTGGGTGGGATGGTGCACGCCTTTAATCCCAGCACTCGGGAGGCAGAGACAGGTGGATCTCCATGAGTTAAAGGCCAGCCTGGTCTACATAATGAGTTCCAGGCCAGCTGGGGATATAAGGAGACCCTGACTCAAAAAGACCAAAAAAACATTTATATATATATATATAGATAGATGATAGATGGGTTTAGAATCAGCAAGATGCCTCTGTGGGTAAAGGCACGTGCTACCAAACTTGACAACCCAACCCTCAGGATCCACATAGTGGGAGAAAAGAACCCATTCTCACAAAGCAAACTGTCCTCTGACCTCCACACACATGCCATGGCACACATGCTCACAAACATTTAATTAATTAATTAAAGAAAAGATGTTTATTTAGCTAGCAGGTTTGGAGGCTGGAAAGCCAAACAGTATGAGTTCCAGCAGGAATCTTTGATAAGCTGTGGGTATAGTCAAGAGATATCAAAACAGGCAGCCAGAGACTGGGGTCCCACACTTTCTTCTGGGCCACTCCCAACTGAATTAAAGACTTTCTGCTTGGCTCCCACTCTTAAAGCCCTCATCACGTCCCAACATCACCAGACTGGGCACCAAGCCAACAGAGCATGAGCCTCTGGGTCGGCAGACCTCTAAACCATCGCAGAGGACATTCAACCGGCCGGGCATGGTCAGAAATAAGTCTGCGCATTGACGCATATGCCTCTGCCACATGGATGCAGCTAAGCTTATATAAATGAGAGAGACAGGTCATGAAAGTGTTTTCTTTCATTTGTTTGTTTAGTTGGTTGCTGGTTTAGTTTGTTTTCTGAGACAGAGTCTCACTGTGTTGCCCAGGCAGGCCTTGAACTCACAATTCTGCTGCCTCAGTCTACCTAGTGCTGGAAAAATAGGCATGCGCCACTAAATCCAGCTTTATTTTCTAATTTTGAGTAACTGAGTTTTCTTTTTGTCTAGTTTTACCTATAATATACTCCCTCTGGCCTACCACAAAACCTTATTAGCAAACAATTAAATTACATTCCCTATCTTTCCAAGCTCATAAGAAAATGAGTTCACATAAACTGCTTCCTGTAGTGCTGTTTATTTGGGGGGCATCTTGCATTTCAACATAACTCACAGGAATTCTTCCAAGTTAACAAATGTATTCTCATTTATTACTTTTAGTTGCTGTATAATACTTCGAAGTGCAGGCAGCAGCCTCTTTCTCATTGCAGGGGATTTATTTGTTAATTTCTATTTTCTGACCACAATGTGGTCAGAAAACTCTCACACTCTATATCATTATAACCCTGGTGCTTACTACAATGGAAAAGGCCCCCCAGAGTGAAGTCCAAGAGGTGATGTGGTTTTGGTTTCTGGCAGTTGTGAGCAAATTGCTTTCAGAGGGTCTGGGCAGCTTCCTGTGCCCTGTGAGAACGTTGGGTGGCCCCCTTGCTGAGTTGCAGTACGTTTAGCATTCTTAACACATTTACTTTTGCCTTTGTTTGGAGTTTCATTATTTTCTGTTTCTTGTGGATATTTTTTAACATTCCCAAAGCAAATAAGATAGTAGGATGAACCTCCTAAGAGAACTAGACTTTAGCAATGACCAAGTTTCTACCATTCCTATAGACGTCTTTAACTTTTGCACATCTATGGGCAAAAAAAAAAAAAAAAAAAAAAAGTGACAGAGTGGCAGTTCCTTTTCATCTTGTTGATGTCTGTGACTGCCACTCTGAGCTCCTTGTCGAAAGTTAGGGGCTGATCTGCTGTGGCTGCCTGATCAGAGACATTGATTAGTTTGGGGTTGTTTGTCTCTTTCTTGTTAACTCGAGATAGCAGTTTATAGATCATAGATGTTAGCCCTTCGCCTGTCATCTGTGTTACAAATAGTCTCCTGGGTTTTTTTTAAGTATTAGGTGAGGGTGTTTTGTTTTAATTCAGTGCTACAGACTGAGCTTGTACATGCCTACATTCCCTCTACAACTGAGCTACACACCCAGACCACCAATATTTTCTAATCTTGTGTTTATTCATTGTGTCTTTTATCATTCTAACGTTTTTAATATTTTATGTTACACACACAGATATTTGTTTTCCTTTCATAGCGTCTGTTTTTTGTATTGCATTAAAAAATTCACCACCAAAGAAAGAAAGAAAGACAGGCTCGGTGGCACATGTCTTAAGTCCCCGCACTCAGGAGACAGAGGCAGAAGGATCTCTGTGAGTCTGAGGTCAGGCTGGTCTACATAACGAGTTCCAGGCCAGCTGGGGCTATAGGGAGACCCCGTCTCGAAAAACCCAAACAAACACCAAACTCACTACCACTACCACCACAGGTTCTAGAAATCCAAACTCTGGTCCTCACACCTGCTCAGCAAGTGCTTTACCCACTGAGCCATTTCCCCAGCCTGGGTTCCACTTCTTGATGTATAACAAGTTAAATAGACATTTTTGCCACGTGACCTGTGATCTACACACTTCCCTTGTAGGTATGATATACTTCAATAAGACATTTATTAGAGAATACGAAATAAATTTCCTCATCTCCCAATACCTAGATGGTTCACCTAGTATCATAGCGCATCCTCTGAAAATCTTATTGTGAACACTGATTTCTAATCTATCAGAGGATATTGTGGCAGACAGGCTTCTAAGATGGCTCCCAGTGATACCCAGATGACTGTATCCAGGACTTTGTGTAGTCCCCTCCCCATGACTGGAAGCTGGAACTGACTTACTGCTAACAAAGAATATGGCAAAGGTCATAGGATGCTGTCTTCGTTTCCTTTTCTGTTGCTGTGATACAATACCATGACAAAAGTCACTTGAGGGAGAAAGGGTTTACTCTGGCTCACTGTTCAACGTGCAGTCCATCATAGCAGGGAGTCAACGCAGCAGGAGCTTGGATCAGCTGGTCACATCACATCCACAACGAGGGAGTAGAGAAGACGCTGCCTGATGCTCATCTTGACTTCTCCATTGAATACAGTCCAGGATCACTGAGAGAAGAGTCCAGTCCACAGTCAAGACAGGACTTCCTACAATTAAGAGACAATCCCTCACAGACAGGCCTAGACACCCATCTCTCAGGTGATTTTAGAGCCTATCGAGTTAGTGATTAACGCTAACATCACAGATGTTATTTCTGAGATTAGGTTATAAAAGACTGCTCTCCGTCTTGCTAGCATCTCTCTGTCCTTCTGTCTCTGTGCCTCAGTCTCTCTTCTCTCCTCTTCCTCTCTCTCTCTTCTCATTTCTCCATCTCCTCCCCCATCCCCCTTTTCTCTGATAAACTCAGTTTCCAAGTTGTGAACTGCCTTATGGAAAGCCCCATCGTAGACTCCAACAACAGCTCTTAAGGAACTTAGTCCTTAAGAGTCCAATACCCAGGAGGAACAGAATCTACCAACAACCACAAGAGGGAGCTCAGAAACGGCTCCTTCCAGAGTTGGTCCTTTCAAAGTGAACACTGGTTGCTGGGAATAAAGGCAGGCACCACTAGGTCTGGCTTGTCACAGTGTTTTGTCACAGAAACAGGTAAAGAAACTAAAACAGGGAGGAAGAATTTAGGCTCAGTTTCAGAAGCTTCATTCTGGATTTGGCTGGCTTCATTGCTTTTAGGCTTGTGGCAAGAGGGACCACGACGGCAGAAGGGCACTGTTCTAGCTTGCTTCCTGCTGCTGTGATAAACACCATGACCAAAACCAACTCGTGGGGGGAACAACGGTTTATTGAGTTTGCACTCCCACATCACTGTCCATCTCTGATGGAAGCCAAGGCTTGAACTCAAGGGTAGGAGCGAGGAGGCGGAAGCTGAGGCAGAAATCATGGAGGAACACTACTTCGTGGCTTGCTTTCCCTGCCCAGGACAGCGCCACCCACAGTGGAGAGGCCCTGCCACATAAACCAGCAATTAGGAAGATGCCCCATAGACATGTCCACAGGCCAGTCTGAGGGAGACAATTTCTCAACTGAGGTTTCCCCTTCCCAGATGACTCTAGTTTGTGTCAACTTGACAAAACTAAGCAGTGCAGGCATGGCGAAGGAAACTACTCACTTCATGTCATCCAGGAAGCAAGGAGAGATGGGGAGGACAAGGTGTGCCTTTGAAGGGCATACACCCAGTGATGAACTTCCCTCAATTAGACCCCCACCTCATTTCTCAGTAACGCCATCCAATTACAAATACATCAGTGGACTGATCTGTTGTCTAGTTCAGAGCCCTCAGGATCCAATCTCTGATAGCACTACCAACCGGGGGCCAAGCCTTCAATACATGAGCCTGGTTTTAGGACATACTTCGTATCCAAGCCAAAAGTATTGTTCTAGTTATCCTAGAACAGTTTCTGTGTTAAATTCATATTAATATTGGGATTATGCATAATCTATAGAATAAGACAATCCCTCCCCCCGTTATCTTTTAAAAATATTTTTATTTGTTAATTTTTATTTTATGTGTATGAGTGTATTGCCTGCATGAATTCGAGTGCATCCGTGTCATCTTGTACAATGCCTGAGGAGGTCAGAAAAAGGCGTCAGATCCCCTGGAACTGGAGCTACAGGCGGCCGTTAGCCTCCATGTGGGTGCTGGAAATCAAACCCGGGTCCTCTGCAAGAGCGGTCGGTGCTCTTAACCTCTGAGTCATCTCTCCAGCCCCGCTTCCATTATTCTTTATTTTCACTTTTCTTGACTATTCTCAAGAATTCACCTTTCTTAAGGCAGGGTCTTATTACAAAGCACTGGCTGGCCTGATTCACAATGTAGACTTGGCTGGCTTTCAACTCACAAATATCCACCTGCCAAGATTAAAGGTGTGCGCCACCATGCTGGCAAGCAGTTAGTACTGCATGTGATCTTTAACCATTAAAAAGACTTGATTTCTTAAGAATTTCATTATACTTATATTTTAATTTATGGAGAATCGACATTTTAATTATATTAAGTCTTCCCGTACAGGGACATCTTTCCACTTGTTCACATTTTAAGTCCTTCATAAATTTTTACAATTTTCTTTCTGTAGATTCTGTGCCCTTCTACTTAAATTGATTCCTAAGCATTTTCTCTTTATTGCTCTTATGATTATAATGCCGTTCCCATTTCTATTCTATTTTTAAAGCCATTGATGTATGTGCAGTTGTTCCTCAGTGTCCACAGGATGGACCCCAGCATCCCCAGGGATACTAACATTCACAGGAGCTCAAGACAATAGTGCAAAATGGCTTAGTCTTTGCATATAACCTATACATCCTCTTTAAGTCATCTATAGATTATCTATAATACCTAATACGATGCAAATGCTGTATAAACACTTGTTATACCATACTAAAGAATGATAAGAAAAATGTGCTTATTCAGTGAAGATGTAACTTTAAATATATATTTAATAAAACATTTATATCTTAAAACATAACTTTATATTTATACATTATAAATATATATTTTATATGTAACTAAATATATAAATATTTTAAAATATAACTTTAAAGTATATTTTGGGGGAGGGACTGGAGCGATGTCTCAAAGATTAGGAGCACACACTGCTTTTGCAGAAGACTGGAGTTTCATTCCTAGCATGTGATCAGGCAGCTCCTGTAAGTCTAACTCCAGGGGATCTGATCCCCTCTTTTACACACACATTGTTTTTTTTCAGGACTGGAGAGATGGCTCAGTGGTTAAGAGCACTGACTACTCTTGTAAAGGACCCACATTTGATTCCCAGAATCCACATGGTATCTAACAACAATCCATAACTCCAATTCCAGGGGACCTGACACCCTCCTTTTGACCTCAGCAGGCACTGCATGAAATGGGTGCACTTAATACATGTACGTAATACACTCATACACATAAAATAAAAATAATAAATAAATTTTTTCATTCCACAATTGGTTGACTCTATGAATACAGAACCTTTGGCTGTGTATGTACATATAGAAACATTTTTAGGCACAAACCCAGGTGCCAGGGGAGATAATTTGTTTTGGTTTGTTGTTTACGGTGCTGAGATGGAACCCATGGCCTCACACAATGCTAGGCAAGTACTCTGCCACTAAGCTCCGCCCTCTACCTGCAAACTCATTTCTTTATAACTTTGTAAAAATATATAAACCTTATAAAAATTTAACTTTTTACTTTGAACTCCCTTTGTGTCAAAGAAATTCAGATCCATGTAGCTTGTCTCGGGCTTTCTCCAGCATGGGGTTAGGTTCCGTAGTGTTGGCACGGTGCCAGAAGCACTGTGTGTCCTAACTGGCACTCCTGAGACGCCATGGTGTCATTGGGTCCCATCTCTGTGTCACCGTTTCCCTTCTAACCTCTCTCTCCTCTGTCCATGTCCCTCTCTGTGTCTCTTTCTCTCTCGTTCTTCATCTATCATTGTTCTATCTGCCTTAATCTGTTTTATGCTGTTATAACAGATTATTATAAACTAGGTAAATTACAAAACAATAGAAGTCTATTTGGAGGCTGAGAGTGTAGCTCAGTGGTAGAGCACCTGCCTGGCATGCTCAAGGCCATGAGTTAAATCCCCAGGACCACAGGGAAAAAAAAATGGAAATGTGTTCATCAAATCATTTGCAGGGCTAGGAAATTCAAGAGCATGGTGCTTCAGGCATCTGCCTAGGGCCTTCTCGCTGCATCATCCCCTGGTGGAAGCATCACACTGCTACAGAGAGGGATTATGTCTTTCTTTTTTATCATGTAAAGCCAAGAATAACACCATGAGGTTCTTGTGATCCGGTTTTCTAATCACCTCTCAAAGGCCCCACATCCAGACACTAACAACATAGGAATCTAGAGATTAAGTTTCTAAGACAGGAGCCTTAGGGTGAAAGCACTGTATACTTGTCTCTTCTCCGAGCCACTCAGGCATATGCTAACATCCACCAGCCTCCATTTGTACCCTCGGGGACAGCCCCTCCCAGAGCCTGCACCTTCTCTGGAGTCCAGATCCTTCCCTGGGCTCTGCATAGGAAGTCATACACAGATCTACTTGCTCTTGGGCTCCACAGGCCTTTTGGAGCTCTGTTCTTGAATGAAAGGACTGCAGTCACCAGTCTCCCTCTCTTGGATAACACATGCCACATTTTCTCCCTGCTCCTCTTTTTACTTCTTGTTCTCCAAATCTGAGGACCTGTTCTAGTCTCATTAGTTATTCTTTTGAATCTACGTTTACACCCTGGCTTGATAACTCAAAAGCTAGGATATTTTCTCTCTTTCTACTTTTTGATCCTTTTCCTATAAACAGCCTCACTTAAAGAATTGCCCTGGATGGGAAAATCATCTCCAGAGGAAAAAAAAAGTGTATTGTTAGCCTTCAACATTAGTTCTCACCAGACACACAAGCTGGAAGGAAGAGCAACAGGAGACTAGGCAGAAAGATAACGCAGGTCCTCCACATCCAGGACGAGGAAGCATGAACAGATTTTGTTTTTAAATTTTATGAAGTATCTGGAATACATATGACCGTCTCATCATATGTACAAGTCATTTATTCCAGTTCATTTGTAGTTTCTATTCTATGCAAATCAAATTTACTGTGTAAGAAATACTTTTAATCTAAGTACATTTTACAGAACACACCAAATGCACAGTGTAGGAAAAATAAAGCGAGAGTTCAGTCACACTTGAGTAGCTTGACTTACTTTCTAATGTGACACGAAATTGCTTTTGTTATAAAGCTAGGAAAATGCAAGGAGATTGGACTCAGCGTGAGGCAGGAAACAACCCCAAGGCTGCATGTTATATTTTTTCTTTATATGCATAATTATGGGACACAGTATTATATTTTTTTATTTTTTTAAAGGTTTATTTATTTTATTTTATGTGAATGATGTTTTGCCTGCATGTATATGGGCACACTACATGTGTACAATGCCCGTGGAGGCCAGAATAAGGTGTCAGATCTCCTGGAACTGGAGTTATAGATGGTTGCGAGCTGTTTTATTTTATTACCTTTTGTTTTGTTTCCAGGACTGAGGATCAAATCCAAGGCCTTGTGCTTTCTAGACAAGTGTTCTACCACTGAGCTCATTCCCAAACCCCTTTTAAAAATATTTTTAATTATATGTACATGTAGGGGGAGGTATGCGCATTTGTATGCAGGTGCCCTTGGAGGCTAGAAGAGGGTGACAGATCCCTGGAGCTGGAGTTACAAGAGGTATGAGTCACCCAACATGGGTGGTGGGAACTGAACTCAAGTCCTTTGCAAGAACAGTACAGTCTTAAACACTGAGTCATCTCTCCAGCCCTATTGAATGCTTTTCAGTATATCAATGCAGAGTATGACTAAATCAACATAACTGACATTTGTTTTCTCATTATTTCTTGATTAGACTTTTGAGTTCATTCCTTAGAGTTCTTCATAAAATATTCAGTAGGTTACTGTAAGCTATAGTCACCTTATTATGCTCTAGTCCCTTAATGTACATATTTTTATAAAATTTTATTTTATCATATATATGAGTGTTTTGTTTTGTTCTTTAATTTGTTTTATTTTTTATTTTATATGTATGAGTGTTACGCCTGCTTTTATGTAAATGTACCTGAGTCATGCAGTGCGGGAGGACAGAAGAGGATGTCAGATTCCCTGGAACTGGAGTTATGGATGGTTATTAGCTGCCATGTGGATGCTGGGATTTAAACCTGGGTCTTCTGCAAGAGCATTCAGAGCTCTTAACAGCTGAGCCCTCTCTCCAGCCCTTGTGTATGGGTGTTTTGCCTCGTGTATGAAGGTCACCACAATTGTGCCTGGTGCCTACAAAAGCCAGAAGAGGATATTGGATTCCCTGGAACTGGAGTAAGGACAGATGTTAGTTGTCATATGGGTGCTGGAAGTCCAACCTGGGTCCTCTAGAAGCACAGCAAGTGCTCTTAACCACTGAGCCATCTCTCCAGTCCCTAATGAGCAAATTTTTGAAAGAGGTTTCATATCGTGAGGCAAATGGGTTACCCGTGATTACATGGAATAATTAGAGGGTGCCTTAAATTAGATCCGAAATCCCTGAGACAAGGATTTCTGCCCCAGTGATATACTGGGAAGAGCTCTCTACAGGGGTGTTGGGAAGGCCTGAAGAATGCCAGCTGAGGACCTCTGAAGCACAAACTGCACAGAGCTGGTTCTCCGTTGTCACAAGGGACCCACCTTTTGTGCCCTTGTTCCACTACATCATGGCCAGAGCTGCACACAAGACAACCCCAGCCAGCCAAAGGCAATTCTCTAAAGAAGTTGGCTCCTGTGAGCTTGGAGCATCTAGGGCAGGGCTCCAGCCACACAAGAGTCACTTAGGGGCTCTGGTGATCCTGGCCAACGTGAGCTGGTTGCAACAAGGATTCGGATTAAGGTCAAAGCCAAGCAGGAGTCAGTAAAGCAGAGTGTGAGAGTAGGGTAAAGGTGAAGTCAAAGGTTAAAGTGGAGTGAAATGAAAACAATGGGAGAGAGGGTCTCCTGAACACTGACCCAGGTGATCTGGCCTCCATCCTTCCTCTTCTCTATCTATGAAAGCAGCAATATTTCTCATAAGCAACTCTATTACTTTACATAGAACAAAGACTCTGCTGAGATTAACCATGGCCATGTAGCCACGTTAAGAGAAATATATTGTTCAGAGGGTTATGTGAGATAACCTGAGATTACATTATGTATGTATGTGTATGGGAACGTGTACTCCTGCATGTGGAGACCAGAGGTCAGTGTCAGGTGTCTTCCTCACTCACTCTGCATCCTATGTGAGATAACTTGAGATTACGGTATGTATGTGCGTGTGTGTATGGGAACGTGTACTCCTGCATGTGGACACAGAGGTCAGGTCAGGCGTCTTCCTCACTCACTCTCCATCCTATGTGAGATAACCTGAGATTGCGTTATGTATGTGTGTGTGTGTGTGTGTGTATGGGAACGTGTACTCCTGCATGTGGACACAGAGGTCAGGGTCAGGTGTCTTCCTCACTCACTCTGCATCCTATGTGAGATAACGTGAGATTACGGTATGTATGTGTATGGGAACGTGTACTCCTGCATGTGGACACAGAGGTCAGGGTCGGGTATCTTCCTCACTCACTCTCCATCCTATGTGAGATAACCTGAGATTACGGTATGTATGTGTGTGTGTGTGTGTATGGGAACGTGTACTCCTGCATGTGGACACAGAGGTCAGGGTCGGGTGTCTTCCTCACTCACTCTGCATCCTATGTGAGATAACCTGAGATTACGGTATGTATGTATGTATGTATATGTATGGGAACGTGTACTCCTGCATGTGGACACAGAGGTCAGGGTCGGGTATCTTCCTCACTCACTCTCCATCCTATGTGAGATAACCTGAGACTACGGTATGTATGTGTGTGTGTGTGTGTGTATGGGAACGTGTACTCCTGCATGTGGACACAGAGGTCAGGGTCGGGTATCTTCCTCACTCACTCTCCATCCTATGTGAGATAACCTGAGATTACGGTATGTATGTGTGTGTGTGTATGGGAACGTGTACTCCTGCATGTGGACACAGAGGTCAGGGTCGGGTGTCTTCCTCACTCACTCTGCATTCTACTTTTGCGTCGGGGTCTCTCACTGAACCTGGAGTTGCTCAGTTGGGTCAGAGTGACCTGCCGCTCACCTCCATGGATTCACCTGTCTTTGCCTCTCCAACGCTGGGCTCTGCCTGGATTTCTTTTGTCTTCGTAAGTACTGGGGATCTGAACTCAGGTCCTCATGCTTGCCTGGCAAGCATTTTACCAACTGAGCCATCTCCATGCCCTGGAGAAAACATTTTTTCTGGAAGTGTTATTGTCCTTCATAGAAGTAATTATAACATCAGAGAAAGCAAAACGGTTGCATGTGAAAAGAACCAGGAGTACTGTGTCCCCTGAAACTTGGGGGAAGAAGATAAGGAAATGTGTGGGTGTATATGAGATGCCAGCTACAGGTAGAACATAGAGGAATTTGAGTGATATTGTGTACAATAACCTCACATTTGGGCTAGAGAGATGGCTCAGCCGTTAAAAGCACTGGCTGCGTTTGCAGAGGACCCAGGTTCAGTTCCCAGCACCCGTATGATGGCTAACAGCCACCCAACTCCAGTTCCAAGAGATCCAACGCCCTCTTCTGCTCTCCGTGGGCATCGCATCACATGGTGTACTTACATACATGCAGAAGAAAAACACTCGTACACATAAACTTTTTTTTTTTTAATTTAAATGTAGAAAGATTTGAGACACATTTTTATGGGTTGGGAAGAGTATCTGACGGCAATGAGAGAGGGGAGAGGAGTTGACCAAAGAGAGCAGGTGAGATGACCGGGAGACCAGGAGGTGAGCTGACATTTATGGACCCTGGAAAAAGAGTAAAGAAGGTGACTGGAAGCATCTTTTGTTGGTTTGTTTTGTTTATGACTGACAAATGGCCCCTGCCCTCATGGGATCAGCTGGTAGTCGTCTTTTCCCCTTCCTTCCCTAGCTCTATCCTGAATCCCTCTGCTCTTCCTTCTCTAGGAAGCATTACTTCAATAAACAGCATTCCTAACGATCTGTACCTTGAATTATGCTTCTAAGGAAACCAGCCCAAGGCAGTAGTGTGCTTCTGATCACCTGTGAATGTCCAAGACGGATAAGGACGAGGAATCAGTGATGTCAAGGGACTGATGTTATCATATAGAACAGGTGCAATGCACAGGACTGCATCCAACAACTGCAGGGACAGGAAGCTACAACTGGAGAGAGGGAGGTTGGAGCTAGTTGGAATGTGGCTTGGTCCAAGCCGTGTAGAGTTTCTTCGACTTTTTCTACTCTCAATCTCTTCTCACCCAAGAAATTTTTACATGACTGTGAACATGTAAGTATATAAAATAAGGATACAAGTCAAGTGTTTACTACTAATAAATCATAAAGACTTCCATTTTAAAACAGTTCTTTAGATCAGGTGGGATGGCTTAGTAGGCAAAAGCATTTGCCAGTAAGCCTGAAAGCCTGAGTTTGATCCCTGGAACCAGCATGGTGAAAGGAGAAAAACTGACTCCTGGAAGTTGTCCTCTGATCTCCACACATAACATGGCACAAATTCCCACACACACATACGTATACAACACGCATAAATAAATAAATGTAATAAAGTAATTATTTGGTATATATACAACTTTGCCACTTATTAAAGACAAAAGCCAATTTGCACAATAATGAGATGAGTATGCCTATTTATTCTTTTCATGAAGAATTAAATCTTGACCAAATGATTGCTACTGCTAGACATACATAGACATCTTCAACATTGTTCAAATTTGGTCAGTATTTTGATTGTATAACCATCGGTACTAAGAAAAAGTCATTTCACATACATACTTAGAACAAAATGACAGAAGTGTGTTTAGGGTCATTTTAGAAATTGTAGGAAATGCTACCCTAATTCATTGGTATTTTTAAACAAAACTCAAGTCAGCAACTCAAAGAGTAATTTTTAAAATGACTCTAGTAATTTCTAGAGTAGTATTCTAACACAATACAATACAAAGATCTACTAATTTGATACTTACACACTGAGTGAACTGTGGGAAAACGTTAACAATCTGTGTTTTTCATAATTAAACCATTATGCTTCTGTAAGGGCAGAAAACTTTGTATGTAGAGTAAAAACACTGCGATTCATAATGTACAACAGCCTCAAGTCTGGGCTGACGTGTTTCAGGCAGTGTTCGTGGGTGCTGCTTAACATGACGGGATGCACAGTGCAGAGTTCCCATGACGTGTGCTAACCAAGGCTGTAGTGAGGTCAGATGCACCATGGATGAGGGCTGCAGAAACACCTGGGATCTATTGTACATTTGATTTTTATTGGTGTTCGGTCATTGCCCATTTAGAAACCTTTTACTGTTGCCAAATTTCCGTGACCCCCAGATATATTTATGAAACAGAGTCCTCTCCCCAGCAACACACACAGGCATTTGGGGTTGTAACCCACAGTTTACTGAACTTTGGTATAAAAGATAAGGTCTCTAGAGGGGCAGGGTCGCTAAAGTAGAGGCTTTGGTGCTGGCTGCACTGTCCCTGTGGCCACTGACATCAAAGTCAATAACTGAATCTGGGATGAAAATCAAAGCCAAGGCCAGACATCATATTTTCAGTGTGACTATGGGGGTGTGACTAGGAAGGTGACAAGCCTGGCTGTGTGACCCTGAAACCAGCAGGCATTTGTGTGTATCCACATGTGTGTGTGCGTGTGTGTGTATCTGTGTGTGCATGGATGCAAAAATGTGTAGCAGCCAGAGATTGACATCAGATCTTGCTTCACTTTCTCTGTTTAGACGGGGTTTCTCACTGAGCCTGGATTCACCTGATTCGCTTAGACTGGCAGCGAGCAGGCCCCAGGGATCTCTGTGTCCACCTCCTCAGCTGGTAATTCAGACACTTTTTTTACATGGGTGCTGGGACTTGAACTCAGGTCTTCATGCTTTTACAGCAAGGCTTTTTCCCACCCCCTCAGCAGATATTTTTATACAAGGATAGAGGAGAAATAACAGAACCTAAATTTGAACACAGAATAGACTCTTCCTTCAAAAACCTTCACAAGACCTTCCCAAACCAGCGGGGCACCTGAAGTACTGCCATATGGTCACTGCCAGATCAAGATGCACTTTGTTCTGTGATGTCTAGTGTCTTTTTGTTTGTTTGTCTTGTCTTTGCTTTTGTTTTTAAGTCAGGGTCTCATGTAACTATCAAGATGGTCTCAAACTCATTACGTGCCAGAGAAGACTTTGAACACCTTGCCATACCACCTTTGTCTAGTGTCTTAACCATGTGAGTCTCTAAGCTCTACAAGGCCTGAGACTTCCTCCTTGCTCACAGGCTAGCATAATACACAACGATCAGTATCTACTGGACAGGTGAATGGGGCAATCTGTGTTTCATAATAGCTCAGTAGAGGCCAGTAAAGAACACAAGCCTATTTGAATTTCAGGGCCAGTTCTGAGCCCAGCCTTGCCATCGTGAGGGAGAGGTGATATGATGAATCCATACATAACGGCCTTGGCCAGGTCTCCACAGTCAGCCTCAGTTGGTAATCCCTCTGGGGAGAGCTCAGAGCTTGCCCTGTGTGATGTCAGGGTGGAAGGGCCAGAGTGAGGGATGCAGGTGTGAACGCGATAGGAGGGGCGGGGTGGCCAAGACAATGCGTCCCAGGCTGGCCCAGCCCGAGGGGCGGAGTCTCCTCGAGGTGCAGCGGGGCCCTGAGGCGTCCAGGAGAGAGGAATAGAGGGAGTAGGCGACCTGCTGCTGCCCACAGGCGATGGCGGGCGCGGCTTCAGGGTCCCTGCTCCCCCTCTGGCTGCAGTTCGTGATTCTGCTGGGGACACTGCGGCCACGGGTGAGCAAGGTGCCAGGGGGTGTGCTGGAGACAAGGCACTGTCAGTGGGGCTTCCTCTTCCCCTTTCGCTGGGGCTTGGGTCGCTCTTAGAGAGTGAACCCCTCTTAAACTTGAGGAGTTGTCACTTCCCCCTGCTGCCATCTAGCAGGGGAAAGTTGTGAGCCACAGGTACAGGTACCTGGAGCAGCTGGGAGAGAGGGAGCAGCTGGGAGAGAGGGAAGGGGACTCGGCCCCGAGGTGGGGAGGAGGCAGAGGGTCAGTAAAGTCCGGCCTCTTAAAGCTTCTGCAGGTCCAGCTTCCTTGAAAATTATGATCTCCTGAAGGTAAGTTGAGAATCTGGCTGTGAATCTCCGTACTTCACAAGGTGCCCCTTCTCCTTTGACGACTGGACCGTCATCCCCTACCCCAGGTTCAGAACTTCTAAGACAAATGAGCTTCAAGTGTTGGGATCTGGTCCAACTGTCACCTGGAAACCGAGTGGTCCACTTTCAGAAATATGACTAGAAGAGAGAAGTGGTCCAGCCTGAGGTCCAGTTGTCCCACCTGAGTCCCTGCCATCTCATTACCAGCTAAAAGGAGAGCAGTGGAATCAGGGAGAGCAAGCTCAGGGTTCATCCACAGTTGCTACATAACCATGAGAGTATAGTGGGGCCAGATCTGACATTTCTGGGAAAACTAGAAATGAGAATGAGGATCCTGCAAGTTGGAGGACAGCCTGGTCTACACAGCAAGCTCCAGGCCAGCCAGGGCTATGTAGGGAGGCCTTGCCTCAAAAAGACAACAAAAAATTCATTAAAGCAAAACATTAAGCAGTGTAAGGATCAAACAAAATTCCATTTGGGGCAGCCAGTCAGAGGCCTCTCTATGGCTCATTTCTCCTGTCACATTACAGATGGTGAAACTGAGGCTCAAAAGGAAAGGGACTGGGTGGTGCATCCCCTGTTTCTCTACCAATACCACTGGCTCTGCCATGGACCCCAGCAGGACGTGGCCTTTGCAGGGGTGCGGCTGGGCCACCCGGATGTTAGGGTTCCTGCTTGAGCTCAACCTCACCCTGTTTGCTCAAGGAGGGCCCAGAACTGGCAAGTCAGCCCAGCATGGGCCAGAAGTAAGGTAGCTCGGTTCCAGGCCACCCTTCCACAGCCATTAGGGGGTCAGTGGAGCTTGGCACCAAAAGCAGCTGGGCCAGTTTGGGGAGGCAGAAAGGGTCCTCTGAAAAGAGGCACACGTATGGCTAGGGAGAAAAAAACCAAGGCTTGGAATCAGAGAGATTCCAGTTGTACCATTCCTTATCTGTGTGACTTAAGTCACACAGGTACCTGATCTTCCTGAGCCTCAGTCAACCCGTCTGTGCAACGGGGAGACTCCTAATTCCTATTCCAGAAGGAAATTGTAAGGATCAGTGAAGTCCTTTTGTAAAAGCCTCTGGTCTGGGACTGGCGAGATGGCTCAATAATGTATTTGCCACTCAAGCATCAAGGCCTCACCTAGCACTCAGAGAAAAGCCAGGCGTCTGTGGGTATGTCTGTAACCCCAGTGCTGGGAGGGATGTGGGGAGGAGACGGGCAGATCCCTGGGGTTCATTGGCCAGTCTAGCAGTCAGTGAGGCCCAGGTTTAGTGAGAGACCCTGTCAAAAGATAGGTGGAAAGTGATCAAGGAAGACACAACATTGACTTCCGGTTTCCACGTGCAGGCACTCATGGACACACACACACACACACACACACACACACACACACACACACACAGGCCTTTCGTCTTCCTTGGGAGATAGGAGGGATTGAAAGAGGAGGAAGAGGGAGTCAAAGCTCCCCGAGCTCCCACTGAAACCCGCGTAGGGTCAAGTAGATGTTGGTGGAGCCAGCAGCTTCGCCAATGCCCCTCTCTCCCTCTGGAGCAGAGAAGTCATAGTCAGCCCTCGGGGACAGGGGAAAGGTGGTCCCAGGATCCTCAGAGGAGCTGACTTTGTTTCCCACCCCAGGTCCAGACCGTCAGGCCAGAGAACCTTTTGCTCGTGTCTACCTTAGATGGAAGTCTCCATGCACTGGACAAGCAGACAGGGGACCAGAAGTGGACACTGAAGGACGGTGAGAAGGGAACAACTGTTTCTCTCTCCTTAGACTTCTGGTTTAATGTAGGTGGGGGTGGGAAGTCACCTTGTCAGAGAAGTTAGGAACGTGGGTATGATGGGGAGGGGGTTGGGGAGACTGAAAGACTGGAAAGTGCTTGACACACGAGGACCTGAGTTCTGATCTCTAGCACCCACATAAAAAGCCAAGACAGGGGGTTCCCTGGGGCTTTCTGGCCAACCAGTATAGCTGAACCAGTGAGCTTCAGGTCCAGTGAGAGGCTCTGACTCCAAAAAAAAAAAAGGTAACATGGAGAGCAGTTGAGGAAGACACTAGATGTCAACCTATGACATTCGTGTACATGTCACACAAATGCACATACACACACAGGAACACATACACACATACAAAAGAACAAGGGTACTAGACTCTAGCAAGCCGGTGTCCTTAGGAGGCTTCCATACTTAGCAGCAGCGTGACCTCAGGAAAGTTACTTTCCCTCACTGTACGTCTATGGCCTCACCGACAAAATGGGACAAAGTGGAATGACATTACCTCACAGTGTTCCTGAAAGGAGGATGTGGCATTCCTGCCATTTGCCGAGCTTGGTATCTGGCACTTGGTAAACACTCAATAGAGCTTTTCAATAGAGTCAAGAAGAGATTCAGGCTCTGTATCTTTGTCCCTGCAGAACCCATCATCCAAGGACCAACGTATTTCACAGAGTAAGTGAATTGGGGACCTCTTAAGGTAGGAGTGGCTGGGGGAGCCATAGCTGTCTGAGGGCTTGCGGGGCGGGGAGTAGCTTGTCAGAAGAAGGGGGAAAAAGAATTAGTCTGGATATGATATGAGAGAGACTCCTGGTGCTCCAAGGTGTCTCCCACGATGATGGGTTCTGCTAACTGAGAAGGTGAGGAAATGGGGATCTTCATGGAGCCAGGGCCGTGCAATCCAGCCTTCTCTGTTCCTCTCTGCTCCACAGAGCGGCCTTTCTCTCTGACCCAGCTGATGGCAGCCTGTACATCTTGGGGACCCAGAAACAACAGGGGTTGATGGTGTGTTTTCCTGCTCTGCTTGGGATGGGTGAGGGTCAGGCCTCCATCAGCCAGGGTGCCGACAGAGGAAAAAGGGACAGTGTGTCAGAGTCTGGTGTCCTACAGAGATTGTAAGTCAGGGCTCTGAGCAGTGCAGGAGGCTGTCTGCTAAAGGGGAGAACAGTTTGACTGTGTCAGCCGAGCAGACTGTCAGGCCTCTGACAGCATTGTGGGAATATCTCCAGGACTCTGAGAGCATTAAACAAACAGAACACTATGTACCAGTTAGCTTTTGCTAAATAACAAATCACCCCCAAATTCAAATGTTTAAAACCAAAATAACTCAAAAATAGGCTGGCCTCAGCTAGGTAGTTCTTCTAGTCTGAACTGAGCTTCATACCGATGTGATTCAGCTAGATAGCCCTGCTTCTGAAAGCTGGTTGGTGGTTGCTGGGTAACAGGGTTTACACAGTCTTATCTCACCCTGTCCCCCTTACCCAAACCTCTAAGAAAACAGAGCATTCACTCATATAATCCATAGTCTAACTCCTTCAGGGAGAGAGTGGGTTAAAGGAGGGGGGAAGGCAGCCTGCACTCGTAGCCAACAGAGTCAGAAACAGCTCCTAAACCTCTCTGAGTCTTTCGTGGCTACTGACAGTTTTGAAGTCCTAGTGGGGTTTTGGTTTGGTTTGGTTTGGTTTGGTTTGATTTGGTTTGGTTTTTTGAGGAGATCACCAGGTGATGATCAAGGAGGTTCTGTGTCGTCCTGGAACTGAGCATGGGATTTTATACAGTTCTTCAAGAGGTTCTACAGCACAGTGATGAAAGATAGTGGCTCTGAACTCAGCCCGCCTGAGTTCAAATCCTGACTCTGTCGCTCACTGGCTGAGTGATCTGAGCCCATCTGCACTCCATATTGCTCTCCTGGAAAGATGATAAAATGCCTCATGAAGCGGTCGTTTTGGGCTAACCTTGGAAGAGTGTGTGGCAAACCGAGTGCCTCTGCTCTTACTCCTTCCTGGGCCTTTCTTCTATCCTTAGAAACTTCCATTCACCATCCCAGAGCTGGTTCACGCCTCACCCTGTCGCAGCTCTGACGGGGTCTTCTACACAGGTGCGCTCCTCTCCAGCCCATGACGTTCAAATCTGGCTAGTAGGGATGGAGACTTGGGTCAAGTCAGGTCAACCGGTCATGAACAAAAAGCCATACACCCTTTCTGACACCATCCTGAAACCTAGCAGATTTTCCACTTCCATAGGCTGGAAGCAGGATGCCTGGTTTGTGGTGGACCCTGAGTCAGGGGAGACTCAGATGACATTGACCACAGAGGGCCATTCTACACCTCAACTCTACATTGGCCGAACACGTAAGTCAGATCCCCAAGCTCTAAGAAATAGGAGGTCCCCTCTTTTTCTCTACCCAGGCCTGACAATTGCTATTCAAGTTGAATTTAGGCCTGTCAGTTAATCTGAGAGCCATCACCAATTATTTTACTGATACCCAACAAGGAGCTGAAGGTAGTAATAAACAATACAGGCTTGGTCATAGGGCTGCCAAGCTGGATGACTGGGAAATCTCCAATCCCACAAGACAGACAGCCCCTGGAGTAGAGAGGGGGAGCATCACACAGATGCTCCTGGTACACAGAAACTCCTTGTTTCTGACACGCAGAGTATACGGTCTCCATGCATGACCCAAAGGCCCCAGCCCTGCGCTGGAACACGACCTACCGCCGCTACTCAGCAACATCCGTGGGTGCCTCACCTGGGAAGTGTAAGTGTCACCTTTCTCAGCCCCACCTCAGAGCTAGACCTCCAATCCTTGAGTGACATCCAGGACCAAGTCCCAACAATGCCTATCAACCTGTTCCCTAACATGCTGAATAATGCAGCCTGACAGATGACCCTGGGTGACTCCCAACACCCAGGCTGATCTTCATATATCCTAAGCACTGCCTCAGCCTCTGAACTCTCGTACGCCCTAACCCCGCCAGTTAGTCTGAAGTGACTCATTGAATCCTAAGAGACCCCAAGCGATCACTTCAAACCTTAGACAACTCCCACAAGTCCTAACTGACCTCAACACGGTGAGTGATCCCTGTAGATCTAAGTGACTCCCATATGACCTTATAACCCCTAGATCTTTATACCTGTCCTGCCCAACTTCCTGAGGGCCCTCACAAGTGCTCCTACGTGATCCTCAAATCCCAACTCTGCCATTCTTCCCAAGACACCATGCAGATAACCCTGACATGTCACAGGTGACCCCTTCATACTCCAGGTGCCTCCTAAGGGACCTGTATGACTCTGGGCCATGCAGCTCGACTCACCTTTCTTGGCAGACATGAACCATCTGACATCCTGTGGGATGGGCTTGCTGCTCACTGTGGACCCAAGAAGTGGGACTGTGCTGTGGACACAGGACCTGGGTGTGCCTGTAATGGGCATCTACACTTGGCACCAGGATGGCCTGCATCAGATGCCCCATCTCACATTGGCACGGGATACCCTACATTTCCTCGTCCTCCGCTGGGGCCATATCCGACTGCCTGCCTCGGGCTCCCAGGACACAGCCACCGACTTCTCTGCCTCGGATACCCAGCTTCTGTACGTGTCCATACCTGAATCCCAGGGAGTCTGGATTTCTGGAGGTGCTATAGCCCAGGCCCAATGACCAGACATGATGTTCAATGGTCTGACCAGGCCTTGATCCAACAAATATAACTGACACTGGTGTCAAAATTTGCTCCCAAGTGTCCCTAGGGCGCTCTGGATACTCACTATCTAGCTGGTGATTGGGTGTCCTGAGAGGGCCTTCTAGGCCTGCCTGCGCTGACTGGTAGATGCTGTTCCTTATTGATTGTTAAATAGTTTAATGCCACCCTTCCTTATCCCATCCCGTAGACACAGACTGAAAAAGTTAGGGTTGCCCATTCATTCAATTTGTTCCACAAATGCTACTCAAGCATTGCTGTGTGCCAGTCATTCATCAGACTCTGTGAGTGTAATAGTAAATGATAGACCCAGTACTTCTATCTACAAGGAGCCCAGAGTCTAGTGGAGGACAGATCTATAAAAAGGCAATTATAACATGGTGTGATAAGGGATAAGAGACAGGCAGACTGTGATTGCAATACATAGGAAAGATACCCAGATTGAGATTAGAGACTGGAGGCAGCCATGGAAAGCTTCCTAGAGGAAGAGGCATATAAATTGAAACCCAAAGGATCAACAGAAAATGAGAGAACGCATGATAGGTAGAGTACAGAACAATAGATCTGAGCAGAGATTCGTGAGGTTGAGGTAAAGCCGAGATCTTGTGGGACTATTTGCAAAGGGCTTTGGCATTCTCTTCCATGGCTAAGGAGCAGTCATTGGAGAGTCTCAAGCAAAAGGGGGATTGAGTCATGTTATCATTTCAGAAAGATCATCCTGGGTCTGGTGTGAAGAGTATTTCAGAGTGAAGTAGGGGAGGAATGGGTGCTTGTAAGACATCGCCTGAGTTCAGGAGACAGATGATGCTGTGGGACTTCGCATGGTGGCCCTCACCTTTTATTGAAGCACTACGCAGGCAGAGGCAGGCAGATCCCTGTGAGTTCGAGGCCAGCTGCTCTGCATAGTAAGTTCCGGGCCAGCCAGGGCTACATAGTGAGACCCTATCTCAACAAAACAAACAAAAAGATGATACCGTGGACTGGAGCAGAAAAATAAAGATAAGTAGAGGACGAGAGGACTGTGAAGAATTAGTAAGATTTTGGAGATTGGAGAGTTTGAGCAGTGTGAGCAATGAGTCGAAGGAGGCTCCCAAATATATACATATTCCAGTTTTTAGAGGAAGCATGAATGTCATTTGTAGAGATTAGGAGCACTAGAAAATGAAGTGCAAAGGTGAAGAGGAAGATGATGGGTTCGGATTTAGAAAACTGAGGCTTTTAAAATATTTTTTATTATTGTTTTTATTTTATGTTTATGAGTGTATTTACGAATGTATTGCCTGCAGGTATGTTAGGGCACCCATGTCATTCACTGCCCGTAGAGGTCAGAAGAAGGCGTCAGACCCCCTGGAACTGGAGTTATGGACAATTGTTTGCTGCCATGTGGGTGCTGGGAATTGAACCTAGGTCCTCTGCAAGAACAACCAGTGCTCTTAACTGCTGAGCTATCTCTCTAGGCCCAGAAAATTGAGTTCTTATAAGAGCTCTGGGCCAAGTGTGGTGGTCATATCTGTAATCCTAGTACTCAGAATACTGCCAAAGGAGGTTTGTGAGCTTCAGGCTTTCCTGGGTTATATAGTGAGAATGTGTCTAATAAAAAGGCTAGACATAGATTTAGAAATTATGACTGTAGACACTGAATCACTTAGTTTTGCTGCATAACAAACCACTCCAAAATTTAGAACTTAAAAAAAATTGGTATTTTTTTAAGATTCTGTGGGCCATCTGGGTGGTATTTTAGGTCTCTAATAATTAGATGGTGACTTGGTAGAGCCAATGATTTAGGATGGCTTCACTCACCTACCTAATAGTTGGTTAACTATTTGGCTTAGAAGGTGTCAGATAGAATGGTTCTTTATACAACATAAATTCTCTCCTCCCTTGTGTGAAAATAGATTTCCTCGAGTGGTAGTCTCAGGGAGGGCTGCAAAGAACAACACATATGCCCTGTTTAAGCTTATGTTATATTTACTATTCTCTCATTGGCTAAAGCAAGTCACATGGTCAGTCCTAGAGTCAGTATGGAAGGGAATTACAAAAGGATGCAGGTGCAGAAATACTGAAGCTACCCACCAGCATTACCCATCCTCTTTTTCTCTTCCCCTTTAGGATGACGCTCTATGTGGGGAAAGATGAAGCCGGCTTCTATGTCTCTAAAGCACTGGTTCATACAGGGGTGGCCCTTGTGGTAAGAGTGTGTTCCCTGAACCAGAAAGAGGGAGGGAACAGGAAAGAACTTCTGACTCTCAAGTCTCTCTATCTTTTGCCATAGCCCCGCGGACTGACCCTGGCCCCAATGGATGGCCCCACAACAGATGAGGTGACACTTCAAATCTCAGGAGAGCGAGAGGGCTCACCCAGCACTGCTGTCAGATACCCCTCAGGCAGTGTGGCTCTCCCCAGCCAATGGCTACTCATTGGTGAGGTTCCCTATCTCCAATTTGGAAAAGATAAAAGACCTGTAAATCCAGTTTCTGACTTGAAGTCATCTTCAACCTTCTTTTATCCTGCCACTTAGGACACCATGAACCACCGCCAGTTCTGCACACTACCATGCTGAGGGTCCACCCTACCCCAGGGAAAGGGTCTGCTGGGAAAAGATCCCCAGAGGACCTCCATGCCCCAGCTCTCCTAGAGGTCAGTGCTGGGGCGGCAGAGGGCATTGTTGGGCCTAGAAAGCTACCCTTGGAACTATTCCCCATTCTATCTATGCACGTTCCCAGGAAACAAATATTTTGTTGTTGATGCTATTGCCAGACATGCTGGAAGCATCAAAAAGATACTGACTGAAGCACATCGTGAAGCATAGTTCCCAGGTTTTATTCCTTCTTCTTCAGTGTAAACAGTGTAAAATATTCATCAAGTAAGAAATTGAAAACAGAAGAACTAAAAGACATGCTGTCCTGGGAAGGGAGTTGGAGAAGTGCTAGTAAATTGTTCAAGGTCAGAAAGAATTGCTGTGTCTTCAGAGCAATAATTCTCAAATAATCTAGGACAGTTTGCCCTAGATCCACCAAAATTTTAATCCCCAGGGATGAATATCTGTTGTCAATAATATCCCGGGAAAACATGAGTTTTTAATGACATTCAAGGACATGCTGGTCTTGGTAAATCTTTGGTATATGCCCTCTTCTGGGTACCGTGATATTTCAGCACCACGGAGAGCACCACACTTCTCATACAGGGACCACTTCCTGCCCCTTTAGCCCTGGACTATGTGATAAGGGGTTAAGAGGTTTCACAGTAGGAGGGAGTGGAAGAGTGAAAACTGCTGTGTTTCCAGTTCCTAAGCCTGAGCAGGGAAGAACCTTGGGACCCAGAGATGCATCTTGAAGCCAAAACTTCAGACTCTTCTCCAGGGCTGGGATCCCAAGACCTATTGGCAGCGAGCCTCACTACCATCCTCCTGGGAGGCTGGATTCTCTACCTGATGAAGCAGGTAAGCCCAACATCCTGACCTTGTCCATCTTAGAGTCTTCCTAGGGAGAACTCTGCTTTTCTTTCACCTGACTTCAACTGGCCCTGCCTTCCTCCCAGGAGCTCTCCCAACTCTTTGTCCTTGTGTTCTTCAAGTTCAAGCTTCAAGGTGACCCATCTCAGGCACAGGTGTGGGGCCCATCAGGAGGAAGGCTTGAGCTCTCTAAAACCCATGTGTTGTAGCAGCAGCAGCAGCAGCAGCTAGCAGAGCAGCAGAGCCCTTTGGCATCTGCAAGTCCTCCTGACACCTCACAGGATGCTCAGATACAGCCTTCAAGGGTCACCTTCTGGAGCCAAAAGAGACATCAAAGTCCTTCAGAGCAAGTCCAGCCATCCTGTGAACCTGATGGTGAGCTTAAGTGAACAAAACAGGGATAGTCAGAAACAGAAAAGAGAGAAGTGGACATAACTTGATTTCAAAGTCAAATTAGAAAGCCACAGATAGTGGGATGGCTAAACCTAAATAAAATAACAAAAAGGTATTTTAGGGACTGGACAGACGGCTCAGCAGTTAAGAGCACTGGTTGTTCTTGCAGAAGACCCAGGTTCAAATCCCAGTACCCACCTGGTGACTAACAACCATCTATAACTCCAGTTCCAAGGGGTCCAATGCCGTCTCCTGTCCTCTGAGGGCATTGCACAAAATGGGTGTACTTACATACATGGAAATGTAACACTTATATACGTAAAAAATATAAATAATTTAAATAGGTATTTTAATGGGTATTTTAAGACACTTTCCAAGTGTCTTCTACTATGATTTCTAAAAATTATTTTAAGGTCTCTGGATGTAGATATAACTGCTTGTAGATCAAACTCTGTTGTCTGCTAGCTTTTGAAGGGCCTATCCATTTTCTCAAATGGGTATAACACCCAGTTTGCTGTATCACTGAATTGGGAGAAGTCTTCATCATCATTATTATCAAGTAAGGGCTCGCATCATAGATCAGAGTAGAGTGTTCACCTAGCATGCACAAAGCCCTGGATCCCATTCTGAGCCCTACATAAACCAGGTATGGTGGTACATGCCTGTAATCTAAGCACTCAGGTAGTAGAATCAAAAGTTCAAGGCCAGCCTGGGATATGTGTCTCAAAAAAGTGATTATACCTTGGTGATGTTGTTAACATTTGTGTTAAATAACGTATTTGGTGATGATAGTCACAAATTATCTGGGTATGTTTTTATTTAGTTTCAGCATTCCTCACATTGCTGCTTGGTTTCATCCTATAATCAAGCCCCTCAAACCCTGTGAATTACTATGAAGTGCTCAGGGGTGGAGTGTGTGCATTTAGTGTTCACTCCAAGATTCTCTTGCTCTTTGGCTCTGGGTCAAGCAAGTATCTCCAATTACTCCTCAGCTTCCTCATGCCAAATCTGCACTTGCCATGCACTTCCTGGGACTGCAGTCTACTTGGCTTGAGGCTCCATTGCTGCCTCCAGTATTCAGCTGCATGCTGCTTTTCCTCAGGCCTCGGCCCCTTCCTGATTCAGCTCTAAGAAAGCAAGTCCTCTGAACTCCACCTGCGGCCCCAGGGCAGCTTCTGTAATGGGCTCCACACAGGGTTGTAGTTCTTGTCATTCACTGGCTTGCCTGAGTCCCAGTAATACTCATTCCTCTGCACCTCCAAATTCTCCTCCCAAGGGCATTCTCACTCCAGTGGTCTGCTTCTCCTTCTGCAAACAACTCAGACCCCATCTTTTCACAGGGCAGCTATTATTAAGGAGCTTGTAATTCTTTTCTTTTAAAAACTTTTTTTTTTAATTTTGTGTGTGGTGGTACATACCTTAAATACCAGCACTCAGGAAGCAGAGAGAGGCAGATCTCTTTGAGATTGAGGCCAGTGTGATCTACACAGTGAGCTCCAGGCTAGCTAGGGAAACAGGGAGACCCTGTCTCAAAAAAAAAAAAAAAAAAAAAAAAAGTTTCTGTGTGTGAACCAGAAATGGCAGTGCACACCTTGAATTTAATCCCTGTATTCATGAGGCAATGAGGCAGAAGTAGGTAGATTTCTGTGAGTATAAGTCCAGCCTATTCTACATAGTGAGTTCCAGTACAGCAAGAGCTCCATAGTGAGACCCTGTATCAAATAAACAAAGAAGTCTGCGTGTGGTGGTACACACCCTTAATCTCAGTACTCAGGAGACAGAGGCAGGTGGAGCTCTGTCTGTGGGTTTGAGGCCAGCCTGGGCTACACAGTGAAACTCTGTCTCAAAAATAACTTGTGTGTATGTGTTTCTATAGGGTGTATGTGCACATGTGTGTGGTGCATGCACACAGGAGGAGGTGCATGCCCCTGTGCACTTACAGAGTGCGGAACATCGAATGTCCATAACTTTCTACCTTATTCCCTGGAGCTAAGGTGGCAGCCAGGAAGTCCCCGTGATCCTCCTGCCTCCAGCCACCACAGTATTGTGGTTACAAGCATGTGTTACCACGCCTGGCACTTTATACGGGCTCTAGGGATTTGAACTCAAGTCCTTATGCTTGCACAGCAAGTGCTTCTGCCCACTGACCATCATCTCTCCAGCCCCAAGGGTATGTAATTCTTCACTCCCCCAGTTCACTGGACCCCCCCAGCCCCTGCCCATTGATGTGATGGAAGTTCCTTCCCTAGCTAGAAGTTTCTTCAGTTCCCATCTGAGCAATATCCTCTGGAAAAGGTAATGAGGGAGGGGAGAGACAAGTGGAAACGCAACTCAGCGGTTCAACAGCTCCTTAGCATGTGTGAGGCCCTGGGTTCGATAACCAGAACCAAAGTGGAAGCAGGGGGCAGGGTCACTTAAGTCACAAATATAGGTCAGGCCGGCCACCTTGTTATGTAAAATGCCAAAAGTTCTTTATCCACAATAGTGATAAAGAGACAACAGCTCAAGGAAATAAAACAGATTACTCAGATAGAGCTTGACATTTTTATTAAAATTGGTACTTTTTATTAAAACGCGGTAGATAAACAATTTCTATGTAATGTTCATTCCCTCTGTCATTTATTACCTCTTTGTGTGTGTGTGTGTGTGTGTGTGTGTGTGTGTGTGTGTGTTCACGTGCATTTACATGTCTGTGCATAATGTGGAGGCCAGAAGACAACCTCAAGTTTTGTTCTTCAGAAGACCTTGTTTTTTTGAGACAAGCTCTCACTGGGACTTGGGGCTCACTGAGCCCCAGAGATTAGCCAGTCTCTGCCTCCTCCATGCTGAGTTTGTAAGAATGCACCATCATGCCCAGCTTTTTATATGGGTGCTGGGATAGAATTTAGGTCCCCATGCCTGCAAGGCAGGTTCTTTACTGCTAAGTTATCTTCCCGTTACCAACCTCACCCAGCTTCATTGCAAACAAAGACTTTATGAGGACACTTTGCGGCCCTACAACTATCCCTGGGGTGTTGTAGCCCCATACCCCTTCCCCCAGTGACAGGTCTAGCTATATAGCCTAGAATGGCTTCGAACTCATGATCCTCCTGCCTCCACTGAGTACTGGGACCACAGGCATGCGCCACCACACCCAGCCTCAGCCATCTGTCTTGGCTTGCTCTCTGATGCTCCTGCCTGCCCAAACTCATCTTTTTATCTGGAACAATTCAACTTCAATGAAAAGAAATGTTACAACTGACAGAGGTGGGAAGAATGACAGAGAAAAGAGACAGAAGAGGCCCCCAGGGGGGTTCCCATAGCATGTATCACCCCCACACCCTCTCCTCTACCTAGTTCATCTTTGCATGTATATGCTGTGGTGACACTAACATCAACCCCACTGTACAGAAAACCAAGGGCACAGTGGCCAAGTTGCCTGTCCAAGTACACCAAGAGCAGGGCAGCACTGGGCACTGGACCTGGGAGTCTGGTGTCCTTGTTTACCCACCTCACCAAGCTAAGTGTGGAAGGGCGGAAGTCTGGAGACCGGTCAAGGTAGAGGGTGGGTCTGAGGACAGGGAGGATGACGGTGGGCAGTGGGGCACACTAAGACAACTATGATGCCCTTCTATCCTGTAGCGGATCAGCTCACTGTGGTCGGGAAGATTTCGTTCAACCCCAAGGACGTGCTGGGACGTGGGGCAGGTGGAACTTTCGTTTTCCGGTGAGTGGCAGGTGGAGCCCAGGCTGCACTTACAGCTTTTGGACCACACAGAGGTGAGGACAGGTCACCTCTGCTCACCAGTTCTGACCCTGTCCTTGCCCTCTCTCTCCGAACCCATCACCCCTGGTCCACCTTTCAGAGGACAGTTTGAGGGACGGTCAGTGGCTGTGAAGCGGCTCCTCCGAGAGTGCTTCAGCTTGGTTCGCCGGGAGGTGCAGCTGCTTCAGGAGTCAGACAGGCACCCCAATGTGCTCCGCTACTTCTGCACTGAGCGGGGTCCCCAGTTCCACTACATTGCCCTGGAGCTCTGCCAGGCCTCCTTGCAGGAGGTGAGTTGGGCACACAGGGAGGGAGGGAGGCCTCAGGCTGAAGAGTGACAATGCCCCTCTCTGCTGCAGTACGTGGAGAACCCCGACTTGGAGCACTGGGGCCTGGAGCCCACGATGGTGCTGCAGCAGATGATGTCAGGCCTGGCCCACCTGCATTCCTTACATATAGGTACTATGCCTCTGGTTTCTAGTCCTCAATCTCCTGCTTTGCCCCATCAGCTATCAGCTCACTCTGTCCCCTTCCTGCAGTGCACCGCGACCTGAAACCCGGCAACATTCTCATCTCTGGGCCTGACGGCCAGGGCCAAGGCAGGGTGGTCCTCTCTGACTTCGGCCTCTGTAAGAAGCTGCCTGCAGGCCGGTGTAGCTTCAGTCTCCACTCCGGCATCCCAGGCACAGAAGGCTGGATGGCACCTGAACTCCTCCAGCTCCTGCCCCTAGACGGCCCTGTGAGTCTGCCCACCTGCCCTGGGCCACAGGGCTCCCTCCTCCAGTCAGTTCCTCTCTGGAAGCTCAGTGTCTGAGTTGCTTGAGCTGCTCTGCTCAGCCTGCTTGCTCATCTTTTCCCAGGGCAGGATCTCCAGCCTCTCAGGAGGCATTAAGCCATATCAGGAGACATTTTGGTGGGCTTGACTTAGGAGGAAAGCCTTGGGCAGCTGGTGGGTAAGTCCAGGGGTGCTACTAAACAATGCCACAGAGCACAGGGTGCTACCTCTCTTCCCAACAATTATGTCCTCACTCAGTTCTGCCCAGCATGAGAAATCATGACATAGAAAATGACGTTTAGTTGAGACAAGGTCTTACTATGTAGCCTTGACTTCCCAACCTTCCCACCTCGGCCTCCTGAGTGCATGAGCACCATGACTGGCCTGGAAAATGATTAATCCTCACTCACTGTGCTCCACACTCACTGAGGAACTCAAATTCTTAGAAGTGTGGGGCCTACCTGTAATCTCAGCAAGCAGGAGGTTGAGGCTACAGGATCTTGAGTTCAGGCTACAGTGGAGACCCTGTCTCAAAAAAGAGATGATACTGGACTCTTCACCTATTCTGACCTACTTAGCTGGGGGGAGAGCTCAAGGCAATGTCAATGTAGACTGAGAGTGAAGAAAATGAACTAGTACAGCGGGAAGCATAGAACAGCGTCTGACTCCCCTAAGCTTGACTTCAGGACTATAGATTTGGAGTCACAGTGAGTAGAAGAAACAATAAAGGACAGTGGCTAGCCACAGCCATTCCCATTCCTAAAGAGAAAAGTGGTGACCAGGAGACCAAAGGACCCAGGAACTAAATAATGTTATAAGCCTATGCAGTATATTTTAAAAATTAGTAGCCAGTATTTTTAAATTGGGGAAGTTACCACCCCAACCCCCACCCCGGGTTATTGGATTCACTTGAAAAAAAACAGCTTTGCCCGCCTGGCAGTTTCTTGGTGGCAACTAGAGAAACTAAGAACCACTGCTCCAGTGGTCAGGCCCATGCTGAGTCACACCCCCATCCTGGCCCTCCTGCCTATGTGCAGCCAGCCTCCATTTGGCTCACAGCCTATAGAAAGGCAGCTGGGAAAAGAGAACCAGAAACTCAGCAGGGACAAAGAAATGTCCTGCTTTTCTGGTCTTAACATCACCCTGGCTGCCCCACAGGTCCAGGAGGGATTTAGCCAGGCCCACTTCCTCCTTCTCATGTCCACTCTCTGGCCCCCAGACCAGCGCCGTGGATATCTTCTCTGCAGGCTGCGTGTTCTATTATGTGCTTTCTGGTGGCTGCCACCCCTTTGGAGAGAGTCTCTACCGCCAGGCCAACATCCTCTCAGGGAACCACTCTCTGGTTCAGCTGGAGGAAGAGGTCCATGGTGAGGAAGAGCTGGGCCAGTAGATGGAAGGGAGACATGAGGGAGGCCTGAGGTTGGGCAGGTATAAGCCATCACTTCCTTCTGCCCTCCAGACAAAGTTGTGGCCCGGGACCTGGTAGAAGCCATGCTGAGCCTGCTGCCCCAGGAACGCCCTTCAGCAGGACGGGTGCTGGCCCACCCCCTCTTTTGGAGCAAAGCCAAGCAGCTCCAGTTTTTCCAGGTCAGATGGAAATCTTGGGAAGCACCTTCCCACCACCCCAAAAGTTTCCTGACCAAGAAAGAGGAAGTTTGAGAGGCTAGGAGAAAGCAGCTGGAGCCTTGCCATCTTGGCTCCTCGGGATCCATGCATCTGTGGCTTGGCACCAGCTGCCCACTGTGTGGGACACAGCCTGCTCTCATTTGCACTGTCACTCACGCTCCAGGGCATATGTGCCTTCCATTTGTGACCTTGAGCAAGAGTCACACGCTGCCCAGCCACAGAAGACAGACGTCAGTGCTTCCTTCTAGTGGAGGGTGGTGTGGAGGCAGGGCATGGAGAAATTATCCTCTCCAGGAAGGAATAGCCCCCCGCCCTCCTAAGTTGAAGAGGCTTTTGCCACAGCCATACAATACAACCCTGGCCTTGGGGCGTATGGTCATAAGGCTCAGGAGCTCTGTGGGATCCTAGGATGTCAGTGACTGGCTGGAGAAGGAGCCGGAGCAGAGTCCCCTGGTGATGGCACTGGAAGCAGAAGGACACAAGGTGGTCCGGGACAACTGGCACAAGCACATCTCCACACCACTGCAGGCAGGTAGAGGCCATTTGGAGTAGGCCTGAAGATGAGGTGACCCAGTGGGTACACCTCTGCAGCCCATTTCTCTGCTCACAGATCTGAGGAGGTTTCGGACATATAAGGGGACATCGGTGCGAGACCTGCTCCGTGCCATGAGGAACAAGGTATGTTCTACACTGTGGGGACTGGGTATAGGGAAGGCCTGTGAGCTGAGCAGGCTCCCCGCTCGGCCCACCTGTGAGCTGAGCAGGCTCCCCGCTCGGCCCACCTGTGAGCTGAGCAGGCTCCCCGCTCGGCCCACCTGCAGAAACACCACTACCGGGAGCTCCCGACCGATGTGCGCCAGGCACTGGGCCGCCTCCCTGACGGCTTCATCCAGTACTTCACACAGCGCTTCCCGAGGCTGCTGCTCCACACTCACCATGCCATGAGGACGTGTGCCTCTGAGAGTCTCTTCCTGCTCTACTATCCATCAGCCTTGGATGCCAGGGGGCACTGCCAGGTGCCACAAGGAGCTGAGGCAGCCAAAGGCTCCAGAGGTGGGCCAAGGAGTTGGGCCTGTGGCTGCAGCCGGCCTCAGGGAGCACCAGAAAGACTAGCGCAGTCTGCGGCCTGAGGCGGCTACAGCGGAGACACTCGGGGTCTGGCCACTCAGGGAATATGGGCCAACAATGACTTACAAATATTTAATGTATATAAAGCTAAGGAAAGGGCAGTCCCAAATTCAATAGAAATATCTGTACAATTAATACAGTGGGCTGAGGACAGGGAACGAGGCTGGAGAACCCACACCCAACATGTACAAAAATAACTTACACAGTAACCCCTGCAAGGTTGGCACAGCTCCCAGTACAGCCCCGGAAGGCACTGACAGCAGCAGCCCCAGGAGCCCAGCAGCCCAGCGCGGGGCTAGTAGAGTGAGGGGCAGCAGTCGGAGGGGAGGGAGGCCTAGGAGGAGGCCTTGAGGCGGTTGCAGGCCGAGCGGGAGCTCAGCAGCTTGTCCACCATGGTGCGGGCATAGCGCAGCCGGCTAGCCAGCTCCCTGCAGCAGCCGTGCTCCTCTAGGAGGCTCAGGCGATAGGTGCGGAAGTCCCTCTTCTCATCGATGTAGGTCACAGCCGCCATCAGCGGGCAGAGGATGAGTTTCGTGTGGTCCTAGGAGGGAGGGAGGGAGGGAGGGAGGGAGGGAGGCAGGGAGAGTGAGGATTCCAGCACCTGAGAATGAGGAGGCAAAGGGCAGGAAGGCACCCCAGCTGAGGGGGCAGGCCCACCTCTGCCTTCTGAAGGGCAGGGACCCAACACCCAAACCACATGGCCACCCCACAGCATACCCCTCTGCATCTCCTGTCCCTGCTCACCTGGAAGAAGTTGATCTGTACTGTGCCGTTGCTGAGGTGCAGGATAATGGCACTGCGGGTGCGGAACCACGTTCGAAGGTAGGGGAGGCGGGCCAGCTCATCGCCTTCCCGAGGAGTGATGTTAGCCCCCGCCTTCAGCAAGTGCTCACTCATGTAATTTCGGAAATACTTGAGGAGAGTGATCTGGTGGGAAAAGTGGGAGAGGGATTCCTATGAGGGCCTGACCCGGAGCAGCCCCAACACCCACCTGCTCTCAGCAGCCAGTACTCACCTTCTTCATCAAAGAGTTGGGGTGGGAACTCACGGTGAGGTAGGATTCGGTGCCATCCCGCTCTATGTACTGCAGGCTGTCACCATCATTGTAGAGGATGAGGCGTGTTGAGTCATTGAAGAGCACCCCAACACTGTTGTCACATAGCTGATACCCTAGTGTCAGATGAAGGGAGATCTCAGGTGGGGAAGGGGATACAGGCCTGGAAGAACTGAGGCGAAATACAGCTCAGCAGTAGAGAGCTTACCTAGCATGTACATGGCCCTAAGCTCAATCCTTACACACACACACACAAGCATGCACTCACTCATTCAAAGGGTAACCTGACTACACCTGAGCCTCCCCCAAGCCCCCATTCTGAAAGAAACCTACCAAGGCCATATTTGTCTGAATAGTCCACCCACTTGCTGACCCAGAAGATGGGGATGCAAGCAGGATCCTCGGCCTCCTCTGGGACAGAAACAAACAGAACACTAGTTAGGCCAGCTTCTTCCCTTTGATCTTCACAGGCAGCCACCCCAGGTTGAGCACACTGGGCAGGAAGAATCACTGTTACTGGTGAGAGTTAGTGGCTGGATACACTAACAATGATACACAGGGAACTAAGGACAGGTAAAGGGGTTGGGAAGTGCTAGCTGTGGGTGTCGGGGGGGTGACACCTGAAGACACTGGGGGCAAAACTGTGAGCAAGATTACTGAACTCTTCAAAAGATTACTGGACTTTTGCTAAATGATCTACTCAAAATAAAGATTCTACTACTCTGTTCAGAAAGTTTGCAAATTTTGGTGCCTTGTTATTTTATCTTTGGTTGTGTGAACTTTCCCTGGAGAGACAGGAACAAATACCCAGTCAACCTCAGATAGGGTACAGTGACTGACCAAAATAGGGTTCTACAAAAGTTCAACTTGGTGAACCAATGAGTGTATTGCTCTTACTTCAGAGCATGGTTGACCACAAAACAGCTGCTCCATGAAGTCTCTATGCCAGCATGGATGATGTGTGACTAGAGCGCCCTGACCCCTTCAGCTAAAGTTCCACATTCTGTGTGGTCATCCCAAGATGCAACCACATGCAGCCTGGGTAGAATGACATACGACTTGGAGTAAGGTGTAGGAAGGGTGGTTATAATTTTCGGGTGAGGTTCTACTGACCCTCCCCAAGCCCTTTTCTATGACGGAAGGACAACAAGCCTGATCTTGAGGGTCTCGCAAATTATTTGACCACAACCAGCCCAGTTAAGCCATTATCAGTGACTGACCCGGAGAAATTGTGGGGGAGCAAATGTATGCTGTTTTAAGCTGCTAGGTTTTGTGGTCATTTGATGTACACCAATAGATCATCAATATGGGCCTGAACAGCTTCTTCTATATCTAACTGGACCTTGTTCTCAAGAACTTCTCCAAACTTTAGTGACAAGCAGAGGGGGAAAATGTACAGGTAACCATAAAGTCAACGCTCGGAGACTATCTAATGATAAAAGTTTCGTGTGATCTGTAATTATTAACTTGCCTAAAAGGAGACTTGTGGCAGCTAAAGCTTAAAAATATGCCTGGTGCTGATGTAAATCCTTTGTCAGAAAAGTGATAAAAATGTAGCAACTGGGACACACAGCCTCAAGACAGTTAATTCGCGTTTAATTGAAGGTTTTCCTTTTTTTCTTTCTAGCAATTTGCTGTATGTTAAAAAATAAAGTTAAGAAGTTAAAACAAAACAACCTGCGAGCTAGGAAAGTAATAAAGTGCGGACTTGGGGGATGCAAAACCCCGAGCTTGGAGCTGGTCCGGGTCTCTTGGGAACTGAGGAATTAATTCCCTGGGCAGAAAGAAGACACGACAGGTACAGATAAGAGTGGCCTATCAGCCACCTATAAGATGAGCTGGAGTAGAAAAAGACTCAAGCCACACCATGGAGAGCTCTGATGTCAGGCTAACTCTGACTCAGGAAAGGGACAAAGCAAAGGCTATATGGAGACAGGTCTGAACAAACCCCAGCCCCAGGCTGGCTGAGCTGGCCTGGCCTCTCTTGATTCACAGGCCCCGAAGCGCTTACCTTGCCGCACCAGCCCTCGCTCAGAGGGCTTGGACGCATTGACGCTGTTCAGCTGCTGTAGCATGTCACTCAAGTGACACTCAACCACCTCATTGGTTTCCCGAACAACTGGTTCCTCCTTTTCCCGGGGACGCTCAGGCTGGGAGTTCTCCGTGCCTAGGAAGGTGACACAGTCATTGGCCAGGCACACACCGATGGACAGAGCATGCAACTGTCTGCTGGTCAGCACTCTTCCAGAGTGCTTGGGAAAACTGAGTCAGTGACTGACAGGTGTGTGTTGCTCACCACAAGGCCTCTGACCCAAAAGCCACCTGTTACTCAAAGGAGGCAGCCTGAAGGCACCAGCAGCTCAGAACTGCACAACTTCAAGGAAAGAATGCAAGGATCCAGGCAGGTGGATGGTTGAGTAAGCCACACTGCATGGCAGGCCGGATCCACAGGAAGTACAAGCTAAGAGACTTCCCACTCCAAGTCTTGCTTTGCATGCTTATATATAACCTGCATCTGAGGGTGGTTCAGACTGTCTTTAGGCTGCAGGATTCATTTTCCTAAATCAAAATGTGCTACTTTTCCTGTGTAACAGAATTTTTTCTTAAGGGTACAATAAACTAAGTATCATGGCATGATAATATTAAAAATAAGGTTTTTAAATTCCAGCAAAAAAAGACTGTGTTTGTAGAATATATAAAAAGAGTCTGTCCACATGTTATTAAACTATTGGAAATGGAGGAGAAATTCAGAGATTTGTCAAAGAATTCTCTCTACCTTTGGGTAGAGAATTTGCCTTGAAATTTTCTATAAACCCTTTTTCTTTTTCTTAATGCTACCTGTTCAGAATCAGAAGCAAAAGAAAATAAAGTAATCCTTAAAATAGAAATATTAATTGTAGTCCTCCAAATAAGATAGAAATCCAGGAATCTATCACAAGCATGAATAACAAAATAAATATAAAAATAGGAGAGAAGAGACAGACAGACCTTCCTAACAGCACAATCTCAATAAGCCAGGAAGCCAGGAAGGAGGCACATCATTCGGTAGCATGCTTGAGGCCCTGGGTTTGCCACAGCACCACAAAAAAGAGAACAAAAACAAATTAAAAGGAAAAGAGGCTGGGGAGGAAACTCAGCTAAAGAGTGCTTGCCTAGCATGCACAAGGCCCTGGATTCTAGTGTAAACTAGATGTGATGATGCAATCTTACAATCCCAGCACTGGGGAGGCAGAAGCGGGATGGTCAGAAGTTCAAGGTCACCCTTGGCTACTGTGTGTTTGAAGCCAGCCTGGGCTACATGAAACCTTGTTTCAAGAAAAAGAAAAACCAGTGGGATACTAACTGTTGCAAGCAAGATTCACTAGAAAGACCCATAAATACCACATAACCAAGTTAAAAAAAAAAAAAAAAAAATCAAGGGGCTGGAGAGAGGGCAAGAAGAGTACCTGCTCTCACAGAGGATCATAGTTCATTCAGTGTCTAGCACCCACATCTGGCAACTCACAACCACCTGTAGCTTCAGGGAACCCAATGCCTCTCCTGGCCTCTGTTGACACTTAATACTCATGTGCACATACCAATAGACAGATTACATTAGACAGATACACACATTTAAAAAAACAAGGGGGCTGGAGAGATAGCTCAGGGATTAAGAGCACTAGTTGCTTTTGCAGAGAACCCTGGTTCGAATCCCAGCACCCACATGGCAGCTAACAACAGTCTGTAACTCCCGTTCCAGAGGATCCAACACCCTATTCTGACCTCCACTGGCATTGCGAGACCCAGGTGCACTGACACACATGCAGACAACACACTCATACACAGAAAACAAAGAGAAGAAAAACCAACAGTTCTCCTGACTCAACACACTAAGAAGAGCACATCTGTTCTTGCCCAAGTTTCTTGCCCAAGATGCAGAACCTTGATGTGATCATGAAGAAACCTCAAATCTAATAGGAAATAACTCACCAGAGCCCTTTAAAAGTGTCATGCCAGAAAAAGAGCAAAAATTCTCATAGGTGGGAAGAAACTAAGAAGTCAGTGTCATTAAATGTCCTGTGGTGTTCTGAATCAAATCCTGGCACAGAATAAGAAGTATTGGTGGGGAAATCTGATCCACACAAGTGAGAGTTGGAAGTTTGTCAGGATTATCTCAGGTTGTCTTAGTTTTGGTAACTATTCTATGGTTAAGAAAGACGACACTGGAGGAAGCCAAGTGATGGGTACATGGAAACGCTGCTGTTTTGTATCATTAAAAAAAATATTTGTTTTATGTGTATGAGTGTTTTGCCTACATGTATGTAAGTGTACCCATGTCATGTACTGCCAGCAGAGGTCAAAAGAGGGCCTGGATCTCCCAGAACGGAAGTTACAAATGGTTGTTAGATGCTATGTGGGTGTTGGGAACTGAACCTAGATACTCTGCAAGAATATCTCTCCAGCCCCTGTATGGTAACTCTGAAGTAAACTTGAGCCTAGCACTCAGGAGTTCAAGGCCAGCCTAGAAAGCATGAGAGATCCTGTCTCAAAATACCAAAAACAAAAAAGCAAAACAACCCCCAATTTTTCCTAAAAATTGAAACCTAATTGAGACAGATGACCTTAAATTGTATAACAAAATAGGTAATATTTCCACACAGAGAAACAAAGCACTTCAAGCTACTTCTTTAAAAAGAAATATATTAAGGACAAATAGAACTGCAAGGAAATAAAACATCAAGCTGAATCCAGAGACAACACCTCTATAATCCCAGCACTGGAAAAAGCGAGGCAGGAGGATTTCAAATTAGAGGTCAGCCTTGGCTGCATAGTAAGTCTATCTCAAAAAGCAAGAAAAGGTACAAGAAGAGAGGAAGGGACGGAGGGAGGGGGGGAAGGGGGGAGGGAGGGGGGGAGGGAGGGAGGGAGGGAGGGAGGGAGGGAGGAAAAGAAGGAAAGAAGGAGGGAGATTTTCTTCAAAGTATGAGAAAGATTGCTGTAAAACAACATGGGATTAACGTCAAAGGTCTTGAAATTGATCATAGTGTCTGCCAAGTACTGTTTACTAAGAGTCTTTGTTTTCAGAAGCAAACACTGAAGCACTAAGAATAAAGGACAACTTACTCTCAAATGGTTAAAGAGAGAGAGAGAAAAGTAAACAGGGGCCAATAGAGCGAACATAAAAAAATGTGACTAGGTAGATCCTGGAAAAGAGTACAGGAGTTTTCTGTTTATTCTTCTACCTTTTCAGATGCTTGGACTAATATCAAAATAAAACATTAAAACATGAATCAGAAATGTCATAAATACCAGGATCCCTCACAAACACATATCTCCTCATTCTGACCCATGAAAAATCTAGAAGCAAAGGCAAGGGCATGTGGTCCTAGCATTAAAAGAAAATAGTCATTTTTTTTTAAAGAGACCTGGACTTTAGTTTAAAAGGCTAAGATGATGGACTGCTGGAGTTAGCCATACTGACATTTCAAAAGAGAGATGCGGTAGTGTATACCTATTACCTCATTACTCAGGAGGCTGAGGCAGGAGAACTGAGTTCAAGGTCAACATAGGAAGATGTTAGATACTTCTTAAAGTGATCAAAAAGAATCTTCTAGGTTTGGTGTTCAGTTCATTTGCTCCTTTTTGGGCCCAGTCGGCTGATTTAGCCATGTTAAAGTTTGACTTTCCTGACAGAGCCAAGAGGTAAAAGGGCCCGGGGACAGAACAAGGCCAGGAGCCTGTCTTACTCCAGGGGCCAGGCCCTAAGCTAATGCAACCCATAAGCCTGGGCTCTCTGGGATCTGTCTCATCCAGAACCATCTTTACCTTTATTGAGGACCGTGAGAGGCTTCCTGCCACTGGGGTCCAGACTGCTGGGAACTATGGAAAACCTTGGTGGGATGGTGAGACAAGTAATGGGGAGACGGGCAGGGATGTAACCGGAAGTGAAGAACTCGTCATTGAGCAGCTCGTGGATAGTGGGGCGGGCAGTAGGATCCGTCTGAAGCATCTTCTGGATGAGGGAGGCAGCCACGGGGTTGACATGCTGGAGCAGAGAGACAGAGCCTTAGACAGGATGTGGCAGGGGACCTCCAGTCCCCATGTGGCTACTCCTGGTCTAAACATAGCACAGCTCAGTGGCCATAAGCACTCCCAGATCCTCCATCTCTGAGTGCCGAGGACCCCTTCCCACCCACTTGGGACTCAATAATAAATGGGACACCTTTTCAGCCCTGACTTTATCCTGGCAAGAGCATTTAGTCATCCACCACCAGAGGGGCAGGCTTCAAAGTCCCAAGACCTGTGTTTAAGCCCTAGCCCCTTGATACCAGCTGTGCCTACTAACCTGGGCTTTCTAGGGCCTTTGTTTACAGACTTATAAAATGTGGGAGGAGGGCACAATGCTGGGAACCCCACCAAGATGATTTAATGGGATAAAATTCAGCACAGGTCAGTCAGTCATGGTCCAGCATCAACTCTATACCAATTAAACGCCAGGGATTCCTGCATGTTAACTCACTTGCCCTTCAAAAAACACAAGAAGGGTCATCTCCCTCTCTATTTGGAATTGAGACAGAGTCTCACTTTGTAGCTGAGGCTGACCTGCAACTTGAAATCCTCCTGTCTTAGTCTTGCAAGTGCTGCGACTGCAGGTGTAAGCATCTCTACTATTAAACCTTGCTTATAAATGAGGAAACAGATTCGGAAGAGGAAAGACCTTTGTCCGAACACACATGTGGCAAACGACAAAGCTAATATAGCCCAAAAGTCGAGCTGGTTAGAGCCACTGCATGCTGTCTGACAGTGAGCTGAAGTTTCAGGATGCGTCTACTCCACCTGTCCTTGCAGGGACAGGGTTCTTGATTTCACACAAGGACACCTACGTGAAGGTGGCCAGAAATGGGCTATCCCTTTAAATGCACTTATGCCATCAGTTATGAAAATGGATGTAACTTTGTCATTGGATAGCCCTTGGAGGCACTCTAGAAGCAGTAATTCCATTTTAAACATGAGAAGCTCAGTTCAGGAGTCAGACTTTGCCTCTAAAGCACAATCTGAGGCTGGACAGTTGGCTCAGCAGTTGAGTGCACTGGCTGCTTCTGCACAGGACCTGAGTTCAGTTCCCAGCCACCACATGACAGCAAACAATGGCCCATAACTCCAGTTCCAGGGGATCTGACACTCCTTTCTGGCCACCAAAGGCAATGTACACTTACATGCATGCAGCCATGGTCCACCTGAATGGAGATGGTCTATGTTCAAAGCTTAAGCACTTCTGTCCCTAGTCCCTCCTTTTCTCCCTGCTCTTTACATGGCTATTTTTATTTTGAAACAGGGTATCCCTGAAGCTCCAGCTGGCCTGGAACTCACTACACACTAGGCTGGTCTCAATCTCTCAGAGATCTACCTACCTCTACTTCCCAAGCACTGGGACTAAACACATGTGCTGCCACACCTGACACATATCTTTTAAATATACCTTCAAGAAAAGTCTAAAAACTTGGCTGGGATAGCTTCGTTGGTAGAGTACTTTCCAATCACACAAAGTCCTGAATTCGCTCCCAAACATGAAATCAGCATTGGGGCATATGCCTGCAATCTTAGCACTTGGAGGCTGCAGGATCAGAAATTCAAACTTGCTACATAGTGAGTTCCAAGTCAGCCATCTGCCATTCGAAAGCTCTGCAGCTACACTAAGGGTAGGACTGACCTGACTCTGTCCCTAGAATATAGCTGGGATCAGCGAACAGCTCTGAGGGAAAAACAAAATAAACCAAAGCATGAAGTACTGTAGTTACCTTGGGAATGCTGTACTCATTCTTCTTGATCCGGAGGTAGGTCTCTTTCAGGCATGAGGTCTCAAAAGGTGGTTTGCCCACTAGCAAAGTATACCTGTAAACACAAGGAAAGACTTCACTCAAGGGTGCCAGCAATCCCAGATGCAGAAGTCATCACCTTGGGACCAGAGGAAGGGGGGATGTCCTTTGGACACACTGGCTGGGATGTGTGAAAACAACCTAAGTCTGCCCAGCAGCCTCAGAAACCAATGGCTGGGACATACCTTTAGCAGAACACAGGTGACAACACCTGGATTCCAAGGGGCTAGGGATTGCCCAGCTCTGGTCTGCAGTGATAGAAGTGACAGAGGCTTCTCCAAGGGCCCCAGGGGCCATTACTGTCCCTAACAGGCCAGGGTGGGTGGGCTACCCTTTCCTGTAAAAGCTCCATGCCTACCAGTTCTGCATTTAAGCTTCTGGTGGGGGAGTGGGGGACAGGGGGTACTACAGGATACCAAAGCCAGAACTCCAGCACAGGCCTAACTCTCCAAGCTAACAAAAACAATGACATTCACAAAAGCCCAAGCCTCAGATCCAGTAAGTCTAGGATTGGGCTTATTGGATATGAGGCTTGGGCAGGCCTAACAAGCTCACAGGTGTTGATGACATGGGTCTGTCAGTAGAGGCCAGGATGGAGAGATAGCAACTCTTGCAGTGGACCTGGGTTCAGTTTCTCGCACTCACATGGGAGGTGACAACAGTCTGTAACCCATTTCCAGGGGATCTGATGCCCTCTTCTGGTCTCTATGGGCACTGCATGACATGGGTGCACTTATAATACATGCAGAAAAAAAAAAAACAAAAAACTCATACACATCAAATCTTTTAAAAATTAAAAAAAAAAAAAAAGAGTGTAGAGGTCTTCTGGTCCCTTCCCTGAACCCACAGCCTAGGCCGCAGAAATCCCATGTCTGAAAAGAAAACATGGAAATAGGCTTCATCCTATCCTGTCAAACAGCTTTTCCATAAGCAGAAGGATCCAGAAGATAAGGTCAACTGGGTGAGACATCTTAAAAAGCCTCTACTGAAGCCTAACACCTGCTGAGAATACTCCCAACTTACATGATGCACCCAATGGACCACACATCCACCTCAAAACTGTGCCCCTTCTTGCTTAGCACCTCGGGAGCTATGTAATTAGGAGTCCCACACAGTGTCTTCTTCCGCTCTCCATCATATTCCACTTTGGTTGCCAGTCCAAAATCCCCTGCAACAGAGGGAGGAAGAGGAGATGCTAAGATGCCAGCCCTGACCGCTGTCATTACAGACAGCTACCTCAAACCTGGCCATCCAGAGCAAGAGCCATGACAGCCTCTGCTCCATGAACCCTCCCATCATGCTGGCCCAGGCTAGCCTCTCACTGCCCTTTAGCAGCCCTGAGGGGCTGGTGAGATGCTCAGTAGGTGAAGACACTTTTCTCCAAGACTGAGTTTGAACCCAGGACCCACACAGTAGTAGGAGGAAATTTACTTCTGCAAGTGGTCTTCTGACCTCCATGTGTGAACTGTAGCATGTGCACTGCACATAGATACATGTAACTCAAAACACATGCACACACAAAAAAAGGAAAGGAAAGCAAGTAGGCTTCTAAAAGAGTTCAGGAATGGCAGATTTGATGCCTTCAGGGGTCAAGCAAATAAACAACTTTCATGAGGCTACTTGCAAGTCTGAGAAAAACTGAAGGGTGGTTGGGGGAGGGGAGGCAGTGGCAAACCAGAATCTGCAGCAGTAGAAGCACTGAAGGAATGCTGTCTGCATTTTAAAGACACTCCAGACAAAAATGTTATGTCCAGCCTCCAGTGTAAAACAGAAACTGGCTAAGAGTGTGGCTCAGTGCTAGAAGCTAGCCTAGTATTCTTGGGGCAAGCCCATACACACGTAAACGAATAAATTATACGTATTGGAGGTACAAACAATGCCTTGAAGACCAGCCGTCAGCGTGGGGCTCCTCACATTTCTGGACTAGAGGCTTTCTAGAGGCCAGCACTGGCACCTCTCCACTCACCACCTGGCTCCGCCTCTTCGGTTCCTCCTAGCCACCTCTCCCCTGCAGGCCAGCATCTCACCTATTTTCACCTCCAGATCCTCATTCAAGAAGAGGTTGCCCAGCTTGAGGTCCCTGTGAATGACCCGGTTCCGGTGAAGGTACTGGCAGCCCAGGACGATCTGCCGCAGGTAGTAGCGGGCCTCGGGCTCAGTCAGTGCTTTCCTCCTCTTGTGCAGCTCCAGGAGAGACTGTAGAAGTGGGGAGGTGGTAATGAGCCCCAGGACTAGGCATTAAGAGGTGGGAGAAGGGGCTTGGCAGGTAGGTTTCTGCCCTTCCCTATGGCTCCCCTAATTCCAGCTTCAGCCTCCGCCCGGGCACTGGTTACTACCACCCTCCAGGACCCTCTCCTAGAACTATAACCGCCTTACTCAGGGCCCTCTCTCAATCCCACTCCGGACCCTCCCCGACTCCACCCTCCAACCTGGGCCTTCCCCCCTTCTCCGGAAGCCCCGAAGTCTGGCTCAAACCACCCCCCAGACTCACTGCGAAAGCTCGAGGCCCACGGCACCCCAATCTGGGACCTCTTTTGTAGCAACTACGGAGCTTTCACACCCAGTACCCGCACCCAATCACACACGCCTCGCAGCCAGGAGCCGCCTTCCCTAGAGCCACAGCCCCTGGCTCCCCTTCCCCCGAGCCCTGCCTATCAGCTCCAAGTGCCAATCAGGCCTTTTCCACTCTAGCTCGAAATTCCTCTGAGTAACTCCAAATCCTGGGCTCCTCTCGGCGGGCGAACTCCCTCCCAGCACTCCCCGGTGTGGCCACCCCACCCCGAGACCCCAAGCAGCTCCAGCCCCTCGGCAGGGACACTCACCCTCCTGCGGCAGAGCTCCAACACCACGAACACAAAGTCACTGTCCTCGAAAAAGCCGTGGAAGCCTACGACGTGTTGATGTGCGAGGCTGCGGTGAATGGAGATCTCCATAGACATCTTCTCCTTCTGGTGGGGCTTGAGCAGCAGAGACTTGGGCACGATCTTGCCCGCGAACACCTCCTTAGTGTCTGCATCTGAGATCTCGAAGCACTTGGCGAAGCCTCCTTTGCCCAGAAAGCGACCCCGCACATACTGCCGTCGGCTGCGGGAGTCCACTAGGACCTCCGGGATTTCCTTGGCCAGCGGACCGGCCGCTGGGGCCGCGGAAGCCGCAACCCCCGGGACCCCGGCTTTCCCTGGGTCGGCCGGTGCTCGGGCCAGCTTTCCTGCTTTTGCAGCTGCATTCATGCTCCCGAAATTGCTCGGCGGACCCGGCAGGGAGGGTGCTGAGGGGTCTGCCCGGCTCTGCTCCTCCCCGAATTCAAACGCGGCGCTGGGAACGTTAAAAGAGCCTGCGCGTCACTGATTGGCCACGGGGATTTAAAATCCAAACCCGCCCGCCGCGAGGCAACATGGGAGCGCTCTACGGCGCAGCCGCCTTTTAACCCGGTCCAGAGGTGAGCCCATCTAATAGGCAGGGCTCTGCGGAGCGCGGGCACGTGGGCTAGCCTGGGAAACCAGGCCCGACTTCATCCCCAGGGAGCCCCAGTGATTCCTCCTTTCTGTCTGCTTGGCCAGGGATGCACATGCGCTTCACCTGCGCCTCACGAGCCCTCCTGGCACCTTCCTGCACCCCAGCAAGCCTTCTAGAGGCCTGGCGTAGCTTGGGAGAGCCATGCCCGCGCGGTCCACTGTCAGGCCTGAAGAGTCGAACCAGAACAAAAACAGCACACTCGACTGGCAAACGCGCGCCTTCCTAGCGAGTCCTCGAGGCCCTCTCTAATAATACCTGCCCCCAGCCCTTCTCTTCTGCCTACTCCATCACCATCACCTGGGGGCTTCTTAGTGAGGTAAAGGAGGGGGTGTGGGAGGCTGAGGCAAAAGGATAGTGAGTTCAGGGTTACAAGGTTAGCCTTGTCTACACAGCGAGTTCTAGGCCAGCCTCGGCTATATAACCCAAGGCTAAGCTGCTGTCTTTCCCCAAGGTCACAGAGCAATGTCTGGATAAAAGGGGGGTACTTACTAAATGTTTTATAAATAAAAGATTGGCTTTTTAAAAATTTAAGCTTAGAGCTGGAGAGAGAGCTCAGCGGTTAACAGCACTGGCTGCTCTTACAGAGGACCCGGATTCGGTTATCAGCACCCACACGATGGATAACAACCGTTTGTAACTCCAGTTCCAGGAGATCCGATGACCTGTTCTGATCTTTGAAGTCAGGGCCAGGCGAATCCGAATTTGAGGTCAGCCTGATCTATATAGTGACACCTTGTTCAAACAAACAAAACTTAAGGGATTGGAAAGATGACAGCAGTTAAGAGCACTTGGCTGCTCTTGCAGAGGACCCAGGTTTGATTCCCAGCACCCACATGATGACTAACAACCCTTGGTAACTATATAGTTACAGGGGAATCTGACACGCTCTTCTGAACTCTTCAGACATTGCATAACATGGGTGCATTTATGTACATGCAGGTAATATACTCATACACATAAAAAAATAAAAATACTAAAACATTTTAAAAATTAGATTACCGGGCATGGGTGGGGATGTAGTTCAGTAGTAGAGCACTTGCCTACCATACCCAAAGTCCTGGTTTCCATTCCCAGCACCACACAATGGTGTGTAATCTTTTATTTGAACTTTTGTTTGTATTGTTTTGTTTGCAGCACTGAGGACTGAACCTGTTAGGTTTTCAAGAGGATACTGAGATGGATTATTGGGGACTAGGAAGTTTATTAGACAACTTAACGCCATGGACAGACAGCGGGGCCGCAGCGTGGTGGGGGCTCTGAACATTCAGGCCCCAGCTCCAGAGAGAGACAGGATGATGGGACTGCTGAAGAGTGGAGTCCGCATGGCAGGGGGAACCTCTTATACTATGTGAAGGTGGGGAGGTTCACAGTAAGAGCTGGGTTCCCAGGCAGGAGGCAGAGAAGGGGCAGGGAACAGGATGTGGCACCCCTTTGATGTAAACTAACTTCATTTCACTGGTGGGGTGTCACTGGAAATTCTGCTAGCTGGAGGCTCACATGTCCCAGTGGGGTGCCTGTTAGTATCAGAGAGGGGGACTTGGACAGACTGGATTCCACATGACATTCTTACAGTACCCAAGGTTTCCCACATGATAGGTAATCGCTCTACACCTGAACTATATCCTCAGCCATTTTATTTTTCGATGTGTGTGTATATGTCGTGCGTTTGTGCCTGTGAGCATCTGTCTGTGAGTGCAGGCAACCACAGGGGGTCAGAGGACAACCTCAGATGTCAGCCCTTGTTAAGACAGGGCCTCTCTTGTTCACCGATGCTTACTTAGGCCAGGCTGGCTAGCCTGTCAGTTTCTGGAGAGCCTCCTGTCTCCACTTGCCATCTCCTGATAAGGGTGCTGAGATTACTGATGCATAGGCTACCGCACCCAATTTTTATGTGGGTTCTGGGGATCCAATTGACTTCAAGTGATTTGCCCACTGATCCATCTACTCAGCACCCTTCAGACCCCCTTAAAAATTTTTACTTTGAGATAGTCTCACTAAGTTGCTCAGAAAGGCTTTGAATTTAACAGTCCTCCTGCCTCAGCTGCCCAAATGGTGATATTACAGGTACACCACCACCCCTGCCTTATTTGAACTTTTTATTGAAATTTAGTGTATTTATGGAAGTGGTCTGGTCATAACTGTACATCTCAGTGAATTTTCACGAACTGAACACATATGGCATAACAATACCCAGACTGAAAAAGAAGACACTACCAACATTCCAGAAGTCCCCTTGGTGACTGCATTGAGTTCCCAGTACCACCTCCACTATCCTAGTCACAACACTGGGCAGACAGTGATGTTCACAGCTCTGGTTTGTTATAGTGAACAGTCATGAAGCAAAAGCTGCACAGGAAAAAGGCGTGTGGGGTAAAGCCCAGGGGAAGACAAGCAGAAATGGCCCAGTTCTTTCCCCATGCAGTCACTCAGTCATGAGCTGTGACAACCCAGGGGAGATGCCAGCAACATTCAGAGAGAAGGGCTAGGAGCACAGGGTTTTATATCCCCATCCCTGCCTAAGGTATCAGAATTCCAGACTCCCAGAGAGAAAGGAGGGGTTCATAAACCCACTGTTTTAGCACAGTGAGCCATTCTTATCCCTTAGGGATGGTGAGAAGCTTCCCCAAAACCAAGCTCCCAGATATCAGCTCGGCCAGTTCTGCACACAGGTCTTTAGTTTTATTGTTTTTATTTTATTTACTTTTTATTTTATGTGTATGTGTTACACTTGCATGTATGTAAGTACACCCATGTTGTGCAATCCTGGTGGAGGCCAGAAAAGGGCACCAGATCTGCTAGTTATTGATGGTTGTTAGCCACCATGTGGGTTTTAGGATTCAAACTCTGGTCTTCTGCAAGAGCAATCAGTGTGCTTAACTGCTGAGTTCTCTCCAGCTCCTGTTTTATTGAAACAAGATCTTATGTATCCCAAGACAGCCTTGAACTGGCTACAGCTGAGGACGTCCTTGAACTTCTACCTCCCAAATGCTAGGATTACAGGTGTGTGCCATCATGTCTGGTTTATGTGCTGCTGGGGACAAGCACACTACCAACTGAACTATATTTTCAACCTTTGTAGATAGGTCTTTCTATCAACAGCAGTCGTTAGCAACCTGGCTGAAACTCCTTACAGCAAAAATCACTATCAGTAGGATCCCTTGCAAAAATGAGACCAGAGCCACTGATAACTCAGTGGGTAAAGGCACTTGCCACCACCCCAAATAACCACAGTTCAACCTGCCAGACCCACATACCCATATGGTATAAGGAGAGAACTGATTCCCACAGTTGTTCTCTGGCCTCCACATGTATATACATACACAAATAAATGTAATAAAAAATTTTTTGAGACAGGGTCTCACTATATATCCTTGGCTAGCCTAGAACTCACTATGTGGAACAGGCTGGTCTTGAACTCACAGAGATCCTCCTGTCTCTGCCTCTCCAGTGCTGGGATTAAAGGTATATGCCAGCACACACGAAAGTTTTTTAATGAGAGTTTTTTACAGCAGAGACCTCAGTTATGCCTGTCAAGGGTCCGAGATTTAGCAAGTTCAAGGCAAACTCAAGAAAGATGTTGTGGAGAGGGATCCTTTCACCTGTGCTGAGGCCCCAGGCACAGCACACTCGGCCAGTAAGTGGAAGCTCACCCAGATGCCCTCTAGGATTGCGATCCTGTCTGAACAGTCAAAGTCATATTCAGAAGCCCAATCCCCAGGGAAACCTCTGGAAACAGGATTTTCTGTGTCAGAGTGCCCTAAGCATGTTTGTCAGTGAGACTGTCTAACTTGTCAACCCCCACCACGCCTGCCCCATTATGGGGCCTCCTGCCCTGTTTCCTGTCCTGCCTGCTAGTTCCTGGCACACTTGTTTCTGAAGGTCCCCAAGGCAGTGAGTTACAGACTGTTCTGCTTGTTGTGATACTTATGCCCATCCACAGAAAGGTGTTCTTTACGGACACGTTTGTCCATAAAGAAGAGAGTTGGGTCTGCTCTGCACTCAACCAGATGAATCACATGCACATGGAACAGCAGCACTGGGAGTTTTCCTCCAGGAACAGTCATGAAAACAAAGCTCTAGCGTCTTCCCAGGCCTGGCCTTTAGTTTTTCTCAGTGTCACAGAATTGGTATGCCCCAATCAGCAATCTCAACTTTCCTTTTTTTTTCCAGATAGCTCTCAGGCCTTTTGCCTAGAAAGGGTTATATGTGAAAGACAAAAAGCATTTTTTTTCAGATAAATATTTTTACACAACTTAATCAGAAAAATGCATTCAGCAACTAGCAACCTGGTAACAATGTGCTATGGATTGAACTGTGTCATCTCCCTCAAATCTATGCTGAAGCTCTAACCACATCAAACACATTATAATATGACTGTATTTGGAGACAAGCCTTAAAGCCATTAAGTTAAAGTGGGGTTACTGGGATCAGCAGACAGTACTGGGCTCAGGTCCAAGCAATTGGAATGTTACAAATTCAGCATTCCAGACAAGCAGTGCCTCTCTTGGGTGGAACTCCCAGTCCAAGTGACAACCAGGGTTTTCTTTTATCTTGTCTGTCTTTACAGTCCAGATGAAGCCAGGTGTGGTGGTACATGCCTTTAGTCTAGCACCAGGGAGGCAAAGGTGGGTGGGACTCTATGAGATAGAGGCCAATCTGGTCTACATGACAAATTCAAGGCCAGGCCAGCTGAGGCTACAGAGAGACCTGGTCTAAAAAAAAAAAAAAAAAAAAAAAAAGGCCAGATAAATTCTCAAAAAGCATACATATCACACTAGAAATAATCAGCCTTCAGGGGTCAGACATGGGAATTCAAGGGCTCACAGCAAGTTAACTGTACTTTTAAATCCCAAATGTGTGCTTCTGTTCAGAGACTGTCTCCAGCCCTTCTTTCCTTTGGTTTCGCTTTCTGGAGGCTCCCAAAAGCACACACCATATCAAAAGTCGGTTACAGAAACCTTTCCTGTCTTCTGTGCCTAAAGAACTGAAATTCCATCCACTGGTCAGCAGAAAAGAACAAAGCATTTGTACTCACTAGTATCTTTTTGTTTGCAGTGCTGGAGATGAAACCCAGGGCTTGAGGCACGCTGGCAAACACTTTATCAATACCATTATAATTTTTCAAAAAATATTTTTGACTGAGATGACTCCTCTAGCATAGATGAAATTATAGACATTAATTCAGGCATGCTGGCATGTGGATACACGTCTGTAATCCGAGGCTGAGGCAGGAAGATCATGAGTTCAAGGCCAACATGGACTACATAGCAAGTTCTAGGCCAGTCTGAACTATATAGGAAGACCCTGTATCAAAAAAAAAAAAAAAAAAAAGAAAAGAAAAGAAAAGAAAGAAAGGAAAAACAAGCCAAGGAAATGGCTAAGGGCCAGGGAAATGGCTCAGCAGTTAAAACACTTACTGTTCAAACCTGATGATCTGAGTTTGATCCCTGGACCACATGTAAAAAGACTGAATACAGTGGTGTGCATCTGTAATCCAAGCACTCCTACAGGTGCGACTGGAGGGAGATAAGACCAGAGAGCCAACTGGATGCTCTCAGGCCAGCAGGAATATACAAGAGAGACTCTGCCCCAAGGTGGAAAAGGGAGATCCCACTCCTGAAAGTTGTTCTCTGACTTTCACATATGAAATAACGTTAAAACCCCACACCAAACAAAAGACAATAAAAATTATAAACATCTAACATTTTATTTAATTTCATTATTATGTATGTGTGTTCTGATATGAGCATGCGTTTGTGTGTGTGTGTGTGTGTGTGTGTGTGCGCTTACAGGCATGTGTATGCCCATGGTACGTGTGGAAGTCAGAGGACAACTCTGTGGAGTTGGTTCTCTCCTTCTACTTTTATGTGAGTTCTAGTGATTGAACTCAGGTCATCAGGCTTGTACAGCAAGTGTTTTTACTTGCTGAGCCATTTCACTGGTCCCACATTGACCATTTTAAATCAACTTTATCAAAATCCAAGTGTGACAGTCATAAAATAAAGTCATTTTTAAAGTCCCCTTCTTTTAACTCAGTGCAAGTTTACTCAAACCTCCTATCAGTAAAGCCAGCGTTCATGGGCTCATATCGCAGTGTTACAGGTCAGCTCTGTCTTGCATAGGTCCTGTCTAGTAACCCGACCCAGAAATGCTCTTTGTCCCTTCTAGAAAGTAAGGGTAATAATTCTTCTAGGGTCATTGAAGGGACTAAACAAAATAACACAAAGTGTAGTTCTCAAGCAATGGACACCAACCAATAAAACCAAATTCGTGTTTCTCTCTCATACATTCAAAGGTTTATTGAGTAACCATTGGGTATTTTATTTATTACATTTAGAAAGAGACAATGAAAAAAGTATTGAAGAAAATACCCACAATTCTATGGGGTACTAAAATTTATTTTTATTTTTTGTGTATGAGTGTTTTGCTTGCGTGTATGTAAGTGTACTATGTGTGTGCAATGCTTGCAGAGGCCAAAAGAGGGTGCTGGATCCCCCAGAACTGGAGCTATAGATAGTTGTTAGCAGCTACGAGGGTGTTGCAAACTGAACCCTGGTCCTTTGTAAGAGCAGCCAGTGCTTCAGCCATCTCTTTAGCTCCTCCTTTGGTACTTTAACAGATATTTTCATATTTCCTTTTCCTTCTTACCAACATGGAGCTTCATTATTATTATTAATTATTATTATTATTATTATTGTTTGGGTTGGTTAGTTTTTATTTTTTGAAATGGAATCTTGCTGTGCTGCCCAGGCTGATCTTAAAGTTGCAATTTTATATATTGCAATTATAGTTTACTAATTATCTATCTGCCTGATGTCATGACATGAACAATGAATTCTTATGACTATGTGCCAGACATAGGCTTAGAACTTGCAGAGGTAATCTCATTTAGTCCCACCCATGACTCTAGAAAAAAAGAAACTGTTATGCACACTTTCTAGAGGGGACAAAGAGCACTTCTGGATTAGGTTACTTGGTCAGAGCATGGTAGATCTGGACTATCAAACCAAATACACATGCCTGCAAGCCACCTCTCTGTTCACTGTCTCTTAGGGCCTTTGCTACTGGTCTGGCAAGGTGCTGAACTTTAGATCTTTTGATTACTACCCCAGGCAATCCCACCTTCCCTTCCCACTAAAAAGCAATGACCTATAAGTTAAGTTCAGAGGCAAAAGAACCCTCAGTTCTAATACCAATCCTTCTGCTATCAGAAGTGTGATCTGCCTATGACTAAATTTCTGTGTCTATAAATTGGGGATGATTGTAGAGCCCCTCTACTAGGAGTCTATCTAGGAGATAAGTACTTACTCAAATGCTGAGTATGTAGCTCAGAGGTACAGTGCTTGCCTAACATGCATAATTCTGGGTTCAATCTCCAACACACACAAATCCATTTTAAGATGTGTCTGGTGGTACATGCTTATATTCAATCACCCAAGAGGCTAAGACTGTAAGATCTAGCATTCAAGCCCAACATGGGCTATATAGCCAGGCCCTATCTCAAAAGAAAAGAAAGGACAAAAAGAAAAGCTAGAATGTGAGGCTGCACTGTGAGTCAGAGGTAGAGTGCTTTCCTGGCTTGTACCAGGCCCCAGTTTCCATCACCATCACTGAAAGAAAAAATAAGAAAAGTGCCTACAGAAAGTTCCTATGAGGACAGTAGAAGGCATAAGACACATAGTTGTATCAGCTGTTATTCAAATAAGAAGACACTGTGGCAATTCCCAGGTTACCCAAGTCTCTAACAAGCCTTTTCAGTTCCTGGGCCTCTCACATGTCTTTTTTGTTTTGTTGTTTTAGAGACAGGCTCTCTGGTAGTCCAGGCTGGCCTTGAACTTGCTATTTAGCTGAGGATGACCTTGAATTCCTGATCATCCCTGCCTCCACAGGGACTGTGATCACAGGTGTGCCCCATCATATCTGTGCTCTACATGTCTTAATTTTTCCCACTCCTCTGGCCCCACTCTTTCTCAGAACCTTGCTTGTCCTGTGGGATGGATGCCACTGAAGAGAGACAACTTGGTTGGGACAAGAGCATCCATGGTCTCATGTTCAGACCTGAGGTCAGAAACCAAGAGGTGTGGATTCCACTCCTGTCTCTTTCTTTTCCTTAATGGTACATTTGCCTAATGTCTCACGGACTTGGAGATAGAGAAAAGTCTACTGCCTATCTTTGGGGAAGTAAGCCATCCTCTGTCAAATCTCAGTGCCAGAGTCAGAGATCATAATAAAAGTGAGAGGCAGGCCAACCCACAAACATTACTTATTTACTTAACAAATATAGTGCTCAAGGCCAAGTACTCTTAATCTGCCCCCTCCCTACTGCTTGACCCACATACCCATATGGTATAAGGAGAGAACTGATTCCTACAGATGTTCTCTGACCTCCATATGTATATATACACCCACGAATAAATGTTTTTTTTTTTAGACAGGGTCTCTTTCTGTGAGCTTGGACTTACCAGCAGCTTGTCTATGATGGCAGGGCATTTTGCTGAGAACAGTTATGGAGCATCTAGGCCTTTGGACAGGCCCCAACATTGCCAGTACCATTTTCAGGGTCTTGCAAGCTTCACAGATGCTACCTTAGAAGACCAGCCTGACCCAGAAGCCATGCAGATGAGTTATGCACCAATATGTCCTGGAGAGTCACTGAGGCCAGCTGAAGCATGGCTGGGAGACATGTTCTGGGCTCATGTAGGCCAGAGTGGTATGCCGAGGAAGACCTTCACAGCCACTGAGACCCTTCCTCTTCTTTCTAATTTTACTTATTTTTATGTGTATGAGTGTTTTTCCTACATGTATGTAAGTGTACCTGTGCATGCCTGGTGCCAGCAAGGCCAGAGGTAGGCATCGGATCCTCTGGAGCTGAAGTTATGGATGGCTGTCAGCCACTATCAGGGTGTTGGGAACAGAGCTGGAGTCCTTGGGAAGAGCAGTAAGTGCTCTTAAACTGCTGAGCCATCTTTCCAGCCACCAAGACCCCTTCTTTATGGCTGACAACTTTGTATTTTATTTCCAATCTACCATGGCCTAGGATGATGGGCTAGTGACTAAGAAAGAAATTTTGGCCTTGGGTCCTAAGTTAATTAGCTGATGTAAAAGTAACTTATTCAGAAGGCACTAGCCCATCCCAACCAACCACAGGGGCTTTGGCCAGTCATATAAAACAGAATGAGTCAACAGGATATCTTAAGTCAATCACTAAACTTGTTCTGGGCCCCAGAAATTTTGTAGTATGAGAGACTTACCTGGGCAGGAGTAAGGTTCACATCCAGGAGATCACCCTACTGAATAAATACTGATAATCCAAGAGAACACACCTGTTCCTCAGGAGCCAGTGTGGACTCAGACAAGAATGGACATAACTAGACTTCTATTTGAATGGTGCTGTGACCAAAAAGAAGCAGATCTAGACAGAAAGCCACCCTTGAAATGGCTCTTGACTACTCTCACTTAGGTAAGTATCATTCTTCCTCTACGCCTAATCCAGGCCCAAGTGCCCCTTGGGCACTTAAGAGTTGCTCCCTAAGACCAAGAGTAACAAGAGCCTCTATAACAGGGGAAGGGAGACAGGGAGAGAGGGAAGTGGAGACATCTGGGGGAAAGGAGGAGACCTGCCCTGGACCACTGATGACTTTCCTGCCCAGACACATTCATCCCCTCTTCTGGTATTATCACCACACTCCCCACAATCGCCAGGCATCAAGTGCATACATGTCCAGGTCAAGTCAACTGGTGTATTTCAGCTTTCTAGCTACAATGATAACTTGAGGCCGGATATTTCTCTGGACTGGAGGGTGCTTTCAACAAAGGGGAGCTCTTTCTACCAATAAACAGAGCTGTGAGATCACACTATGGTATCTGAAAACAAAGCCAACTCAAAGGAAAACAGAGGCATCCCAGCATTCGGAGAGCAGAGACAAGTAGATCTCCATGAGTTAGAGCCTGGTCTACATAGTGAGTTCCAGGCCAGCCAGGGACACACAATCAGATCCTGTCTTAAAGACAAGAATAAAGCAGAGGAAAGCAGAGGCATGCAGTGGGGAGAGAGGTTCCCTTATGAGACTGCTGAGAGGCTTGGCTTTCTCACCATCAAAACCAAACCTCCATCTTCTGCCCTCCACAACCAGAAAGTCTTTCTCATTTGCCTTCTCTTCTAATATTCCTAGGGCAGAGATTTTCTTCTCTGGAGTTATAATTGCCTGGTAACAGGCTGCCCCTGGGGTGAGAGCCACCATGGAGACAGAGTCCAGCTGGTCTTTCCTAGGATACACACTCTTGACGGTTAGCATACTTTCAAAGTACCGGCACCTAATTATAAACGTGCTACTGTCTGTAGAAGGTGCTGTTTTGTCTTCCTAGCACCTTGATTTGACAATGGACTGTTCCCTCCCCACCTCAGGGATCAAAGAAAAGTCATGACCCTGACTAGGTTAATGATAGGGCCAAATACCACTGGCTGCAGTGACTGATCCAAGAGGGAGCAGGACTCACCCCAAACCACTGAGCACTTTAGCATTTGCTAGACTAAAACTGGAAGTGTTGCTGGGATGCAGGGATGGGTCTGGAGCTGTAGACTGTCATGTCCCTAATGTACCAAGAAAGCCCACTTGCAGTAGGAGAAAAGGAAGCCGAGGCAGAGGTCTGTCTGCTCAGTGCTGCTTACTGTCTCCTAATGTCCTTTCTCCATCTTGCTCTCAGAAGCTCCTTAGCTGGGCAGGGTAGCATGTGCCTGTGACTTCAATATTCAGGAGGCTGAGACAGGACTGACCAGACTGGGCCACAGAGAGACCCTGTCTTAAAAAACAAATAAGGGCTGGACAGATAGCTTGGCAGTTAAAAGCACTGGCTATTCTTGCAAAGGACAAGGGTTCAGTTCCTAGCATCCACATGGCCCCTAACAACTGTCCATAGCTCTAGATCCAGGGAGGAATCTGGCACCCTCCTCTAACCCTCAAGGGCACTGCATGACACAGGTGCACTTACATACATGCAGTCAATACACTCATTAAAAAAAAAAAAAATCACCTCCTTCTTCAAGTCTGACCACCTAATTAAGACTGAGTTGAAGTCTCTCATGGGTCTAAATGTGGAAAGGTGACAAGCAGGATTCCTGATGACATCATGAAGCCCAGACATTTACTTGCCTGTGTCTGCACTGTTAGGTGAAACAAAGAGAAACTTCCATTTTGCCTGAGGTACTGGATTCTCTAGGTCTCTTTTATAGCAGCCCACTCTGTCTCTTTATAAATGTAAATAAATTTTAAAAAGTAATTTAAAGCAAAAAAAGCACGGACATCTTCGGATATAGGTATCCCTATAGGAAAGTATTACTTTCTGGGTGTGGTAGACCACACCTTTAATTCCAGCACTCAAGAGGCAGAAGCAGGTGGATCTCTGTGAGTCTGAGGATGGCCTCGTCTACATAGTGAGTCTAAACCGGCCTCTAAACCACAGTGAGAACCTGTCTCAAAAAAAAGAAAAAGTGGGGATGGGTTGGGGAGATGGCATAGCTCAGCAGTTAAGAGCACTGGCTGCTCTTACAGAGTACTTGGGTTCAGTGCTCAGTATCTACATGGTAACTAACAACCATCCAGAACTCTAGTTCCAAGGGATCTGGCACCCTTGTCTGGCCTCTGTGAACACCAGGCATACATACTGGGCACATACATACATGTAGGCAAATCATTTATACATATAAAATGAAAATAAAAGTTGTTTTCAAAAAGTTATTAGAGTGCTTCCTAAGCAGCAAGAACTGCCCTTAGTGCTTACACAGCCCCTCTGAATCCACTCCAACCTGCTGAGGTGTAACTGTTATTCCCGCTGCACAGTTTAGGATAGCAGGGCACAGAGAGATTAAGTACTTTGCCAAATTCACACTATCTTGCTGCTCAGGCTAGTGTACTCCACTGATTTGTTCTGTAAAGCAAGAATCCCCCTTCCTTATTACAGCCCCAGGATAACCTCTAACTCACTATGTAACCCAGGCTAGCCTCCCATTCACAGCAATCTTCCTGCCTTCAATCTCCAGAGAGCTCAAACTTTGCTTTTAATTTCAGCTGATTAACAACAAAACAGAAAGACAGCCGCAAAAAGTGGCAAGCTTCCTTTTAGAGGTGTTCACACACAAGCTGGAGGGGGGGCCTGCAGGACTCACCGTGGAAAACCTCTGTAGCTAGCCGAGAGAGTCACTAAGAGCTGCCAAGTCCAAGAGTCACCTTTTTGGTGGCAAAAAAGGTCAAAAGATCTAGGAGAGATGCCCGAATATGACTAAGAAAAACAAAACCACCACAGAATGCTGGTATCAGACAAGACACAGCAGATGGGCTCCAAGGGCAAGCCCGTCTTTCCAAGCAGAGCTGAGGAGCAGGTTGTGGAGCCAGACACCCATGGAGGATTTCTGACTCGTCCATTCTTTCTCACTGGAAGCGGAGAGCGATCACCTTCAACCATGTTCCATGGCTCAATCTTTTAATACACAAAAATTAAAAAAAAGACAAACCAGAACACAGTTCTGAATGGAACTACAGATGATTACACACAGCTGTTTCTGCCAACCCCATGTCTAGATGTAAGTCAAGATGTCTTGCTGAGTCCTCACATTCCGTGCTGAACTGCTCTGCCCTAGTCTCTGAGTGCACTATGCTGACCGAGCTTCTTTGCCCATCACTTTCAAACTAAGCACTGAGAGCAGAGCCAGCAAGGTGCTATCAGCTGGAAGCCTGGCAAGATGGCACTAGCAACACCTCTTCCTCCCCAGGCTCTGTGCCCACAGATGACTTGAAGAGCCTCTCGTGTGTATGGGTGGTTGAGCTCACGTACAGCTATTTTGGCCTGAACTATACAGTTTTGGGGAAATACAAGGTCAGACAAATGGTTGTAGGCCAGATGACAAGGGTTCACAAATGTTGATGCTCAGAGAAATAAGATAAATACCTTGAGACAAGGAATGACTACCTGATTAATCCATCCACACAGGTGACTCAGACCTGGAACTTTGCAAAAGTAAATCTGATATGTAGGTGACCCCTTTTTTAATGAAGGCCAAAGACCACAAAACAGAATGATAGAAAGTCTTTTATTAACCGCACAAGGACAGCTAAGGTCATTTTGGGAGAAAGAACAAGAGTAATAGCTCTTCCCATTTTCTTTTCTGATTTTGTTTTGTCGTTTTGAGATGTATCAAATAGCACACCAGGCTGGCCTCAACTATATAGCTCCTGACCCTCCTGCCTCTCCCTCCCAGGTGCTGGCATTCCAGACATGTGCTACTGCATCCTATTTTTTCCTTTTTGATTTTTAATAACCAATGGGAATCCCCAGGGTTATAAGCAGTTATGGCCACTGGCCCTGTGTTAGCAGCAGGAAAGCTGAGCACTGTCTGTGTGAGCAGTGTGAAGTGGGGCAGTACATGGCTGTGAGCAGCAACCCGGCACATGATTCCCTGCTGGAAGAATACTGCACACTGACTTCAGCCACGTCCAGCCATCTGCAGGGTCACAGGGCTGAGTGGTGGGAAGAGACGATTCTGTATTCCTCAGATAACATAGTGACTGTTGATAGATAAGGTGTAAGTACAGCATATGAGGGCAACTCGTCCAGATGTTTTCTTATTAAATTCTTAAATGCTCAGAGCTTTGAAGGATTGAGAAATTCTAAATTAAAAAACAAGGAGGGTAGAAGGTGTCGAGACACAACAGCTCTTGTAGATGCTGACTGCTTACTTCAACCCCAGGTTCACCTTAGAGTTCAAGAGAATTCAAGAGATGAGGCAGTTAGATTTGTGTCAGGGGCAAAAACTTCTGGTAGTAGCTTTTGGTGACGTCAATCATCAGTTCCTGTGTGCACTCTGGGAGCTCCCCTGAGAAGAGTCCTGGAGAGAGAGACACAGGGTCAAGCGAGGGAGCAGGGAGGTCTGCAGTTCCACCTTCTGTGCAAACCCTACAGACTTCTGCCTTTTGTTGTGAGGTTCAAATTTCAAGGTCCTTCATCTTCACGACTGATAAGATATTCCACTATTCATACTTCTAGAAGATTTGGAGTTGCATACGGGAAACAAATACTATTGTTCTCCAAATGAAGAAATATATTCCGGTTAAAAGAGGTCAGGACACTCTTACATGACCCACAGAGTGAAGCACCTCTGACTCTCTGGAGCTTGTCCCCGACAAGGGCTTTCCACCCCTAGGATTCCGGTGTGAGCCCTACCAAGTCAACCTCACCCTTATCCCTGAGGTAAGAAACTACCCTCCTGTTCCTGCAGTGACACCCAGTCCAGCCCAGTGAAACCAAAGCAATGACACCAGCACAGATGAACAGGAAAGGAGAACAAGAAGAGGATCCTACAAAAGACAAACCACGGAGCAGGCACAGTTAAGATTCCTGAGGTAGAGGTGCTCAGAGTCACTGTGCCACTCATGCAGATGCTTTGAAGGGCACTTCAGAACTCCCTAGCAAAGCTCACATCCTGTGGCTTGACAATCCAAATTCTAAGACTATCCCAGAGGTTAACTGTGTTCAACTGCACAATACATGTATACAAGTGTCTGTGTAGCAACATTTCTAATAGTGAAAGGCCAGTTATCACTTCTCGAGAATCCATTATACTAGGAGGCTGTGCCAGTTAAGTTTTTGTCAATTTGACACAGACTGCAGACACCTGGGAAGAGGGAACCTCAGTTAAGATACTGTCTCCATCAGACTTGCCTGCAGGCATGTCTGCAGGGCATTTTCTTGATTGCTAATTGATGTGGGAAGGCCCAGTCCACTGTGAGCAGTGTCAACCCTAGGTAGGTGAGTCTGGGCTATATAAGAAAGGTAGCTGAGTAAGCCAGGGAAAGGAATTCAGCAAACAGTTGCTCCTCTGTAGTCTCTGCTTCAGTTCTTGCTTTGAGTTCCTGCCTTGGCTTCCCTCAATAATGAACAGAAGCTATAAAATTAAGTTGCTTTTGGTCAGTGTTTTATGTTAACAAGAGAGAAGCAAACTAGAATAGGTACCTTGTGGTAAATCTGTCTCTGCAGTGTAAAGCCTGTGACCCTTGAGACAAACAGTGTGGATCTCTACATACAGACATGAAAAGCTGCCCCAGGAGTACTGCTAAACAAAGTCACTTTCAGAGCAGTAGAGTAACAGACAGTGTGATTTCATTTATACAGGTGCAGTTTCAATACACATACCATTTATACAAATACACACCCACATATAAACCAAAAAGATGTACTACAATATATGCAAGCATATAAAACAGTTAATAGGATAAAAAAAATCTAGGGGCTAGAGAGATGGCTCAGGGGATAAGAGCACTGGATGCTCTTGCAGAGGACTCAGGTTTGGTTCTCAGCACCCACATGGTAGCTAACAACTGTTCTTAACTCTAGTTCGTAGGGATCCAACACCTTCTTCTGGCCTCTGAGGGCAATGCACAGATGTGGTGCACTTACACACACGCAGGCAAAACACTCAGACACATTTAAAAACATTAATCTAAAAAGCAAAACAAAACCCACAAAGCAGGTCATGGTGGCACATGTGTTTAATCCCAGCACTTAGGAGGCAGAGGGACTCAGTGAGTCCCAGGCCAGTCTGGTCAACATAGTGAGTTGTCTCTAAGTTATTTCAGGGTTGAGATTCTGTCTCAAGAAAAGCAAAATCAAAACAAAACAAAACAAAACCACCAACAACAAAACTTAGTCCAGTGAGACAGATCAGAGGGGAAAGGTACTTGCCACAAAGCTTGATGACCCGAGTTCAATCCCTGGGACTCAAATGATAAGGAAGAGACTCCCAAAACTTGTCCTCTGACTTCTACAACATGTATCTGCCCTATATGACCTCACACATACATCACACACATAGACACAATAAAAAATATTCTCACAGACATCCTACAAATTAATAATGCATGTTAGATTTACAAGCATATGTTTGATCCTCACAGCATTTAATTTTTGTTATAACAGACAACTTAAAAAAATCAGATATCCCATTAAATCCCCCCTTTTAATCTTTAGATGTCAGCTCTCCTGCTCTGGTCTAGCTTTAATCACTGCTTCATCTGCCAGGCTGCAGTAGCATCGGAGCTCTTGGCTCCTGAGCCAGATCTGTTCTGGATCGATTCCCTTCCTTTTGTTCCATGGCTTAGTTTCATCCTGTGTAGCCCTCCAAAAATGTGCCATATTTCTGCAAACCCATGTTGGATTTAAAGATGGAGTTGCAAATAGCCTACTTAGATGGCTGGCATCCTTCTGTGAAACTATAAAAGAAACATGGGAAGCAACTTGTCATGGTTTGAAACACTTTGGACTCTACATAAGGGGTCTTCAGTATGTGGACAAGACTTTCCACTAATCAGCTATGACACCATGGACAGCCCACCCTTCAAGTCTTAGTTTTCTCATTTATAGAAATCTTAATAGTCCCATGCAGCTTGTCCTCTGTTAGAGCTTTCAAAAACAGTGTTCATGAGTTGGAGTGATGGCTCAACAGTTAAATAAAACATTTAAAATGCAGCTTATTATTTCAGCCTGTCTTCCGTTATTAGTGTTCAATGACCATAAGAAGTTGGCACTAGGGCTAGAGAGATGTCTCAGAGGTCAAAAGCTTGTACTGCTCTTCCAGGGATCTGAGCTCAGTCCCAGCACCTAGCTCCTGTAACTCCAGTTCAGGGGAATCCGTGACCCCGGTCTCCACAGGAAGCTGTATTCATGTGCACATACTCTCTCTCTCTCTCTCTTTCTCTCTCTCTCACTCTCTCTCTCTCTCACACACACACACAATTAAAAATAGCAACAATACTTTTTTTTTTTAAGTTGGTACTAAGGAATCTGAGTAAGCTAAAAAAGATTAAACACACCGAGGCAGACACCACACACACCAATGTGAGGGTAAGAGCACAATAGACATTCTCTAAAGAGACTTTGTTTTGTTTTATAAACTATTGTATGACTATAAGTGTTTTGCCTGCATGTATGTGCAGTGCCCTTGAAAGCCAGAAGTGGGTGTTGGATCCCCTGGAACTGGAGTTAAAGACGGCTGTTAGCTGCCGTGTGGATGTTAGGAACCAAACCTGGGTGGAGCCCTAAGATTTTTTTCTTTTTCCACCCAGAGCCCAGACCAAAAGAGAAATGCTTCTTTGGTGTTCCCATGGCAGATCTGTTCTACAGCAACCTTTTTTACAGGGAAAACCCTCCAAGGGTACTTGAGGATCTCTCTGCCATGTGTGAATCCAAGACTTTATCTTCTATCTCCACATGAGTACCACATCTTGAACCACTGAACTGTGAAGTCAGCATCCAGTACCTGCAATCTTACAGCCCGGGTTTTGCTTCCTCTTTATTTCTAATCTAACCCTTGATAATTCTCTTTCTTTTCTTTTGGTCAATTCAATCATTCATTTGAAAAGGCAGCCTGTCATTCATATTTCAGGTATCATTTCTAGGTATTGTGTTATGGGAGAATTTTTAAGTTTACTGGATCAACATATCACAGATATAAATTATTTTGTGATTGGAAAGCAGAGTTTTAAAGAGGCTAGAGCAAATAATTAATATCAATATTACCTGGGCAGCCTGAGAATACAGTGAATGGCGGGACCACGGTTTCTGGAGGTAATACTGTGTTATCAAGAATTTTGCAGCAATCTTTCAAGACACACCGACGCCCCTGAAATTAAAATCTTATTAATAGGAATCAATCATGATATGGAAGTAAAGTTTGTCTAGTGTACTGTGTGGAAGGCTGTTTCATATTTCCTCTTTTCATGGCACTTTCTAATAGCCAGGGTCAGTGACAAAATGCTGTAATTAGTTCAGGTAGAATCTGAGGAGGTGAAGAGGGCATAAGTGTGTGTGTGCATGCATGCATGTGAAGGGAGGGTTGTATGTTACAGACAGTACAGGAGTGTGTATGTGCATGCATGTGCATGCATGTGAAGGGAGGGTTATATGTTACAGACAGTACAGGAGTGTGTGTGTGTGCATGCATGCATGTGCATGCATGTGAAGGGAGGGTTGTATGTTACAGACAGTACAGGATATCTTGGGCCTGACACTATGTACACCTTCATATCCTAACAGTTCTGTTTGTCTCTTTTACGTGACCTAGTGGATACTGTTGTTTTCTCCCCTTCTGGTATCAGAGTCTATATTTTCCTTGACCACTACGCCATCCCCATCTTGATTCATGTGCTTCACCCCCAGTCCACACAGACTGCAAGCTTGACCACAGTGACTAGTTTAGGGAACTGGCTATGAGTCAACTTAATCTAATGAACCTCAACCTCAGGCTCCTGCTGGGACTACAGGGAAACAACACATTCTCCACTGGTGTTCCCAGAAAGTAGGATGGAAGTCCACAGCGGCTGTCTTCTCCCTGCCTGAAAGTGACCTCCAGAGGAAACAGAAAAGAAATGAAGGTTTGTTTTCAAGATATCAACTGAACTTCTCGAACTACTGAGCATGGAATTAGAATATATTTCTGGACTCTCTGTTTGTATTAGCTAATATATTGGCTTGGCACCTATCAATTTAAGATTTGTTTGCTCTTTTGCCAATTCCAAAAGAAAAAAATCTTGACAAATTCACTTGGGTGGCAAGGTATTAGTACCCGTTCTCCCACAGAAGACAGTTATATGAACATTTGGGCTGAACCTTATGTTTGTCTTTATCGTTACTATTTTCCAATTCCACTATAATCCACAACATTTTAAGGGCAAGAAATATGGTGTGGCAAACTCATTTGATAGGCTAACGGAAAAGCTATGTATATAGGTTAAAGTTGTGCCTCAAGCTATTCACTGAGTAGATCAAAGCTGCAGTCTTTATTAACTGTCCTTTTTTTTTTTCCAAGCGTGTGTGTATGTGTGTATGTGTGTGTGTGTGTGTGTACATGTGTGCATTGGTGTGCTCACTCAGCCATGTACATATGGAGGCCATAGGTTGACATCAGGTGTCTCTGTCACTTTCTACCTTATCTTTTGAGACAGGATCTCTCACTGAGCCTAGAGCTCACTTTTTTTGGCTAGACTGGCTAGCCAATGAATCTCCAGCATCCCTCTGTCTCTGTCCTTCCTCAATCCAGGCATTAAAGGCACACACCACCCAACTTTTCATGGGTGCTGGAGATCCAAGCTTAGATCTTCATCTTTGCACAGCAAACCCTTTAACCACTGGGCCATCTCCCCAGTCCATTATCTGTCTTTACCAGGGTCTACAAGTTCATTGGTGGTTCTGGTCAGAACAATCTGGCAAACATATGCTGCTTGCTAAGTAGACTGGGTGACTAGTCATTGAGCGCTAGGGACCTGCTTATTTCTTCTTCCTCAGCTCAGGGGTAACAAGTGCATGCCACCACACCTGGCTCTTTTACATGGATTCTAGGAATTCAACTCAGGTCCTCGTTCTTTCATGGAGACACTTTACCAACTGAGCAATCTTCCCAGTCTCAGGAAAAGAATTTAACAACACAGGAACATCACATGGAAGAGGTTCGATAAAGACTGGCCATTACTACTTGGTTTTGTTGGAGGGGTGTATTTGTGTCTTTTCAGTATGGAGGAATCAAACCCAATGCCTCATGCAAGCTAGGTAAGCACTGAGCTAGATCCCCAGCTCAACAGCCCTTATCCTTAAATTCTTAGGGGGCAGGGAGCAGATCCAGCAAGAAAAACCTAACCCTAGGAAAACTGGAAATGATGCCTACTATAGAACTAAAGTCCCATTGAGGGGAGTGGAGAGATAAAGGGGAACAAGGCTGCTCAGTGAGTCACTGGGCTGGATAGCTTCAGTTGTCAAAGAGATGCACTGGGAAGGGGGAACCTTAACTGTGGAATTTCCTCTATCAAACTGGCCTATGGGCATGTTTGTGAGGCATTTTCTTGATTGTTGAGTGATGTGGGAGGGCCCATTCCACTGTGGGTGTGTCCACTCCCAGACAAGTGATGATTCTGTACTGTATAAGAAAGCAAGCTGAGCTGTAGCAAGCCAGTAAGCAGCATTCCTCCATGGTCTCTGCTGCAGCACCTGCCTCTAGGTTCCTACTTGAGTGCCTTCCTGACTTTCCTCAAGGATGAACTGTGATCAGGACGCATAAGCAAATAAACCCTCCTCCCCAACTTGGTTTTGGCCAGTGTTTCATCCTAGCAACCGAAATCAAAGTAGAACTGTCACCATACTCACAATCACATAGTTCTTGCCAACGTGAACATAAGAACCAATTTGAGCAGCGTTGACCACACAGTCTTCTTCAATAAAGACATGGTCCCCAATATGTAAAGGAAAGAATGCAACACTAAAAAGGAAAAGACAAACAAATGTCAAGGTGATGGACTTAGGAGGAGGTTTATAAAATGACACATCCTAATCTCAACACTTATTTACTTGTTTTAATTTTAAAATTATTTAGTATTTATTTGTATATTTGAAAATGTATGAATGTGCACATACCACAGGGCACATGTAGAGGTCAAAGGACAACTTGGGAGAGTTGGTTTTCTTCTTGTGGGTCACAGGGAATGAACTCAGGCGGTCAGGCTTGGCAACAAGCACCTTTATTCGATGCGCCATCTCATTGGCCTGTATTTATTCATTTGTTTATTTTGATACACTCTTTATATATAGCCCAGGTTAGCCTGGAACTTGTTATACAAGCCAAGCTTGCCTCAAACTCTTGATCCTCCAGTCTCAGCTTCCTTTCATCTTGGCTCAGTATGAATGTTCCGAGCAAGGAAAGGATCCTCAGGTCATAGAAATTCCTAATGCTGAAGCTGACAAATCAGGTTACTAGCTCAAAATCAAAATTACTGCACTAAAGGAAACAGTAAAGCAGAACGGATAAGATCTTCAAAGCACCAAATTAAAATGAATGGGGACTTGTCCCATCTCACTTTCTTGACAATGCTCACAGATAATGTTTTTAGTAATCTGTTTCAGGGACTAACAAGTTCATGGGCTATCAGTTTCAACACCCAACACATTAAAAAAAATTTTTTTTGAGACAGGGTTTCATGCAGCATAGCCTGGCTTGAACCTGCTATGTAGCAGAGGGTGACCTTAAACAAATCCTGATTTTCTTGCCTCTGGATTTCAGAGGTGTGCCATGACAAGCAGTTTATGTGGTGCTGAACCCAGGGTCTTATGCAAACTAGGCAAGCAGTCTACATTTCTACCCCTTTAAAAAATTTTAAGCACCCAACATTCTTTTTAGTTTTTTTTTTTTTGGTTTTGTTTTTGTTTTGGGGGGATTTGTTGTTGGTTTTTTTGACACAGGATCTCCTTGTAGCCCTAGCTGGCCTGGAACCTGCTATGTAGACCAGGCTGACCACAATCTAACAGAAATCCACCTGCTTCTGCCTCCCAAGTGCTGGGACTAAAGGCATGCACCATGCCCAGCTTAACACTCGACTATCCTGAGTTTTAACTGTTTCCCAGACTCTATGCTAGCACCTGGAGACACAATGGTAAGCAAAAAATGTAGCAATCCTTTCATGAGAGTGTATAATCAAGGAAAAAGAAGATTAAGGAAATGATTGTACACCTCATTAGTTACAGTCATCGTAATGCTACAGACATAATCCCAAATTATTAGAGAGAATAACAAGGGCATTTTACCAACACAAGCCTTTGGGAAAAGCTCAACCAAAAGTGGCATTTAAGGTAAAGACCTGGAGAATGAACAGGAGCTGGACATCTGACACTGTTCCCATTCTCTAGAATTCCCCAAATGCCACTGACAGTGCTTCTATGATAGCATTTATTGGGCCATATTTTAAATCTGTGAACTAGACCTGATATAAAGTAACTATTTGCTCAGTAACTCTTTTATTTTAATATTTTCATTTTATGTATATAAATGTATAAGTGTATTTCCTACATGTATGCAAGTGTACCCACGTTGTGCAATGCACATGGAGGTCAGAGGGCATAGGATCCCCTGGAACTGGAGCTGATTGTTAGCTACCATGTGGGTGCTCGGATCTCAATCCAGATACTCTGCAAGAGCAGCCAGTGCTCTTAACCAATGAGCCTCTCTCTAGCCCTTGCCCAGTAATTCTTTCCAGTCCTGTTGTACAAGTAGTATTTTTTCAGAAACAGTATCTATTTTCCATGACTCAGGATTTATTTAAATTGTGTTAACTTATTTATTTTTATTTTTTAAAGATTTATTTATGTTTCTTTTATGTGTATGGGTGTTTTGTCTGCACATATGTAAAAGGGCATGAGATCTCCTGGAACTGCAGTTACTGACAATTGTGAGTCACCATGTGGGTGCTGGAAACTGAACCTGGGTCCCCTGCAAAAGTAGTCAGTGCTCTTAACTGGTGAGCCATTCTCTCCAAGCCCACAAACAGCCACTTTTAAAATCTAACATCAAACACAGGGGAAAAAAAAGTGCTAAGAAAGATGTGCTAATTTGATAATTACATGCTAGGAATGACTATAGGAAAATATTGCAAATTTATTTTCTATAATTAAACCGTTATGCTTCTATAAGAGCGGAAAATTTTGTATATGCATTAAAAACACTAAAAATGGGAGCATACAGTACTTTCAAATCTGAGTGGAGTTCTTTCAAGCAGCATTGGTTGATACTGTATGCCATGACGGCGTGTGTAGTATAAAGCACTCAAGTTATGTGCTCAGAAAAAAGTCACACAATGCACCATGAGCAAGTGTCAGAAACACCTGGATTCATCACACATTTGATTCGGAATTAATTTTTGGTTGTTGCATGGTCAGAACTTTTGCTATTGCCAAATTTTTCACAACCCTTCAGATTCAGTTGGGTTATGTCCCATAATTTAAGCTATGGGATACTGCAGTACTGATAGTTCTTTTTTGGTCATTTTGAGAAAGGATTTCCCTGTAGCCCCAGCTGGCCTGGAACTCACCAGATTGGTCTTGAACTCACAGAGATCCCGCCTGCCTCTGCCTCCCGAGTGCTTGGATTAAAGGCATGTGTTATCACACCTTGAGGCAGTACTGACAGTTCTTTAATTTTTAATTAAAAATTCTAGATTTCTAGCTTGACATGGTGGCACACGCCTTTAGCTCTAGCACTTAGGAGGCAGAGGCAGGCAGATCGCTGTGAGTTGGAAGCCAGCCTAGTCTACATAGTGAATTACAGGCTAGCCAGGGCTATATGGTGAAACCCTGTCTCATAAAACAAAAGGAAACAAAAATTCCAAATGTCCAGCATTATCTGATCCTGGTGTGTTATGCAAGGAGGGAAATCTACTTTTACTGTTACTCATGTTTTACTATTTATACTTTCTTATTCCTATATTTCTCACATGGACTATTCCTCCTTAAATATCTTTCCATTTCATCAATAAATGGTACTTTCCCTGGGCCACAACCAGTTCAGTAATGCCATAATCAGAAGGTACAGTCACCAAGCCTAGCAGAGTGTCAGTCACTGTATGAATCCACAGGAAGGTACCATAGGGTTTTCTGTCTTTATGCCTAGTAGCACATCCTGAACTCATGAGTGAGTTTTCCAAGTGAATGATTTATAATAACTGCCTGATGTAATTTCTGTTTGTAATGGAAACCTGGAATCCAGCAGCATTATAAGAACCATGAGAGTCTTTCTTCATGATATACTACTAAGTATCATGGTTAGGGTTAGTTGCTTTCTCTACTCCTCTCTCATCATGTTCATGCATATCATCTATGAGAGAGGCACCTTCTTATACAGCAGCTATCTTATCATATATGGCAGCTATCTGCTCGTGTAACTGTTTTCACCACTAGACTTTTAAGGCTGAAACTCTGCTTCACTCATCCTTACCTGCCCATCTCACAAACCAGTGGCTAGCACACAGACATACTCATTAAATGCGTGCTGATGCACTAGAGGAATGAAGTGGAACAACAGGTTGAACTAGGAAGACAAATTCTCGATGAAGAGAGAAGCAAGAAAGCATGACCATCTCAGGTATGACGGTTTCCTGCTCTGTCCAGGTCTTCTTAAGACTGTCCTTTACTCCCACTGAAAGATCAGTGGCCTTACTTTACCCCATCCAGGGTCAGCGTTGTTTAGACCAGGTGTGAGTATTTAACTTGAGTTAAGTCAATCAGGTTTACTGGCCTAAGAACTGGAAATAAAAGATAAGCTCCTCTGAATGGTATTCTCTTGGAAACTTAAATGGAGAAGTCACATAAACAAGGGGCTATGACAGCAAGGTGAGCAAAGGGGGCGGTTACAGTCGAGCTAAGGGGGAGAAGAGGAAAGCAAACATGCAGAGAAGCAGCGGAAGTCTGGTGACACCGGCAGCAGAGCAGGGACCGTCGCTGTGCCAGCATCCCGCTGCAGTCCCAGTCTGCTCTGGCCCCTTTTCTGCTTTTACAGTCTGTCAACTGTGCCGGTGTTAAGTCAGGACCCATCTTGATCTTTCTTTTAAAAAGAAATTGGGGCGGGTGGGGGGCGTGAACACATGCTACGGTGTGTGTAGAGGTCAGAGGACGACTTGTAGAAGTTGATGCTGTCCCTCCAACCTGAAAGTCCTCGTGCTGAACTCTGGTCATCAGGTTTAGCAGCACAAATTTTTACTTGCTGAGCTAACTCTCCCATCTTTGTTTTGATTTTTCTAGAAGTTTCTGCTTCTGTTAACTAACTGTGAACCAGATTATAGCAACCACCCAGAGTTATAGTTATTTTTGTGAGCTCTTACTCACAAAACAGGGAAATGCCCCCAACAGGAAAGACCTTCTACTTACTCAATTCAACATATGGAAACTACAATATCACCAGGAGCAATATCTTGCCCAGAACTGGAATAGATAATTAAATAATATATACCCTTTGCTGAATTTCTTGAATGGTGGCCTTATGACACTACGACTTTTCACAACACAATGGCGCCCAACTCTTACATTTGCCAGATCTCCTCGGATGATGCAGTCATTCATTACAATGGTCTATAAAATAAAAGCACATTAAAAAAGTTAGCAGTGTAGCTTAAGCATAACTGAAAAGAAAAGAACAGTTAGCAAGACACTGAGCTATGCTGTAATCCACAGCATCAAATGATCTGCAAAAGCAAAGCTTGTAAGATGAAAGGAGACCTGGCCTCAGCATTGCCTGTAATACATTCCAAGCCTTAACCTTAATACTCCATTAGGGCTCACTGAATGAACATTTACTGAGAATACAGACAGCAAGCAAACATATCTCTTTAGATTCATTCATATACACCTTCAGCCCTCCAAGCCTTGGCTGCTTGCTCAAACTGTCCTACCTGCTCCCTCCCACACAGGTGTGTACAGTCACATCTAGACAGATTTCTAGTTTCTTTTGAAAATAATCAGAAGCTCTAGAAATACAGATCTGTTCTCACTCGTAACAAGCTACAGGAAAAACACTCATACACACAAACTAAAATTTAAAAATAAAGTTCTAAAAGAAATAAGATTCAAAATATAAATGGATTATACTATTTGGGAGGAAGTTAACTACATACCAACATGAATATGAATTTCATACACAGCAGAGGCACATACAATGCACATACACAGAGGGTCTTGGAAATGGTAGCTGAGAACTATAGTACTTAGTGTGATGTAAAAATCACAGTCACAGCCAGGCACGGTGGCTTACTCCTGTGACTCCAGCACAAGGGAGGCTGAGCAAGAAGACTGCTGAAAGTTTGAGGCCAGTGTGGGCTACACAGCAAGTTACAGGTCAGCTGGACTACAGATAAGGCTGTCTCAAAACCACAAACTGGGAAGGTGCAGATAGGACAGGGAACTAAACATCATCAAATTATATTGTATGTAAATTGAAGAGATTCTTCAACTAAAAAAAATAAAATTAGCTCTTCAGGTCCCAGGCACTTCTGGAGCTGAAGGTTCCTGTGTAGACATGGCCAGGTTCAAGAACCACACCACATATCACCAGTCTTGAAAATGGCACAGAAACGGCATCAAGAAACCACGGTCAGTCACTCTTAAGGGGGTGGATCCCAAGCTCCTGAGAACACGCATTTTGCCAATAAGCTAAACAGGAAGGGCCTGAAGAAGATATAGGCCAACAATGCGAAGGCCATGAACACATGTGCTGTACTGAGGCTGACAAGGCCCTTGTGAAGGCCAAGGAGGTTAAGCCGAAATGTCAAAGGGTCCCAGCAGCAAACTCCAACATCTTGTTTTCCCACCTGAAGACTGGGAACCAGATTTGTGGCTACATGGCCAAGGGTAGCGGGTTTTGCCAACTAAAGGCTAAGGCCAGGCCTGCAACTCCAGCTTAGATCCAAGCTTCAGGTAAGACCCAGGCTCCAATACCAGCTCAGGCTCCCAAAGGTGCCCAGGCCCCTGTGAAGGCTCCATAATAAAAGTCTGTCTGCCAATGTGAAGTCAGATGGCCTGGTGTGACCTCCCTCTCTACTGTTTGCAGAGGGCTGGTGTCTTTGCTGTTTTTACAAAGCAGATCCTATTATTAGCCCTACTTGACAAACTGCAAAACCTAGACACAAAGACAGCAAATCATTTTGCCCAACTGACATATCTAGGAATGGTTTGATCTAGACAATGACAGGCATCAGGTCCCTACTTAAGCGCTTCTCAAAGTGAGGTGAACACCCCAGAGCTGATAAGCAAATTTTGCCAGTTGACAACAGGTAAGCACAGACACTGAGTCAAGATTTAGAAACTTAGTCATTCGATAAGAGCAATTTTGTCTGTTGAAACTCACAGAAAGAAACTAACTGGCTTTCATTTTCTGTTTCCAAGATTTCCATTTTTTCCTTAGCAATTCACTTATATTGATCTTACATAGATGCACCACTGGAAATTAAAAACCAGGGAGGGCTTCCACCATGGATGGTTTAAAAGGTACCACACTATACTTCCTGTCCAGAAAAATTATGTCTTTTTGTGAAGCTGGGACTCCACTGCAAAGACCTTTATCTGCTGATCTTGGGTCTGGGTGCTCAGTGTACAGAGGGCAAGTGAGGGCCTGAGTGAGAAAAGGGTTAAGAACTGGTGCTGGGGTGGGGTGGGGGACTGACAGTTATCTCCAACAGGCTATACACTCCACCTCTGCTTCCCTTTGGCCTGCTCAGCTCCCAACAGTACTAACACAGGCCTTTGTACCTGCCTTTTTCTCTTAGGTTTCAAATAGGTGCTTCCTTTTGGCCATTTGGTTCTTAGCAAAATGTTACCTCCTTAGTAAGGCCTTCTGGGGCATCCTACCTAATACTCAGTCTCTTACCCCAATTCATTTCCCTCATGGCACATGTGGTTCTACAACTAATTTCTAGAGGTGTCTGTCGTGCCAGTTTTTTTGAAAGCAGGGACCCTAACTTTTCGTTTAAAAAGTATTTTATTTTTATATTGTGTCTGAGGGTATTGCCTACATATATAGCCCCCGTGTGGGGCTACAACTGTGGCGGTGAACTGGGTGTCGGACCCCCTGGAACTGGAGGTACAAATGGCTGTTAGCCGCCAGGCGGGTGCTGGGAATCGAACCCGGGTCTCTGCAAGGGCAGTCAGTACTCTTAATCGCGGAGCCATCTCTTCAGTCCCCTGGGGCCCTAACTTTTCAATGGCCATTGCATCCCAGAGCTCAGACTTGACACAGTTCCGAACTGCACGAAAAGAACCGTCGGAATTACTTCTGGCAAAGTCAATCACTTCAGATCCTAGTCCCCATTTTCCGCCTCGGTAAAACGGGATCTCGCTGCCCTTCCTTGCAGACAGCACCGGAAGGGATTGGCACGCGAACGTTCGGGGGCGGGGACGGGGCGGTGGGCTGCGGCGCGTAGCGTCACCTCCGCCGGGATTACCTGTGGGGCTGGGGACGAAGCGCACTCGCACCGCAGTCCCGAGATCCGGGCCCAGGCTGGCCTCGCGCCGTCCCACGTGGTGGCTGAGGGCCGCCGCGCGTGTCCCGGGCCGCAGCTGCGTCCTCAGGAGCGCCGCCATGTGGACTGGGTAGACACACGTGGTTTCTCCTCCCGTCACTTCCGAAGGGCTCCTTCCAACCAATCAGTTTTCGCCACAGCGAGCGCGGCCCGGTCTCTTAAAGGCGCAGGGGGCCTAGCTGACACGCTCACGCCCCCCTGACCCGCTGAGGCCACGCTCGGCCGCTAGGGGCAGCGCTCTGAGAGCCGGCCATTCCTCAGACCCGCCGGTCTCCTGAGGGAAAGCAAAAGCGTGGCAGGGGCCGGGCGGGGAAGCGAAGGAGGCGGGTCTCCATAGAAACCTCCACCTGTTTCCGGCCGGGCTGTGTGAGATTAGGGGCTGTTGCGGGGGCCAATCTCGGCTAGCTCGCTCCTTCCCGGCGGCCCCTGCGGGCGCAGTGGGTGTTGTACAGGATCATCATGGCGGCGGCCGGAGCCCCGGATGGTGAGTGCGGAGGGGGAGGCGGGCTGCCGAGCTTGCGGCCGCCGCCGGGGTGGGGGGTGCGCCCTGGCCGCGAGGGGAGGAGCGTGGCGCAGCAGCGGCGGTGCGGCGCACTGGGGCCCAGTCCGGTCACCGGCCCGGCCCGCGTCGAGCGCCACCCCTTGACCCCTTCGCAGGCATGGAGGAACCTGGCATGGACACGGAGGCCGAGGCCGTGGTCACCGAGGCGCCCTCGCGGCCCCTCAACTGTGTGGAGGCCGAAGCCGCGGCGGGGGCGGCCGCCGAGGACTCCTGCGACGCGCGAGACAAACTGCAGCCGGCCCCGGCTCAGCCCCCTGGGGACCCCGCGGCCCAGGCCTCGGTCAGCAACGGGGAGGACGCGGGCGGCGGAGTACGTGACGTACTTCCTCCCAGTGTCCCCTGCGGCGGAAAAGTCGGGAGCGGGCCGTTAGTGGGCCGTTAAGATCACCATTCGTCGCTGCCGTCGCTGCTGTTGCTGTTGAGTTGAGAAGAGCTTCGCGGCTGTCCCCGCTGGCCACGATGTCCGCCCAGGCGCAGATGCGGGCCCTGCTGGACCAGCTCATGGGCACAGCTCGGGACGGTGAGTTCGGGCGGCCAGCCAGGAGCGGGACTGGGGCGGGAATAAGGCGAGGCCGCCCGGCAGCCTAAGGCAGGGGCCGCGACCATGTGTGCCTGCGCAAGGTGCAGTTCTTTCCCCGCGCGCCAACCCTAGGCGCTGGGCCTTTGATCCGCTTGGCCTGCGAGGCTGCCGCTCCCTCGTTCTGCCTGCAGAGCGTCGGCGAAGGCTGGAACCAGCGCGGGCTCCGGGCCGCTGGCAGCCGGGTAGCGGAATTCCTCTGATACTCCTCGGAGAAGAGACCCCCGAGGGAGCCGGACGGGCCTCTAAACCCCGGAGCGTTCTTGCTCCACATGGTTGCAAGGGGAGCCATAAATGAGCGTTTCTAACGTGGGTTCCCTCCGTGTGCTTTTCTAGCCCTCCCTGTCCCCCAGCCTCACAGGACAGCCTCTGTTTAGCCAGTGCTTGGCATTCGTTAGGTAGGTGGTTCTGTAGGGAGGTGCGCAAGATCATGGTGGAGTATCAGGAGAAAGCAGTTGCATCGTAGCAAAGCTAGCTCCCTGCTCTGGTTTGTGTTTTCTTTTTTTTACTGAAGTAACGAAGTTGTAATTTCACACTGGCACATTCGCAGGGCTGTGCAGATTCTTTGCACTTTATTTCTTAGGTCAATAAGTGCATTTAGCTTTCTTTGTATGTTGAGTTGCTTTTGAATTGCTTCCCATATTTTTATTTCATACAAACTGAACAATTGTGGCCCCTCTATTTTATTTATAAAGGTTCAGTGTATCTTTGCCTGCCTACATCAGTCTGCAAGGGAGTTGCAGAAAAGCCTCATGTTCATCGAGCCGTGAGTCACAACCAGTTTCTAAGCTGTTATAACAAAAAAGTGTTTGCTTTTTTCCACAAGTAACTTTAAAAGTGTAGTTTAGAAAGAAAACATTTTCAATAAAAAGACACTACACTACATTAATCCTGGATGCTTGCAAATCCTAAAATATATTCTTCCTTGCCTATTACACAGCTCTGTGAAAGGTTAGCATCCACAAGTTTAGATTAATTGATTTTGAGGCATAATGAAAGATTATTGAGGATATGTGTGAACCTTAAGGGAATGCTTAGTAGTATAGTTGGCCTACTGTATTCATGGATTCTGAATCCATGAATTCAGCCAACTGTAGTTGGAAAATACTAAAAAAAGAAAATTGTATTTCCAAAAAAAAAATTACAGCTGTTTAGATAACAATTGTTCTAAATATTGTAAATGATCTAGAGAAGATTTACAGTATAAGATGTATGTAGGTTACATGCAAATAGTACAGAACGTTATTTGGTTTCTAAGATTATCCTTTATGGGTTTTGGCATACAGTATAATGGTAAAACACTTGTTTAGCATTCACAAGGCCTTTGGTTCAGTCCATAGTACTGAGCAATGTGAGAAAGAGGGAGAGAGACTTTTTAAGGAATTGATACAACTTGGTTCTTTCATTCTTGAATATATTATGACATCTCATTTCCACTTAGGATTTATATTAATAAATTTTACTTAGAATTAGCCACCGTCAAATGACATCATTAGGACGGAAAAAGAATAACTAGGAATAACTGTTTAAATTCTTACTAAGACCAAACATGTTTCCAGGATGCTTCCCTTTAGTCCTAGTTACACTGCTTGAAGATCAAATGTGAAAGATTATGATAATTGTCTTACTTAATGTCTCTGAAGAAATTCCCATATTTTGCTTTTAGAACAGGACTCCTAAAACATTACTAATGTCATGCTTATTTAGCTTACTGAATCAAAGCAATATAATATAAAGTGGAAATGCTTTCTAATTATTGTCTTTAAAGTATTTGGGGAAAATATCAAATGAGATTACTTGTTTTAGAGCAGTAGGATTGGTTTGAGATATCTAACTTTACTGGAAGGTGCTTGTGAAAAGAGTGAATAGCAGAATTGTTTTGCTTATATATTAGGAAAAGATACACATATCATTGGACTGATGTTCTTTTAACTAATATTTTTGTGCCTGAACCTTATTCTGTTATCAAAAGTATTTAGTTCTAAAATGCCTTTATTTCTAAAGCATCTGTGCTAGTTAGTTTTCATTACTGTGGCATAATATATAAGAAAAACAAAGAAGGTGTATTTTGACTCATAGTTTCAGAGGCTTCAGTCTGTGTTTGCTTGAGCCATTTTTGTGGGTCTGTGGTAAGGCAGAGCATTATGTCAACAGTAGGGTGTAGTAGACAGAGCTACTAACATGTGGCATACATGAAGAGTCCAGCACAAGCTGTTCTTTTCAGAGCATTCCCCCACACCCATCCTACTTCTTTCAACAAAGCCCCCAAAAGTGTGTTCAGCTATGAATTAATTGGTACATTAATTCATTGTAAAGTTTGAAGCACTCGTGAGCCAGTCATCTCTCAAAAGCCTGTCAGCTGTCAGCCAAGCCCCTAAAGCATGAGACTTAGGACATTTTTAGGCTCAAATCATAGATCTTCTTGCATAATACTAAAGTTGGACTAGACCTATCCAGTTTTCAATTTCTCTGGCCTTTCTGCTGATCTGTCTTAGTAGAAACCATATTTGGAATGTTCTTAATATAGAGCCTCTCAGTCTTCTCAGAACTGTTTACACTCTTTATTTGTTCTTATAATATACCAGGAAGGTTGGGATTGTTGTCATCTGTCCTAATGAAAGAACAGAGTCTAAAACATTTAATAAATACTATATAGAGCCACTTTCTCCATTTCCATGGGTTCTGCAACTACAGATTCAAGTAATTGTAGCTCAGAAATATTCAGAAGAGGGTTAGGGAGATGGCTCAAAGGATAAAGTACTTGTCGAGCGAGCATGAGAACCCAGTTTCAGATCCCCAGCACCCATGGTGGAGTTCACCTGTAACTGTAGCACTGGGACTGGAGGTCTAGACCAGTCGATCATGGGAGAATACTGGCCAGCTAGTCTAGTCATCAGGGTGAGACCAGGTCTCAAAAGAGTAAGGCATTTAGAGGATGATCCCAGAAGTCGACCTCCGACCTTCACATCTACACACACAGATGAATGTGCGCACACACCAAAAACCAGATAGGTAGAAAATGTTTAGAATAGAAAATTTCATTTGAACTGAAAATACAGAGAATTTAGTTTCTTGTCATTATTCCCTAAGCAATCAAGTTTAATAACCTTTTACATAGCACTTACATTGTAGTTGTAAGTGATCTAGGCATGATTTAAATTATATGATACATATGTGTGGGTTGTATACAGATATTTTATCCTTTTATATAGAGACTTGTGCTCTTACAGATTATATTATGAATAATCAGGACACCACCGATTCCTAAGGATGACTATACTCTTTCTTTTTCTGGCAACTAACTTAAGGAGAACTAGGTCGAAACTAGTACTGGTTTGTGAGTATATTGTCTAATTACAATTTGTAGCTCACAGGCTGAATGGTATTGGATGATAGTAAGTGATACTGTTTAGTAATTAAAACGCACTTATTTTGTGCCCGGAACTAGGTTAACCACTCTTGAGCATTATCTATTTCATTGTATCATAGAGAATATGATTGCATGGTTCTTCTCAGTGTGCACATTTTGTCAACTTCTTGCTTTATTATTCCTTATTTCTACTACACATTGTATGCTTACTATTTAATAGTCTGTGCTCTTTGTAAGTTCTAGCTATTAGGATAAATACTTTCTCTACTTAAAATATTAGAAAAAATTCAACATGTTTCTCTGCCTTATTGTTTTAATTCCTACTTAGCTTTTATATCACATACCTTAGTCTTAAGATCCTCTCCTTAATGCCCAAATTACGGTGTTTGTGTATATCTCCTATTTTAGCATGTATTCTGTACTTGTCATAGTTCCTAAAATATGGACTACAGTTTTGGTTGCTATTCTTTCTTCATTGATCATTGTTATTGTCCTCAATTTCTGACATAATGACATATGTTTTCGGCCCCAGCTGTCTCATCTGTCTGCAAACCACATGCGCCTGACATCCACGACTCAGAAGCACAGGCCGCCCAGGGCCCAGAAGGCCCATAAGATGAATATGATCGCCCATGTCGTACACGGCTGTACCCTCGACCTGCCTGCCTCCTCTGCCCTGGCTGCCTCCTCATCCACGGCTGTCTACTCTGGCCAGGCTGCCTCCTCGGCCACAGCTACTTCTTCGGCCGCGACTTGGACCGTGTCCCCGGCTGCCTCCTCGTACCCGGCTGTGTCATCGGCCACGGCTGCCTCCTCGGCCACAGCTACTCTTTTGGCCGCCACGTAAGCCCTGTCCCCGGCTGCCTCCTCGGCCCCGGCTGTCTGCTCAGCACCGGCTGCCTCCTCGTACCCGGCTGCCTCCTCGACCTGCCTGCCTCCTCTGCCCTGGCTGTCTCCTTGTCCACGGCTGCCTTCTCGACCTGCCTGCCTCCTCAGCCACAGCTAGGTCTTCGGCCACGACTCGGTCCTCGTCCCCGACTGCCTCCTCGGCCACAGCTACTCTCTTGGCCGCCACGTAAGCCGTGTCCCCGGCTGCCTCCTCGGCCCCGGATGTCTGCTCGGCAACGGCTGCCTCCTCGTACCCGGCTGTGTCATCGTCCACAGCTGCCTCCTCAGCCAAGGCTGCCTCCTCGTCCACGGCTGTCTACTCAGCCGCGGCTGTCTCGTCTGTCCGCGGCCCAGATGCGCCTGCGGACCGCGACTCAGAAGCAAAGGCCTCCCAGGGCCCAGAAGGCCCATAGGATGAGTACGATCGTCCATGTCGTACACGGCTGCCTCCTCGACCTGCCTGCCTCCTCAGCCACAGCTAGGTCTTTCGCCGTGACGTGGACCGGGTCCCCGGCTGCCTCCTCAGCGACGGCTTCATCTTAGGCCACGGCTGCCTCCTCGTTCACGGCTGCCTCCTTGTCCACGGCGGCCTTGTCGTCCATGACTGCCTCCTCGTCCACGGCGGCCTCGTCGTCCACGGCTGCCTCCTTGGCCACGGCTGCCTCTTCGCCCTCTCAGGGGACTTGTGTCGGGGTTTTGGCGAGGTGGGTTTGAAAAAACACTGCCCTATAAGTTATGGGGGTACACTCACACGCAGACCGATTAGCCCATCAGCATACTTCTGATTCCTCACACGAGGCACCAGTCTGCTGGGATCACCGGCAGGTAGGGCGGTGAAGAAGCTGGTCCAGCCGGCCTCCTCCAGGGACTGTCTCTTCTGCACCGGCTGTCTACTTGTATCCGGCTGCCTCCTTGGCCACAGCTAGGTCTTTGGACGCCATGGCTTGCTCTTCGGCCATGGCTGCCTCGTCCACGGCTGCCTCCTTGTACCACGCTGCCTGCTCGGCCATGGCTGCCTCCTCGTCCACGGCTGCCTCCTCGTCCACGGGTGTCTGCTTGGCACCGGCTGCCTACTCGTATCCTGATGCCTCCTCGGCCACGGCTTGGTCTTCGGCCCCGGCAGCCTCCTCGGCCACGGCTAGGTCTTCTGCCGCCACGGCTTGGTGCCCCCTGGCTTTCTACTCTGCCACGGCTGCCTCCTCAGCGACGGCGTCTTCTTCGACCACGGCTGCCTCCACTGCCTACTCTGCCCCGGCTGCCTGCTCGGCCACGGCTCAATCTTCAGACACGGCTGCCTCTGCGTACCCGGCTGCCTCCGTGTACCTGGCTGCCTCCTCGTCCACGGCTGCCTACTCGTATCCGGCTGCCTACTCGTCCATGGCTCCTTGGCCTGGTGGGAGACGGCAATGAGGCAAGATTGAAATCTCGGTTCTGGCAAAGGTACCTGGGGAGGCAGAGAGGGTGGTGGGTGTGGGCATTGATGAAAATCCTTATTTTTCTGATCGTGGCTCTAGGGGTTGTGGGGGGTGCCGAAAATAATGTTGGTTTGGGTGGGATTGGGATTAGTGCCAATCCATTTACCTCTCTTTTCTAGCTGTGGGAACGAAAAGCAAGTTCTGGTTTTCTGGCTTGCCTGGGGAGGGCTTATCTGAAGTTTCCAAACAGAGGTCTTGACTGTCCTTGTCTTCTATTTAGATCTGGCGCTGTGTTCTCTCTGCGAACCCCTCCCTCTCCCCACCTCACCATGTGGCAATTATCATGACATGAATTCAATGGAGCATGAGTAGTTAGACTTCTGTTACACACCCTCCCGAAAAGTTTGATCACTTAGAAAAGCTAATTATTATTATATATAGGTCGATTATTGCTTAATTCTGCACCCTGTATTCTGTACCATCTCTCATGTTACACATTTTTCTTTTCTTACTTGTTCTCCAGGTTGTTGGAATTTGCACTGTGCAAAGATAATCTGCAGATTCATCTGCTGAACTGCCAGTGAAGTCAAAGTTCAGGCAACTGAGGACAAGTTTCAAGACCTGCATCACCGGATTTTGTTGATCTTGATCCTGAAGATTCGTAGGTTTAGCGAACACCTTCCAAAAGTCACAAATAAAACCTTATGAATAAATCAGAGATTTTCAACTTCATATAAATACTAGTAGTATTCATTTAAATGCTACTTAAATGCAGCATGAAAATTAGTAAAAAGAAAAAAAGTTTACAAAATTAGATGATTCCAAATATTAGGAAAGTAGTAAAAATCTTTGCCCAGAAATTTATATAATAATAGACTGCCTTCAAATTTTCATTTATAAAATGAGAATATAAACACAACTATATACTGTAGATGACCTTCTAAAGTTCTAAGATTTAACATTAGAACAAATACTTTATATAGCACAACTACACACAAGTACAGGATGCATTAGCTCAAAGGTTACTTTGAAAAAGCTGGGAATACAATTTTCTTCAAGACAATGAGGGATAACTTTTTGTATGGAAGAGACACACTCATCTTAACAAAGTTCTATGGAATGTGTAGGTTAGAAACACAGAAGCTTCTGGAGAACAAGCCTGACCATTAAAAACACATTTCCTTTACACACAATCAAAAAGGTGAATCTTGGATACATTATGGACTACACAATTATGAGATATGGAGAAGCTTAGGCTTCTCCAAGAATAATACAAAAAAATAAGGTAGAAAGGATAGGGATCTATGTGAAGATGGCCTGGAGTTTTAACTGTTTAGATAGCTGATGATTTCAAGGACACCAATTATAAAATTTTATCTACCTTTGTAAACCTGCCACTCCCAAAAGAACACAGCAGATTAGATTCCACTTAAGATACAGGGGAGAGTGATAAGAAGTCTTTTAGTAGAGACCAAGGAGTTTCTAAGCTTGTGTTTTAACTCTTTGGTTGACCACAGCAAATGGGGAGGTTCTTTTCAGGATGCTCTATAGTTGAGAGCCATCACCCTCATGAAGTTACCCATTTGCTCCACTCTCCAACCCAGATGGGCTGATACCTGTGTGGCCCACTGGGTTTGTGTGTGCCAGGCCCCAAGCAAGGCATCATAGAGGCCAGTGAGCTGCCGGTCCAGGGGAAGGTCACTCTGGCACAGCTCTTGCCAAGCTGCTAAAAGCTGGACCTGCAGAGGCAGAACAAAAGGGGCTTTACTGGGTACACCAAGACATGCCACCAGCTAAAACTCTACTAGTGACGCTTGTGACTTCCTTCTGCCTACTGTCCTGAGTGTTCAAGTCCTCGGTGAGGTCCATTCACTTGAGAAAAAGCAGAAAACAAGCAAAGCAGTCTCTTGCCCTAAACATCACCCAAAGTTTTGAGTCTGTCTCAAGCAATACTGTCTGCTCTGACCGGCCCGAAAGGGCATCAATCTGCTTCTACATGGCACAGTATACTTCTTTTAAGAGTCTTTAGAGTGGCCATAAGTGTATGTTAAAGGGTCATGCCTGCCACCATACTATTTAAAAACTATATGAGGGCTGACAAGATGGTTCAGCAGGTAAAGCCACGTACAATGGCAAACCTGAAAGTTCAATCCCTAGAACCCACATAAAGGTGGAAAATAGAACAAATGCCTCTGACCTCCTCATGTGTACCATGGCACATTCATGCCCACACACATACTATAGTAACGAATAATTTTTTTAAAAATCAGGTGTAGTAGTACACTGCCTCCCCTTTAATCCCAGCACTTGGGAGGCAGAAGCAAGCAAATCTCTGTGAGTTCAAGGCCAACCTGGTATACATAATGAGTTCCAGGCCAACAAGGGCTACATAGTAAGGTCCCATCTCAAAAACTCAAACAACAATAACATATGAGCGTTGGGTTGGAAGGAATTAAAACTGGCCCAGGAAGCTCCAATTTTTGATGACCTAAAACTTGAAAATATATACAATTCCAGTGGCTTGCTAAGGACATAATAAAGTTGAAGACATAAATCCCTTAAAAGACAAAAACAGGAACAAGTTAAAACAACTTGTCAAGTCTATAAATGAACCTAGCTGTGACTATAAAGAATAAAAGCCAATGACTTTTCCAAGTGGCAAGTCAATGTCTGCAGAGACTGGACCAAGAGCACCCCCTGCTGGTTAACTAAAGAAAACCAACCAGGGGGGCCAGGAGACAGGCATTTTGCCTTTGCCATCTGAAACATTTTGCAGCCCAGTGTTAGTGGCTTCCATAGTCACAATGCCTCAAGCTTCTCACCTTGTGACACTTGTAGTAGTACGCGAGGAGCTGGGGCATCCGGTCAATTTCAGTAAAAACCTTCACAAATATTTTAGACTGATCTAAAGAACACAAAACGAGGGAATATATGTGTTACCAGGTGCTACCAGGTTTTCCAGTGCAGCCAAGATAAACAATTCACTAAAAGGAATTCAGATATATGTCAGCTAGATATATGAAGATAAATGAATTAATTCATGTGAGGCTCACAAACATAAGAAATGAGAGCAAAATATCAGACTGAATAATTAGACTTGACTTCAAGACTTACTTGCTAAATCAACCAGCACCATTAATATAACTAAGATTAGCTGAGCATGGTGGCACATGCCTGTAATTCAAACGAGCAGGAGAATCATGAGTTCAAGACCAGGCTGGACTACATAAGAAGACCCTGTCTCAAAAAGAAACATGGAGAGAGAGAGGAAGGGAGGGAAAGATGTGGAAGAAAGGAGAGAGGGAGGGAGGGAAAGAGGGAGGAAGAGAGAAAACTAGCTAATATTAGACTGAAAAGTAATGGGCACATGTAGACGGCAAAATGAATGAAAACAGGGCTCAGACCAGAGACTCTAGCATTGTCCAAGAGTCCCCTCACCTAGTCTCGCCTTGCACAGAATCATGAATTGTCACTGACAGGTATATAAAATAACTCATCTGACTCAGCAACCTCATTTTGTTGGTGTGATAACTGCAGCTCCTGGAGAGTGGCAGGATGAGAAACTACAGTGAACCACGTCCAGTGCTGACACTCAGCTGCTCAGACAGCAAAACAGCAATTTCATCTGACTCTAGTGGTTTTCTAAAATTTTTTTATAAACATTGTCTATTTTTTATATTTTTTATGTGTATGAGTATATTGTCTGCATGTATGTAAATATACCATGTCATGCAATGCCTGGGGAAATCAGAAGAGGGAATCAGATCCTCTGGAACTGGAGTTAAGGGCAGTTGTTAGCTGCCATGTGGCTGTTAGGAATCGAATCTGAATCCTCCTCAAGAGCAGCCAGTGCTCTTAACCACTGAGCCATCTCTCCAGCCCCAGTTTTCTTAAATTTTATTTTTACTTTATGTGTATGTGTGTTTTGCCTGCAGTATATAAGTGTATCTCTACCATACAATGCCTGCAGAGGCCACAAGAGGGTGCTGAATTCTGAACTAAAGTTATGTATGGTTGTTAGCTGCCATGTGAGTGCTGGGAGCCACCTCTTAACTGTGGAGCCACCACTCCAGCCCTAACTAGTGAACTGAAAACAGTGATACACACAAGCCTTCTGTTAGGTGCCTAGAACGAATCACAGTCTTCACCACTTCAGGGTCTTGGTATTTATTACAATCTGTGGTGATCTGGGTCCTAAGAGGCCAATGTAAATCCCCTATCACGCCTTCTCTTCACAAAACTAAGCACAGCCATCCTTGCATTATGTTCTTAATGTATCACTTTGCTGTCTGTCCCACATGTGGAAACAGAAGCCCGATGAGGGCACTGACATTTCCTGTCTTGTTTCACTGCCCCCCCCCCAATGAGCACAAAACACAGATGCTCTAAGTACTCAAAAGCTGTGATAAAAGGATTATTTAAACAGCATTATCAGGAGTGGTGATAGAGGCAGGAGCAGTGAGAATTCAAGGCCAAATGGGGACATAGTGACATAGTGAGACTCTATCTCAAAAAACCAAAACCAAAAAAAGAATAAAGTGGATACAAAACTATTAGAAAGAAGGAAATAGGATTAAACAGTTACATAAACTAGAGAACAGGAAAATGAAAAAGAAAACCATGCCGATAGGTGTGTGAACAAGTCAGCCAAACTGACAAATCTTTACCTAGATTCACTAAGATAGAAAGATCAATACATATAATTACAAATGAAAGATGGAACATTACTATCACTTTTACAGAAATAAAAAGAATTATAGGAAAGTACTTTGAACAATTATAAAACAATATAACAGATACCCTTGTTGAAACTGATAAATTTCTGCAAATTATCTACGAAGACTGAATCTCAAAGATAAAGACGATCTAAACTGGGTGTATTCGCATACAACTGTAAGCCCAGCACTCAGGCAGCAGAGGCAAGAGGACTACTGTAAATTCAAGACCAGCCTGGTCTACATAGCAAGGTTCAGGCCAGCCAGGATGGCATAGCAAAACCCTGTCTCAAACAGTTATAGAGAGGGGGCTAGAGAAATGGCTCAGCAGTTAAGAGCACTTACTGCTCTCCCAGAGGACCTGGGTTTGGTTCCCAGCACCCACATGACATCCTTAACTCCAGTTTCAGGGTACCCAACACCCTCTTTTGTACTCTTAGGCACCAGGTGAACTTACAAACATGCAGATAAAACATACACATAAAATAAAATCTTAAAAACATATAAAGAAAAAAATTTGAATGTGCCCAAAAGTAGTAAAAGAACTGCATTAGTGACCAAAACTCAGGGCTAAAGAGATGGCTCAGTGGTTAAGAAGCTCTTACTAATCTTCCTAACTCATTCTGTAAGACGCCCATTATACTGAATCGAAAGCTAGACAAAGACACTAGAAGAAAAGGAGAGTATAGACCAATATCCTTAGTAAAAGATGAAAAAATATTCTTAGCAGTAGCTAGGAATCTAGCTCAGTTGGTAGAGTGCTTGCCTAGCATGCACAGAGCCCTGCGTTTGATCCTTAGCACTCCACATGGTAGCACATACTTGTAATCCTAGATCTTAGGAGGTAGAGATGAAGGAGCAAAAGTTCAAGGTCAGGCTAGTAAGATGATTCAGTAAGAAGAGCTTGTCATGCAAATCTGATGACCTGAATTCAAATTACCAGAACCCACATAAAAAACTAAAAGCAGGGACTGGAGAGATGACTCAGTGGTTAAGAGCACTGACTACTCTTTCAGAGGACCTGGGTTTGATTCCCAGCACCCACATGGCAGCTAACAACTGTCAGTAATTCCAGTTCCATGGGATCTGACGCCCTCTTCTGACCTCTGTGGACATTGCATGACACAGGTGCACTTACATACATGCAGGCAATACACTCATACACATAAAAAAAAAATAATACAGTTTTTTTTTAAAAATCTGAAAGCAGGGACTAGAGAGATGGCTCAGCGATTAAGAGCACTGAATGCTCTTGCAGAGGACCTGGGTTCGATTCCCAGGACCCACATGTTGGTTAACAACTGTCCGTAATTCTAGTTCCAGGGGATCCGACGCCCTCTTCTGACCTCTGCAGGCACTGACACATGTACACTTACATACATGCAGACAATACACTCATACACATTAAAAAAAAAAAAAGGCTGAAAGCAGTGTCACTCATTTGTAATCCCAGTGATGGGAAGCTGAGGCAGGAGAATCATCCAGAAGCTCATGGGCCAGCTAGCTTATAGTACCCAGAGCACAAACAGCAGGATACTCCACCTCAAAACAAGATAAGAGAAAGCCAATTCCCAAAAACTGTACTCTGACCTCTATACCTGTGCCTTGGCATCAAGATGCCTGTACTTGCACAAACACACACATACAGGAAGAGTTCAAAGTTATCCTCAACTACATAGTAAGTTTGAGGCTAGTCTGGGCTACATGAGACCCTGTCTCAAAAACAAAAAAATCACCAGGCACGGTGGTATATGCCTTTAATCCCAGCACTCAAGAAGCAGAGGCAGGAGGATCTATGGACGACTGAGACTGGCATAGTCTACATAGCAAGTTCCAGGTCAGCTAGGGCTGCAGAGAGACCCTGACTCAGAAAACAAACAGGGGCTGTAGAGATGGCTCAGGGCTTAGGAGCCGGGCCGCTCTTGCAGAGGACCCAGGTTTGGCTCCCAGTACCCACGGGGAGGCTAACAATTGCCCTTAACTCCACTTCCAGTGGATGTGATGTCCTCTTCTGGTCTCTGAGGGTGCCGCACAACACAGGTACTTACAGACATGCTGCCAAAGTGCTCATACACTTAATTAATTAGGTAGTTATAAAAAAACCAAAACTAACAATCCTCAAAAAAACACTAAGAACCCAAATTGGTTAGCACATCAAAAGGATTAAGATTATATACAACAATTGAGTGAGATTTATCCTCAAATGCAAGGATGGTTCAATATGTAAGCACCAGTCAATGCAACATTAACATTAACAAAACAAGGGAGGGAGATAATGATCGCAAATGATGAAGAAAAAGCATTTAACAAGACTCAAACATTTTTTCATGATAAAAATATCCAAAAAACTAGGAATAGAAGGAAACTAGCTTAACATAATAAAAACTGTTTACTTCAGAAAAGCACATAGTTAACAGAATATTCAGTGGTAAAGAAAAGAAACAAGACAAGTACGTCTGTGTCGCTCAGTTATATTTAACACAGTAATGGAGGTCTTAATCAGAACAACCAGGCAAGGAAAATAAAAGACATTCATATATGAAAAGAAGTCAAATCTGTGCAGGCATGTTCCTGTATACAGAAAATCCTAAAGACCCTACACCTCCCCACCAAAAAAATTCCTATAAACACTGATTAAGTCAGTAATGTTTTCTTTCCAGGTAGCACTGGGTATTAAAACCAGTACATGCTAGGCAAGTCTCCTACCACTGAGTTACAGTCCCAGTGTGGAGCCTTGACTTTGATGAGGCTTCAGTACCAGAGCAAAGAAGGCTCCTACCTTTTATGCCTTAACAATGGAGAGGAGTGATTAGGGGGGAAAAAAAACATCTTGTGAGAGAGAGTAACATTACTATCAGAAATGGGGGAAGGTAAACTGCTTTCCCATATGCTGACCACTCAGTTACTCGGAGGGAACCAGCAGCCCTGGTTCCAGCTTGATTATTATAAGCACTCTCTCCCAGAGATGGAAATGTAGCTTAATGGTAGAGTACCTGGCTGGCATGTACAAGGTCCTACATTCAATCACTAGCAACTCAGGGGCAGAGGAGGAGGAGAGTCTCCTTTCAGTCAGAAAACAGAAGGAAATCCTGCCATTTGCAACTGCACAGAAGAGCCTGGGGAGCACCACACCAAGCACAACAAGCCAGGCAGAAAAAGAACTCATGCATGATCACACTGATACATAGAATCAGAAAAGCTGAGCTTAGAGAGGCAGAGTAGATTTGTTCCAGCTTTCAGTTATGAGTAGTAAGCATAGTGACTGCAAGTAATTGGAATGCATTATACACTTCAAATTTGCTCAGAGTAGATCTTTAGCACTCTTACCACAAAATGGTGAGGTGATGGCTGTGCTACCTTGACTGTAGTAATTATATATATATATATATATATATATATATATCAATCAGCTTGCTATATACCTAAAGTACAAATAATCTTTTTTTAAAAGCTGGGGAAAAGTTTTATTTTGCTCTCAAAAATGTCCTTATTTAACACAAAAGTACATAGTCAAACACAATATATTGAAATTTTGTGATATCTACGTGTATGACAACTGTTTATATATGTTTATATGTCTGCATGTTCATGTCTATAATTACATAGCTATTAATACAACTTTCAAAAAAATGCTGAAGGCTGGGTCAGCAAAACCATCCAACCTAAAACAAATTGAAAAATTAGAATTTTTCAACTACCATAGGTTCTTACAATTTAATTTCATTAACAATGTCCCATCATATAAGCAAACTGACACTTCATCTCAGGAACCAAGAGTAGAGGTGTTTTCAGAACAGGAGAGAGAATAACACCACTATAAACTACTGGTAATGTTGAAAGACAGTAAAGTGGAAACTAATTCCAAGCCTTCAAGTCTGGTGAGGAAACAGCTGCCAGTGGCCTCCACAGAGTAAGTGCAAGAGAACATGGAACTCAACAGAGAAGGGCTCACACAGCACATGAGCAGAAGCCATGGACACAGACCACATTCTGTCCAACACAAACAGCTGTGAACAAAGGGAAACAGCTTCACTACCACAGCTTCTTGACTAGCACGTATTCCTATGGATGACGGGTGAGGATCAAAATATGCTGGCATCTGCAACTTACTCTACAAAGAATGAGACCAGGGCCAGGAGGGTAGTAACCTGTGTGCTCAGCATGTACAAAAGCCCTGGGTTCCCTCCACAGTACTGCCATTCCAAAAACAAAAGAAAAAGGGCTGTGGCTATAGCTCAGTGGTACAGCTGCTAAATAAAATACAAATACTAGAAGAAAAAGAAACAATTAGATGGAACAAGAGATGAACAGGCAGAGATGTGATAAAGCACAAGGAAGGCTGGGATGGAGCTCAGTGGCAGAACACTTGCTGAGCCCTGGGTTCCAACCCCAGCATGGGACAAGGGAGGGGGCTTTGGCAGGCAGTAAAATGATAATGTTGGGATCTAAAGGGTATGTTCTCAGTATCTATTTCTACCTGTCTCAAACACTGAATGTCATGAATGTCATCACAGTTACAGATTTTTCTGGTCTACATAGTTCAATCAACATGAAGCTAAAGACTGAACTCTATTTATACATAAGTGTGCCCAAAGATGAGATTGGTCACACCTACCTACAGACTGAGAGGTGAATGCTGCTACAATCTGGGGGCTGGCCAGGGCCTCCAGCCTGTTCTTCAGAGCCTCCAAGTGCACACATTTTTCTGAGTAGTCTGGTGTATCAACCAGCATCATCAAGCTGTTCTGCATACCAGTTAGCTTGGCAGAAATCACAGTTATGTCCTATAAAAAGACCAGAACAGAGGATGTTTATTTTAAAAGACTCCCATGACCTCAACTAGAAGTGGATAAAATACATTAAAGGGCAACTCACTGCGCTAGTGAGATAGCTCAGCGTATAAAGACACTTGCTACCAAACCAGATGACCTGTGTTTGATCCCCAAGACCCACACAGTAGAAGCAAAGTACTGACTCTCATAAGTTGTCCTTTCACCTCCATATATGTATCATGATACACAAATAAAATGTAATATTAAATTTTTTTCAGCAAAAAAAAAAACTCATAAAAATTTTAAACGGTCCATAAACACCATGTTGAACATTATTAGCACCAATATAAAACACAAATTAAAATAAAGAAATACCAGGGCTAGAGAGATGACTCAGAGGTTAAGAGTGCTGGCTGCTCTTGCAGAGAACCCGAGTCCAATTCCCTACACTCACATGGCAGACGACTAATAATCATCTGTAACTCCAGCTCAACACCCTCTTTTGAGGACAGGCACTGCATGACATGGCTGAACTTACGTATATATAGGCAATGCACCCATATAGGTTAAATAAATAAATAACTTTTTAAAAAAATAACCATTTTCTTTTTAAAAAATATTTTATTATTTTTAATTTTATGTGTATCAATGTATTGCCTATATATAGGTAGGTGCACCCATGTTATGCAATGCACTTGGAAGTCACAAGAGGGCTTCTAATCCCCTGGAACTGTAGTTACGGGTGGTGGTTAGCCACTACGTGGATGCTGGAAATCAAACCCAGAATCTCTGCAAGAGCAGCCAGTTCTGTTAATGGCTGAGCCATCTCTCCAGCCCCAATACCATTTTCTTCTAATTAGGAAAGTTTTTTTAAAAATTGTAATGGCTGGAGGCTGGAGTGATGGTTCAGCAGTTAACAGCAAAAACTGCTCTTGCAGAGGACCCAGGTTTGGTTCCCAGAATCCACATGGCAACTCACAAGAGTCACAAACTCCAGTTCCAGAGGATCCAACATCTTCTTCTGGCTTCCACAGACATTGCCCACGTGATATACTTATATACATGCAGGCAAAACACTCATATTTTTAAAATAAAAATTTAAAAATAAAATTTGTTTCAAATTGTAATATCTATTGTTGGTGAGGGTGAAAAGAAAAAATAATGTCTGATATCATAAATATATATTGTTGGGAGCTGGAGAGATGGCTTAGTGGTTAAGAAAACTTGTTACTCTTGCAGATCCTAGCACTGAATTCAGATCCTAGCACTTAGATCAGGTGGCTCATAACTGCCTATAACTCCAGCTCCAAAGGATCTGAACTCCACAGGCAACTCCACACACACGTATACAAACACACACATACACACACGTGTGCACGCACACGTAAACACTCAGAAAGGGAAAAATTGTAAGAAAGAGTAAATTACTGGTGGCTTTAGAGAAAAAAAAAAAGAATACAGTTTTTGAAATGCATGAGGAAGACCAGTGGATACATCTGGTTTTGTTGACAGTTGTAAGCATTAGGATAGATTAAGGGAGGGAAAAAAAGAGACTTTCAGTTAATTAACATCAGTAGTTTAGTACTGTTAAGGCAGAGGCAAGATTTCAATCCATTTTCTCCGGTACATATGCCAAGATACATATGCAACTCACACTTACATCGCTTGCAGCAATATAGCTTCTTTGGCATCGCGAGGGACCAGGGATTGAAAGGGGTGGGGCAGAGCTATCCAGTACGTAGAAGCTAGTGATGGATGAACAATATGGCTCGGTGAGTAAAAGCACTCGCTGCTTATGCCTGATGACCAATCCCTAGAACCCATGGAAGGACAGAACCGGTTCCCAAAAGTCCTCACACCTCCATCATGCACATACACACACATATACACATACACAATGTTAAGTGAAAAACAAAGCCCACAGTAGTGTTCACAGTGTGGTACTGTTTGTGAGGAAAAGGAATATCTGAAGAACTGGCCTAAAGCTGGTAAGAGTCTCCAGAAGAGAAATTCGGGGATTAGAGAGTCCACTCTGCTTTACAATTGTGAAAGACCCTCACACCACACCATTTCGGTGCATTCTTGGAAGCAGGTTTCGAGGGTGTTACTGTTCCCACTCTATGCAGCCTCAGAGAGGTGAAACAACTGGCCGAGTTGCATCTACCCACGTTCCTCGCTCGCATCCGCAGTTTTCTCTGCCTGTGCATGTCTCCCGCATCCCTCCAGGCCTTAGGCAAGCAGAGGAGGCACACAGAAGACCAGAAGCGCCAGAAGTTTCTGGTATCTCTCACATGACGCTGAATGTTTCTGTCTGCTGCTCTCGACACCCCTTAGGTGCTCTGAGGGACGACTATCTCCCTCGCTTTCCCCAGACCCCAAGTTCCTACCTAAATGCAGTTTGGTGTCTCACAGATGGGAAACCTACTTGAGTCTTAAACGTCTCCTCAATGTCAGCGCTCAGTGTGCTCCACTTGTCTGCTTCCTGAAGAGACTCAGCAGCAAGCTGCATTCTAGACTTCACCTGGTCGATTTCTACCAGCACCTGAAGGAGAAATGGGGCGCAACATTAAATGAGGGTTCCTTTGAGGCTGAAGGCACCAAGTGGAAAGGCGGATGGAGGGTCTGGAGAGATCATTCAGTAGTTAAGAGCGCTGGCTGCTCTTGCAGAGGATCTGGGTTTAATTCCCAGCACCCACATGGCAGCTAAACAACCATCCATAACTCCAATTCCAGGGGATTTCACAAAATGCCCTCCTCTGACCTCTGCAGGCATTGCATACATGTAGTGCACTTGCATACATGCAGGCAAAACACTCATACACATAAAATAAAATTAATAAATAAAGATGTTTTTGAAAAAAGAAAGGTGGTTGGAGTGCTGGATAGAGTTCTAAGTTCAGTTTGGCTTTCCAGTGTTCTGCTGCTTAACACACATACACACACACACACACACACACACACACACACTCCACCCTCATCTTCCACACTCCACCCCTGTGAGAGAGAATGTCTGCTCAACGAAGAATCCAGGCTGGCCTTAGTGCAGAAGCCAAGCACCTGCATGGACTGAGAGGTGTCCTGTTCAAATTTTTTAATGTCCTCCTTGACGAGAATCATCTGTTCTTTCAGAAAAGAGGCCTCCGGCTTCAGGGCTTCCAGATCACGGAGTACTTTGGGCATGTTCTGAAGGGCCTGGAGACTTGTTTCTGCAAGAAAAATTCAAGAATGGCAATGTACACAAAAGGTGAAAACTGGAGCATTAGTAGTGAAAACAGAACATACACTTGGCAACAGAAAGTAACTTTTCCTAAAACATTATCAGTCAGGGTTTGGAGGCTGCAGGAGACATGGGGCAGAACAGGGGTTAGCAGGGCTTTGTCCCCTGCAGCCAAGGCTTTGTCTCCTACAGGCTGAGTAAGACTATATGCTTCGGCAAGCACTACACACTATCCTGGCCGGAGACCACCTAGCTGCAAGACAGACTGAAGGAGACAGGTGTGGTAGGGCTGCCTGTAATCCTAACTCTTAAGAGGCTGAAACAGGAGCACTGCTGTGAAACTGGTGCAAGGTTGGGCTATATAGGGAGTTCCAGGCCAGCCTGAACTACATAGTGAGGCCTTGCCTCAAAAAACAAAAGGCTGGAGATCTAGCTCAGTGAGGTACACCTGCCAAGCTTGACATGTGTTTAGCACCATAGGCTTTCTATAACCTTTTTTCCTTGTTTCCAGATTTTTATTTTCTTGGACTTTTTCTAGAATACCTTTCTGTTAATTCCAACCTTTTCAGGAACATGTTCAGCTTTCCTAATTATGAAGAGGTATTACTTCAAAGGACCACCGGGTTCAAAGTAGAGCAGGAATAAAAAGATGTATTTGTCACATGACCTTTGAATATGGTTTTGTTCTTACTCTTTGGGTCTTTTTGAGACAGGGTCTCCCTATAGTTGGCCTGGAGCTATGTAGACCAGGCTGGCCTTGAACTCACAGAGCTCCCCCCTGCCTCTGCCTCCTGAGTGCTGGGATTAAAGGTGTGCACCACCACACCCATCTCTCATTCTTATTTTAAAATAAGTTGGGTTCATCCAAAATAAGTCACTGTTGAGTCTCTGTGGCCTCTCAGCAAGTCCACTAAGTGACATCACAAATGGAAGCCTTCTGCTTGGAGAGTTCAACTATCCATGGAGCATTCTAATGGGAAACTGGAAACTCTGAATTTAGTCTTTAAAGTGAGGCCAAGGGCAGGGGACAGGAACAGGCCTGAGCTATAAATGAAAGCAAGCCTGTCTCATGTCTCCCTTAGCGTGTGTGAACTTTCAGTAGTTCAGAGGATGTTAGCTCCCTGAGTGCTGTGGCTGCCACAATGAATAATCTGGAAACAGAGTTAAACACGTAACCCAAGTGTCTTAGAAGTTTGGGGATACATGAGGGTGCATATGTAATATGTGGCCCTAGATGATGCCCTAACTTGGAGATACAACAACAGGCTTAAGGGAATGAACACTACTACAGTATCCAGTTAGCTCAGTGGTTCTCAGACCTGAGCACATTTCAGCCTTCTTCAGCCCCCATCTGGTTTAGAACAGGGCCCAAGATCTGCATTTCTAACACCTCTGCACACAAGGCTGTTGGTGCCAGGAGCACTGAGAATCACCAGTCTGCTCTTCCATTGTTCCCATATGCAGACCAAAAGGGATGGAAAAATGTACCCCAGGACCTGAGCTTCAGCACTGTAGCCAAAGCTATGTGGCCACTGTGTGGTCTGCAGAGATGTTCCAAGGAGGGGCATGTAACTTGTGCCCACACATATATACTATACCCACACAATCAATCAAGCAACCAATAAAGAAATTAAGTAAATTTTTCAGAGATAAGGTCTCACTATGTAGCTCCTGCCTGGCCTGGAGCTCACAGAGATCCTCCTGCCTCTGCTGGGATTAAAGGCATACACCACCACATCTAGCCGTAATTTGGTTGTTTTTGAGACAGGGTCTCTCTGTAGCCACAGTCATGCTGACTTTTTTTTTTTTTTTTTGCAAACGTCCTGCTGTCATTGCAGTACAGTAGTAGCCAGACAGTGTAAACTTATGCATGCTGTGTTGCAGTAAATCTATATTGGTGGATACTGAGCTTTGGATCTTATAATCTTATAATTTTATGTGTCATAAAATATTCCTCAATATTTTTCGTCACAAAAATTTTCCTTAAGTTTTGTTATGAAGAAAAGCAATTCTTAACTAATGCACTAGAAAGTACTAAATGCCAAGTACTTTTTACTAAATGCCAAAGTAGCTTTTGCCTGCATCAGATATTTCACTTACATCTCTGAAGACTGGTTCTTTTTTAAGACCCACATGGCTTCCATCTTGCTTATTTTGTCTGACCTACATGTCCTTTGTTCCTATTATTTATTTAGGCATTTTCTATTCCATTTTATTTTTACCCTTGGTTTAGTGCCTGTAACTGTTCAGTGGTTCCCCAATGGTTTATAATAATTCATCTTTATTTTGTTTCGTTTTAGGTTTTTTTTGTTTTGTTTTGTTTTTGTTTTGAGACTGGGTTTCACTATAACCCAAACTGGCCTGGAACTCACTATGTATATCAGACTGGCCTGGATCTCACAGAGATCCACCTGCCTCTGCCAGGTTTAAAGGTGTGTACCACCATGCCTGGCTTCCAAATAATGCATCTTTATTTAACTTGTCTGTCCATAATTAGTATTATAGCACTTCACATATAATAACAGAACTTTAAAACCATGTATTTCTTTTCAGATCCTTCATACTCTTTGCTTTTCTTCATTGATTTGCAACTACATTAATATTATTTCTGTTACATTTAAAGAAATTGATGTGGGAAAAGTTTTTTGCGGAAAAGTATTTCGGTTTGTTTTGTTTTTTGGGATAGTGTCTAAAACAGCTAGCTGGAACTCCCTATGTAGAGCAGGCTGGTCTGGAACTCACAGAGATTCACCTGCCCCTGCCTCTTGAGTGATGGAATTAAAGTGTGAACCACCACAGCTAGCCAAGGGTAACCTAAGACTGTGAATTGTATTCTCGTTACTATGCTATGAAATTGTGCTGTGCTGTGTTTAGGACCCTGCCTCCTTTTCTTGGTACAAAATGGCTTGTTTCCTTTTTCACTGCTCTTGTTTTTCATTATCTTAAAACTGTAGATTCCTATGTTTTATTGATTTTCGTGTTTGACAGGGCAAATCTGGGCCCAGTTACTCAGTTTAGAAGAGCAAGTTAATCTTTCAAAAATAAATATTCATCTAAGGTAATGGGATCTGTATCCCAGCCTTTGGGATTCAAAATGTTCACACATACAGGCTATAGCTTATTCTTGAGAAACTCACATTCCAGAGGAAGCAGAGAAACATTTACTAGCTACGCAAGTCAGTAAGGTAATATAAGAGAGAAGTTATGCAGGTGGTACCATGAAATGGATGGTATGATGGAATGGTGAGGACATAAACTTTAGAAGACGTGAATGCCTATGCTGAGATGGTAATAATAGATCTGAGACTTGATTGTCATAAAAGAGGAATCATCGACCGGTGTCTGGATGCTTGTGTTTATTGTTTTGATAAAGTCCTAATTCAATACAGCTATGTTCAATTTTTGACACATTGTCTGTAGCTGCTTTCGGGCAATAATGACAAAGCTGAATACTTGACTTACAAGTGTAAAAGAATTATTATTTGATCTTTTCAGAGGAAAGATAGCCAATCTCCAGCATAAAAGAAGCACATAGCACTTACTGCTTGTCTTAGGCTAAGATCCCCACAGATGGCAGTATTCAAAAGTTGGTGCATACTGTCTGACCTCAGAACACTTTCATCAGCACTTGTTATAATTGATTCCTGGCTTCTCTGACATCGTGTTCTTGTCTTGGTTTCCCTAATCCCCCTTAGTAATTCCTTCTCTGCCTCTTGGTATACTGATTTCCTCAGTCTGATCTTTATTTAATTTCCTGGGAGTGTGCCTTTTCCAAAATAATCTCATAGTGGCTTATTATCTCTTTGCTCTCAATTCCCAAATGTCTATTGCCTTAGACCTGTCTTCTGAACTTTAAACTTAGGAATTACCCATCTACTTGGCATTCATTTGTCACCTTAAATTCAGTAGATTTTAAATAGAACTCATGACATGCCTTACAGATTGTCTGCTTAAACTTCTGATTTCTGTTTAAGTGAATGTACCTGTTGCCCTAGTCAGTGACCTAGAATTATCACTGTAGCCATTCCATCACTAAGATCTTTTCATTCTGCCTCTTCAGTAATTTGTTGTTTGAGGTTCTGTGATCCCCCAATTCCTAGTCCAAGCCACCTCTTCCATGATCTCTTTGATTGCTTCCTAATGATTATACATACCCATTACTGTGCTCCACAAAAGTGACTCAGGTTCAAAAGCCATTATGGTTTTGAAATGAAAGCCATTGTCTTCCTATCACTTTCACAGACGAAGACTGAAGACTTTTCATTGGTTTGTGGAGCCTCCTTCTCTAGTCTTGTTCTGCCACATCTCTTTTCCCTGGGTATTCCAGCATCTCTTTTACCTCCTACATTGTGCAGATATTGTGTCAGGATCTTTGACATTTTTTTTTAATTTGGATTGATCTCTTTTCTTTTGCCTATCTGATTCTTTTCCTGCTTTCTCTAGGCATCCTCCTTTCCTCTCCCTTCCCTAACCTGGGGATTCCAGCTATATGATGGCATACTGCCTTATCCTTATTCTTTAATTTACTTTCCACATCTGTAATTAATCACAACCGTAATTGATATGTTGTCTACCTCACAAAACTAGAAGTTTCCTAAGGGGAGACTTGCGTTTGCCATATTTACTGTGTTGTCCCTAATATAAGCACATTTTATGGCAGTTGATAAATATTTGTGAAATGAAATAATGAATTTTGTCTGTTTAATTATCATAAAAATTCCTTTAAAATTTTGTAACAAATGACAACAGCTGCTCCTAATTGATCAGTTCTCATGAGCTTACTATTCATTGTGCTACATGCACAATCAGATTTTAACCCTTTCAGCTCTATAGCATAGTCAGCATTATTTTTCTACATGAGACAACTGACGCTTAGAGAGGTTATTTCATTTGCCTGGTGTCACACAGTAAGCAACAGAGACATGATCCAAGTGGTCCTTGTGTTAAGGCCCTTAGACTATGTCTACCACTCAGTGCTGTGGGCTCTTAACTCCCAAGATTACTTGGAAAAGTTCTGCAGTTTGTTTATTCTGGGCCTCTACCTGTGTTTCTCCTTTTTCACTCCATTCATTGAAAGAACTAAGGTTAATCTTTATACATAGATTTCATGTGTTAATAGTTTTTATTCACAAAGTGGCTATAGAATCATTTCGATTTAGATTTTAGATATTGGTTTAGATTTTCCATTGTGCTGTAGTATAGCTTTGTAAAATTAAAAAAAAAATCACACCTGGTACCCATTTGACAGGTTTTTTTCTTAATTTTTGGTAGTATTTTGATCCCCTAAGATGAAGCATTATTCCCAAATTCAAATTAATGGAATGTTTCATATTTTCTTTACTTTAGAACATACATTAAAACTAGGGTAGTTGTTTTTTTTTACTTCATTTCTGAAATAAGTTTATCACATAAGGTAGGATGCTGCTTTGACCCAGTTTAGCTTCATTCTGTGATTACTATAGAGTTTGGAATTCTTAAAGATTGAACTCTTTAAATTATGTCATGAAGAATTATTTTTGTCTTTCAATGTTGACACGTTTAGTTTTGCCACAGGCCTTCTTTTATGTCTATAATGCTCCTGAAACACAAGTGAAATTACCAGGAATAGTTTGTAGGGGATACCACACCCCTGCTTGTGAGTTCTGTGCAGGCAGTGTATTTCATGTTTTGAATTCTGTGTTTTACAACTTGTCTTTATGAGAAACTCATTTGTGTGTGTGTGTGTGTGTGTGTGTGCAAAAAGAATCTATGAAACATTTGAATGAACCCCAATAGTGTCATGCTATTATTAATGATAATTGTCAGGTTCAGGGTTCGAGAGACGCAGCAGACAGAAGGGACCGGACTCCGCTGGCAGCTAACAGGACCCAACTTTATTGAGAGAAGACCAGATGGGACTAGCTCCTCCGCACCCACGAGTGGAGAAACGCTAGCCCCCTCACCCCCATCTTGGGGCTGGGGCTCCGGGGAACCGGGCTGGCGTGATCAGCCCAGGTCTGAGTCTCAAAGCCCAGTGCAGCGCCCGCAGCCCAGCACCGCAGAAGCAGAAGCCACACCAGCAGCAGCAGAAGCACAAGCCCCAGAAGTACAAGCACGTTGTCCAAGTCCTCAAAACCTTTTAAACCTTCAGTCCCCTCCTGGCTTTTAGGGGAGGGGGGTTGCCCTGACATCTGATTGATGTTTCAGGCAAGCTTCTGTCCAGGAAGTAGTCCTTTTCCAGAGCTGTTCGTGAATTCCTTGCTTATTTGCCAAGGAATTTGGGATCTGGAGCGGTTGGCAAGGCTTAGATAAGCTCTGGCTCCAGGTTTCTTCCAGAGTCGGAAACTGTTGGGGGGTCTCATTCACACCTTACAATAATAATATTACTGTCAGTGGAACTTCCTTCATAATAATATGCCTGTATACGTAGGTAGTCTTATGTGGTTTTTACTAAGTAGATCTACTTTTCCATTTGCCACTTGAACTGTGTAGAACACAGATAATTAGACCTAGTAGTTCCTAGTTATTTTATAGAATGGGAAGTGAGAACTAGAATTGGGGAAAAGTTGATTTCAAATAAATTGGTCTGCCATTAATTAGTTGGTCTATTAAGCTTTTATAATTGTTACTGAACTTTTGCAACCAGTCTTAAAGTACATTATTAAAACATCATGTATTAGTTAGCTTCCAGTGTCTTCTCATCATATGATCTCACTCCTGTAATGTCAACCTTTTTGATTACTGATTTCTTAATCAAAGTTGATAATTCCCAAATTATTTAACATCTATAAACACAGAGTATCAAAATTTCCAGACTTGCCCATGAGGGAATACAGTTAAATTACTATAGTTTTTAAAATACCCTATTTGTAGATTTATATTCAAAAGATGAAAAGCTTAACAAACCTCTTTTAAAATACTAAAATGAAGTGTTGAGGAGGGACAAAGATATTTCTAAGCCTGGGAGCTACTAATTCTCTGAAATAATATTTGAAAACATAGATTCTAATATTTCAAAAAGCCAACCATCAATTTTGGAGCCAAATCACAGTTTTAGAAATAGTTTTTTTTGTTGTTGTTGTTCACTAGGAACTAAGGTCAGCAGTTAAACTAAAAAGCTTCTAGACAGCAAATGAAGCAACCAGGCCTACAGTGTGGGGAAGAATCTTTGCTAGCTATGCATCTGGTAGAGGATTGATTTCCAGAAAATAGAATGTATCCAAAAAACATTTTTAGCATTTTTATGCCCATGCAAAAGTTGATTGGCATATATTAGAGACATATCAAAGTGCTGGTCCTTGAAGTAACTGGTAATGTAAATGTTAGATGAATTTGCTTCTAAATGATGACTAGAGTGGCCATAGCATGTGAAGATATTTAATCATTTGGGCTGATGCTGTACTGTGGACATCTTCTGAATTCAATGTTAAACATTTAAAAAATGTTTTAAAACAAACTTTTTTTCATGAAAATAGTATCTTGATTACTGATGTCAAAATTTTACAGTCATGACAGTGATGGTCATAATTAGCATCTTTATTGATGTATACATTTCAAAATGATCCTAGAATTTGATACCTTTATGTCTCAACATTTGCAGTGACTTTTCTTAGCTTTGTGTTCGGAAGAAAGCTAGGAGCTGATGAAGAATATGCACACCTGACTTTTTTCTTCTCCTAAGAAAGGAGAACTCACCCACCACCACTGTGCCTTTTTCTTTCCTTTTTGTCTTGCACAGAAGACTGGCATCTTCCTGTGAAGGGCCTTCGGCAAACCTATCCACCTTGGGTTTCCTCCTCCTTGAGAACATCTGATCTGTCATCATCTGAACCAGGGATCCCAGTCTGAGGGTCCAGGTGAGGGCAGGTCAGTCTTTATGTTAAGACAGTTAAACTTTCTGGTCAGGTAAGTCACATGCAGGTACAGCAGTCTCACTTCAGTCAGCCCTATTTTCTTAGAGTTTTCTAGTTCCCAAAGAGATACCATTCATCGCCCATCATTCTGAAATCTACCTTGACCACTTGTGATTTATTAAATCATTCAAAAACTCTTTTTGCTATACATGTGATCATTTTTCAGGACTTGCTCATCTTAATAAAATTTTAAAAGTAGAATTAAATCTTCAGAAAGTGGTTAAAGAACAGACAATTACACGTGTACATTTAATGCTTATCCTTATCTTCATTGTTACTGAAGTAACAATGTTAAAATCAGTCTAGCATGTATGATCTTATACTCATGATTTTAACATCTTGTAATTGTTTACTTATAAAGGGGTGGAAGGGAGAAGTAGATTAAGAATACTGTGGCTGTTTGTACCACCATCATCAGGAAGGTCTGTTTTGTTTGTTGTGAATTCTCTCGTCTAATTGGAATGGTAAAGCACAGAATACAGTTTCCGTGTTCTGTGTCCAACTTCTATATGCTAGCTACAAGAAGAAACTTTTGGTTACTCCTTCTGCAAGTGGTTTTAGATAGGTGAAATCTGAGTTTGTACCTTGAATCTATCTTAGAACTTGAAGGGGTGTGTGTCAAGGTTTTTATTTATTTTTTAATTGAAGGGGAAAAAATGTACTTTTGTCCTCAGTCTCTTTCAAAATGCTGTCCTGTATGATATGTAATTGCTTTTATAAGAGACTATTTACATACTATTGCAAGTTCTCAGTCTTATGAAACAGTTTGTTTCATCATGGTAATGTGTGACTTTGATTGTGAAGAAAACTAAAGCTCTACTATCTTCCTCTGAAGTCTTAACAACCATGAATGGTTGTATCATCCTTTGTTTTTGGCATCTTAAGATGCATTGCTCTGTGTTTACTTCTCAAAAATGTTTCTACTAGTTTTCAGCAAAAGCATTTATTTATGCTAGAAAGGCAATTTCTAAACCACTGCTATCTGCTACTCAGTTCTGTGTCTATACAAGTAAGTTAGTGTGGACAAATTACCAGTTTCTTCCCTACCCTCAACTGGCTACCAGGCTAAAGCCCTGTTTCTGTCTACTTGGATTTAGTGTAATGTTTATAGAGGAATAGGAAGTATTTATTAGATATTCATATCTTTGAACATTCTATCTTGAATAGGAAAGGTTCTGTTTTAATAGAAAGGTATTTCCCACTAGATGATAACTGTTGAAGATGATTAGATTTCTATATGTGCATAATATTGAGTATGTAAACATATCCTAACCCAATCATGTAAATATATAAAGCAATTTAAGTGTTTAGAAAATTGAATTGCATTACCAGGCCAGAATGTCATACATATTGAAATGTTCATTGACTATTAGAATTGCATTGTAACAGACTCAGTGGACCTGTTTCAGAGGCAACCCCGAAGCACGTAGATGTCCTTGGTGCTCTAGGGTTAGGAAAATTTAATACATTGCTGAAATTGTATAATTTTAAAGAAAACTGCAAACTATTAATGTATTTGACTGGCTTTGGAAGTGTTTGTGCATTTAACCAAGTGAGTTTTACAGTAGCCTTTCTGTTTTGTTGTACTTTGATCTTCTTATCCTCTTAGTCGTGTAATCAGTAGTGTTTGAGGTAGTTGCATATGCAAACTTAACATTGTCATACTTATACTATGAAGTCATTGAAGTATCTGTTAATAAATGAATGAACTAAAATTTAGACTTTATAGATGAATTTTAGCCAGGTGTGGTAGTACATGTCTACCAATCCCACTGCTCTGCAAGCTGAGGTATAAGCCCACAAGTGTGAGAAACCCTGACTCAAAAGAACAAAACAAAAATCAGTTTTAAGTCTCTAAAATTCCAGAATGGCATGAGCTTTTCAGTGAGTACTCAGATTTATGCTCTTGTAAATACATAGATTCAGATAACCCATTATAGCATTTCTAGTCTATGCCAGTTTACCTATCCCAAAGACAGCTGGTACGTATAATAAAGAGCATGCTGGCTGGTTTTTATTTTGCTGTAAATAAAACATACCAGAATGACAGTTCTGCTCAGAAAAATAAGTAATTGGTAAATACAATAGTGGATTATGGGACTCTTCCATATATGTTCATAAGATGCATTTGCCTATCCTAACACAAAGGCATTTTTTTTTGACCCAACTCTCAGCCAGATGTTACCTTTTAAGTGAAATGTGTTGTATGTAAACTGAAGTTACCAGAAAAAAAGAAGTCATACCTGGTAAAGATTTTACGAGTCCTGAACTTTTTTTTTAATATTTCTTATTTTTATGTGTGTGAGTATATGTATATATGTAAGTGCACCTGTGTCATGCACTGCACTCAGAGATCAGATGTCGAGTCCCTTGAAATTGGAGTTATAGAAGGCTATTAGCCACCATATAGGTGCTATTAATCAAACCTGGGTCCTCTGCACAAACAACCAGTGCTCTTAACCACTGAACCATCTATCGAGACCCCTAAACTTTTAATTACAGAGAATTAAAATGTTGTAGACCAAAGCCAAATTTCATAGACTATTTTAATCCCCTTTGAAAAGCATGCATTGCACGTCCTGGTGTTTGGATTAACATACTTGTGACTAACAAAACCTTTAAAATTTTATTTTTAGAAGACCGCTAACTCCTCCCAACACAAAAGCTAAGAATGTCATCAGAGAGCATCTGAAACCCTGCCTTGCTGTGCCAATCTGTTTGGCAAATGCCTTCATTTATGACTTAACTCATTGTGAAACTAATACTGTCTTATACAACCCCTTCCATATTAAAACGGATCTCTCTGGTACCAGAATCCATGTTTCTAGGCCCTGGCCACTTATATTTTGTTCAAGAATAAATTACCTCTTATTACCCTGTGAGATGGGAACTGTGCTTTTGCATCAACATGTGTTTGGAGTAAGGTACAGCTCAGATCCAGACATCATGAAGAAGACCTCTTGAAGGAGTCCTTTCTCTTTTTTTCTTCTGAAAAATACAATTTAGGATTTGATTGTATTACTGTAGAAAACATTAGCATTAAGACCATGCTTTACATTTCTTTGTGTCAATTTTCTGTCCTTTGTAAAAAAATTTTTTTAAGAAAGAAAAAGACAAATGAATGTTTTTATCTTCAAAGATGCTCTTTTAACATCTAGGGAGCCAGAAAGGTCCTTTCTCACCTCCTGGAAAGTAGCAAAATAGTGTTATGCTGCGACTCTGTAAACTAGCTTTTGTTTGAACCATGTCGTAACCATTAAATCAAAGCATGTCTAGCCTAGTATTATTTCTAACCTAATTTCCTCCCATTGGTTGGACTGTTTGATGGCCACTAATGTCTCAAGTTAATAACCACAGAATATTTCAGAATTGTGCTGCCTCCTTCATAAAATGTATCTGTGGTTGCTAAAACGTTTTTTTGCTTAGAACAACCAAATACAATTGACTGTAAAATTGTGTATTGTTAGAAAATGCTGCTTAAAACAAACTGATTTACTTCCAGTTTTGAAAATATTCAAAAGGATTTGTTATCTCTTGCAGACCTTTCTGCAAACTACTAATGGGATGAACACAGTATATCACTTTTGTAATAGTGAGCTATTAAGGGCAAGCATAAAGCAGTCTGAAGCCCATAAGTGCTGCCAACAGCTCCTGCTTTAATGAATTCCCTTTTAGATGTCCATTAAATGCTCATGGCAAATGTACTCATAATGGAAATGGCAAATCTAAATGGGTAGATATGAATAATCCATGGAGTTTAATTCTGTTTATGATCATCTTCACATTTAGTTTTCAAGACAACGCAGTTTAGTTTTCATTACAGTTTGGAATAAAGAGGACAGGGAGTAATTGATTGCTTCAAGCAGATTAAAGTCAATGGTTTTCTTTTCAAAGAACCAGTTCAATGCAGTAATTCCAACTTTAAACATTGATTTAGGGTACTCAACACAGAATGTTTTGTGCTGTGTGAACTTTTATATAGAAAGACTAATATTAATTTTATTTCCCTATATACCTATATCATGAAATATAGAGCTTGTTAGTAGCATGTGCATGACTTAATAGTGATCTATATTAAGTCATTTTGATATTATTGCAGTCATATAATGAATCAGTGAGATTCCCGTCATCACTGTAATATTGTTTGTAACCCATTAGCATAGAGAAATTACAACCCATCATACATCATTACTGTGATTGAGGCTTTATTACCATATTCTCAAATTGCTTGCTTGCTATAAAACTAAACAGACACAAGACAACAACTATAGGTGGGGTGTAGACAGTACATTACTGTGCTGCAGTAATGAGGGATTATTGTATCATAATGGGGGAAAATCCTATTTGCTGGCAGTAATAGAAAACTAGACTCTTTTAAATTTGTTTTTATTAATTTAAAGATCAAAATATATTTTTATTTTTAGGTTATTATTTTTATACTACATGAATCATATCCTAATCTTTTCTTTCTTCTAATAGTATCCTTTGAAAGATAGATTTTATATAGTTTGAATGTTCTAGACTGAATTTGAATCCTACATTTTGCCACTTTGGGAAAGTTAGAAATTTTACTACTAAGTAGCCTGACATTTTCTTAACAATAAGAGTAGGTAAGTGTTCTTTTGGCTTTTGGGTTGACCTAAGGACCAAGTGCAATACTGGCCTTAACAATGGACAGAAATAACTGGGGACCAGCAATGTCTGTCTGTTCAGGATTTCTGGTGTTTTAGAGAGAAAAGTATAAGAAATGTTTTATCTGAATTATAGAAAACGCTGTTCCATTTCAACTTGTTAGTTAAATCATGTCCTTGTTCATCTCTCTCTTGCATTTTGTATCATTAAGAGCATTATTTTGAACAATAGAAAGCCTACTTTTGAGATTAGGTTATGTCACAGTGGGCTAAAAATTGCCAAGTACAGATCTGCTTTCTGCTGTTAGGCTCCTGGTGATTAATTTAGAACCTGACAATGTGAACATCAAATAAGCTATAAAATTAGAAACTGAGACTAGTTTAAAATGTTTTCGTGATTATGAAGCATTTTACATATATATACTTAGCCACAACAATAATAACTGCCTGGAAAATCAGAAAAGGCAGCAGTCCAAAAAGGGAGGCCTTATCCTCAAATCATTATACCCTGAGAAGGTTTTACATATTCGTCGGTTTATCATGATGTCACTACCGCACATTTGTAAAATATATTTTAAAGTTTATAACATTGTAGTTGTATTAGAAAACCTGACTGCTTGTCAGATTGTGTCTTAACTGCAAGGAGAGATTCTTCATAATAAAGTGCAGAGTTGGCCAAGAGGATTAAGCCTAATTCCAACTAGTACAAACCATAAAACTCCCTTACCGACCAGCTTCATTCCATGCTCACTGAAGTATGCATCTCTAATTACTTGGATGTTTTTATAACTTTCTCTTGGACCAGTTCATCACTTCTTGGTAGTATTTTTCGTGTTTAAAACAGTGGTGTAAAAGTAAAATATCAGTGGTAGTAGCAAAAAGTAGCATTTAGAAAACGAGAGTGTTTTGTATTTTGTTTCTGGAATCATGTAGGATGCTCTAGGTTCTCTTCATGTGGTTAAATCTTTCACCTTTAAAACCATCTATAACTTCTATTTTTAAAGTTTTTAAAAGAATATTTTTACTTTCATCAAAATCTTTTTTGGTGAGGGAATAGAACTTGAATAAACAACTCCTAAAAATACACTAGTTGGAGGCTGGAGAGAAGACTCAGTGGTTAAGAACACTTCCTGCTCTTCTAGAGAATTCAAGTTCAATTCCCGGCATCAGCAGATCACAACTGTCTGTAACTCAGGCTCCAGGGGATCCAAAACCCTTTTGTTGACTTCTGTCTGCACCCATATAACACACACACACACACACACACACACACACACACACACACAGAAGTAGTAGAAGTCTCTTGATTAGTTGGACATGTAGTAAATTAAGAATCTTAAAAATACAATATATTCAAAGTAAGTACTAATAAGAAAAATAAAATGAGATAAAAAAGATAGAGTGGTTGTAGAATGGTATGCGAATACAGGTTGTTTATGGAAGACTTTTCTAATGAACATTTAAACACAAACTCAAAGTACCAAGCAGATCATAATGGTTTTCTGTGTTAAAAATATCCCAGAAAGAGTAAATATAAAGGTTCCACGATCAAAACATATTTGGCATGTTTTTAAAATAGCAAGATTACTGTGGTTCAGCAAACTGTATGAGGCAGTGTGTAATAAATTTATAGTATTAGTAATATTTGTGATGTATAATGAATTCAGTATTATGAAAGATTTTTCCATTTTTATTTAATGTGTATAAGTATTTTGCCTGCATTTACATAAGTTCACCATGTGTGCAATGCCCATGAAGGCCAGAAAAGGATGTTGAATCTCCTACACCTGGAGTCAAGACTGTTAAATGCCAAATAGGTGCGGGAACCTGGGTCTTCTGCAGGAATGGCCCGTGTTCTTAATGGCTAACTCATCTTTGCAGCCCCATTCATGAAAGATTTTTGTTGGTAGCGGTTTGATTAGGTTTTCACTACCAGGTGAGTCAAAGTCAAAGGATGCTTCCAATTTCCAATAGCTTTTTTGTTTGTTTTAACATTTATTTGTTTATTTATTTGTGTGTGTGTGTGTGTGTGTGTGCACATGCCTACAACTCACCTATACATGTGTATGCATGTGTGACTACCATGGCATGCGTGTGGAGCAGAGAGGACAATATAGGTGCTGCTTCTCTTCTACCATGTAGGTTTCAGGCGTTGAACTCAGGTCGTCACGCTTAATGGGCACCTTTACCACCTGAGCCATCTTGCCAGCCTCCAGTAATAAACTGGAGTTGCATGTTCTTTTTAAGCATTGACATATATTTTTCAGTATATTAACTCAATCTTACATACCATTTATGGATATCGAATTTTTGAATATGCTGTGACAAAATGTCTCAAAAGTATGAGCATGGACTTTTCTGTAAATATTTAGAATTTATGACTGGCTGGTGTTTTTACATTTACTCCTGGAATAATTAGGTTTTCAATTTATTTCTAACACTCCGTTTTCTAAAAAAAAGTGCCAGGCGTGGTGGTGCATGCCTTTAGTCCCAGCATTCAGGTGGATCTCTGTGAGTTCAAGGCCAACCTGGTCTACATAGCAAACTCCAGGCCAGCTGGGGCTACAGGGAGACCCTGTCTCAAAAAGAAAAAAAAAATTTTTTAAAGGTATCATTTTATTTAGTTGCCTCTTTACAAAGTAGTTAATTGCTTCGTTAAAGCTTGTGGAGTCTTTTTTTATTTATTTGGGGTTCGGAAAATGGAAATAAGTGAGATGTAAAATTTGAGGGAATTAATAATTAAAGGCATCCTTCAGTTGAATAAAATTTTAAGAAGTAATTTGTATGTGTGTGTCTGTCTGTCTGTCTCTCTCAGTGGAGTGTGCAGGTGCTCTAACCTGTGCATTCAAGGGTGAAGATCAGATGTCAATGTCAGGTGTCTTCCTGTTTCAGTCTCTATCCTAGTTTTTGAGACAGAGTCTCACTGACCCTAGAACTTGCTGTTTTGACTAGACTGACTGGCCAGTAAACCCTAAGAGCCTCCTGTCTCTGCCCCTCTGTCTGGTGTTTCTGTCAGGCACCACCACACCTAGATTTTACATGGGTGCTAGGTCCTCACGGTTGAAGAGCAAACACTTTGGGAGAACTAGGTGCTTGGTTGCTTGGTTGCTAGAGACCAATTAATGAAGAGAGAATCCAAACAATAAAACTGGGGTAGAAAGAAAACCTCAAGAGAAGCTTGAGGTTCAAAAAGAGAGAAGTTACAAATTAAATGTGAATCAGAATTCTCCCTAGTTGCACCCTTCCTTAGTTATCTGGTACTATGCAACAAATTATCTCAAAACTTAGGTTGTAGAAAACATATTTTCAGAATTCCAGAGAATTTGGAAGCAAGATTAGCTGAATGAGTCCAGTTTATTCATCAAGTTTTAATGACAATGTTCAGTCAAGGCTGAAATTCAGGCAAACCTAGCTAGGGTTGAAGAATCGGTTTGAAGAATGGTGTTGACTGTTGATCTCCCCCTTTTTTTACTGGTTGCTGACCTGATATCTTATTGTCTAGGCACCTCGTAATATGTCAGCTGACATCCCTTCTGAGGGAGTGAGAACACCACTATGATTCTTCAGAAGCTGCTCAGTGTCACGTTCACCATGTTCTATTGGTTAGACATCTGTCAGTAGGTATAGCCCATACACAAAGTGAATGGATATTAAGCTCTAGTTCTTGACAAGATGATTGTCAGAAACTTTGTGAACTCTTTAAGATCACGACATTTAAAAACTCTAACGTTAGCATGGTGGACCAATGTGGTGATGATAAACCAGTACTTTGAACTAGTATTTTAAAATTAAGAGAAAATGTAGAGATTCTTCCCAGAGCCCCTTTAGCTTACCTGTCCCCAGTCATAGGCTGTAGATTTGCTCCCAAATTTAAATATTCTCAACGTTATGTGACTGATAAGCGGGATTTCAAGAAGTCTGGCTAAAAGGAACTTTCGGGTTTAAGTAGGAATCTTTTACAGTTCACATGGAATCATTCTATTTTCACTTACAGAAATTTGTGGCCAAAGCTCTAGTTAAGGGAGAGTGATGCTGTTTTTCAAATTATCACAGGACAAAATGGTAAATCTTACATAACAGAGAAGCCAAACAAGGCAAGGTGGTATATGCCTGTAATCCCAGCACTCAGGGGCCTGAGAGAGGAGTAAGTTCCAGGTTAGCCTGGGGTAAAGAGTGAGCTCAAGACCAACCAGTGCTACATAGTGAGAACATGCCTCCATTAAAAAAAAAAAGGAAAAACCAAAAAAAAAAACAAACAAAAACAACAACAACAACAAAAAAAAACCAAAGCTGCAACTGCTTCATTCACAATCTAACTTTTGAAGTTTTAAAGTATGTTTTTATTTGTTAAAGGAAACCCTCTACATTCCAGGTGAAACTCTTTTTCAACAATAGTATTATAGGCAGATTTTATAACTAAATACATTTACTGTTTTCAGTATTAGTGAAATATTGTGGTCAAAAAAATAATGCCAGTTTTGGCAAATTGTTTGGGTCAAAGAAATCTCCATTTGTTAATATTTTGAAGATGATGAGGAACATCCAGAATGAGTTTATTATGGTGACACAGGCATCATCTCTGAATTGAAAAGTTCTAATTGGTGTTTTTGCATTTATTTTCTTAATTATAACTATAAATCTGAAACATAAAACAACAGTGAATTAAGTATTTTAAAAATCACTTAATAACACTAGAGATGAGCATCCTCTTTTTGTCAGATAAGCCAAATTACAGAAAGACCCCATTAAACTTGTGCTTTGTACAAAGGGAGTATATAATATAGATGTTAGGAAGAATAATTTATTTTAAAGCTTTTTCTGTAGTATTTCTTTAAAGGATATCATAACTTGTTTAAAATTAATTAGAATGTCTTTAATGATATCGAAGTAGATGAATACAAAAAGATGTTAGAAAAAGATCTACCCATTGTTAGATGGCAAGTAATGACTGTTCTCTTGTACTTAAATAGTTTGTACCATGAAAATATTGATCTTTAATCAAGTGAATGACTACAGTACTTTAATCAATGTTATTATAAATAATTTGGTGGTAATTCTTTTAAAGACTTATTTTTTTAATTGCATGTGTATTTGTGTGCCTCTGCGTATGTTCACATCAATGCAGTTTCATGCAGAGGCCAGAGGTATTGGATTGCATGGAGCTGGAGTAACAGGTAGTTGTGAGCAGCCTCAAGTGAGTGCTGGGAACTGAAGTCTTGTTCTCTGACGAGCATCACTGAACCATCTCTACAGCCTCTGGTAGTAGTATTTCTTTTGAAGTAAATCTGTATATTGAAATTCTTTATAAAACTAAACCTACAGTTACTAAACTATTTTATTGTGAAAATTCCAGGAATATACACAGCTTAGAAGCAGTAGAGCTTTTTCTTTAAATCTTGCATAAGCGAATGACTCTGTGGAAAATTAGATATGGGGTTTGCAACAAACTAGATATTCCATTGGGTTTAGACTACAGTCTTTCCTAGCGACTGTGTGGTACTTTTCTCTATCCTAAACCCCCAAGTACTTCATTTTGAGAACCATGAGCATATGTAAGAATTTGTTACCCATTGGCTGTTTGCTAATTTGGTTGTTAACTGCCTTGGCCTCAGTGTCACTGTTAGATGACTACATTGACCTGCTTTAACTATAGTTGTTCAATGGAACAAATATGTTTGGTCAACATGTTTGTCTAATTGAAACTGATATGTGATATTAACCTCAGATACTTCTTATTTTATTTTTATATGTATGTAATAAGAGAGTTTGACTGGGTCAAATTAGAAGTCTATTGCCTTCCAGTCTGTCATTCTAAATAGTAAATATTATTGAACATCAGTGAAGACTTTAGATTTAGTATAATGAGACCAAAAAGTTTTAAGCCTGGTCCACAACTATAAGAGATTTAAACTCACATTGACGTGATAAACTAGTCAACATATGATCCTTTAAGACAAAGTCTCAAAGTGGTTTTAATTAGCATTTCCCTGACTAAAGATATTGAATATTTAAAAATATTTCTCAACCATTTATATTTCATTTTATGAGAACTCCCTATTCAGTTCCTTGACCCAATTTTTAATTTGTTTGATTGATGTTTAGTTTTTTAGTTCTTTGTATATTTTAGACACCAAGTCTCTGTCGCAGGAATATCTGGGAAAGATTTTTTCCCATTCTGTAGGCTACCTCTTTACTTGAATAATAGTGTCCTTTGCTGTACAGAAACTTTTTATTTTCATGAGGTGCCATTTATCAATTGTTGAAGTTAATGCCTTCGATATAGGAGTCCTGTTCAGAAAGTCCTTCTTCCTGTAGGTTCTACTGTATTCCCTACTTTCTCCTCTGTCAGATTCGGGTCTTATGGTGACATTTTTGATCCATTTGGAGTAAAGTTTTATGCAGGTTGAAAGATAGGGATCTATTTTCATTCTTCTACTTGTGGCTGTCCAGTTTGGTAAGTACCATTTGTTGAAGATGCTATCTTTTCTCTAGTGTGTATTTTTGGCCTGTTTGTCAAGAAGCAGTTGGCTTTAAATGCATGAACTTAAATCTGGGTCATCAGTTCTATTCCATTGATCAGTGTGTTTTTATGCCAGTATTATGCTTCTTTTATTGCTATAGCTGTACATATAATTTCAGATCAGGGATGTTAATTCTTCTAGCAGTTCCTCTATTGTTTAGGATCGTTTTGGCTGTCTGGTATCTGTGTTTCTATATGAGACTTGACAGTATTTTTTTTTCATTTTCTGTGAAAAATTACGTTGAAATTTTAATGAGTATTGCATTACATTTGTAGATTACTTTTGGTAGGGTGGCCTTTTATACAGGATTAATCTTATCGATCCATGAGCATGGGAGGTCTTTCCATCTTCTGGTATCTTCATTTTCTTTCTTTAGGGCTTTAAAGTTTTTATTATACAAATCTTTCACTTCCTTGTTGGATTAATTTTTATACAGTGTATGTTTTTTGAGGCTATCATGAATAGAATTATTCCAGATTTCTTTCTCAGTATAGTGTTGGTATATAGGAAGGATGTTTTTGCTTGTTAATTTTGTATCCTGTTACTTTGCTGAATGTGTAGGAATGTTCTGGTGACATCTTTAGGGTCTTTGATATAAAGAATAATATCATCTGCAAATAATACTTTGACTTCTTTCTTTTCAATTTGTATCCCCTTTATCTCTTTTGTCTTATTGCTCTAACTAAGACTTTAAGCACTATATTGAACAAGAATGGAGAAAATGGGCATCCTTGTCTTGTTCCTGATTTTAATGGGAATACTTTCAGGTTTTCTACACTGAGTATGATGTTGACTGTGGGCTTGTTATATATTACCTTTATTATGTTGAGATATGTCTCCTGTATCCCTAGATCCTCCATGACTTTTATCATGAGTGACTGTTGGAAGGCCTTTTCTTCATTTAATAAGATGATCATGCGGTTTCTGTTTTGAGTCCGTTTATGTGGAAGATTACATTTATTGATTGATTTATGTTGAATCATCCCTGCATCTCTGGGACAAAAACAAACTTGATCATAGTGGATTTTCTTTTTATGTATTCTTGCACTCAGTGTGTAAATATTTTATTGAGATTTTTGCATCAGTGTTCATCAGAGAGGTTGGCCTATCATTTTCTTTTTTTGTTGAGTCTTTGGTTTTGGTATCAGAGGAATGCTGGCTTCATAGGATGAAATTGGGAGTGTTCCTTTTCTATTGTATGGAAAAATCGGGGAAGTATTGGTATTAGTTCTTCTTTGAAGCTTTTTGTAGAATCCTGTGCTGAATCTTTCTAGTCCAAGGTTCATGGGAGATTTTTAGTTGGGAGATTTTTTTAATTACTACATGTATCTCATTGGTGTTATGGGTCTATTTAAATTATTTGTGTTATTTCTATTTCATCTTACCCCAGTCTGATTGGTTAAGATCCTAAAACAATGACAAATACTGGCAAGGATATGGGGAAAGGAGAACTTTTATTTGCTGCTGTAGGAGTGCAAGCTAGTACAGCCCCTGTAGATATTAGTGTGGAGATTCCTCAAAAATCTAGAAATAGATGTACCACATGATCCAGCCATACTACTCTTTGGCATATATTCAAAGGACTCTGTATCCTACTACAGAGATACCTGTTCATCCAGGCTCATTGGTGATCTATTCACAATAGCCAAGAAATGGAAACAACCCATATGTCTAGCAACTAATGAATGGATAATGAAAGTATAATACATTAAAACAGTGGAGTATTCAGCTGTTCAGAAAAAGGAAATTATAAAATTCTTAGGTAAATGGATAGACTTAGAAGTAATCATACAGAGTGAGATAACCCAGACCCAGAAAAACAAATGTTGCATGTTCTTTCTCATACATGAATGCTAGCTTTGAATTCTTAAATATGCATGTTTCATTTGGAAAATCCAGAGAGGTCAGAAAACTATTAACTAGCCAAGGAGGGAGGGGAGGCTTAGGAGGGGAGGTATAATGCAATGATATAAGTGTGAGATGGGAGTCGTGAAACAGGAAGTGTTAATCAGGGTCCAGAATGGGAGGGCAGGGCAGAGGACAGAGTATGGGGAGAGATAACTAACACTAAAGGCTTTTAGAAAAGCTGTATGGAAACCTACCACTATGGATGCTCCTTAAAGTATATACTTATACAAATAAAACATTAAAGGGTTGCCTTATGACAGGGGGATATTGTTAGATATCATAGTCTGGCCAAGTAAAAGCCCAATGCCAGGGATGGACTGTCTCCTTTGAAGCTGGTGACTCAGTATTGGCCATTGTTCCTGCTCTTGGTTACTCATCAGAAGTTGATGGTAAGACCTTATTACTGAAGACACTACTACATGTATGAGCTGTAGAACAAACAAGGAGAAATCAGGTTGGTGCTGACTTCAAAGCTTCGTCTCTACTGACTGGGTTTCATAGTGTTGGAAAGTGCTGTGCATGCTGCCAGAAGAGAAAAGTAATGATCAGCCTCACCCAGCTATGAATCCTGCCAGCTATAAAAACAACTGGTATGGTGTGTTATGACCTTTGGTGCCCTAGTGGCTCAGATGGGAGCAACAGATCACTTTCTGATGGAATTTAAGGTCTGCTTCACAAGATGGAGCTTATACATGACACTGATATCAGGCCTGGGAACCTATGGCTAAACAGGCCACAGGGGAGAACCTGCCACTCTGTTACTCTGCTAAAGAGACAGTATTAAACAGACACCTAATGACATATTGTTGATATATCCCTCAACTTTCACCAGAGAAGCTTCATCAGAGACCCACAAATGGCCAGTGTGCAGAGAATAAGAGTCTACAGAGTGCTTATCCCTAAATAGGAGACTTATATCAAACTTTGCCTTCCAAGGCTCAGGAATCATTGCAGAAAAGCAGTCAAAAGGATTCATAAGAACCAAAGAGTATAGATGACCGAAGGGAAACAGTTTTCCAGACAGCTAGGCGGTTACTCCCACATCCCTTTTCACTCCCACTGAATTTCATGACCATTTCTTTAATCATTATCATTTCATATATCTGCATATGTGTATAACTTACTGAGTCCATTTAGTGTTGCACATATATCCATGTGTTTCAGACTGAACACTTGGGATTAGATAACCTGCCAGGGGGCTGGTTCCTAGAGATCAGTGGGGTCTCTCTCTCTCTCTCTCTCTCTCTCTCTCTCTCTCTCTCTCTCTCTGTCTCTCTCAGCAACTGCTGATTGCATGTAGTTCTTCATTTAAAGATGGGGCCTTGTGAAATTCCCCCCATCCACGTTGTCATGTCAACTGGTGTCATTTTGCAGGTCTTGTTTAGGCAGCCATATTGAGATTTCAAGGGTGTAGCTTCCCTGTCATGTCTGAGAGGCTCTATCTAGCAGCAGGTGTCCTGGTTGCCTGACTCTTACAATCTTTCTGTCCCTTCCTCTGCAGTTATGAAAAGCGCTGAACTTTTCATAAGGGTTGCAATTTACATGTATCAATTGGGCCTGGGCACTCTAAGGTCATTTATTCTCTGTATTTTGACTGTTGTGACTGTCTGTAATAGTCTCTTTCTGTTGGAAAAAGAAGCTTCTTTAATAAGGGATGAGAGCTACATTTACTTTTAAATATTCAGAGCAAGAATTTCTCCATAGATGAGAACATGCATCATTTGTCTTTCTGAAGACCCATACTTGTAAAATGGCAACCGAATTTAGAAAAAATCTCTTTAAACAACAAGAACAAAAAGTCTTTTTTATACATTTGTCCATTTGGGTGAGCAGGTCATTCAGGCATTTGCTTCCTGATAACGTCTAGAATTCAGTCTTGTGCACTGTGTGATCTTATGTATGATCTCTAAGCAGATAGAGCAGGTGTTATTTTCTCATTGCTGTCTATAAATATTCATGTATGTGAATATTGTAATGCTAATATATGAAATATGTATTCTTAGAACTAGAAATCTGAATTCTTAGGCTTTCACAGGACAACAGAATTCAGTTAACATGTGACTTAAACATTAAATGTAAAGTGACAAATCTATAAAAATTGTTTATAAACAAAGTAATTTCTTATATCCCTTCTTAGAATAAAATTTTATTGCAAATTTAAGTTTCTGTAAATATAATTCAGCATATTAAAATGTTTATTGATTTTTATATTGAAATTTTATTTTATTGTATTAACAACATTAATTGTCCTATTTTTCCTTTTGTGATCATACTTTACTTTTCAAACCATAATAAAGAATTTTCTGTTTATTTGATATCTGACTGTAATACTTGAATTGGTTTAGTCGTACAAAGGTAAAGAAAATTCCAAATTTACTCATAATAAAAGTATTAGACAAACTGTCAATAAATTTACTGTTATAATTGAATCATATGATATCTAAATTGTTTATAATATGATCTGCTTGTTAAACAATACTGTCTGGAGAAAATGATGGATTAATTGACTGAAGGCTAAAGTTTCCCTCAAATATAATGGTTTACCCAGTTTGATTTGATTTGTGTAAAATAATTTTCTCTAATAAACAATTTGCTCAGAGGCAATAGAAGAAATGAATGGTTATCAAACCAAACTTAATTAGTCTATCCTAGATTGATATTACTTGGGGATTACTTCATTTTAATTGTGGAGTGCTGGATACAAAGAGTTTGGTTCATTATTTTTTCCTGTATAAATACTATTGTGTAACTACCTATGGAATAATAACACATGAATTCATTTTAATAAATGCTTGTAAAGTGAATTAGCTAATTATACCAGGCTAAAAATGATTCCTTTAATTATTTTGGATATTTAACTGGTACTTCAATTTTATTATTGTTAGTCTGTAAATGTGATTTGTATTAGCTCTGCCAAACTAATTATAATATATAACTTAACAAACAATTTAAGCAGTGTTATAATGCTCATAGTCTTTCCTCTTGTGCAAGAGAGAACATTATTTCAACTTGCCTGACCAAAAAATGGAAATATATGTATAAAGGGGAAAGAAAGACCTCTCAGTATCCTCTGTAATGCTTTTCGTAATTATGTATATAAGAATGAACAGATGCCATTCAAAAAAGCTGACACCGTGAGTCATTAGTTTATCCTCAGATATGGTATAACACAGGCAGTATGATTATTATTTTACAAACTTAGAAAGACAAAGTTTCTTTATGCCCTCCCTGGGAAGAACAGAACTCTAGTCTCACTGTCAAATAGAAATGTTAGTATTAACAATATCACAATGGTCATCTTAATTACTTTTACTTAGCAGACTAACTCTAATTGTTTCTTTTTTATCAAAAATCAATGAAAACAAAGCTATTAGTAATAAATAGCCTCCAATTTTAGTCATTCTGGAAGAAAACCAAAATAACTTTGACAAGAATATGCAGTCTAAAATAGTCTTATTTTCTAAATTAGTATCTAATAAGATTTTTTCTCTCTTATTGTATTGCTGTTACTGTGCATTTCCAGCTTTTAACCCAGACCAACATTCCTACCTCCAGCCCTACCTCAAGGATCAAGAGTGGCCCCTCCACTGTGACAGACCCCATCTCCTGCTTCTTCGCTTTCCTTTCTCCTTAATCCCTGGATACCACTGAAAACAGCTCTTAGGAACTGTCCTTGGGCCTTTTTCTAGAATGCACTACACGTGTAATCATACCTATTTGACCGTTTTTTTTTTCTTTTTGAACTTTTATGTGTTTGATTGTTTTGCCTACATGTGTGTAAGTGCACCCATGCAGTTCCTGCAGAGGACAAAAGAGGGCATTGGATCCCCTGGAAGTGGAGTTACAGATGGTTGTTAGCCACCATGTGGGTGCTGGGATTCAAACCCATGTCCTCTGCAAGAGCAGCCAATACTTTTAACTGCTGAGCCATCCCCTCCACCTGCCCTAATTTGCCTTTTGGCAGCAATATTCTTTGCATGCCGTTTTAGATTTTTGAGTTTCATCCATATTCCATATTTTTATAGTGCCATTTGTTTACTATTTTTGCTGCTTGAGTTTGGGTTGTTTGGGGTTTTCTTTTCTGATTTTTGTCTTTTGAGATGGTCAGACTAGCATGGAACTCATGATCTTCCTGCCTTAGCATCTTGACTTGTTGCAATTACAGGCATGTGCCACCACACTGGCAGTTCTGCCTTTTAGTGAATAAATTGTAGTTGTATGTATGCAGTGTACTCTTTTGACCTTGCCTACAGCATAACAAGGTTAAAGCTTTTTAAAAACACTACAGTCAGTACTATAGTAAACACCTTTGAGTGCATCTCTTCTGCAGCTAGTTTCTACAGTTCTAGAAATGAAGTTGGCAGGTGAAAAACCAGTGATGACAGTTTACCTTACAAAAAGGATTGAACCTATTTGAACTTTCTTTGCCTTTGATGTTGTCCTCTGTGATCTTTGCAAATCTGGGCATTAAAATTGTTTTGCTTTTAATTTGTATTACATTAAATATGGGAGCACTTAAACTAATATTGTTAGGTCAGTTCTGTAATGCGATTTGTATTTCATTGCCATCTTAATTGTTATATATTCCAGAAAAGGTTTTATTTGTCTGAATTAGTTTGGGGTGATATTTTTTTGTTTGTTTGCTTGTCATCTTTATACAGGTTGTAAAGAATCTCATACTTTTAACTTGCATATTCTTAATGGGGTCACAATAATGAGCATCTTTTTATGTACTTGATTTCCTTATCAATTGAAGTCTGTTACTTGCTTACAAATAAGGTCATTTCTTCTGTTGCTCTTGCATTTTTTAGAATATAAGTTTTAGGTGCAAGTTCTTTCCCAGATAGGCAGCTCACAGGTGTCTTCCCTCAATGTGTTCCTTGTCTTTTCAGTTGAACAGTGGCCATGAAAGACTCAAGTTGTTAATTTTGATGAAGCTTAGTTTGCTAGTTTCTTTTTTTTAATGGATTGTAGTTTTTCTGTCATGTCTGAGAAATTTTTACTAATCCCAAATCATGTTTTTCTCCTAAATTGCATAATTTATGTACACATCTTTTGTAATATTAACTTCATCTCTTTTATTTTAAATTATCTGTATTTCTACATTTAATGTGAATTTCTGGTAGACATCACCACTGAGTCTTTTTTTTTAATTTGTTCATTCAGTCTTTGTCTTTTAACTAATATATTTATTGCATTTGATTATTATTGATGTTTTAATTTAGTTTACCCTCATTTATTTTGTTTGTTCCCTCTAGATTTAGCTTTCTTTAAATGTATGTTTTCATGGCTGCTCTAGCAATGATAATGTATAATATGACTTATTTGTGGTACCAGAGTACATTTTTAAATTTTACCAATGTACTAAATAAAGTGGAAGACTTTAGTCTTTAGTTCTCAACTTTTTAATCTTAGTTGCATATGTATTACATGCATTTCAATTATAGGTGTTACTTTTCTCATGTATTTTCCTACATTCTCTCTTCAGTTCCTTTTCTGTAATTTTTAAAGCTATTTTCTTATGGCTGCCATGGGGATTAACAGTTAGCATCCTGAATTTATAACAATCTAGTTTGAATTGATACTAAGTTCAATTCAGTAACATATATTAACTCTTACCCTGTACCCCACCCTTTTTTATTACTATGGATTATATCAATATTTATTTTTATCTTAGTAAAAAGGATTTATAATGTTTTGAGCTTTGGTTAATTTTTAAAATTTTTATTTTTGTGTGTATGAATATTTTTCCTGCATGTATGTAAATGCACCCATATCATGCAATGCTGTTAAAGACCAAAGAGGGCATCAGATTCCCTGGAACTGGAGTTACAGACGGTTGTTAGAATCCATGTGAGTGCTGGGATCCAAACCCAGGTCTTCTACAAGAACAGCCGATGTTTTTAACCTCTGAGCCATCTCTCCAGCCCCTGAATATCAGCTTTTTTTTCTCCTCATTATTGTAGAAGACTTTTGCTGGATACAAAATTCTCTTTGGTCATTCTTTTTCTTCCAATACTCTAAATGTATGATCTTGCTGTCTTCTGACCACCACAACTGCTCATGAGAGATCTGCTGTTAAGGTCTTTGTGTTGATACTCATCTCTTACTACTTTGAAGATTTTCTGTCTTTCAAATGTTCATTATGTTTCTCATGTGGCCATTATCCACTTTATGCCCGCATAGTTTGCACATAACTTGCAATTAGAAACTAGGATTTGCATGTGAGAGAGACATAGTATTTGTCCTTGTAAGCTTTGGTGACCTCACTTAATGTAATGTTTTCTAAGTCCATCCATTTTCCTGCAAATTGATAATTTCATTTTTCTTTACACCTGTTGATGGTCCTCTGTGCTGATTTCATTTCCTAGCTGTTTTTAAGAGATTGTTAATAAACTTGGATGTACCAGTGTCTCTGTAGTAGAATGTCATGTGGGTACATATGTGCCCGGGAATGATATAACATATGATAATATGGCAGTTTTTTAAAAAGAGCCTCCAGACTGGTTTCCATAGTGGCTGGACCAGTTTATACTCCCACCAGCAGTGGATGAAGTTTCTCTTTCACCCATTTTGTAGGCTGTCTATTCACTTTTTAATTTCATGTACTTATGTTTGTCAGTTCCTGGAGCAATTTCCTCTACTATTGGACTTGTAGTGAGAAATTTCTTTTCTGTGTCTTAAATCTTGAAGTGTTTTCCTTACTTCCTTTTGCAGTTTCAGTTTTTCTAGTTTTAAATTAAGGTTATTGGCCCAATTTGAATTGATTTTGTGCAGAGTGAGAAGACTTAATTTTATTCTCCTGTGGATAGGTATCCAGTTTTGCCAGCACCACTTTCTGAAAGGCTCTCTTTTTCTAAATCATATTTCTGACACCCTTGTTAAAATTGAGATGTCCACAGCTTTGTGGGTTTCTCTTTGGGTCTTTGCATTGGTCTATATGTCTGTTTTTGTGCCAGTATCATGCTCTCTTTGACCCTATAGCTTTGTAATGTAGTTTGAGGCCATGTAATGTGATGCTTCTCACAGTGTTCTTTATGCTTTGAATTTAGCTACCTGGTCATTTGTGTTTTCATGTAGATCTTAGGATTGATTTTTCCTAGTTAGGTGAACAGTGGCAGTAGCATTTTTATGGGTATTGCATTAAGCCTTGGCTTTTGATTATATCATCTCTTCACAGTCTTAACTACCAACCGAGAAGCATGGAAGACCTTTTATTGCCCAGTGTCTTCAGTTCCTTTTTAAGTATTTTGTTCTCCTTACAGAGGTCTTTCACCTTCTTGATTAGGTTTATTCCTATAATTTATTTTTTATATGTTTTTTAAATTCTTTGAGAATTTCATATATTCTGATATAGTTTTCAGAATTTCATATATATGCTGATCTTATTTACCCTCCCCCAACTCCTCCCAGATCCACTTCCATCTATCTACCCAGTCACCTTTCATACAAACACTGGGTGTGGAGCCTTCCCCAGATTGGAGTAAACCTACTAGGAGTCACACCCTTAGAGAAAATTGATCCTTCCTCTTCTCGAAGATATGGGAAGTCAGTAGCTCCTCAGCAAGGGGTAAGACTTCATCCCACCTCCCCCCTAATCCCCAAACTCGGAATTTTTGACTTGATTTGTTAGACCCCACTCTCAGCCCGGGGACTCGAACCCCAGTGGGCCGCCTGGGTGACTAACGTCGGGGAGCCTCAAGCCCACTGACCTCCCTCAGCCCAGGGGACTCGAACCCCTGTAGGCTGCCTGAGAGTCAGTCCCAAGAATCCAGACCGTCAGATGCAAAATGCAAGAAGTAGGTTTATTTCACTTGCGCAAGTGGGAGACTCAGTCTCGTTCATGAGACTGAGCCCGCCTGACTCCTGCCAGGCCAGGTTTTTATAGTAAAGTTCCACAGAATAGTTATACATTGACATGTATTTTAACAGACAGTTCACAGACAAGATATTTGCTTACAGATCAAGGTTACAGAAGGGTCAGCTTCTCCATACATTACTTTGCAGTTCACAGGAGATAAACTTTTTCACAATTTATGAATGGGATAATGGAGAAACCTTCCTACAATTTATGGATGAGATAATGGAGAAACCTGCCCATAATTTATGGATGGGATAATGGGGACCCTTCTTGTGGAATGTTAAGCCCACAGGCTTTATCTTGCATACCAAGGGATGTTTACATAACTCTCGAATTTCTTGGGTCTCTTCTTAGTTGTTTTTTTAATTAAGGGGGAGGGGGGAGGCCGAACTCGTATCACCGAGTGCCTCATAAAACAAAATGTCTCACAGATTCTGTGTATGCAAGTATCCTGCTATCTGTAAAACACTGTTTCTACTTTTTATATTAATTTGTCTCCTTTTGCTCTATAGACTCTAGCTTTTTTTTTTTTTAACTTGGATTTGTGTGTATGTTTTTGTGTGAGTGTGGCTGAAGGAGCACTAAAGTTTCTCCGCTTGTGTGGGGGTCAGAGGACAACAGCAAGAGCTATTTCTCACCTTCAACTTTTTCTTTTTTTGAGAACAACTGCCTCATACCACAGACTAGCTGGCCCAAGGACTTCCAGAGCTGAACTAGTTGCCACCTCTCATCTTTCACACTGCCATGTCCATCTTTACAGGGGTTCTGGGGATTCTGACTAAATTCTTTATGCTTGTGTGGCAAGCTGTTTACCCACTGAGCCTTCTCCCCAGCCCCTTTGTAGGTTTGATGTCTTGACTGTGATAAATTGTATAACAGTTTCTACTCTAGTTGTGCATGTTTAGGGTGTTAAGTGCTTCCTGTGTTTGGATGACAGTTTCTTTCTCTAGATTTGGGGAATTCTCAGCAATAATTTCATTGAATCGCTTTGCTAGGCCATTTGATTTTATTCTAGCTTATGAACTTATAGGTTTAATCTCTTGAGTATATCCTGGCCTTCTCAGAAATTTTGGTTATGTTCATTAATATTTTATGTATCTACCTACACTTATATGTATATATTATTGTCTTGACCTTGTCCCTGAGAGGTTTTTTTCTGCCTGATATTAAGTGGTGATGTTTTTTACTGTGTAAGTTATTTGATTGATTCTTTTGTTTCCAGAATTTATGGTTGGTTCTTTTCAGTATCTTTTTTTTTCTGAAATTTTCCTCCATGTTTTAAAACTGTCTCTCCAAGTTATTGATTCTTCCCACTTGGGTAACTTTCTCATCTACGTCTTGAGTTGATTTTATGAGTTTCTTTTCTGAGTCTTAGATTCCCCATCTGTTGAGTCCTCTGTTTGGTCTTTGAGCATTTTAAAAACGGCACTCGGAAATCTTTCTGGCATTTCAACTGTTTCATCTCCTTTGCTTCTAATACAAATAAGCTGTCACCTTGTGAGTAGAATGTCATCTCATGATTTTTATTTCTTTATTGTACTTAGCACCTCTGCTGGGTTGTAAGTATACCCCAGTTTGTTGCTTTTCCCTTTCCCCTTTTTGTTTTTTGTTTTTTCTTTTGTGTTTTGTTCTAGTCTCCTGGGTGTGTTCTCACTTAAATTTGTGTTGTGGGAAATCAACTCCAGCAACTACCATGACTCAGCTAAAATCTCAGTGTTCAAGCAGAAGATACTGTGCTCTGAACTTGGCTCCTGTTTCAGGTTTGGAGACAGGCGCACTAGGGTCCTGGTTGGGGAAACTTACTTAATGTGTAAGTGGTAGAGTGAATAGGGGATGCTGAAACAGGAATAGAGTAGCATTGAGAGAAAAACAAGAGAAAATGTTGGAAAAAAGGAGGAAAAACCTAAGAGCTTTTTATAACAATATACAAGTTGCAGAGGCCGAAGATAGAGCTAAACAGTTTGGAGCACTGACTGCTTTTATATTGGGTGAGGATTCAGTTCCCAGCACCCACATAGTGGTTCATACCATCCTTAACTCCAGTTCCAGGGAATCTGACACCTTCTTCTGGCCTTTGCAAGCATTGTGTACATGTGGTACTCTTACATACATGCAGACAAAACACTCATACACGTATAATTAAAAAAAATGAATAAAAAAAAAACTTTAAGATACAAGTCGCAGCATGTTAACTGAGCATGTGAGATACAAAATGTGCATATGAAGAGGAAAAGAGGGGGTTTAATAAGAGTAAAGTAGATACAGGAGTCTATAAGACAGAATTTTTGAAAAAACTTTTTTTTTTTCTAATTCCAGTTCCAGCTTGCCTGGAACTCACTATAGAGACCAAGCTGGCCTCCATCTCACAGAGATCCACCTGCTTCTTCCTACCAAGTGTACCATCATGCCCAACCTCAGAAAAAATTTTAAATAAAAATATATAAACACATATGAGCAATAAGCTGCATAAGTCGTTGTCCATGCTTTTCCCATTTGGGGAAATATTCACTCCCTGTTTCCCTAGTTCTGTCCATCAGGACACTGTATCAAGTTCTATCACAAACTGCCTGTAATCCTTAGAGCTCTTTCCTGCTATGGCCAAAGTGTTAAGGATCTCTTTACTTTGGACTCCCTCAGCCCTCACTGTGTGATGTAGGGTCTGTTGCTTCAAGTGAACATAGTGGCATGTTCCCTGTTCTGTCAGTTCACTTACTGTGGTTTCGAGAAGTGTTTTACTCTGTGGGGCACTTACCTAGAGTGGGAGAGATGGGGCTTGCTATTCTGTTGGTGTTTTCTCATTATTTCACTTTAAGTCTGTTGTGCATTTACTGTGAGATATATTTCTTATGGACATCAAATAGTGGAATCTTGAATTTTGAACTGGGTTGCCAGTCTAGATCTTTAATTGGAGAATTAAGGCCCTTTATACACAGGATTGTTTTTCAGAATTATTTGCTAATTTCTTTCTTTCTCCCATTCAGTTTGAATACCGTTTATTCTTTTCTTTCTCCCTCTTCATCATGTGAGGTTTCAGGGTAGTAAGATGGATATATTTGCTTCCTAATTCTTATTGTTTACTCCTATGAGTTCTCTTGTTTATAATTATTTCTGCCTCGTCTTTGTGTAGGGCTCCCAAGTATCTGCTTTGCTGTCTTAGTGGTCATAGATTGCTTTAATGTGTGCTTATCTCTTCAGCGCTTTATTTCTCCATTGACTTTAAAATCTAAGTTTGCTTGATATAGCACTCCTAGCTGACATTTATTTCAGAGACTTAAAGTATGTCATTCATATTTTTCTGAATTTTAAGATTTCTACTGAGAAACCTGATGAATTTAATGGATTTTTTTTTTTGTAAGTTGGTGTTTTCCATTTTCAGCTTTCAGTATTCTTTCTTTTTTTTATCCAGTCTTGTATTTTAACCATGATCTGACTCAGAGAGGTTCTGTTATGGTCATGTTTGGGAGGGATGGGGCTCAGAATCCCATGGCTTCCTGATTTGGGAGATTTTGTGATATAGTTTTATTGAAGTGCTTTTCTGGACTTTGAGTTCGTGTCTCAGCTCCTTCTACTTAATGGATTTGTAGGTTTGGTGCCTTGACCATACCCCAGAGTTCTTGAACATTATGTCTGTGTTTATTTTCTTTCTGCTGTATTGATGTGGGAATATAGAATTTCCTCCACTTTGTCTTCCATCCCTGATAAATTTATTCTTCTTAATCTAGTATATTGACTACCTTACAACACTTCTTTAAATATGACTCAGAATCTTTATTGTTTGTTTGGTTCGGGTTATGTCTTTTTTCATTGTTCTAGACTTTCTTCTCCAAGTCTTGAATTGCCGTCATTATCTGTTTGTTTGAATCTTCTTTTAGCTCACTAATCATTTTGTGAATTTTTTTTTGTGGTATCTCATTTATTTCCATGTCTTTGGGTTCGCTTACTGCAGAATTCAGAGCTGCTAGGTAAAACATATTCCTTGTGTGCCTGCTTTTCCATTTGCACATCACTAGGCCAGGTCCAAACAAAGAATTCAGGCATCCTATGTAGACCAAGCTGACCTTGAACTCACAGAGATCCACCTGCTTCTGCCTCCCGAGTGCCGGGATTAAAGGCATGGGCCACTACACCTGACTAACACTAGACACATTTTTAAAACATGCTTAGCATAAGGTCATGGAGCACATATTTATAAGATGAATGTGATGGACAGGAATGCCTCTGGACATGATCATCTTGAACCATGAAGTTTTAGCTGAAAAGACATTTTGAAGGTACATCAATGCAGTAATTTGCCCCCAAAGTGCCTTCCTTAGTGGTTAGTGAGGGCTTCTCCAGAGAACTGATATTTGTCCATTTTTGTTTGCTATATTATTTAGATATTGCCAAGTCTTCTGTTTTTATAGTGTTGGAACTGAACCTGGAGCTTTGAGCATATTAGGCAAATTCTCTACCACCTCTACTATCAAACTTTAAATTTGTTTTATCATGCTTCCACATTTAGTGATCATTTGATACATAAACACACATGCAATATGCTTGTTCTTGTTTTTGAGAGATAGGATCTTGTGTAGCCTAGGCTAACCTCCATGAAGGAGAACAGCAAAGAAGAGGTTAAAAGCAGATGTAAATAAAGTCCAAACTTCACTTGAAAACAAGGATGTTTAATGAACTGGGTGGAAAACCGCCCTCTTTAAGTTCAAAACACGGCTACAAATCATGATGACTATTAGATTAGAAAGAGGACATTTGTTAACTAGTACAGGATGACTGTTTTTTCTTCTGTTTACTAAAATGCTTAAAAGAATCCTTGTGTTCCTTAAAAGTTTATTTGATTAACTGTAAAAGATTCATCACCCTGTGTGTGATCAATACTTGACTAATGTCCATCATTTTCATATATTCCTGCACCTACTTCCCTGTAGTAACCCTGAGATTTGACTATATAAGATTGTAGAATTCTGTAATAAATCTCTCATGTCCAGCAGAGATTTGAGTCTTTTGCCTTGCTTCATTTTGTCGTTCACCAGCTGAACTGGGTCTTCACACTTCGATTGCAAGATTCTTCTGCCTTAGCCTCCGGAGCAGTTAGATTCCCAGGCTCCAGCAACCGCATCTAGCTACTAATCTCAAATCTATTATTTTCACATTCATATTTTGTACTGAGTTTTCAGTCTATTAAAAATATTTCAGGGCATAGTGGTGCACCTTCCAACACTCAGGAGGCAGAGACAGACAGATCTTTGTGAGATAGAGGTTGGTTTGGTCTACATAAGAAATTCCAGGTCAGCTGGAGCTACAGGGAGATCCTGTCTCAAAAAAAAAAAAAATCTTAATGCTATATTAGAATCTGAATCTGGAATCTAAATAATTTTTTTTGGAGACAGGTTCTCACGACGTAACCCTGGCTGGCGTGGAACTCACTGTGCTAGCCTCAAACTCTGAGCTCTACCTGCAGAACCTCTCCAGTGCTAGGATTAACGGTGTGCACCTCCGTGTTCAGCCAATTTTTAAAATTTATTTTATGTGTATCAATGTTTTGCCTATATGTATGTAAGTTCACCACGGTGAGAAACTAGAAAGTATCGAATCCCTTGCAATTGGAGTATTACAGCCGTGAGGTTGCTGGGAACTGAACTGCGTCGTCAGCAAGAGAAGCCAATGCTCTTAAGAGTAGAATCATTCCCTGCCAATTGTTTTTAAACAGATATATTTTAGAACATTCAGAGAAGAAATAACTTCCTTGCCACCGGGAGCCGCCAGAGGCCGCCAGCGCCTGCGATGACCCCCCCCCCCCCCCCCCGCCCCCAGGGCCGCTCTGTACGTCGTCTACACGCAGAGCTAGCCGCAACCTGGGCGGAAGGCTGCGGCGCAGTGCATCCTGGGTAGGCGCAGCCATGGCGGCTCGTGTCCTTTCGGCCTGTGTCCGCCGCCTGCCGGCGGCCTTCGCTCCACTGCCCAGGCTTCCCCTGCTCGCCCTCGCCCGGCCGGTGAGCACCACTCTGTGCCCCGCGAGGGCCCGGACGAGGCCTGGGGCTCCGCAGCCGGCCTCGGCGCTCGCGCAGGTGACTGGCGGTGACTTTGGCGGGGTGGTCAGGGGTCAGGGCCCGGTTGGGGGAAGGGCCGCGGCCGGCTGCACAGCCGCTGCAGGTGACCTGGCGTGCACGGCTCGCTGCACAGCCCCGCCGCTTGACAGGTTCGTTTGCCCCCTGTCGCGAGTCCTAGTGACCGCGATTGTAAGAGTACAGCACGTCGGCCAACTCCGCCTGCAGAGTGCAATGAGGAGAGTAGAGCACTTGCTGCGGCCGCTGTTAATTGCCGTGATGATTACGCCGGTCACTTTCTAGGAAAAGCTCAGGACCGGGTGCGCAGAGGAAAGCCCCCTGCCTACAGTCTTCTTCACAGTACTTCTTACTAGGTTTCTGTCTAGGTTTTTCTCTTGTGGCACCTTTTGCCTGTTTTGGGGCCTTCTGGAAGTAAGGAAAGGTACAAGTCGCGTGCACATCTATAGGTGCCAGAGTGCGGCTGAAGTCGGTGAGGGCGTGATTTTCAACCCCAGCGGCCCTGTGCGTGGGTAGCATTCAAAATATACCTAACAGTCTTCCCATTTCCCTTGATTTACTTTTCTGGGCTCGGGCCCTGGCATGGTTTTGTAAGTGCTTTGATGTGACCCTTGAAGTGCATCCAAGATCAAGGATTACTATAGGGTAGACTCTCGGGGCCAAGTTGAGAAACCCCTTTTCATTCTCAATAACCTTCCTGTCATAGTGGATTCGGTCACACCAGCATGCTACAACAAGAAACGAGGCTGTGCAGCCGGGGTTGAGATTCATGGTGTAATGAATTGATAGGGCATTGCCCCATTGGCTAAATCAAAGGTTAATATGCCACTATAAAGATAGGCATTTAAAGGGCAGCAAAGTTGCTGTATGTTTGGGTCTAGAGACTAATTTCAGTATTCTGCAAAAATGTGAAGTGGTATCCTGTCTGTAGATTGTTTCTCAAACTTAGTTGTGCATACAGATCATCGATGTTAAAATACAGACTCTGATTCAATAGGTCTGGAAAGTTTTCATTTCTGGTATTCGGTCCAGCTCTAGCTGTTGGTGGTCCTTGGACCATCCTTTGAACAGGGTAGTGCTTGAAGATGTTCCATTACCTCTGCCTGGTCTATGTAGATGGCAACGGAACCATTTCATGTATGAGTACAAAGTGGCTTTGACTGAGTCCATTCATACATGCAGACAGACAGTTGTATCCTAGGTCTTAGGCTGGTTGTTGAGGAATACAGATGTTCTCAAGTCAGAGGAAACAGTAAGCAAGGTTTGTTGAAGGAATAATAGAAACCTCTTCTCCCACTCGCTCAGGTTGACTTAATTGAATAAATGTGAGAAGTAGAAAGCATGGTTGGCTCTGAAGCTTCTGTCTAGAGCCCCAGAAGGTGGAGAGGGAGTAAAGGTCTGTAAGGAAGAGTTTTCAGAATGTGTAGGGTTTGTTTCAAACAACTGACTTTGGGGTGTTTAGGATCCTGAGGTGGGCAGTGTGCAGGTTATAGAGGTGGCCTTTAAAGCTCTTTCCTTAAACAGAGGGCCTCGGTGGAGCAAGATGGATTCTAATGGAAGCTTATTGGTTTGAATAAATAGGCCAAAGGAGAGTCATTGCAAACAGTGCCTTCTTTGATGTCTAGAGACTGTGTCATGTGTAATTACTGTTTTGAGAAAGAATACCACTGCAGACAACCCATGTTGGCTATAGAGAAGCTGCTTGTTCTGTACCTTCTGCTTTTCTAACAGCTGAGATCTGGCAGGAAGACTTAGTTGAGACTCTTCAAGAGGTCATGCAGGACACTAAAATATTCTGTCTCAGTTCTTTGTAAAGTGCTTAGGGTAGAACCATAGTCTGACTTAATGATAAGAATCAAGGTAGTTGGTAGACTGAGGCAGGAGGAATAACAAATTTAAGGCCTATCTAGGCTACAGAATGAATCCAAGGCCACGCTGAGTGACTTAAACTCTGCCTTAAAATAAAAAGAAAGTCTGGAGATACGGTGGAGCCCTTGCCTAGCATGTACCAGACCCTAAGGGATTCCATCTCAGTACCATAATCCATATTTTTAAAAATGAAATAAAAAAAGTGACTGAGACGGATAGAATGAGTGGGATGTGTATTTTAGGTTAGACCACAGCCAAAGGGTCACATGGCAGGTTATCATCATGGCACTCCTAGATAACCCTCCACTACACTTACTGTGTCTATGCCAGGCAGTGCCCAGGCCTTTACTTCATCCTCTTGATGCCTCACAACAATCCCGTGTTTACCCATGTTTAACAGCTAAAGAGACTGAGGCATAGACAGGTTAAGTAACTTGGATAAGGCCAGACAGTTAGCAAAAGCCAGTACACAGATGCCAGCATCGTCATTCTGGTTCCAGGTCTCAACTCTTAGCTCAGGACACCTCATTGCCTTGCTGCAGTCATCTACTTCAGATGGAGGCATGTAGTTTCCAGCTGGAGAGCTCTTCGTTCAGTTTAATCTTGGTTCAGTTTCATCTCATGGCAGCCACCTGACCCTTGTAGGCACTTGCCAGTGCTGCCTGGTATGATCTTGACACCTAGTGCGCCATGTGTGAAGCTGTGTGAGAACATACTCTTCACTTCCTTTTCTTTTCCCATGGGCCTGGCGCACTCTCCCTTCTCTCCCGGTTCCCTCCCAAGTACTAGGGTCTGAGGCATGAACCACCATGCCTGGCTAAAATCTGCTTGGATTTCTGAATGGACTTTTTTTTTCCGGGCTGGAAATTGAACCCATGGCCTCCACTCAACTCCTGCTAATCCTCTGACCTACAGCCATAATCCCATAATGTTTTTAAAATCTTTTTTGCCTGATACATACACAGGACCTGTGTTAGATCCTCACACTCAGATTTTTCTGCAATTCCCACTATTAACTAATTTCTTCTCCTTTCTCTTTATTCCTTTTGACTCATTTCATTTCTGACTCTTCAAGACATTGCTGACAAACAGATACAGTGGTATGTCCTGTATCAAAGGCCTCCTGACACGCAGTGCAACAGGAAAGGATAGATTTAGACACACAAGAGTGCCCTGACATTCTTTTTTTGTTTCTTTAAGTTATGTGTATGTGCACGTAGATATATGCAAATGAGTGCCTGATGTGGGTTCTAGGAACCAAACTCCTGTTCTTTGCAAGTGCAGCGAATGCTCTCAGTTACTAAGCCAGTTAGTTACTCTAGCCCCTGCCCTGCCATTCTTAAAAATACTCAGAAACACTCCAGAATATCCCTAAAACTCTTTAGTTAATCTCTTTAGTTTCCTGGTTAAATAAGTATCTCTTCCTAAAGAGGTATACACTGGTTCAGTTCATTTTTGTTTTGAGGCATTCTCTCCCGTTTAGCCCAGGCTGGTCCATTACTCTAGATTTCTCCTGTATCACCCTCCAGAGTATTGGAATTATAGGCATGTACCACCACACCAGCTCTCAATTCATTTTTTATTAATATTTTTATTATTTTAATATTTTTGAGACAGCCCTGGCTGGCCTGGAACTTGCTGTGTAACTAGGTTGACCTCGAATTCACAGAGAGAAAACACACACATACACTTGAGGACAACTTTTGGGAGTCAGTTCTCCCCTTCTATTATATGGGTTCCAGTGATCAAACTCAGGTCATCAGGCTTGGCAGCGGGCACCTTTACCTGCTTCTGAGCCATCTCACTGCCCTCCCCACTCCTTTTTTTGTGTGTTAGTGACTGAACCCAGGGCTTTACATATGCTAGGCAAGTGTTATACCACTGACCTACATTACATTCCTCCTCATTTTTTATTATGAGATGGGGTCCCATTAAATTGCCTGGCCTGGCCTTGAACTTTTGACCCTTCTAGCCTCACATCCTGAAATGATAGGCCTGCCTCATCAGACCCAGCAGTAAATGTGGGGAAAGCCTTAAGTACAAACTGAGAACATAAAAATCACATTGAGGACAAGCCTGTTTAGTTTATAGGGACTTCCATAGTGTGCTAAATTACTAGCTATATTTTGGCTTTTTCTTGTTCTGTGTTGTATCTTCATCAACATTAAACCTCCTGCCCAGAGGGTTCATGCTCCTCTACACTTGATAAATGAAGTCTGGTCAAGCCTCCAATACCCAGTTGAGTAACAAGCCAGCTAACAGCATGAGATACTTGAGATGTTAATTACTCTATCGTGGCAAATCAAAAGGGTTCATAGTTTGGCTGGTGGTTATTGGGCAAACCTACCTGGCAGGGAAATAGATTCAGAATGTGTTTGCTGTAAGGCTGTCTGCTCTGCTTTGGGATGGTGGCTGGCTTCATTTTTTCTGTTTGGAATTTGGTTACTACCCAAAGCCAGTTAGATTCCCCTAGTGTAAATGGCCCTCAGTTTGAAAGGCCTTTCTGTATACCATGGCAGCTGTTGACAAAGGTCATTTTGACCCCTAGCTGCCTATTGAATGTAGCAGTGCACTGGAGAGGCTATAGCATGCAGAATTTGCCATGAGGGGACTTGGGCATTTCTGCAGACCCTACATGTTCTTAAGTGACAGTCTTTCTTAACAAGATGAATGTCCAAAGCCTAAGAGATAAACCTACAAGTCAGACCAGGTCTGGCTTTGAGGAGATGCAAGGCTCATTTTAATGCTAGAGTTTCTGAGATGGCCCAGCCCTGTGACTTAGTGTGTCCTCATGGCCACATTAGAATAAAATGATGTGGGTTCTATAAAGCACAGAAAGGTTTGTGAAAGATAGGCTGGCTGGTAAGATGGCTCAGGGGATAGAGACCCCTGCCACCAAGCCTGCTGACCTGACTTTAATCACTGGGAAGGTCCGGTCCCCCAGACCCACACTGGAAGGAAAGAACTGACTCCTACGGCTTGTCCTCTGACCTTCACTCATGTGCCATCGCACCTCTTCCAATAAAAAAATATATATGTAATTAAAAAAAAAAAGATACCTGTAAATGTGTGCATTTATTTGAAGGTATTTTGATTGAGTGACAGTGTTTCCATTCCTGCCTTCACTGTAGGTGCAGGGGAAGGTCACACATTTGTACCGCCAATATAGTGATGCTCCCCCTTTGACATTAGAGGGAATCAAGGACCGAGTTCTGTATGTCTTGAAGCTCTATGACAAAATTGACCCAGAAAAGGTAAGTGATTTAAATCTTTTTCTTTAGCATATTTCAAATCACATGATATAAAACTCAAAGGGTCCAAAAGGATGTTGAGTTAAATGGGTGCACTTACATTTAACATTCATACACACAGAATAAAAATCAGTTAAAAAGAAAATCACTCTAAATAAAAATCAGTTAAAAAGAAAATCACCACAGGTGGTTGTATACCAGCACTATATGTTCTACCTCTCACTTTTTTGATTTCGAAGACAGGGTCTCACTAACCCAGAGTGGTCTATAACTCACATTTAGCCTCATCCTCCTGAGTGCTTGAATTACATACTTGCACACTACCACCTGTAGTTTGCTTTTCTTCTTTAACAACTCTTGGAATTTTTCTCATGAAAAATTCTTTGCTTCTTTAGTAACTGAGTCTTTTGTGTGGGAGGGCAATTTGTTCTTAACATACTTTTTTTGGTTTGGGTTTTTGGTTTCTTGGTTTGGGGTTTTTTTTTTTTTTTTTTTTTTTGGTCTTTTGGGGACAGGGTCTCCCTATAGCCCCAGCTGGCCTGGAACTCATGATGTAGACCAGACTGCCCTCAGTCTCACAGAGATCCACCTGCCTCTGCCCTCCTGAGTGTTGTTAAAGACATGTGCCACCTAGCCTGGTATAGTTTAAAAAAAAAGATTTGTGTATATGTGTGAGTGTGTGTACACACCTTTGTGATTGCTGAGGCCAGAAGAGGGCTTTGGGTATTTTCTCTCACTCTGCCTGTTGTTTTGAGGCAAAGTCTCTCCCTAAACCTGACCTAAATTTCCAGAGACTGGAAGCTACTGAGTCATATGGTTGTCCTGTCACTCTCAGAGCTGATGGTACAGACATGCACTGTTACCTTTCCCAGCTTGTTATGTAGGTCCTGGGATCTGAACTATAGTCCTCAAGATTACACATCAGGTGTTTTTTATTGCTGAGCCATCTCCCTAGTCCCTTAAAATAGGTTTTAAAGAGTGTGTCCTGGTGATGTTGAAGTCTAAATTTAAAAGTAAAGTAATACAATATTTTTTAATCTGAAGGTTCCTATAATTTTCTGATAAGCTGGGGTATGGGAATTGTTGATTTTTGTATATCTGTTGGCTGGGGATGGAACCCAGGGCTTCATGATACTTGGCAAATGCTCTGTACTGGGCTGCATACCAAGTCCTATGACAGCCTGCCATTCTTTTTTTGAGACAGGTGTCACTGGCTAGCCTGTGTAGACCAGGTTGACATAGAACACACAGAGATCTGCCTACCTCTGCCTCCTGAGTGCTGGGATTAAAGGCTTGTGCTACCACACCCAGCATAATAGCCTGTATTTCTTGAGGAAAGAATGCTGCATCCATATGGAAGCTTATGCTGTTGTAAAGCAACAAGAAAACAAATTCTCTCAGATGTCATTTAGAACAGATATCAAAGATCATAGTAAAATACGTAACATGAAATCCTTCATTAGGTCTGTTCGTGAAATTAACCCCATTTCAAAATAAAATTGAATAAGCTAACAGAGTATACCATGTACATGCCAGTATGATACAGATACAGTATTACTTCAGCTTTTACAACCCTATTTCTTTAACAGGGTTGTCCTATCACCTTGCCACTCTGTTGTCTTGGGAAGAAAATGTTTTCATGAGTTAAATTTGTTTGTTGTTTCTTTCTTGCAGCTCTCCGTAAATTCACATTTTATGAAGGACCTGGGCTTAGACAGTTTGGACCAAGTGGAGATTATTATGGCCATGGAAGACGAATTTGGTAACAAACACACCTTAGCTCAGAATCCGCATGTTATGATTCTTTGTTTTGTTGTTGTTTTTTCAAACAAGGTCTCTCTCTGTTACCCAGGCCATCTAGCCTATGTTGAGTAATTTCTGAGGTGGTTAAACTGATAGAAATGCTGGGAGTCTGAATTGGATTCAGATTATTAATTGAAACAGTAGCCACTTCCCCAGTACTTACCAGTCTGCTTACTGACAGATGAAGTAAATATTAAGGACAGTGCAGATCTGGCAGAGCGCAGAATAGAATCAGGGGCTGACTCGCCAGAAAAGGCCTGGGAGAGCATGGGACTTAGGGTCCCAAGATAGGGCTCCAAGGACAAAAGTCATTAGCTATGAGGACATCAGCTAGACATAAGTAGCAGGGTGTAGCCATGGTTTCCTGTGATACCTGATGTGCACACTCCACGTTGTATTTCTTAACTACTGTTTGCTGAGAAAATGAGACCTTTAGAAAATTCCTTGGCTCCTTTTTGGGTGAGTTGTTTGACTAGGAAGCAAAAGTACTTCTGTGTCATCTGACATTTAACTAGCAGGACCTAGTTTGTAGATAATGCTAACAAGAGATGCTGTTGTTGCCGGAGGAGTGTGGAATGGGTTAGCATGTGAGAACCTGGACAAGTTACTGCATCTCTCAAAGCCTGTTTCCTTTGCTCTGAAATGAGTGCTGCCAGTAGGAACCTCAAGATTGGGGTTGAAGAAATCACATAGAAAGGGCTCAATACAGTGTTTGAACCCAAATAAGCACTCAGCCACTTTTGGAAACTGTCAAAACCCAGCTGTCAATAACAAGAGATGAAGTTGATATGTATTAGAGCATACTTGTGAACTTTAGAGTATGCTAAGTAAGAAATCAGATGCAAAACACCTCATCACACATAGCCTGTAAGCTTCATTAACATAAAATGTCAAGAAGAGGCAGATCTAGAGGACAGGACATTAGTGATTGCCAGGGGTGAGGATAATGGGAAATGAACTCATGGGCACTTGTTTTCTTTATAGGGCTGATGAAATGTTCTAGAGGAATTTTATTAATTCTATGGAAATTAGATAATTGTGATGGTTTTATAAACTTATGAATATACTACAGACTACTGAGTTGAATATTTGAAAAGAGATTTTCTATTAGATAGAGTCTAAAAGTAAACAGCTCAAAACTAAACTGGATTCAAGATTGCTAGAAATTTTTAACAGTTTATAGGTATTACAAAGGAATCAAATCCATGCCAAGCTTGATGACACAGACTTGTAGTCCTAGCTACTTAGGCTTAAAATTTTAAGGCTAGCCTGGGTTACATACAGAGTGAGTTCAAGGTCAGCTCAAGTAATTTAGCAAGACCCTGTTTCAAAAAGGGGAGTGGGTGTGGGGCCATGTGCTTTCAGTTCTAATGCATGTGCTTTTTCCATATTCACGTGTTGTTCCTCTTTTTTTTCAGGGTTTGAAATTCCTGATATAGATGCAGAGAAGTTAATGTGTCCACAAGAAATTGTAGATTACATTGCAGATAAGAAGGATGTATATGAATAAAGGATCAGGTAGATAATCCAACATAAAACCATGTTCTCCCATAGAACTAATTTGTCTGTAGTTTTTCAGTAAAGCGTGACTCATGAAGAAATAAAAGCTGGCAATACTTGACAGAGATTTTGATCAGTTTTATAATACATTGGTCATTTCCAGTTATCTGCCGCCCAAAGGGCCCTAACCCTCACAGTGGTCTTTATCCTCAAGAGAGGCTTGACAGCATTATTCCTGCTCAGGATTCAGCCTTCCTCATAAAAGCAGTCTTACACAAAATAATGCACCCAGAAACAAACCTTAGTGCCTCAGTTACCCTGCTCTGGGAAGCAGAAACAGCCCGGCCCAGTAAGAGGATGGGCTTCAGAGACAAGAGAACCAGGTTTACTGTCAGTTCTGTCCCATGCTGTCAAGCTGATGATATTGTGCAAGCTGCTGATCTCCAAGTTTGATTCCATGTAAAGTGGGAAGGTTGAAAAGATGCACTGGGCTCTGTGAAGGTCAAATTGGGTCTTCTGGCAGCAGCACCTGCTGTGAAGAAGCCTTAGTAAACAGTTGCTTGGCTCCACTGTGTGCTTAAAACCTTTAGCTACACTGGACTGAGCTCCTTAGAGGTGTCACTTAGAACCAGTAGCTACATACAGAAAGATACCAAACTTATCTTGTCATTGCCAGAGCCGCTTCCCTCTTGGAGAGGACAGAACACCGGCGAGCGTCCGGGAGCAAGAACACGTGGCGGCAGCGCCGCTGACTGCCGCACCTCTGTCGGGCTCGAGTTTAAACTGAGCGTTTTACCCTTTGAAATAAATGTTATAGCACCAGTATTTTTCTCATCTTCAGTTTTCTTTTTTGAGGCAGTTTCATTCTGGCCTGAATTTACTAGCGCAGGCTAACAAACAGTGATCCTGCAGCCTCAGATTAGAGGCTTAAGCCACCGTCCACTTAAGTCATTAATTTTTCAATGATTGGCATGAACACTGCTTAATAATTTTGAAGATTTGTTGTTGATAATCCTGCACATCAAATGTAAGGCTGGGAGTATTGGGGTGGGCTGTGGGGGCAGTGAATAAGAACAGAGGATAATGATAAATGTATGAAAAAGTCATAATGAAACCCATTACAATGTACACCCTACCCAGCATGGTGGTGCATTCCTGTAACCCATTCCTGGTTCAAGGCCAGGGGCTACAATGTTGGTTCTGTGGTTCAAAGCACTTTCTGCACTTTTTAAAAACTTTTTATTTTTTCAAATTTTATATGTATGAGCATATTGCCTGCATGTGTGTAAGTGCACCTGTGTCATGCAATGCCTGCAGAGGTCAGGAGAGGGCATTGGATCCCCTGGAACTGGAGTTTTGGATGGTTGTCAGCCACCATGTAGGTGCTAGAAACTGAACCCAGTTCCTCTGCCAGAGCAGCTAGTGCTCTTAACCATTGAGCCATCCCTTCAGTTCCACTTGCTGCTCTTAAGAGGACCCAAGTTTAATTCCTAGTATCCACATCCAATGAGTGACTCAACCTCCTTTCTGTAACTCCAGCTCCAGGGGATCTGGCCCCTCCTGGCCTCCATGGGCACCTGAACACATGGGTACATACACACCCTCCCA